>JBANSL010000006.1:73395349-74595349 GCA_037127255.1 Persicaria tinctoria
TTTAGCACATCCTTTGGTGACACTTGTTTTAGGCTATGGTGGCAGTTTTTCTACCTTTTCCCTAGTTCATCTATCATCAAATTACCTATATTTACATTATTTTAATTCATTTAACTACCATTATATTTAGATCTAAATGGTTGTAATGAACAACAAATTTTGAAAATAAAATTGCACATAAAATAAAATATCTCACCAATAAAAGAAATTAAAATTATCTTACAAGATTGAAATATATTACTACCAACTTATATGCATAAAGTCTACAACAAAATGAAAGTAAAGGCTAAATATAAACATCTCAATCTAGCATAGATACATTGAAAAAACATAGCCACAACTTCCATTTAGAAACCAGTGCTCTCGCCTTTGGCCACGACTTCCATTTAGGTAATAACAAAGATACCAAAATCATCCTGGAAAAAAAAGAGATCATGATTACAATAAAGATATATTAAATATTATATGATAAATTTAGTTTATGTTTCAATTGAAAATAATTGACCTAAACAATAGAGGATCGATGTTTCAATTGAAAAAAATCAGCTTAAAAAATGGAGGATCGACCATAAAATATATGCCTAAGACTAACTAGAAAAGCGAATTTCCTCAAAAGAATACGAAGGGTTCTTCAATCCTATAGAACCAAACAAAATATATGCCAAGACTAACTAGAAAAGCGAATTTCATACTACAACCATATAAATGAGCATGATGTTTCTGACATATTTATTTTTCCCTTAAGAGGTAGATTTTTTTTTGTTTTGTACACTTTAATCTCTAATTGCAACTTGTTCCCTACCCTAATCATAAACAATTAAACAAACCAATGAATAAAAATCCCCAATTTATATTTCACTCTTCAAATTTCAAGACCTAACCAACAAAACCAATCCAATTCATTTATCCAAATCAGTGCAACTAACCGCCAAACATTCAATTTAATTAAAAGACTAACAAAATCAAATCAATAGACATTCTCAAAGTCAAATGAAGTACTGGAAACATTAGGGGAAAAACTTACGAGAGGGCATGAGGCTGCTGAACCTGGACTTCAGCTCGATTGTGGCTACGAATGTGGCTGGACTTGGACTTTCTATTTAAGGAGAGTGACTCGGTGTCTAGATCGCAGTGTGGTTGGCAGAACGCTCACACGTCACGCCCCTGAAGTCCAGAGAAGGAGGGCGACTTAGTGCTGATATACACAAAGAAAGAGAATGAAAAAGAAGCTTTTGTAGAATTTGATCAACTTTAATTGTCATTTTAGGTTTTTTTTTAATATGCACATGTGAAATCTCAGAGCTAAGAATTATTAGATGTAAATCATATAATGAATACAAAAGGATAATAATTATTAGTTTAGTTTATAACCATTCAACGAGCATTAAAGATTAGCAACTCAGGATAAACTATTAAAATGAATAACTAGTCCATGAAGACGTGATCAGGAGAATGTGAAGTAATAACTCAATAGTAAGCTATTGAACTTTATATCAAAAGTGCAAGTTAACCCAAGTATTGTCTACTTGAAGGGCAGCTAAGTCTAAATTAATTGAGAATTTCTAAAGGATCTTGGAACATGTTCAATGTCACAAGTACCTGAAACAAAAGGGTGATTCACACCAACTTTTAAGATAACCTTGTTAGAGAAACCTGAATAAAGACACCAGAGACAAAATTTTAAACATTAGAGAGACGTGGGCACCTGCCCGAGAATATTTTCTCAACAACATTTTCTCAGAAACACATGGAAAGGAATAAAATATAACAGAAAGGGCACACCTCTTTATATAAATTAATGGCCACGACATAGAACTTTTGTTTTGAGTAATTGAATTACATAGGCCCATTTGAGGCGTAACAAAAGAGAAATGGAATTAGCTGCATATAATATTTTTGCAAGAGAAAAACAATACAACCAACATTAGCTCATTTATTCATAAATAGATTCCTTCAAGCCCGTGAAAGAAACAACAAAGCAATAGGCAATACAAAAGAATTAAGAATAAACATATAAACTAATGATGATTGGAAGTTAAGCATAATAATTTTATGGTGACTGGAACTAAACTATCTATTCATAAAAAATGTCAACTCTTCCAAAAAATTTGGTTTATGAGGTGCATATGTCTCATAGACAATTCCAAGGCTCAAGATAGAAAAACTTGTATGGAACCTTGCAGTTGTAATTAAGTGAAACTATGATTATGTTGACAAAAAAAAAAAGACAAGACCAAGATTAAAAAAGAGCATCCAAGGTCTTTAAGAAAAAATAAGGGTGCAAGGATCAACATAAATTGCACAGAAAGAATTATCTAGCAAGACATTCATTCATATCTCATAAGCTAATGAGGAAATAGAAATTATAGTGATTGGTCAAGTTCAATCGCTTAACAATTCAAATATTTTGTCAAGAGACCAAATACTCCTATGAGAACGATGTAAATAACATAGGGGTAAGCCCAAGTTCACCAGATCTCCCTCTCTAAACTTGCTAAATGAATAGGTTCTATTAGTACTTTCAATCAAATGCAAGATATCACATTCTTCACACTTGGTCTTATTACCTCCTATAATCTAAAAAATCAGCTAGAGATAACAAGCTTTGATCCAACAGGGAATAAAAAGATGATGATGTATTTTATAAAATAAAGAAAAATAAAATGTTATCATCGAGAGGTAGGTTCTACATTAGCTTCTTCTCCTGTTTGACTTGCATAAAACATTTAGAGGTATAATTAGATGAATTAGAGATTAATATATATTAAGCATAAAGAGTTACTAACTTATTAGAATAAGATAGATTCTTAATGGAGTATATTTCTATAAGCGAGAATTGCCAAGGCGAAGTATACATGATTTTACTTAAACAAGATATTCTATACTCCTAAATTTATCAAACCAAAATTCATATGTGTTGGCTTGACACTAGAATTTAAGTATAATCATTTCCTTCAAGTGACTATTCCAATAAATAAAATCAGTTCAGAAAGCCAAGTCTCAAATTACAGAGCTAGTGTTAGCATGCATTTAGGTAGGCATAATAGGTTGCATTTAGCTTAGTTAAGATGCATTTCATGGATGGATTAAGCATGATTTGCATATTAGTTCTCTATGTTGTCGGAGTCGGAATCTACACGCTTTTATTGATTATTTCAGGTAATGGTAGATCCGAGGAGAAGACATGAGTTGATAACGCATTTGATGAGAATGTCTAGTTGATCGAAGAAGCTTACATGAAGATCTCAAGAGGTCCTAAGAAGAAGAAGCGAACCTAAACGAAGAACAAGTCTGCAGAAGTTGTCGCCAGACATGCTGAACTTGTTTTGCACTTTATGGAGGCCTCGGTTGTCCGATCGACTATTATGACCATGCGTTGGAAAGCTCTTTCAGAGAGCTACAACTTTCATGTTGACGTCAAGAGCTAGTTAGAGACGGAATTTTCGGGAAAAACCAATGCAGCGGCCGCCGCATGGTTTGCTGCGCCCGCCGCCAGGGCCGATGCAAGAGGAAGACTGATGCTGCGCCCGCCGCTTATATGCTGCGCCCGCCGCAGCTGCCGTCAGCGCGCAGCGTTTTTGGAAAAAACCCTAGATGTTCTAATTTGTTTTGAGGGCCGACTTGGATGTCTTTTAGGCCGACTTTTATGTTATTTTTCATTACTTCCATTCTATTCCACGTTCTATCAGACAATTAGAGAGAGAGCGATGTTCGCCATGGGCGACTAAACTCTCTTCATTCTACTTGTAATTTGAAGCTTTATTTGGATTGATTGTGAGTTTCTGAATCTTGTTCCTTATTTCCTATATTGAATGCTTCAACTTCTTTGTGCTTGATTGTTTATTGTTTTGTTCTTTCTCGTCTGGCCAACTAGTTAGATCAATTCAATTGCTAGGGTTTTGTAGATTCCTGATTGCGAACCTTAACCCAAGTGGGAAACTTATTCCTTTAGGGCTGATTGAACTAATTGGATTGGTAGGAAGTTGGATGTGTTGTTAAATCCCTCTTTAGGGACTGCAAATACCTTGGTTAATCTCTGAACTTAAAGCTATCAATTGGGTTAAATCCTTCTTTAGGGACTGTTCGATTGATAAGGGTTTCTAGGACTGATTGGACTAGTAACTATATTCGGTCGGGACAAGGGCATTCATAGGAAGACTAAAAGGACAAGAGGAAGTTACAATATTAATTCAACCAAATAAAGTGGATAGTTGTAGGTAGAGCGATCTTCTCTAAATTATTTTGCATTATTTGTTTTTATTTTATTTTGTTTTATTTTCAATCTCAATCAACCAAAACCCCCCTTTCTACTAATTGGTAAATACACATTGTTGAGAAATACTTGATTCTCTGTGGGATCGACCTCTTACTTGCTTGCTATACTAGTTTGTAGGTTTGAGTTTTATTTTGATACGGTTTATGCGACTAAAAACCGCTCATCAGCTAGCTTAATCAGTTCATTGACCACTAAAATTTTGAGAAAAAACAACCAAATCATTATATAAATTGGTGAGATAACCCGAACACTTATCAGTTAATTCAATTTGTAGGTTCATCCACAATCAATCAACACAGACACAACAATTCGACTCAACCACTTCAATAGAAAGAAGCCCAATAAGAATTCAAGCAATAATTCAATCATCTAAATCCCATAAACCAACCAGAGCAGCCAAAGGTCAAGAAGTTTAACCTCAGTTTCGGTCGAATCTAATGAGGAGTTGAGGTTCGGTCAAGGGTTTGACTGGGACGGCTCGGCACCCTCTGATTTAATTAGTTGTTGGGATTGGACCCGACATAACATCGACATCAGGAAGTGATCGAGGACGAGGTGAGGCACCCTCTAGCGTCGACGACAACCTCAAGTCTGGCATCGGAGATACAGACAAACAGATGAGAGATCGAGAGACTAACCATGGAAGATGGAGATCTGAGATTGAGAGAGTGCGACAAAAAAGGGAGCGAAATAGAGAGAGCGAATCAGATGTGAAAAGAGGCCATTGAAGGGGAGTTGTCGAGAGCTTGGATGAACTAGGAAGTGAGCGAGAAGAAACAGAACTGGTGAGAACAAGGAGATCGAGCAGATGAGTAGGATGGGTCGCAGCGGCGCTCAAATGGGCTGAGTTTAATTAAAAACTCCTTATTTCACAAACCCTAGTGATTCCAAAACCGCTGCAATAGGTCCTAAAAACTGCCACTATAGCCTTTATAAACTGCCACAACAGGTTTATCCACAACAGGTTATAAAACTGCCACAATAGATAAATATATAAACCGCTACAGTAGACTTCTAAAAACCGCCACAATAGACTAATAAAATAATACATTATCAAAACCGCCACTTAAACCGCCACAAAAGCCTAAACCGCCACCAAAAGAGCTACAATATAATAAACCGCCAGAGTGCTCCACTACATTAGCTCGTTAATGTAGTAGTGATACTTTACCGATCTACTTTGAGAGACTAACAACTTTGGCCCTTGATTTCATAGAACGTAATCAGGTTTTTTTTAACATGGATTTTGTTAATAAATTTCCAACTTGACCATTTCCCTATTTCTTCATTTCCCAAGCACCTCCAGTTTGGATTTATAACAAAATATATTATATTGAAAGATAGAAAAAATAAAATTTTAAATTTACAAACAAATTCATTCTTAACGTATCTTAAAAAAAGCATACATTTAGTTTCGTTTCTTGGTTTCAAATAGTAAGTTGTACAATATATTTAGGGTGATTTAGGTAGATAGACCCTTTTGAATATTCAATTAGGTACTTAGACCCTAAACTAATTTAATTAGTTTTGGTAGACCCCTCCCTCTTTCATTCCCTTCCTTCCTCCCACTTTCTCCCTTCATTCCCTTTCTTCTTCCCACTTTGACCATTGATGCCACTTTTTTGTGTTGTCATTAGCTTTACACCGATGACCATTGATGCCATTTTTTATACAATTTTTTTGATGTCATTTTTTTTACCGTGATGCCATTTTTATAAGTAGTGTTTTGATGCAATTTTTTTAATGGTATTTTTTTCTTTAATGTGATGCCACTTTTTTAATTTTTCTAATTCAATTATTTGACGCCATTTTTTAATCAAATCGTTTGATGCCACTTTTTTAATTCAGTCAATTATATATCGATATAATTTTATTGATTTTACTTTTATCCACCGATGACACGTTGTCATTACACTTCATTGATGCAATTAGTTGTGAATCTTGTGATGACATTTTTTTTTACATTTTTATACAATTGATGATACAAGAACATAAAATGTGATTAAACTTCATTGATGAAATCTTTTATTGATGACTTTTATTCGTTGATGACATTTGTGATTACACTTCATTGATCTCAATTATTTGCGATGACATTATTTGTTGATGACATTTCTATTAATAACATTTTTATACAATTGATAACATATGAGCATAAAATTTGATTATTCTTCATTGGTGACATTTTTATTAGTGACACCTTTGTGATGATATTTAAGAATCTAATAACATGAATATCACATAACATATCTCTCCTCCTCCTTTTTTTTCCGGGCTTGGGACCGATTGTGTACCAATACACAAGCGGAGTTAAAAACATGTTATTACCTAGGTAGCAAGCAATAAAGAGTAAACATACAAATTAATGAAAATAGAAAATATCAAAATTGTCCAAATTTCATCATAAGTAGGTTAACAAAATTGAAGTGGTCACTGCCCACTTGTCACAATGGTGGTGAAAATTGAATGCCACGCATCTATAATTTATGAAATTCCAAGTCAAACCAAACTCAGTTTCTTGCTACTACGCTAGACTGGAATATTAAACATATTGAAGATTGAAGATATATCTGCAATTTAAGTTTTCAAAAATGACACCAGAATATTAACATATTATTCATAGATAAATTTCTGCCAAAAGCTTGCACTCCTAGACATCAAATTAATAATTAAGCATGGAACGGTTGAATTAATAAGCATATGGTAGGCTTGATCTAGGATGAAAGAATGGACTGCAAAGCGACTTACCGATGTGGTTGCAAAGACGACAACATTGAAGCCGAGATAGTTGGCTGCATCGCATCAAAATTATGTTATTCATTCTGAGTGCAGAGGGGACACCATCAATTTAGAACTAAAAGAAGAAATGGAGATCACAAGGAAAAGAGCGTTCAGACTGAAAAATGCAGCGTTAAAATCGCAGAGGCATTTCATCGAACAGATAACAAGCAGCACAAGACCGATAATTCATACCTTCAAAATCTCAACTAATTTCCAGGAGGTCCGGCTGATCCTAAAACTCGATCGAAGTAGGCGGCTAGCAGAGGCGGCGAATGAACAGCTCCGATGGCGGCGTCCGGCCTTAATGAACAACTCCAACGGCAGGAGGTATGGAGCCCTCTTAGTGATCGTATAAGGAGCGGGAGGTGATAGCAGCTCCTGTCATCCACGGAACGCGAAAGGGAAGCGTTGAACGCAACGAGGAGCCCCTGAATCCTCCGGATTTGGGCGGCGTAGCTCTGATTCAACGCTAATGGGGTCGGGAAAGGGCGTGGGAAGACGACGAAATCTCCACGAAATCAAAAGTGTGAGGGAGAGGTATGAGATTGTTGAAAGGGACGATGAAAAAGAGAAGGAGAATAGCAGAGGCGAGGAGGAGAGTGTAGAGATCTGAAAAAATACCATGGTCGAGGGTTTCGGCCACTTCGCATCTCAGATAGAATGAAGGGGAAAGGGTCTAGAGGGGCTAATTATTTTTCAAAAAAGGCCGACACGACCTATTAAATTTCTAAAGGGTACAACGACCTAATATACTTTTAAAAAGGGTCAATTTTATAAAATTTGCTCATATATTTATATAGATGTGAATGTTAATTCAAAACCATGGGGGAGGATGCATGTAGGAATAGAGTTTTGCTCTAATGTGCTTTCTCTCTAAGTATCATATTGATTTTGATTATTTTGCTTCTTTATATTGAGACATGATTGATGTTATCACTCAATAAGTATTACGATTTGCTGATATAGGCTAAAACCTTAATTAGTAAAGATTTCTCTATCAATAAATGCATAACAAAGAAAAATAATTTTAAATAGCTAAATTTGGCAAAATCGTTTCAAATTAACGTTATTTAACTTATGTCGTTGGTAATATAGGGTTTTTTTGGTGATTGTCCATACTTTGGGCAAAAAATAAGAGATAGGACAAAAGAATTGTGAAATTAGGGAAGTGTCCACAATTAACAATTTCCCCTGCCCTTATTTCTCCCCCCTCCCCCAAATTAAAACATGTGGAAGCTCAAGAAGATGAAATTGAATTGGATCCGGCATTGGAGAGATGGAGATGCAAAGAGCGCGGAGAATGAGTGGCAGCCATGGTTGCCATGGCGGAGGAGGAGGAGAGTGTGGTCGCCGGCGTCGGTGGCGGTCATGGTTGCAAAGAGCACGGAGAAGCAGGGGTGGAGGACTTCAATCGGAACATCAGAGAGGCGGCGGAGGAGGAGGAGAGTGTGGTCGCCGACATCTTCGACGAACACAGCATCCCCGACGCGCCTGCTTCATCAACCATCCGGTCGGTCCTTCCTCCCCCTCCTCGCCCTATCAGATCTAGGTGCCATCGAGGTGCCTTCTTGGTCCGTTCGATCGAGATTCTTCCTCCTCCTTCCTCCCTAGATCTACAACTTCCTTCTTCCTTCATTCTCTCACCCCTGAACAACTTCGATCCTTTCACTCTCAAGGTATTCATCTCCTCTTCATTCTCTAGAATTCCGGGTCCAATTTCTCCATCTATCACTTCTCTAGAGTTGTTGATGATTGTGTAATTCCATATCCCTGGATTAGGTTTTCTGGTTCTGACGTCGATTGCTAGCGCCGAGGAGGTGGAATCGATGAGGGAGAGGCTTATATCACATTGCTCTCTTTGATGATCTGTTGCCTATTGAACCAATTTTGCAGTGTTGAAAAATATTGCTTTGTAGTGTTGAAATCCAACCTGTTCTGTAACTACACAACAATTGGGAATCGATGAGGAAGAGGCTTACTTTGTAGTCCTTGTGATATTCTTTATTCCATATTCAGTTGCTGTAGAATTTTTACTATTTCTTCGTAGTGTCATTTTAACTTGTGCTTGCTTGTTGGCTGTTGCTATTGTTGAACATGTCAACCTTGAAAAGTGTATTAACTTTATTTTGCTCAAATGTTCATTCATTGGTTCACGGGGACCAAGGATGTGGGCAACTTGCAATTTGCTGGTGACATGTGATATTATATACGGAGTATAAGCTTTGACCTATCTTTTCGTTAAATCCCCCTATATATTAAAGCTGAGTCCTTTGGAGCCTTCTCAGCCTATCCACGTGGAGCCCTATCTTATTTTTTTTTATTTTTTTTTCTCTCTTCTTCTTTCTTCTGGAAAATTGAATCCGCCTCTCTCTCTCTCTTCCCCACGATCTCCCAAATTCACGAGGGTGGGAGCGGCGATTCGTTCTTCGAGGTAGAATCCTCCTTTTTTCTTTCTCTTCACCTCTCTCTGCTTCCTATCTTCCCCTCTTGGACATTCCAGTGATGATTTGAGGGCTCCGGTGGTGATGATTTTAGGGCTCCGGTGGACGAGAAGGAAGAGGTGCAGTGGATGGGGTGCGCTCCTCGCGAACCCAGATCCGTCACCGTCGTCTGCGAGCGCGGAGATTCTGCAACTAGCGGCGGAGATTCCGTCACCGTCCTCGATGGTGGACAGTTTGCCCTTAATTCTCCACGTTCTGTTGCTTATCGTGGGCGCCCTCCCCGCGTCATCTTCTTCTGCCGATGACGGAGCCCTTCACCTCGCCTCCCTCAAATTTCGCTCATGCCGGTCACGCCGCCGTATTGGTTGCTCAGCCCGACTGAGCATCCCAAAACATGGTACACGATGAGTTCAATTCTGCACTTGCTTTCTATTGTTTCAATTCTCCTTCAACGCCGTTCTCACTTTCCTCTCCTCCTGTTCGCATTCCCCTGGACCTAATCGTCTCTTTGTCAGGGTTGTCTTCGAGTCCGGTTGGAGGAATTAGGGCACCCACGCTCATCGAAAACGCTGAAGATTGGACCGTCGATGGAGTGATGTTTGGAATGATGCGGGAACCTGTGGGACGGAGTCCCTTTGTGACCTACGCCTCTCATTGTCTCGGATGGCAGGATGAGTTTTCAGAAGCAATCTTGAACATTGTGAGTGCTTTCGTCTTTACTTTGTCTGCAATTCGAATTGTTTTCCATATTCAATCGTATCTGGAACTGAAATCTATGGTTTTGCATAATCAAATTCTGCAATTCTGCATTTCCTGAATTGATTCTATAGTTTGGCTATGAAGACTAGAATTAGGCTTATGACTTGGCAGTTGGAGCATATTCCTAAATGAATTTGGCTACACATCAAAGAAGTTGTGTGAATATGTTGTGATTTGACTTCAAGTTTAGGAATATAATATCCTCTCTTTCTGTTTGATTTGATTCGAAATTCCGAGTATTATGGGTTATTTTCCTCCGTGCTTTGCCAGATTATGTGCTTTCGTTGTTGGATTTGGGGAATCTGATATTCGATGCTGATTTTCCTATACTATAGTTAATGTAATTTGTGTTTCTAGATTCCAATTTGGCTTCATTTTGCTTCTGAATGCTGCCTAATGTCACAAAAACTTTTGATAATCTGATATTTTTCGTTCTTTCTCCTGCTTCATTTAGTTGGCAGCTTTGGATTTCATAGGCAGCACCGCTTCCAGTGCCTTTGCTATGACGGACTCTAGGACCCAGCTTTATCCATGACATTCAGAAATGTCATGGATATGAACTCAAATTTGGGTGATGATTGCATTTTATTGTTCGTGCTAAAGAGGTAGCTTTACTACAGTGTTATATGCCTGACATTGAAAATTTCCATTAGCATATAATCTGAAATCATTTAGTCTACTCAATTGATCAAGAGAGATAGATTAATCGAAATGACATCCCCTAAATCGTTCTGTACAGGAATCTGGTCACATCTTATTGATGCAATATATATTTCCTTTGGTTCAAGTTCTCGGTTTGAAGATTGGGGCGAACCTGGTAACTGCTCTCCCGCAATTTGGTTTGTCTTCCCTTGTATTGTCATCGCTTTTGCTTGAATTTTCCGTGTTGCTTTCGTGTTAGGGATCCGTTTATGGTTTCATTTCAATTATTGTACCTTCTTCATTTTGATTTTAGATTTTGGATTTGGTCTGTGTTCTATGGCTTTCTATGTTCTGTGCTTCTTTTCTTATTTTTCTTTTTAATTAGAGGTTTCTTCCTTTCCCCTTTTCTTGATTTCAGTCCATCGTGTTCAAGAAAAATATAAATACTACAGATCTCTTCATATACATATTGGATAAGTTGGATCCATAATTAATATGCATTATGTAGTGAATATATCTATGTTGGTGTTGGAATTTGGAAGCTATTATATCTGCATTGCTTTTTCTTGACTCACTCTTTCACTCAAGCTTTAAGAATTCAGAAAACCCTATCCATTTCAGAAATTCTCAGCAGACCATTAAGTGTTATGCTTAACATATTTGGGTCTATGACATTCTGTAAATGTTGAGCATAATAAATCAAAATAAAAAAAAAGCCTAAATTCCATTGCACAAAACTAAAATATCCATTCATGTTCACTCCCAACCACTCCTAGAGTCCTAGTATTGAAAAATCAGCAATCACTATGTTTAGGTTTTCATACCATGTCTTGCAATGGTCACACTAGGTAGATTTATGCAACTAAACCTAATTAATTATGTTGTTTTTTTAACAAAAAAAACACACTAGGTATTAAAATTTAGAAACAGCTCAGTGTCCATCCAACTGTGTAAAATAAAATTTTCTTGAGATTTCGGCATCCCTCATTTGCCTGATTACAGACTTATTCCTCATAATTGTGTTCTATGGGCTTCTTTTCTGGTGGTTTGATGATATGTTGAATGCTCCTTTTGTGCCTTTGATGATATTTATAGTATTCGTATTCCTTATCTATGTGATATGTCTTCCCCAATTTAATCCCTCATCATATGTTTCATATGTTTTTCGTGCTATGGGGAAAAATAGAAGAAATGAAATATTTGCAAAGTTCATTCTTATAATTTAGATTTGGAATACCTTGATCGAAATCAATTCCTATTTTGTGGATAATTCCTTTTTGATATTGTTGTTTTTTAAATTTCAACATCAATTCAAATTAATTCAAATTACTTTCAAATTAATTTCAAATTAAATGATTTGAACCGCTTATTCATTACCTAAAAATCAGCTTTTCATATTTCAACATCAACAATTCAAATTAATTCAAATTAATTTCAAATTAAAAGATATTACCCGCTTATTCTGTACCTAAATATCTGAGATTTTTTTTACCCGCATTATTTGCTTCTCATTTTGTAATCAATTTAATCCTCCCATATCACTAGGTAGTTACTTATTTCCAGCCATTTTTATTCAGTTATTAAAAAAACACCCACTCACGCATAACTTCATGAAAAAATAACTCCCCTTAACTGCTCTATATATTTGCTCACTTATTTTTCTCGATTCTTAGTTTTCACTCTACATGCTTAAGTAGCTCCTCTCTTTCTCCATAGCACTCTCGATTCTTCCCCTTTCTCTCTCTCACCACGAACGTTGACTCATTTTTGTCTTGCATCTCTTTCTTTATCATCTTTATCTCTTTCGTCTCTTTAAACATGCTTCCCACGTCTGATTTTTTTGATGGGTATCATTTTTGTTGCGGACTTTTTTATATTGAATCATTTGCTTCTTATCCCCAAATTGGGGAGTCCAGTTTTCTTTCTATTTCTCATTATAATTTCCTTGAAGAAGATGAATTTACAATGGTCTATTCAGATTCATTTCCATGGGATGGAAATGTCGTGAGTAGCCAACTGATTCAAGCTATGTTAAATGTCTGCCATGTTCCCGAGTGTCTTCAAATTGTGTTTGCAATCGATCACATAAGGGATTACATAGATTCATGCATTTTTATATCAGGGTCTGATATCCAATGCAGCTTGGTGCCAAATATTAGAATTGTGATTGACACATTTAGTCTGCATTTGGTAGATCATTCCGCTCATCCGCTTGACATGTTGCCTCCTTTCGATGATATTGACGTTGACACATTGCCTGATGTCAATGCTTTCTATGACATTGTCGTTGATGAATTCGATTTACCTCCAAATTGGTATGGCTATGCATTAGTTGCTTCTTTATATTAATCATATTTTACTTGATCCATATTCACTTAATATTTTCCATGTATGAAATAACGTAGGGAATTGCTAATGGAATATGTACCTGTACCACAACCCGCGTCAATGGAAGTTGTGAATCCGCTCCCCGTGGGATTGTTCTCGGAAGGAGCTGGTCACTGCACTATATGTATGGAAGAGGTGGATCAAACAACCATGGTCACCCGAATGCCTTGTGAGCACCTTTTCCATGATGCTTGCATCCGTCAGTGGCTCCAGGGTCAACACTCTTGTCCAATGTGTCGGTTTAAGTTGCCGATGGCTACCAACGATATTCCTTGAGTTGTTGAACAATTGAAATGTTGTACAAACTAGGTTTAGCTTGTAAATAAACGTTAATATTTGTTGCCGGTGATCAATAATATATATTACTTTATTTTATGTAACTTCTGTCAGTTTAAACTTCTGTTGAAGCATTCCAAATTTTATCCCACTAACCCCACTAACTACAATCACCCCACCTTCAAATTAGTTATAACCCCACTACCTATTTTAATCACCCCACCTTCAAATGTAACTTCCGTCAATTTAAAATTATGTTGAAGTATTCCAAATTTTATCCCACTAACCCCACTACCTATAACCACCCCACCAAGTACCCCATCTCCTATTGTTGAACCAGGCCCCATCTCCATGGTGTTCGGGAGAGGGATACACATACACTCGGTGTATTCTCTCATGTATACACCTCCAATTACAACTAGTCAGTGGCCCGTGCGCATACGCACGGGATTTTTAAAAACCATATGAAAAACACAAATAATATTTATCGGGTGTTATAGTATTATACATAACACATGAAATTTATACATTATTATTAAACTACATAAACCCATCTTTCCATAGAAAAACCCTAAGTAAACTCATCTTATTTTTCAGATGTCATTATATTAATCAATGCGTTTTAAACGATGTATAAAACATAGTACTATGTTTTTTGGATGAGTATTCAATTTCCTTTAACTTTCCTTCAATTTATGTCTTTTACTAGCCGTAGATTGAAATTATTGAATCATCATAATTGAAACTTACAAATTCAGAAATTGAATAAGGCTATCAAGTTAGTAAGCTATTGTAAATGTAATGATTAATTTACTCAAAATTGCATTTCAAAAAGTAAATCAATTTCAGAATTCAACCAAAGTCAGCATCCGGTTAGCTCAATCCAAAGTCGGCTATTGCATTGCATTTGATCAATCATCGGGAAAAACAGGAAAAATCAAGCTCGATCTGGACAAAGTCATAAGCAACACTCACTCACAAATCTAGATTTCAAATGGATTTACCCATCCTTAGGATTAATAAAATCACAAATTTTCAGGACAAGTTGTTACAACTTATTGTACTTGGTTAGTTTACAATTGATTAACTACTTTGATAATCCAGTGATCATAGACAAACCTTCCACGATCAATCAATGACGTCCAGCTAACCGCCTCTAGCCTAACCTTCATGTGCCGTTCTCTCAGAGCAAACCAACTTCAGTGCAAATGGCCTTCATATCATCTCTAGAGAACTCATCCTTGGTCATGACGAACTCCTCAAGGTTGACATCTTCCACCAATGTCATCTTGGCTGTGTGAATCTGGCATGTTAACAGTTCCGTCAGTTTTTAGATAGAGAATTCAAATCGCTAACTTTCATGGTTGAAGAAAGCAGAATTCATGACAATGGAGACAGATAATAGAACACACAAAATCATACAAGCTTGGTGGAAACAAAGGGGAACCGAGCCCTTTGGTGAATATTCTACTGCTATCGGCAAATAAAACATTCTCCATGGCAACACAAGGATAAAAATCCTTCCACATTCAGAGAATACCCAAATACTAACACAAAGCAAATTGAATCGATTCTAGACACTTCGATAATCCCTTTCCAATTTCTAGCCCAACATGGATACATAAACACAAGCTCAACAATTAATTGAATGCATTCGTCTTGCAATATTATGAAATAGTGTACCTGAGAAATACGTCTCCATGTTTTGATATGAAGAAGAGGGAATTCACTCTTCCTATAAATACGACCATGACGAAGTAAAGTAGGGTCCAGGCTTTCAATTTTATTTGTTGCAAGGATCACTTTAACGCCTCCTCTTGAATCGAAACCATCTAACTGGTTGAGCAGTTCAAGCACGGTTCCCTGAATTTCACGCTCACCACCAGAATGAGCATCATACCTACATAGTTGAGTAATTTAAAACCTTGTAATAAGCAAGTAAAGGTGTCATTTTGTCAAAATTTGCAAATTGGGGGATGGCTTGATGAAAACTAAATTTGTGGTCGGTTTAAGATCTCGGATGTTACTTTCTTGCACCATACATAAAGCTTTCACATTTTTGTTCCTCATAAACTTTTCTCTAGGAGTAGTACAAATGTGGTAGCTTTCTACTTATCACATGCTTCTTAAAGAGAAAATGGTCAGCAATCTCCATTTCAAGAAAGTTCAAAGAGTTTCAATCATCAAACATGAAATCAGGAGAGCTATTGGTGGTATCTTGATGTTCGTTCACAAAGACCAAATCGAAGTATGCTTATTTTTGGTGTTGTTGTCACAGGAAAGAGAGGAAAAATTGATCGGTTTTGATAGAAAAATGCATAACTTCGTCCATAGAGCACCAAATCAAGTCCTGTAAATTCCTACAACTTTTTAAAGAAGTCATCAACCTTTTCCTTCATTAAAAATTGTCCTAGTTATGATTTTTTTTTTGCTGCTGTTGTCACATGAAAGCGAGGAAAAATTGATCGGTTTTGATAGAAAAATGCATAACTTCGTTCATAGAGCACCAAATTGAGTTTTGTAATTTTCTATAGCTTTCTAAAGATGTCATCAATCTTTTCCTTAATGAATTTGCCCTAAAATGAGTAATGATTTGTTTTTTTTTTGCTGCTGCTGTCAGACGAAAGAGAGGAAAAAGTTATCGGTTTTGATAGAAAAATGCATAATTTCGTCCACAGAGCACCAAATTGAGTTATGAAAATTCCTACAACTTTGTAAAAAGATCATCAACCTTTTCCTTCATGAAAATTTGGCCAAAAAAGAGTTATGGTTTTTTTTGGGGGCTGATGTGACACAAAAGAGTGTAAAAAATTGATCGTTTTGATAGAAAAATGCATAACTTCGTCCAAACAACAGAAAATCAAGTTCTGTAAATTTCTACAGCTTTCTAAAGAGGTCATTAACCTTTTCCTTCGTGAAAATTTGGCCTAAAAAGAGTTATGATTTTTTTGGCTGCTGCTGTAACACGAAAGAGAGGAAAAATTGATTAGTTGGGACAGAAAAACGCATAACTTCGTCCACAAAGCACCAAATCGAGTTCTGTATATTCCTATAGCTTTCTAAAGAGGTTATCAACCTTTTATTTGATGAAAATTTGGCCTAAAAAGAGGTATTTTTTTCCGTTGTTGTCACACGAAAGAGAAGAAAAATTGATCAGTTGTGAAGAAAAATGCATAACTTCGTCCACAGAGCACCAAATCGAGTTCTGTAAATTCCTACAGCTTTCTAAAGAGGTCATCAACTTTATCCTTAATGAAAATTTGGTCTAAAAAGAGTTATGATTTTTTTTGCTGCTGCTGTCACATGAAAGAGAGGAAAAATTGATCGGTTTTGACATAAAAATGCATAACTTCGTCCACAGAGCAACGAATCGAGTTCTGTGATTTCCTTTATGAAAATTTGGCATAAAAAGAGTTCCCTATTCATATTAATATCATTTAGTGGTAGATTAGAAGAAAAAAACTCGTTCACCTTATAAATGTGAAGTTTATTTATATTTTGAAATAATCTAAATAAAAAATATTTATATTATACAGTATATAATATGTTGTACTAATTATGTGTATCTATATAATTTATTGGTGAAAAATGATTTATATTTACATAATTATTTTATTTATTTATTGGAATCTATCTAAATTATTTTTAATATTGTATTAATGTATTCTATGTGCATGGAACGTAAACTACACTATGCAGAGTAAAATCACATCATTTTCGACCAAATTGATAGAATCTATGGGAAGAACCTTAAAGCATAGGTTGGATGTTCAATTATTGCTATTTGGATCTAATAATATCTTAAATGAAGTTTGAGCAGGTAAAAATTAATCGAAGTACAGTCATTATTTTTCAGATTTATCATATTAATCAACAATAACCGTTTAGACCATTAGACATATCACATATGTAATGAAAGAAAAGACGCAAAAAAAAATGATAATTGATAGTTGTAGATATTTTCATCAGGGTGAAACACGATGAAAGAAATAGATAAAATTTTGGTGGAAATGAGAAATGCATAAATATTTTTGGTGTATAAAACACACAATGAAATGTATAAGCCGTTTTACAGTTTTTATTTGGCAAGGTTGGGATTAAACCGCCCATTGAACTACATGGCTAGGAAAAAAAATTCAAATTTAATTTGTATAACTTCTCTATTTATACATGTAACATTGAATTGAGATTATATAGATAAACCAATTACACAAATTAAAGGAGCAAGAACTAAAAGTAACTAATTTAAATAGTTCAACAAAAGATAAAATGAAAAAGGTGATAAACAATACCAGTGAAACAACATGTAAGTATCAATGTAAAAATACATTCTCGTCCCGGATGTATTTACAAACACCCTTTATCATACCTTATAGAACAATTGTAACACAAATACCAGCCAACAAATCCCAATTAGAACAACTCTAACACAAGTAGAACTATAGAAGAAAATGAGAGGAAAATAATGCAGGTTACCTTTCACATCACCATTGTTTTCTTCTCAAAATTGCATATAAAACCACCCTTTATCTAGTTATCTATTTACCATCATTCATGAATTTTACTTAGCCATCCATCAAATGTATACTGCTATAATCCATATTTGGAAGAAAATTAAAATAAACCCTCATTTGGAAGCAAAACCCCCCCAAAAGTGTATACAAAAACACAACCACATCTTTACTGTAGTAATTTGCTTGTGTTTCAGGTTCATACGATGATATTTGATTTGGGACCGGGCATCAATGAAGTGATTTAAATTGACTTTAACACCTGCTGATTCAAGATTACAGCTGAAGACAACCCCAAATCTGATTTTTACAAGCTGAAGCCAACCAAATCTGAAAATTACAGCCACATACCATGAATCAGCAGTTCCTGGCATCCTTAACAGGCTTACCATATGGTATTCCAACGTGAAAGTCATGGATTTCAGATACATCTTTAACATTATCTGGTGTGGAGATAAAAGTTTTGACAACATCCTTAACAGGCTCTGGGGAATTCGCAGTTGCTTCGACAATATACAGTTCAAAATCCTCACCGAGTTCTTGAGCCATGACAGTAAGATCATATCGAGCCTTATCAGACTCAATTTGCAGTTGCTCAGCAGTTTCCTTGAACGCAACCCAAACTGGTCCGGAAGGGAAGCATATAAATTTAAGAAACTGATGTGATCTTGAACTTGTCCACCCAAATATCTTGATTTCCTGTGGGATATATCCACGTTTCCCAGTCAAATCAAACCTAAATCGAAAAGTAATCAAGCAATCTTACTCGGGGATTTAACTAATCAAATGAAACCAATAAATCTCAAATTCAGGGGCGATTCTGCAGCCCATAGATTGATTTGAGCCTTAAAAACAGTAGCACGGAAGCTGAATTAGCATTGGAAACAAATTGCAAGAGACTGACTGCAACCGCTGAAAATTTGCAGTTGTAACACGGTTATAATGAGCCTGTTAAGGATTTCCTCTCTCTTTTTGCCGCCAGGCTCATTTGCCACGACTGGTTTTGTGACAGCAGTTCCTGGCATTATTTTGTTGCCTTGCTGCAGTTGACCAAAATGCAGGAGCCAAAAACATCAGCCCCACATTGATATTTGCTACGAGTAAAGTAAAAACAATTCAAATGAATCTTTCAAAACAAACAACCACGTACCATGAACAGTGAAGCAGGGCCAAGTGCTGGCACGCGTGCCGCATCCACCACAACTGGTTCATTAAATACTTAGGACTTCAATACTTCAGTGGAGGTTGTTTGTACATAACCAAAATCCTACATTCAAATAAGAATAAAAATAGAACTAAAACCATTTCTAAAGAGATCTACAAGAAACATGAACAGTAATATACATAACATAAAAGATAATACTCCTTAATAACACGGTTATCTGTCCTATTTTACACGCAGAACAAAGTTTGCATACCTCCAAGTTAAATTTTGGCAGACAGATGACTAACATACGGAGCGTATCCTCTTTGAAGAATTCTTGAGTTAAATACCCAGATTTGCAAAGCAAAGTGTACAAATAACCGTGAAAAAAAAAAGAGTTTTGAAATTAGGTTACCAATCCCTTCTTTTTAGCATTTGCTTGGAATGATTCCTCTCGGTTGAATTCCAATTTCAATAATTTAGATCCCAGATAAACTAAAACCATACAAGTGTATAGGGAAACAATTAAAGGACAAGTAGAAACAAATATTTTGGAGAAAAACGTTCCTATTTCATCCAGCAAATCCATCTCATATGGCAAATTGAACCATAGAACCCCTAATTCTAAATAAAAAGAGTCGAATCAAGCACACAAGAGGAATCGACTACGCCTTAATCGAAATCAAAACAACAAATGGAATTGAGCAGTTGCTGAATATTGAATCTAAATTGAACATGGAATTGAGCAGGTTGTGAAGAACGGCCAAATTCAGAAACAACAATGGAAACCCTAAATCTATCAAACACATTTTGGCTACTGAAACACTAAGTACCTCTTGGTGAATTTCAAGTACCCAAACACCACCTGATCCCGCGGGCTTGCCCTCTCTTACACGTCTTCTTCCGAACCTGAACAAAATGACATTTCAAAAATGCATACACGCCTCATCTATTTGAGTACCTGTTGAATAATGCATACACGTCTCTTTGTACTCAAATTGCATTATCAATATAACATTTCAAAAATACTTTGCATTCTAGCTATTTCAAAATCGGTGCTTGGCCATCCATTGATGACACTCCTATCAAAATAGGTGTTTGCCCATATACATGACTATCTTAGAGAGTTATCTTCATTAGCCCTTTACATAAGACATTTGATGACACAATCTACTAAAAAAGGGCTTCTTGAAGATCTAAAGAAGGCCTCTGCATCCAAGAGGGACAACTCAAGTTTATCTCCAAGCGCTTTGTAACCTCAACCAGGTCCGGAAAGATTGCGTGTTGGACATATGAGTTGGTAGTACGTACCAGTGCTTAATCTGCACGAGGTTGAATCTTTACCTTAGTAATTCATCTCACAAGTATAAAAAGAGACCATAAAATAAGCAATGACCTGCACCTTGACCTAACTGCTGTAATGGAGTCACTGCTTCTGCTGAACTACTACAAATCTAACTACGAATTGCAATGCAAAGCAATATCTCATCAACCAAATAGGAATTTGAAATAAGCTTCTCATCAATCAAATACGAATTTGAAATAATCAAACTTGTATAAGGGTAAATTATAAAATCTCAGCAATATCTCATCAACCAAATAAGAATTAGAAAATTTTCACTCATTATAAACCTAAATTATACATGACAAATAAATTCAAAACTTGTATAAAGCTAAATTGATCACTCATCTGCAAAGAGTTATCCATTGGCCTATTATACTTGCATGATGATAGAGTTGGCATCCATAGTTTCCTAAAAAGATTAGAGGGGCTCACTCGCCATTATCCGTGACACGATGCTCTTGGACTCACTAGGATATGGTGTTGGATGATCAATAGAGACAGGACAATGCACGGTCAGTACATGGTGATTAGAATTTTGATACTCAATATGGTCACTGACTCACTGGTCACCTGTGATTGCTGACAGTTGAAGAAGTAAAGAACCATTAAAACTGGAAAACAAAATTACAGAGGTGAACTATGAGCTCATCATGAGGGTCAACTATTTCGGCACGTGTCATGATGCTACGTATTGGATGGAGATTCCAATCATGGGCGAGGTGTTTGCCGCGCTTCACCAGCGTCCTTTGGTGATTTTGTCACAGATGATGCCTATGTTGTGCCTACCTCTGTACGCCACCGGTGGCCCGTCAGTACCGGCCTACGAGGAGCTAGATGGAATAGCGTTAGTCGGCAACAGCAACCATTTCGTCCCGGTACGTTTCGAACTTCATATTCATTAATTTGTTACTGTTTTGTTTCTCGTTTCTGATGTCAAAATTCACCTTGTATTCACAGATTTGGTTGTTGCCTGGTTCATCTCTTCCTCCAGTCTACGTCACGTGGACACGACATCACGATTGCACTGTCGACGGTTGGGAAGAACAGTTTGCAGCGAGGATTGCACGATATAGAGCTTACCGCCTTCGTGACGGTGGTCGTCCCCTACCGTATTAGCACTCTCCACTTTCTGGTGTCATTTTTCGAACTTCATATGTTCAATTGGGTTGTATCTTTTTCTATTCCATTTCACAACCGAACTCCATATTTTCTACATCGAGCATATTTATCGCACTTTCGTTGTAATCATCTTTCTTTTCAATTCAACATATGAGTTTTTTCAGATCACGGCTTTTATTACATGTTATTTCCACTGTAGTAGGATATACGACCGTAAATGTCCCGGTATTATACGTTATACTCGTAGAAACAAAGTATACCGCATACCCAAGCGGTGTATATCGGTCCCTACCGATCCCTTTAGCTCCACCAAATAGTTACCCGCAAATCCGGTTATCCGACACCCACCGCATAGACATGCGATGGGGTTGAAACGGAACGGGGCAAATGGCAGGTATTACCGCATGTACATGCGGTGACATACCGCATGTATATGCGGTATGTGCCTTGACCGTCATTAAACCACCGCATAGGTATGCGGTGATTAGTGGTGGAAATAGTAAAAATTAGCGGTGGAGATATCGTTTCCGAAAAATAACCTTGTTGATATTTGCTTGTTAAAAAAGCTTTTTTTTTTTTAGTTTGTATATAAAATAACGAAATTCCCCTTGTTGATGTTCTCCATTTTGCACTTCACAAATCCATCTAGGGCTTTTTAACCTAAAAAAAATATCCATCTAAGGCTTCTAGGTTGTTCTGTCAAGCCGTTCAACCATAACCTTGTGAATTGTGATACATTGTAGACTTGTAGTGTATATAAAAGAAAACCATTTTTTTTGCTTAAAAAAAAAACCATTTGTATGAATATTGGCTACTCAGTTTGCCTCCTTTTTTTTTCTTTTTCGTTTCTGCTGTCCTATATTACAACCTACACTTGCAGACTTGCAGTTACTTGCATTCGGTTATCTGTTGTCCACAGTTCTAATCTCACCCGACCAAATAGTTTAAATGCAATAAAGATGAGATTAATAGATGTTCAATTGTTGATCAACTTGAGAGATATATGAGATTATTAATATAATCTGAATCCAAGCCTACTGTTTTAGCATTACGGGGTATAATAAGGCATCTGAAAGTAGTTTAGCAATGACCATTAAGATTACATACAAAAGTGGCCTTACATGTACATTTGATCGAGGTTAAAGTCACAACTACAACCATATCTTTAGCAAAAAGCGGCATGGTTTCTTACGCAACAACAACATGTCGAGAAAACTTCTGCAGAAGTTCACATCACGGCCTCGTATGCGAGTAACTTGCCTGTGAGCACAACGATGACTGCCAAAGCAATGAGAAGGCAGCAGTGGAGGCGGTTGGCACGAGCCCCTGACGCAGATTGGTCTACCCACACCGGGCAAAGGTGGACTGTCAGATTTGACACCCACACCGACCCACACCTACGACTCTTTCGACACCAAATCATCAAGAAGATAACATACATAGTATGAATCGAGAGAAATGAAACACATCTGACCATGGAGGCAGATTCTGTCAGAGATCTTTGTTGGTATGACAGTAACCTCCATGGTATGAATTAAAAAACAAAATAAAACAGTAACCTCAATCTGAATTAAAAAAAATCAAACACCCAACAAATAAAGGAATATACTTAAAATAAAACAAAGGAAATGTGTGTGATTAGAATACTCACAACAGCCTGATGACGGGGTTGATTGTCGTGGTGTTGGTCAGTGTACCTACAAATCTCATGCTATATTTCCTAGGAACTAAGCCTTGTGTCCACAACGACTCTTCGAAATTAAAGTAAAATTCCTTCACAACTGCTTCACATTTGACATTTATTGTGCGGAGCGAACTTTTCATATGATATCTTCAACTATAATCTGGATATAACAACTGGGTAAATTGAAGGATAGGATTTCAAGGATGCACACTAACTATATATCCTAAAAACAGTTCCAACTCAACAAAAGGTGAGAAACTTATAGGCAAAGTAGCTAGAAGTACCTATTTCCACAAATTCTCGTAAGAATGTGATTGCAGTGCTCAATTGGATTTGATCTATTTGCAGCTGAAGTAAAAATCGATTGAATACAGTAACACTCCAATGCAAGAAAACAGACCAATGTCCCAGTTTAAACAATTCTCAAGAGATTGATTATGGGTGAGGAAGAAAGCAAGTGGGAAAAGGGTGAGAGATGCAGATGAAAAATAGAAAATAGATATCCTTGAAGGCAAAGTTTTCTTGCATTAACTAACATAGCAAAAGCGTGTAGCATTTAGCAGATCAGAAACGATAAACCTTCACATTTTGCATAAAAGATGGATCAACATTGCCAAGAAATTGAAGTCATTTGAATCTTTAGAAATATGGGTTGAGAACCCTCACATTACTCCACTAATTCACCCAAGTTACCTGAAGAATGGAAATGAAATGCTATGTGCCTAAAACCCACACATTTCATATTTCTCTTTAAGCAACCATGAGCAATTGATTACCTTAAGCAACCATGAGCAATTGATTACCTTAAGCAACCATGAGCAATTTAGTTTTGAACAAATCTTCAAAACGGAATTCTCAACAGAACCTTAGTGAAGTAAATCTTCACTGCAAGTGTAGATAGCAAGAGAGAGAAGTCAATAGAGGTTGGGGTTTGGCCTGCAAGAATAAGAGAGAGGGGCAGGCTGTCTACTTTTTTAAGTGGGAAAGAAAGTGGAAAAGGAGATCAATTAACTGGAGAACATTGGGATGAAAGTGGCTGATGGAGTAGGAATCTACGAGAAACTTCATGGATTCCAGCAGGCAAAGGAATGCAAATGCCTCTTACATAAAGGGGAGGTGGTAGAGAATAAAGTTCATAATGTACCGCATACCTGTGTAACCATGTCTTGTAGTACATTTCCTCCAGAGGCTGAAAACCTGCAGCAGAATGAATCAATTTTCTTTATCTTCTTGCTGGGATAGTTTATCGCTTTCAATGACTAAGGTTAATCAAAGAGCGAACAAAATGAAGTGGAGTTCTTTCAGTATGATTCCATAGTTTTACAAGACTAAAGGTCACTAAAATCTCACTCATCTTAGGCAAATGACTCACCTTGAAGTATGAAAATATCGAAAAACTCCTCAAACTTGTTAAAGAAGGATGCCATGATTTCCTCTCTTTGTAGTTGGCAAGTGGCAGAGGTTAGCTCTTGCAGGCATGCATTTAGGCATGTTGTAGGCTCCCGGTTATTTACATTTAATCCTATTCCTACAAATGGAGAAATGGTGAATTTAGTTGAAACCGATTTGATCAAGAAACAATTATTGGGTGATATTGTATTGTGCATGGAACAAAATAACCTAAAGCGAGTAAGGGCTAGAAAGTCAGATGAAGAAAAAGTTCATTAAGGCTTGCTAAAAGTAAAATACAGCCAGAACTTGCTTGTGATCAGAATTTACCAGCACTAACATTGAACTTCTTTGACTTATAAGTGGAGGTGCACAATATGCCTCCAACTTTGAGGCCATTCAAGTAAAGATCATTTGGCCATTTTATTCTGACACCTAACTGTGGTAAGCCCTGCAATGAATATGCCCAAGATTAACCCTTTTACGGAGAAAGATAGTATTTGGTTTACTACACTGTAAAACCATAGACTACGAAAATACTTGCAAAATGTGGAAGCGCAAGACAGCCAAACAGCCATTGCTAAAAGGATGCCCAATTCAATAACACAAAAGGGCATGGATCTTGTACCCCTATCCACTCATATTTCAAACATCTGCAAAATATAAGCATGAAATACATCATATCAAATCCCAAGCAAGAGAATCCACCACCTTTATATCACAGACATCTTTGATGGCCTCCGTTAAAGCTAAACATACAATGTATTGTAAAAAAGGAACTATCCTCCCATCCTCCATCTCGATAGTGTATGAAAACAGAAGGCAGCCCTTCGGTGATTCCCATACATTTGCTGATCTCCCTATACATATTCACCAAACAGATATTCGCTAAATTCCAACATATGCCTAAAAAACCACAAGCTTCAAAATTACCCGGATTTTTTCTTTTTAAAAAAAAAGTTGCAAGCTTTTAAAAGCAAAAGGGACATTAATAATAAAGTAGTACCTCTTCCTTTGGTCTGAACATCAGCAACACAAACCGAACCGATTGGGAGCTCGCAAAACTTCTTGCAATGACAAAAATGGAAGGGTTGTTCCATCCAAGTTGAGAGATAGATAAGAGTTCAAGAAATTACCAACAACTAATTGAGAAACTATTATGCAAAATTTTAGGATTCTCACTGAGATACGACGTCATGGGTGGAGTTAATCCTGGGAGACCAGATGAGAAAACGGCCAAAGCGTGCCGTTAAAAGCGAATTCATATACAAATCGACATCGTACGCCAATTCAATTAACTGGAGAACATTGGGATGAAAGTGGCTGATGGAGTAGGAATCTACATTAAACAACAATTTGAAAATTCAAAGTAATACTCACAAATTAGTTATGAAACTTAGAAAGGGTGTCCAAAATATGGACTAACCTCCTCTCAAACCTACGGTGCCCAGATGGCCAGACCCAAAATTCAACCCGACATTACACCCATTACCTATTATTATTGAGGGCAGATTCCGAACGGGGAGATACACCATCCGTGGAGCCACCTGAGCCAACAACCACACGAGGAGCCGACCGTCGGACCACCTCTGTCCCTTCCGTCCACCGCCAGATTTCGAACTCGGACTCCGTCCACCGTACCGCCACCATCGCCTCCTTGAACTTCGGCCTAGTTAAGATCATGGGAGAGAGATTTCGGAAAGAAAGAAGAAGAGAAGGGCAAACGATCCTCCTCAGTCTCCTTCTCCTGTGGCTTGAGCCTAATTGGCGATAAACCCTGAATCAGATTCGACAGAGCCTTGACTGAGAATGATTATATCCGAAATCCTAAATCAGAAGGAATTTTTGTGCTAAAGTTGGATCTAAATTCCCCAAATTGAATCCCCTAAACCCTAATTTTCGAAAAAAATGAAATCTTCAAATCAAACACGTACCTGTAGATAGATTTGTTGTGGCACCCTCAGAGATCGTCGACCTTGAATCGTTCTTCCTTCGTCTTCTCCTCCTGCCGCTTCTGATTGAGAGGGAGTTGGAGAGCAGTTTGTGGGAGAGAACGTGGGTGCGCGAGCAGGGAAGGAAAGAAAAGCACGCTCCAAAGCGCGTTCTTTTCAAGATTTGATGGAAGAAAGGGAACCTCTTCGATGGCTCTTCGGCGGGCAAAGCCTCGGGGAAGATGGAGATCCGACCGTTCCTGCTGCTATACTTCAATTCCTTATCGACGAATAACCCCCTCCGTCTTTTCCTCCTGCGGCTTGAGCCTTTCTTGGCGACAAACTCCGGCCCTCATAGTTGTTCCTCAAAGATCGTCGACCTTGAATCGTTCTTCCTCCTGCAGATTCTAATTGAGAGGGGAGAGCAATTTGGGAGAGAACGTGGGTGTGAGCAGGGAAGGAGGGAGGCCAAAAAAAACCGTTTCAAAAGAAACCGCTGCCTAAAACCTTCAAGAAATTTTGCTAAGACACGTGGCAAAATCTTTTGCATAAAGAAGGCTTTTGCTTTTATATTTAAGGGGATTGGACACATGTTCAGTAAGAAAGTGTTTTTTTTTTTTTAAAAAGAAGGAAAAAAGGGCAGTTACCTTGCACACCACCACCCGGCACCCACGTACATGGTTTTCTTTTTTTAATTATAAATCTTATTCTTTTTATTTTTGTGAAAAAAATAATAATTCTATCTTCCTACTTACTGATCCGATCAAATAAGTGATTAATCAAATATAATGTAATATTAATTAATTAAAATATTTAAATTTATTTGACTAAAAT
Organism: Persicaria tinctoria; assembly: GCA_037127255.1. Lineage (NCBI taxonomy): Eukaryota > Viridiplantae > Streptophyta > Magnoliopsida > Caryophyllales > Polygonaceae > Persicaria > Persicaria tinctoria. The sequence continues at coordinate 73,422,870 of JBANSL010000006.1, forward strand.
GCATCAATGAATAATATTTCTATTTTTTTTTAACAATATTAATCCTTAATTTGAAAAATATTCATATATTTAAGCACATATTTAAAATATTTATGGTAATTTGAAATATTAAATCTAAAGTAACTTACTCATATTTCTAAATTTTTTATAATATTAACAAATTTAATCACATATTTAAAATTTTAATAGTAATTTGAAATGTTAAATCATAAGTAAGATGACCATATTACTAAATACGGAGTATTATATAAACATATAGGAAAAGTCTTTTTTTTTTGTTATCCGATGAAAATAATTTGAAGTAAAATTATTTGATGTTGAAATTTTCAATTACAGTTACTCTTGAACGGTTTGGATTAAAAACAAATTAACTCTTTTAATTCTTTTTATAAGACAATTGTCAAGTTATAATTGGTGGTGTAGAATTTAAGCCTACACCAAGTGTATGTGTAGATTTGTCCTGGTGTTCGCACACGACTTATCCGCGTGCCCAAAAGCACTTGCACCGAAAGCAGATCAAGGTAGCAGCTCGAAAACCTTTGAAATCAACTAATCAAGATAAGGTTTTTCACAAGAAAGAAAGTTAACTTCATAATTCATAATGCATTAAACTTCATAAATCCTAAAGCGGTTAAAAACAAAGATAGACAACACAACGGAATAAAACACGGACAACAATATGTTCAATGTGGCAATGCCGAACGACAAACGGGACAAACATGATGATATGTCAACCATGTTGTCAGACATTCACGATGAAACATATGTTCGCACGGCATTCGAAGGATCCGCCTGGAGCCCGCCAAATCGTCAAGACATATGGAACATGAATGTCCACTTGTACCATCGAGATTCACCTCTTGTAGTGTGTCAACTATTGCTGGAATTGCTGGTTGTTGATGATAGACGTCAAATTCCGGAAGATTTTCTTCAAGAGCAAGAGCAATGACAAACACATCAACTCGGATGCTCGGGGCCTCCCCGTACTCAACTAGGCCGTCTTCATCGTTTAACCAGAGACGCATAAATGTCTTTAACATCCTAATTGCCTTGTATATTTGAATCATGAACGGAATATTAGCTTGCGTAAGAACATCGGCGCATTGATCCGAATTCAGTGGCACACCATTCCAACCAAACGTAGTCACCTCCTCTTCAAATCCGGCATTGCGTATCTCATTATACCACACCTTGATTCGAGGCTCTCCGTAGGAAGCAGTTGGATATCGTCGAAGTCGCACAACATAGGGACCAACGCTATAGTTATATCCGGATTCGTACATTTGTTCAAACGCCATTGCTTGCAACCTGCGTACAAAATAATAATCAAAATTGGGAAGAGATTAGTCAAAGATTGAGGTATAGAGACTAAGGAAACTACACATATATTTAGCAATCCAAATTCTAACAAATTACACCTCTTCTTGCTCTTCTCTGCTGGTGCCGAGTCACTGAGAAGGAAAGGTCGAAATAATACATATATTTAGCATTCCAAATTTTATCCCCCTAACACTACCCCACTACCTATTTTAATTACTCCACTTTAAAAATAACTAACTTTAAAAATAACGGGATTTAAAAATAACTAATATAAATTAACATTCCAAATTTTATCACACTATCACTACCACACTACCTATTTTAATTACTCCACTTTAAAAATAACTATTTGACATTAACATTCCAAATTTTATCCCACTAACACTACCCCACTACCTATTTTAATTACTCCACTTTTAAAATAACTATATTAAATTAACATTCAAAATTTTATCCCACTAACCCCACTAGCTATTGATACGGGGTTAGCCGTAGGATGGCCCGATCTTCGACAATCAAGACTCAAAGACAAGAAATAGCAAGAACGGAAGCAAAGACTCGATGAACGAGAATAAAGACTCAAAACGCAGCAATAGAAGACTCGACAAAAGTAATGAAAAGACCGATAGATTGGTTGATTCGAACTAAAATAGAACGAGATGAAGACCCCAGGCCTCCGTAGAGGGTAGGAACCAAACACCAACGACTATAAAGCCCGCCTCTACAACCTTACACAACCAAGCGGACAACTTGGAGGCACAAGGAGGGGACTTGTGATTACCAGGATCACCAAGCTCTCGCGAGGTTGACGAACTCAAAGCAAACCAAGTTAGATCTATAACCAATTGTTGCAATCGACGAGCCACGCTTCGAGTCGATTGACTTTCTCTCAATTGTGTTGCACACAAACTGAAAATTTCATAAAAGAGACGTCTGAGTTCTACAATGAATGAATCAGCCCTTCTTATAACCTAGGGGCTGATTTAAGATAAAAAATAATAAATAAAATAGAAATTAACTTAAATCCCTAAAATACTAAAAATAACTTAAATAAATAAGATCTCTAAAAATAGCAATAAGGAAAGTTCCAACACTTAAAGAATTCCCGTCTAAACAGTGACAGCTGCAAAGAATGTGATTTTAGGCCAAGCTCCATGTCGAATCTGGAAAACCCTTCAACAGCAAAGTTGTAGATCTCTTCGTCCTCGTTCCGACAAGGTATAGGACGCCTCAATCCGATTAATATTGACTCCGTACGACTCATTTTACTGAGACGGCCAAAAGCTGTCAAATGTTGAACGAACCCAAAAACGTCAAGCTTCCACCTTTGCACCTTCTCCCATGGTGGAGCCTTCTTCTTCCTCTTAAGGATGACATCATTCTCGTGAGCTCGAATTATAGGTCCATCCTCGAGTATAGGTATGTCTGAAGGTGTCTTGGATGGTCCTGCATCATTCCCCCTTTCTTGAAAAGGATTCGACCTCGAATCCATGCTTGTATAAGATTCCGCAAATGCATCCACACGAGGTCCTGGATCGAATACCTCATGCCCATGGAAACTCATCTGAAGACTGATTGTTGCAGGGGTTGACCACGTTTGGATGGATTTGATCTTGGCTTCGCCATCTTGTAAACCATTAGAGCTTTCTACAAAACCAAGAAAAGAAACTTGATGAGTGCACAATTTAGAGTTCATATCATCTTCAAAATGTTCTAACTGAATATGCACTATAGGTTGTTCATTTAGCTCTATGTTTCCATCAATGACTAGCAAGTTTTCATCCTTTTTCAAGGCTGAATTTTCAATTAACTCAATGCTAGCAATAGTAGAAGAAGTTTCATCATCAATGATCATATTAGAAACTATGGCTTCTTCCAAGCATGTAGTTTGATACAAATCTTTGCATTGATTTTCAGCACAAGGTATAGGTTGAACATTTAAATCAATCAAGGAATCAACGTGCTCATGTTCAAGACAATCATCTTTAGAGGCAAGTAAACTAATATCTTGATCATTATGAACATGCTCATCATGTTTATCACTAGAATTTTCAGATCCATTTTTGCCTAGGTGATTAATCATGAAAGTCTTCTTATTTGGGCAATCCTTCATAACATGTCCTCTACCTTGACATATAAAGCAAGGAACGTACAAAGGTTTAAGAGTAGAAGAGTTAGGATTACTCCCTTTAGGGCCAGTAGATGCCCCCGAAGAATGTTGTCCCGCTACTGCCGTCAATCTTTCATTTATCCGTACCAATTTCTCAGTCATGGCTTCCAACTGTTTGATCATCTCAGCTCGAGTAATCATGTTGTTGCCCTGGTTAGACAAGACAAATAAAGACAAACAAAGAACTACGTGACAGTTAGTAAAAATATAAACAATCTCACAAGTGTTTCGCTCACACCCTTCTCTCTAATTGGTGATGACAAGCTTGTTGGGGCAATCCGCTTTGGGCAAATCAACACTCAAGCAAAGACTTAGCAACACAAGGTAAGAGATCAAAAGAATGAGCAAGAAACAAGAAACGAAATTTTCCAACAGTGGCAAAAGTATCGAGTCGGTATGTTGAAGTATCGACTCGGTACCTGGGGTATCGACTCGATATGTCACTCGGCAGAAATCCAACAGGGCCAAAAGTATCGACTCGGTATGTGTATGTATCGACTCGGTAGGGTGGGTGTCGACTCGGTATGTTGGTGAAAGGCACTCGACACTTACAAAGCTCACTCGACACTTGCAAAAATCACTCGACACTTGCAAAGATCACTCGACACAGATATGTAGACAACCCGACACACAAGCAAACTTGGACTTTTACCTCTTGTTTTGATTCAAACCCTTAGCAAGAATGTTGTAGTTGCAAGGTAGGGCTTAAAAAATTTTTTTATGGTTTTGGGAGGTATGTGTTTGAGGATTTCGATTAGGTCTATCAGATTTTCACCGAAATTGGTCCTTGAAGTTCTTGCACTAGACTCGACAATTCCTTTTGTTTTTTTTTTTTGTTTTTTTTTGTTTTGTTTTTTTTTTTGTTTTAAATTTCGGACTGTTTTTTTTTTTTAAAAAGGACTCTTGAAATTTTAAGTTATGGTGAAAGAAAACAAAAATTTATGTAGCCCTAATGAAATATATATAGGTGATGGTTTGGCTAATATGATAAGTATATCTATCTAAAGCCTTTTTATAATCTATGATAGATAAAAGTGGCTTAATCTATCAAAAATCAAAATTTAATAAGGCAATAAAATAGATAAACAAAGATAGACTAAGGTAGCCAAGATAGAACAACACAAACTAGGGTTTGAGATTGTGTAGGCCGAATGGAGATCCACTATCAACAAGTTTGGTCAACAAGTTTGGTCGGCCGAATGGAAATTGTGTTGGCCGAATGGTTCCAACGTGGCTACGTGGTCTCGGCTTAGGATGTGTTTGGGCTAGTGTGCAACCACAACAATCACAAACAAGGATTAGTAGCAATCAAATTAAAAAATTCAAGAAGTAAAAAATTCCAAGAACAAGAAAGACTCTATTTTTGTAGGTTTTGTGTTTAGGGAATAACAAAAGACCCAACTTTGATGTCGGAAACCAAAGCTCTGATGCCAATTTGATACGGGGTTAGCCGTAGGATGGCCCGATCTTCGACAATCAAGACTCAAAGACAAGAAATAGCAAGAACGGAAGCAAAGACTCGATGAACGAGAATAAAGAGTCAAAACGCAGCAATAGAAGACTCGACAAAAGTAATGAAAAGACCGATAGATTGGTTGATTCGAACTAAAATAGAACGAGATGAAGACCCCAGGCCTCCGTAGAGGGTAGGAACCAAACACCAACGACTATAAAGCCCGCCTCTACAACCTTACACAACCAAGCGGACAACTTGGAGGCACAAGGAGGGGACTTGTGATTACCAGGATCACCAAGCTCTCGCGAGGTTGACGAACTCAAAGCAAACCAAGTTAGATCTATAACCAATTGTTGCAATCGACGAGCCACGCTTCGAGTCGATTGACTTTCTCTCAATTGTGTTGCACACAAACTGAAAATTTCATAAAAGAGACGTCTGAGTTCTACAATGAATGAATCGGCCCTTCTTATAACCTAGGGGCTGATTTAAGATAAAAAATAATAAATAAAATAGAAATTAACTTAAATCCCTAAAATACTAAAAATAACTTAAATAAATAAGATCTCTAAAAATAGCAATAAGGAAAGTTCCAACACTTAAAGAATTCCCGTCTAAACAGTGACAGCTGCAAAGAATGTGATTTTCGGCCAAGCTCCATGTCGAATCTGGAAAACCTTTCAACAACAAAGTTGTATATCTCTTCGTCCTCGTTCCGACAAGGTATAGCACGCCTCAATCCGATTAATATTGACTCCGTACGACTCATTTTACTGAGACGTCCAAAAGCTGTCAAATGTTAAACGAACCCAAAAACGTCAAGCTTCCACCTTTGCACCTTCTCCCATGGTGGAGCCTTCTTCTTCCTCTTAAGGATGACATCATTCTCGTGAGCTCGAATTATAGGTCCATCCTCGAGTATAGGTATGTCTGAAGGTGTCTTGGATGGTCCTGCATCAGCTATTTTCATCACCCCACCTTGAAATTAGTTATGCAAGGTAACTTCCGCCATTTTAATTTTGTTTTGAAATATTTGGAAATGTCATGGATATGAACTCATGAGACAACGTTGCATAAAATGATGCTAAACTTACCAATTTGATATTACATGCTCATTTTGTGACAGTGGCGCTGGATGCATTTTATGCTAAGCTGATTAACATTTTGTCCCTTTGGCTCGGCATTTTTTGGGTTCATTGCGGATTTGGTTGTTCATTTGTACCACCCCACCTTCAAATTAGTTATGCAAGGTAACTTCCGCCATTTTAATTTTGTTTTGAAATATTTGGATAACAAATAAATTTTTTTAAAATTGAAATTTGGTAAAAAAACTAATTATTTTGAAATTTGGTCAAAAAATATATATTAGCATTTCATCCGTAAATTAAAATTTTCCCAATAACTTTCTCTACTTCCATTGCTCACAAACTCAGGTGGTTTGAATCTCAACATCAAGTGGTTTGAATCTCAACATCAGGTGGTTTTCAATCGTTTTGCTCCCAAACTCAATTAGGTAACGGTTTCTTATTCCTCATCTTCATTACTCAACAATTCTCATCTTAAACTCAATGCATTATCAAATATTTATTTTGGTGCATGTGTCCTTAAATTGTTGTAGATAAGCAATATCTTTCGACATGGATGACAAAATTGGAAACCAAGCAGCAAATAGAATGAAGAGAGCAAATATTTTGAAGGAGAAACGAAGACGAAAACAAAGTACCGAAGGTAAAATCAATATATGTTTTCATTTCATGTTCTATGAGTGTAATTTGTATATTGTAATTACTTAAATATTCATTCGTATATGTTTTGTAGAGGCACCGTCGTTACGGTTGAGTGATGGATCGCATAATAGACCTACTTTAACCAACATTACGAATAGTACGTGGCCATTCATTATTTCTATTCAATGAATTATGCGTAATTTTTATATTGTTGTAAATGTTATTTCAATACTGACATGATTATACTTGTAGTTGTCAACCAGACGAATCATAATGTTTTGAGCAGTCATTTCATGGATTCACCTCAAATCTATATGGGTGAAATGAGCTCCTTTGCGTCCACATTGACAAACGTGGAAACACCCATGACTATGTATAACACTCAAGGTGTTGGATCTACTTCCTCGGGGGCGCATGATCCCACTTCAGGTCATAATTTTTTACTTCTTATGTATGAATATATGTTAATTTTAGACAATATAATTGTAACTTTTCACACACATATATATATATCCATACTAATAGTGGATTAGATTATTTGTTTTTAGTTCCCAACAAAGCACAACAAGCTGCCAGTAGATTGAATAGACGGAATAAATTGCGGGAAAAAAGAAGGAGAAGAGAAACTACAAGAGGTTCGATTTTGATATATGTTTACTAACTAATAATACGTAATGCATTGTAAATTGTGTTATGATTTTATTGGTTTTGTAAGCTATGATATATGAGATGTTATATATTATAAACGTTGATCAGTATATGATGTCATTTTTCTAGGATTGGGTCTTCAACCGAGAAGGTCAGGTGATCGATCGACCCATTTCGAACCAGTAACTGAAGTACCTAATTGTATGTATCTTTACTGTTAAGTGAGTTATGAAAGTATTTATAATTTTTCCAAACACGAAACACATAATACGACACGTAGTGTATGTTTCACATTCTACACCACCAATCAAAATAAGCGATGTGAATTTAGAGATTCGTATTTAACAAAAGCAAAAATAATAATTTGAGGTAAACCATCTTTTTTTTCTCTAAAAGATACCATTTCTCACCAACTGTACATTTTTTTTTACTGTTAACTGTTTAAAGTTATAAATTCTGTAATTTTTTTTTTCCAATTTTATTTGGGAAATAAATTCATTAATGTCCATATAATATTCTACAATAAGCTTTAGTAGTATTCATCTAATATTTTTTTGGTTTATAATTGATGAAAACGTAAACCAATTATACTTAAAAAAAATGAAATTTAAATATATTATGTTAAAAACGAATTATAACTAATCTTAAAATTCAAACATTACTGTTTGGTCATATTTGTTCTTATGTGTGCATGGTTGTTTTTTATAATTAGATGATGATCTGCATGGTGATGATGATGATGATGACGGTGATGATGGTCTGCATGGTGATGCTGATGATGATGATGCCCCCTCTCAGCTGAATATGGGTATATAAATCATGCATCTTCATCCCGTTTGAGTTCTATTTATACGTTACGGTTTCAAAATAATATTCGAGCTGCTGGTAAATATAAATACTAATATATATATTTTTTTTTATAGGACATTATCTTGATATTGGTGATCCCGTCTATATTTGTCAATTTTGTCGAGCTAAATTGTGGTATGAGGAAAGAGTGGGTTCACATAAAAGGCCTAGAAATCCTAAATTTTCTCTATGTTGTCAGAAAGGAAAAGTCCAGTTGCCTTCTATGCCAACATCGCCCCCGGTATTGTATAATCTGTTGTGTAATAAGGATCCACGGAGTAAGCATTTTCTTCAAAATATACGGGCGTACAACATGATGTTTTCTTTCACTTCGTATATATATATATACACACACACACACGTAACAGACTTATTTATTCAGATGTCTAATGTTCATTGTACTCATTTGTAGTGCTATGTCTCGCAGATCGAAGTCATTAGATGCATCTATAGTCCGGGATTTAAAAGATATGCTCGATCAGCATAATGCATTGGTGAAAGTGTATAGGTTGGCAAGGGATTGTGTCTCTACCGATGCCATCCCCAATGTTCGTATGAAACTCATTGCTACACGAACAACGGATCCTCGCCGCTACAATTTGCCCACAGCATCGGAAGTGGCTGCGTTGATTGTTGGAGATATAGGTGTGGATGCTGGTCCAAGAGATATTGTGGTGGAGACTAAGGATCGGATACTTTGGCGTATTGATGAAGGTCATCCTTCATACTTCAGTTTGCAATATCCCTTATTCCATCCATATGGTGAAGATAATTACACACCATTTATCCCGTTCAATGCGGATATTAGTAATCCTGAATGGAAAAGGTCGAATATTACTATGCGCGATTTTTTTGCATATAGGCTGCAAGATAGGGAAGGCGAGATTTCAGTCATTGTTTTAGGGAGGGAGGTAACCCAGCAGTATGTTGTTGATGGTTACACTATTATCGAAATAAGTCGGCTTAACTTCCATCGAATTAATCAGAGGAATTATCGGTCGGCCACATTTAACCATCTCACAGAGACAGCTGCTCAAGGTACGGGTTCTTCTTCGTCAGTAGGGAAGCGCATTAAATTGCCAGCTTCGTTTACAGGTGGTGAGAGGTATATGATGAATAATTATCGGGATGCTATGGCTATTTGCAAGTGTTTTGGGCCTCCTGATTTATTCATTACATTCACTTGCAATCCGAAATGGCCTGAGCTTGATAGATTGGCTAAAGCATATGGTGGATCGACGTCTGATATTCCTATATGGGTAACTCGGCTTTTCAAAGTAAAGTTGGAAGCAATGCTACGAGACTTGAAAGCCGGAGAAATCTTTGGTAAAGTTAGTGCAAGTAAGTATCTTGTACATCCCTTGTGAATTCATTTTATATGATATATACATTTCAATAATTGTTATGCCTTATGTTTTGTTTTACATATGCATTTCCTTTTGTGGTGTATAATTGAATATATGAGTTTTGTGCAAAATTTTGTTATTTGTCCGACCATGCTCTACTGTCATATAACAGCATGTTCCACCACCGGTGAAAAATTATACTGGTATGAAATATAGTGTTTTATGTGCCTTATATAATCGTTTTCACCCAAAGTTAGCATGTTGTTGGTTGAAACAACATGTAAACTTTCCACATCCGAACATAAGGTTAATTATGTTATTCTTAGTAAAGTTGTAATTACTATATTTTATTGGTGAAGGATTTGTATTCATTACTTGCTATGACTTGTATTATTGTTCCTGATATATTTTTTTGTTTATGTTATCTTCATCAATTGGTTTATGTATTAATTGAGAAATTATACATATTTGCAACTAATCGATTATTGTTTTGCTATAATGTAGTCATTTACACCATTGAGTTCTAAAAACGAGGCCTTCCCCATGCCCATATTGTGTTGTTTTTGGACCGTAAATCGAAGATGTCTTCTGTTGACGATATTGATCGTGTCATATCTGCTGAACTTCCTGATCGAGAGACTGATGAAGAATTACATTATGCTGTTCGTGACTTGATGATTCATGGCCCGTGTGGATCATACAACACAAGAGCACCATGTATGGCGAACAATCGTTGTGGGAAAAACTATCCAAGAAGGTTTGCTGAAATGTCTAGCATTGGGACGGATGGAAATGCTCGGTATCGATGACGTGATGATGGGAGAACAATCGACATCAGTGGAAATGCGATTGACAATAGATATGTCATGCCATACAACCCAAATCTCCTTTTGAAGTATAGAGCCCATATTAATGTTGAAGCTTGCAATCAGTATGGAGCAGTCAAATATTTGTTCAAATATATTAACAAAGGCAATGATCGTGTGACAGCAGTACTGAGCATAGACCGGGATGGAAACACCGTTCATGATGAGATTAAGGGGCATTATAATTGTAGGTACATTTGCCCGCCGGAAGCTGTATGGAGAATTTTTGGGTTTGATATTCATGGGCGTACGGTTGGAGTGGAGAGATTATTTTTCCATTTGCCCGGACAACAACATGTGGTCTATAATGATAATGATTCCCTTGAAGATGTTATTAATAGAGCTGGAGTTGATTCTTCTAAATTCTTGGCATGGATGCAATGTAATCAGTCCTATTCTTCTGCGCGGAAGTTAACTTACATTGAGTTCCCGTCACACTTTGTCTGGAACCAAAAACAGAAAATATGGACCCCTAGGAAGTCTGGGTCCAAGGTTGGTCGCCTGTATTATGTTCCTCCTACGACAGGTGAGTTATATTATTTGCGGATGCTTTTGAATCAGGTTAAAGGTCCAAAATGTTATGAAGATATTCGGACAGTTCGCGATGTCCTTTATCCAACATTTAGAGAAGCATGTTATGCTCTTGGACTACTGGCTGATGAGAGAGAGTACGTCGATGGCATAATTGAAGCCAGTGAATGGGGTTCCGCAAACTATTTGAGGGTGTTGTTTGTAATGCTGTTGTTATCTTCAAGTATGTGTACACCCGAGTTGGTCTAGGAAAAGACTTGGAAACTTCTCGCAGATGATATCTTATATAGGCAACAGATTATGTTGAACATTCCAGGTACAATTTCTTCTAATTACTTATGATATTTGTTTTAAATACTTATGATATAGTGTCATGATATTGTATTTATAGTCCGTAGGCGGTTTTTTAGTATGGTTTTGCACGTGTTAGATAATTAAAAGGAAATGAAAATAATCAAGGGTAACTTTATATTTTGTATTTTGTAGATTTGGAGCTGACTGATGAACAGATTCGGAGTTATACTATACTGGAAATTGATAAGTTGCTCAATAGGAACGGTACCAGTATTAGTCAGTTTCCAAGCTTGCCGCAAGTGGATGAAGAACTGGCTTCAAGTGCATGGCGCAACAATCTCATCCAACAGGAACTCATGTATGATCACGCGCATTTGGCTGAAGAACACATTGCTCTTATTTCCACATTCACATCTGAACTTATCTTTGGCGATCTTTATCTGCAGCGCTTCGGTCTAAAGGTGACATTGTCCTGACTGCTGCTTCAAGCGGTATTGCTGCTCTTCTCATTCCAGGTGGGCGCACTGCTCATTCGAGATTTGGTATTTCGTTGAATTGTGATGAGGATTCATGTTGCAATATTGAGAGGGGTTCTGCACGTGCTGAACTTTTGAAGCATGCTCGACTTCTGATTTGGGATGAAGCGCCATTGATGAAGAAGTATTGTTTTGAAGCTCTAGACCGTACGCTTAGGGATGTGATGGAATATGATGTGCCTTTCGGTGGAAAAGTGGTTGTCTTGGGAGGTGACTTTAGACAGATTCTGCCAGTTGTTCCCAAAGGTAGCCGAGAAGATGTTGTTTCTGCTACTATAAATGCATCGTACTTGTGGAGCCACTGTAAGGTAATTGTCTACCTAACATTCTATTATTAAAGTTTCTTCTACTATTATTAAACCAGTAGCTTGAGTTTTTATCTTAATCACCTAAAACACTGCGTTATTGGTACCATGTAGGTTCTTAAATTGAAAACAAATATGCGGCTTCAAACGGGATCTGTATCTTCCGAAGCGGATGATACAAGGCAGTTTGCTGAGTGGATTTTGAGGATAGGTGATGGTATTGAAGGACCACCAAATGATGGTGAAGTTGTTGTTGATATTCCTCAAGACCTTCTCATAACCGAACCAAATGATCCTATTGCATCTATAGTGGATGCAATATATCCATTGCTGATAAGTCATATAGAAGATCCATCCTATTTTGAGAAGAGAGCGATTTTAGCCCCTACTCACGATCAGGTCGGGAAGGTTAATGATTACATTTTATCATTACTCCCCGGTGACGAAAGGGTGTACTTGAGTTCTGATAGACTTTCCGATGGAGCAGAATCGGCTAACCATGAAATTTACACCGTTGAATTATTGAACATCCTTAGATGTTCGGGTCTGCCTAATCACAATTTGAAGCTTAAAGTAGGTGTCCCCGTCATCTTGGTTCGTAACATTGATCAGTCGGCAGGTTTCTGTAATGGAACAAGATTGATCATCACTCGACTAGGTTCGCGAGTTGTCGAAGGCCAGGTTATATCGGGACCCAGTTTGGGAGAAAAGGTTCCTATTCCTCGCATGATTATGACTTCTTCAGATCCAACTATGCATGTACAGTTTGAAAGAAGGCAATTTCCGTTGTTGGTGTGTTTTGGTATGACAATCAACAAAAGTCAAGGGCAATCTTTGTCACAGGTTGGTTTATATTTGCCTCGACCGGTGTTCAGTCATGGCCAGTTATATGTTGCGGTCTCTCGGGTGACGTCTAGGAGAGGTTTGAAGATTGTAGTATGTGATCAAGATTCTAATCTTTTAACCTCTACTACTAATGTTGTATATAAAGAGGTTTTTCACAACGTATAGTTTGTAGAAACTTGTGTTGAGGACATATGCATGCAGATGTTATGGCGGAGTTGATTATTATTTGCGTACATTGTGGTTGACTTATTTTACTTTATGAAACCATGTTAAATTAATTTATGTGTCGCTCCTTCTTGTATCATTCACCTCAGTCGAAGGTAAGGTTCGGTCTAGTACTATGTTTTATACATCATTACTGAGTTACAAATCCCGTGCGTAGCGCACGGGCTACATGCTAGTTGTTAATAATAGTAAAAAAGTAAAAAAGTAAATTTTCACCAAATAAAAATTATCACCACGTGTCACTTGATAAGGATGGTTACACTCCTCGAAAAAAAAACGTAAAAAAAGTTGTCAAAAAAAAAGGTCATAAACGTTGTAACCAAAATAAAAAAAAGGTGATAGACAATGTAACAAAAACAAAACAGTGACATAAATGTTGTCACCAAAGGATCGAGAACCCTATGACTAGGGAAGAACTAACCCTAAAGGGGCTAAAGTTAACCAAAAGAACATGAGTTGTGCACTATGGTTTAGGGTTTAGGGTATGTCGTCAACAGAAAAATATTGTCACTACAAGGAAAACCCTAGCTAGGACATTGGAAGCACAAAACTTAAAAGGGCTAATGAGAAGCCAAAATACATGTGGTGACAGTTCTCCTCTAATATATAAATCGGTAAAAGGGTCATTTAGACTGTAATAAAATAACAACAACGTCATAGATGTTGTAACCAAAATAAAAACATGGTCATAGACACTGTCACCACTATTAAAATAGGGTCATAGACACTGTAATCAAAATGAAAACAGTGACATAAATGTTGTCACCAAAGGAAAACCCTAAAGAGGATAACGAGAAGCCAAAATACATGTGGTGACAACTCTCCTCTAATTAATGAATGGGTAAGGGGGTCATAGACGTTGTAATCAAAATAAAAAAACAGGGTCATAGATAGTATCATCACTATAAAAACAGGGTCATAGAAATTGGCACGACTATAAAAAAAAAGAGTCATAGACACTATAACCAAATGAAAACCTTTCCAATATATGAATTAGTAAGAGGGTCATAGACGATGTCACCACTATTAAAACAAACCCTAGGACAAGGAAAGCACAAACTGATGCGGTGCAAATGTCGATGACTCCTGGTGACATTGAGAACAACAGGAAGGTGTCATTCGATGGTCATATCACTCGTGCAAGGGCCAAGAAGATTCAAGATGCAACGAAAGCACTTCTTGTCCGCTACCAAAGAACTATGGAGCAAGGGTTCAAGCAAACCTAGATCACTTTGCTCAAGACTACACCACCAGCAGAGGAGTTGAGCTTCCGTCCACAAACAGAGCTCATGAAGACTCATCTACATCCACCATGACAAGACTTCACCTGGCTCGGTACACACTCATGTCGAGTGGGCCTTGCTCATGCCGAGTCCTCCTTTTGTGGGCTGAGTTATGTTATGAATTAATTAGTTTTATTATTATTTCATGCAATTAGAATTAATAATGCGGAAATTAATTATATCTATCCTAGATGTAATTCTTGTCCACTAAATTTAAATTCTATCTTTTATCAAACCAAAATCTATCTTGGATGATAGAATGGTTAAGCAATTTCTATTTAAACATTGTATTCCCTTTTGAATTAATCAGATTGAGTATAAAATTGAAGAAATCTTTTGGCTAAAAGGTTCCTCGATTATCAATCCCAAAGCTCTCAAGTTCTCTCATGTTCTTGTTCTCTAGGCATCATCAAACAATCGGCATCCATAACCCATAAACCAAACACAAACCGTTAACCCTAAACCGACGCATAAAGAAGGAGACCGGGCGCTTGGCTTCCCTTGCGCCCACGCCTCGCTCGCAGCGAGCGCTGCTCACACAGTGCGCGCTCTCACGGTGCTCGAGGGTCCCTCGCTCTCGAATTCGGCCTCTCGCTCTCGCACGCGGCTCCGCACTCTGAGGAGCCTTCGCTCCTGCACCCCCTCATCCACTCCCAGCGAACACTACCCGGGTCCTCGCGCACCCAGCGTCTCTTTCGCAGCTCCCGCGCTCTCTCGCTTCCCTTGCTTTCCGTTTGTTGTTTAAATTGATTAAGTTTTATTTCGTCGCTAAATTAGTTAATTAATTAGTTGATTAATTTGTTCCAATCAAGAGATATCGAAGAGCATTGCAAGATCGGGCAAATATACGGCGTGGTTCATGATCTTTAGCCCACGGGCGAAAGATCGGGTATCCCAAACGTGTCAAGTGGTATCAGATTCTTAGGTTTAGGCAAGTTCTTTACTCTCTTGATTCTTTATTGATTGATTTATTTCGTGCCATGTTTTTCACCATTCTCGCTGCATAAATTTTAGATTTTTATTTTTCACCCTTTAAATTTGGCACTTTATTTAGGTTTATTTTCTTGTTTGGATCTATAATTTGGAATATATTGAGTTTTTGGTTGCAAGTTTTGAGTTTTATTCCTTTTTGCTACATATCATGCCTATGAATGTGATTCTTGGATTAAAGTATGTTATGAACTTGCACACTAAAGAACCCTAACTTTCCAGATTTGCACACTAAAGAACCCTAACATCATTAACGCTACCACAAGAGCCACCACACTGGCTGCAAAGGCAGAACTGGAGGCTTCCAACAATCGCTTTGCCATCGATTGAGCTCAAGAACGTGCTCAATTCATTGCCCGGATCAGCCAAGCAATTGCTCGACAATTCGAGGAGTTGAAACAAAATGAGGCTTCTGGATCTACGCCTCCAGGTGGTAAGCCGCCTCCGTCAGGTAATACACCCCCCACGCGGAATACACCTCCCTCAAGTAATACACCCCCTTCAGGTAAACCACCCCCTTTTGGTCAATTGCATTTTAAACTTAGATCTGCCACTCCTAATCCTTTTAATGGTGAGAATGAAAACGATGATGTACTATCATCCTTTAATGACAATCATCACCAAAAGGGGCAGCAATCGGCAACAACACCAGAATTTCGGGAACGCACCACACTTTTCCAAAGGTAATTGGGAGGATAGTCGTGACAATACTGATCTGAACGACATGCCACATTTTGAGGACGCTTACCAAGAGGTAGATCCTAATCTTGATAATATTCCTAACCCTCATTTTGGTCTTCCTAGACTTGATAATGCACAAGCTATCCAACGACGAGATGTTAAAATTAAATTAGAAACTTTTTATGGTTCTAATTGTAAAGACCGGAATTTAATTAATATTTATAAAATATCCATAGGATAATCCGAATATTATCCTCCCTTATAATTATGAAAACCCGGAAAATTTAAAAATTTTATGCCAAGCTTTACAAGGACTCAATGACTGGAAAAATATACCCAAGCCACTTTTCTCGTATCTTATAAACGTAACGGATTTTAACGCTTCGCAAGCTTGGGTTTTACATTAAGTTAAAGAGGTCATCCACCCAAATTGCCCAACATTGAGCCACCAAACCTTTGACTTGTGGCTTGCTTGTGAATGTAGACATTCAACCACTCCCATCACTTCCTTCCCATCACACCCATGCTTTGACTCATGAAGCCAACCGCCCCTCTCCTCAATAAGCCTGACCCCAAGACTCATGAGGAGCTCATCCAAAGAAGCCCCACCGTCACTTGAGAGGACAGAGAGAGAAGGAGAGCCTTGCTCTATTTTTGGTCTATTTTGGACAGCCTTCACAAGAAATAGCATAACTCCCTCTATACTCATCCAAATTTAGCAAACTCGGTGGCCATGGATACATCTTGAACCCCGATTTCCATACATATCTCAAACACAAAAATCCAAGGGCGTTTGCACAGCCAAAATCGTCCATCTTTGGAGCTGCAGAAAACTGTTTTTGAAGGGTCTTGAGAGTTTGACTTGATTTCTTGGTAAGAACCCTTCCTTTCTTCCAAAACTGAGTTCCAACATGTGTTATAACTCCTTTTCCTCAACTTTGAGTAAGAATTTAAATCATGTTTTGGGATTTTTGGTGACAAAATGGCAAGGTGTTTGAAAGGTGTTCCGAAGAACTCCCGAGGGTGTTCTCTAGGAATAGATCTTTTTCATGACGTTTGCTACAAAATGACAAAATGCCAAGGTGTTCGAACGTAATCCCTCATACACCTCCCCCTCTCTAGGAATAGATCTTGTGTGCTTGTAAAGAGCTTAGAAAGTGGAGTATCTATGTGTTTTTGGTTGCATTTTGTAGCAAACGTCAAGAAATAAAATGGATATATGTGCCTTTGTAATTTGGACTTTATTTCCAATCCCACAATCTGATCAGGCGGAAAACATAATATAATGTTCAAGGAAATGTTATCTAACTATCCTTCAAAAATTAGGGCGATCCAACGGTTGGATCAAGAGTTATTATAATTTTAGTAAACAACGTTTATAATGACTCGATTAAAAAAACTTTGTTAAGGGAATGCTAAGAATATGGTTAAATATATGATGGCATAACCGAAACTTAAAACATATACAATATAGATATGAAGTATACCCATAACTTGGCTTATGATCCGATAAGAGGAAAATCGATTATGTGATAATACGATATAGATTATAACTGGTTAAGTCCGGATCACTTAACCAAAGTGCATCATCTATAGAATCGTGAACCTCATATGGATGTATGTTGATTATTAGGTTGGGCATCATGCATTAGAATGCCACCTAATGAGAGCTTAATGAAATTACTAGGCTCTCGTTGATTGGATCATTGGTTGCGCATTTTACTGCTTGCTTATTCTTTGGACTCCAGGTAAGTCCCCTGGACTTATTCATGATGGATTTATGTGATACTCTTTGTCTTATCGAGAGTCTTCATGCATCACGCGACCTAGTAACATGTTTAGGAATATAAACCGGTAATATGACGTAGGATGAACTTAGTAAATCCAACACTTCATATGTATGCTATGTTTGTATGGTAGGACGGCCGTCAAAATCTGAATAAATGACTTATACTAGATGGAACACGAATGAAATTATGAAAGACTTATGATGAGAAAGAATGAGTATGTTTGAGAAGGATGAGTACGTTTGAGAAGATATTACGATATGATGGTGATGATGATAATGATTATGATGATGATACAGGCCCTTGTGTATTTATTTCGCATTTATATATAGCCAAGGTTGATCGACCTAAGTACACACGAGTTATAAAACATTTTCAAAACCTGCCCACCGTTTTGGAAGTTTTAAAGGATTTTAAAAGGTTTTAAAGGGCGAAGTTGAAAACCCTTTGGAATTGGAAATGAACTAGGATCCTTCTAGATGAGAGATTGGATCGATGGGTAGTATAAAGGTGATAGACATCTTATAGAGATGTAGAACGGGATTCTGGTAGGCAAAATACTAGTTTTCCTTTACAGCTTGTTGAAGAAGACTCCAAGGGAGCAACCATTGTGGTTGGAGTAGGATAGGATTTAGAGGCGGGCTCGCCAAGCTATCCCTCGAAGGATAGCTATCTAGTTAGCTTCCGTGTGATATAAAACTATGCCTGCGGGCCATCCCCTTGAAGAGATGTAATTATGTGAAATGAATGTGCCTGAGGGGCGTCTTCCTTGAAGAAGATGTTTTATTGTGGTGTATATTGAGTATACTTAAATGTCCAGTTGTAATCTTGGTCGACACCGAGATTAGTAGAGGACATGGGAGACCACGTGGCCGAGGTCGTGGCCGCATTCCCAATATAGAGACTGAGACTGAGACCGACGCTGAGGTCGGGATCCCCGGACAGCAGGGACCGGCTGATAGGCAGCAGTAGAGATCAGCGTTAGAGAGGGCATTACTCGCGTTGCTGGAGCGAGAGAGATCAGCTGACGCCACCGAATGGGTGAAGAGACTATCACAAAGTAGCCCGCCTATATTCCAGGCCGGACCCGGAGAGGATATCGAGTAGATCTTCAGAGGACTCGAGGGAGTTTTCAGCTTGATTGGAGTACCCGATGCGGAGAGGCAGAGGCTTGCGGCTGGGCAGCTTCAAGGAGATGCTTTTGACAGATGGCTTGTCTATCGTGATGATCGTACTACATGGACCTACGAGGAGTTCAGGAAGTTGATGCTGAGAGAGTACTGTCCATCTGGGACACATGCAGCACGAGAGGTTGCGTTCTTCGGCACCCGCTACGACCCACGGCTATCTATCTCCGAGATCGTCTGCCAGTTCAAGAAGGAGCTCGTTTATTGTGGAGGGGTCTGTAAAACCGACGAGATGCGCATCCGCATGCTTTCTATGAGGCTTCCGCTAGACGTTATTCTGATCTCTACCAACATAGAAGAAATGACATATGGAAGATTCCTAGAGATGATCCTCCGCTATGACCAGCAGCTACGTTTGACAGTTGCCACGTCTTCAGCTTTCTGCACTCCATCTGTCGGAAAGAGGCCACGACCCACGGAGCACAGATTTGATAGGGGCCCATGGAAGGGGCCAGCGAGAGGAGGATCGACCATCGGGACCACTTAGGCCATTCCAGCTGTACCTGTATCATCATACCGCGAGGCTAGAGTGAGAGCTATTATCTGCCACAGCTGCTGCGAGGAGGGCCACTACCAGACATACTGCCCTAGGAAGTTCATTTCATGCTACACGTGTGGAGGGGTAGGACATCGTGCTGTCATATGCCCGTAGGGCGAGAGATCTTCAGTCACTTCTGCCGCTTCAGATTTACGCTTTCCTAAGGCAGCGAGATCCACTCAGATTTCTTATGCGCAGGGTCAGGGGAAGGGGACTCCCTCGGGAGCTGGCAGAAGAGATTGTAGCTACGAAGGTGGTCGAGGAGACAACAACTCTAGAGGAGGACGAGGCCAAGGTAGAGGTAGAGGAGGAGGCCGAGGCGGCCAAGGATCTTACCAGCATTAGCAGGCACAGTCGTATGCAGGGTCGGTAGGACCAGGCCAGGGCAGAGGTTCTGCACAGCTGGCAGCGATAGCTGTAGAAACTGATTTCTTACCACCCCTGCCTCCCCGTGCGTTCTCGATGCGGAACGGCGAATGGACAACTCTGATTTCCATAGGTATAATATCGTTTTGTGGCTCTACTCTTCGCATTATGTTCGATACCCGGGCAACCCACTGCTTTATAGCAGATTCTTGCGTAGCTAGATTTAAACTTGTATATTCGATATGTCCCGCGTTAGTAGTGCGTATGACGGATGGGGCTAGGGTTAGGACGGGGCGTGAGATCCTAGGATGCCCCATTCGGATAGAAGAGCGAGAGTGGCCCACTGACATTATAGTCATACCACTGCGGAAAGACGAGATGATCTTGGGGATGGATTTTATGACCTTCTATGGGGCGATCCTCAACCTGAGGACCCGTACAGTTTCCATCCTCGCGGAGGATGGGACTGAGCACGAGGTGTGGGGAAACGACCCCAAACGGAACGGAGCCCAGATCAACACCGTTCAAGCGGCGAGACTTCTAAACCAGGGATGCACGAGCTACTGGTGTTATGCTTTAGAGGTGGATCGCGAGCGACCCAGCCTGATAGATGTCCCCATTGTTAGTGAGTTTGCTGACGTTTTCCCAGACGAGCTACCAGGACTTCCGCCACGACGAGATGTTGATTTCGCTATACAGTTGGATCAGGGTACCAGGCCGATTTCCAAGGTCCCGTACAGGATGGCGCCGATAGAGATGGCCGAGCTGAAGGCACAGTTGGAGGAGCTAGCCGGGAAGGGCTACATCAGGCCGAGTGCTTCGCCGCGGGGAGCACCAGTGTTGTTCGTGAAGAAGAAGGATGGGTCATTGAGGCTATGCATAGATTACAGAGAGCTGAACCGGGCTACGGTGAAGAACCGTTACCCGTAGTTGAGAATAGATGACTTGATGGATCAACTGCAGGGAGTTGTCGTCTTCTCGAAGATAGATTTGCGTTCGAGTTATCACCAGCTGAGGGTGAAGGCAGAGGACATCCCGAAGACGGCGTTCAGGACCAGATACGGACACTACGAGTTTGTGGTTATGCCGTTCGGGCTAACCAACGCGCCAGCCACCTTCATGGAGTTGATGAACAGGGTGTTCATCGATTTTCTTGACAGATTCGTGGTTGTGTTTATCGACGACATCTTGATCTACTCGAGGAGTAAAGAGGAGCATGCTGAGCACCTAAGGATTGTGCTGAGGATTCTGCAGAAACATAAACTGTTCGGGAAGTTTAGCAAGTGTGAGTACTGGCTCTCCGAGGTGATGTTTCTTGGTCATGTTATATCCGCAGCAGGGATATCAGTAGACGAATCGAAGGTTGATGCTATGTTTCTTATGAGGTCCCCAAGAACGTTAAAGACATCAGGTCTTTTCTTGGTTTGGCTAGCTATTACCGATGGTTCGTCGAGGGCTTCTCCAGCATAGCTAGGCCGATGACGCAGCTGACGAAGAAGGGAGTACCCTTCCAGTGGAGTCCGGCGTGCCAGGCCAGTTTTGATCTGCTGAAGTAGAAGTTGACATCCGCGCCAGTGTTAGCACTACCAGAGGGGACGGAGGACTTTGTGGTCTACACGGATGCTTCGAGTTCAGGTTTAGGTTGTGTGCTACAACAGAGGGATCGGGTCATCGATTACGCTTCATGCCAGCTGAAGCCAGGGGAGAAGTCATACCCCACGCACGATCTTGAGCTAGCCGCAGTGGTACACGCGCTCAAGATCTGGAGGCACTATCTGTATGGTACGTCAGTGAGGATCATGACCGATCACAAAAATCTGAAGTACATTTTCACGCAGAAGGAGCTGAACATGCGTCAGAGGAGGTGGCTCGAGTTGATCAAGGACTATGACCTCGACATCGTTTATCATCCCGGGAAGGTGAATGTAGTGGCCGATGCGCTGACTAGGAAGACTCGTCCGGAGGTTACCTTATCGAGGTTGACAACTCAGCCAGAGTTGCAGAGAGATCTGATGAGTTGCGACATCGAGGTCTGGTCACGGAGAGAAAGTGGTCAGTTGAGTTTCCTCGAGATACAATCTGAGTTGATGGATGAGATTCGCCGAGCCCAAGCAGAGTGTCCACGGATAGCAGACATCCGACAGCGTATGACCCAGGGTCACTATAGAGCATTTTCTGTCAGAGAAGATGGGATGTTGATGCAACAGGGTCGAGTTGCAGTGCCAGAGGTGCACGATATGAGGTAGAAGATTATGCGAGAGGCGCATTCTACTCCTTATTCGATCCACCCGGGATCGAATATGATGTATCAGGACCCGAGGAGGACCTTTTGGTTGCGTAGGATGAAGGCCGACATTGCAGGGTTTGTAGTGAGATGTCAGGTCTGTCAACAGGTACGGATTGAGCACTAGAGACTCGGAGGGATGACCAGGTCACATCCCGACCCCGCGTGGAAGTGGACCAATATTACCATGGACTTTGTCACTGGACTTAGGAAGGACGTCCGAGGCTTTGATGCCATATGGGTGGTGGTCGATAGTTTGACCAAGACCGCCCATTTTATCCCGATTCAAGAGACGTGGCCGGTATCCACGCTAGTGCAGTCATTCGTGCATCATATCGTGAGGTTACATGGAGTCCCAGGGAGGATTGTTTCAGATCGAGATGGTCGGTTTATTTCAAGATTCTGGAGGCAGGTGCACGAGGCTCTGGGGAGCAAGCTGCATTTCAGTACCACATATCATCCACAGACAGACGGACAGAGTGATCGGACGATCCAGACATTAGAGGATATGATGAGAGCATGCGTGTTAGAGTTGGGGAACCTATGGGTGAGACACCTTCCGCTAGCAGAGTTCTCGTACAACAACAACTATCATTCTTCGATTAGGATGGCTCCTTTTGAGGCGTTGTACGGGAGGCGATGCAAGTCGTCGATATGTTGGGATGAGCCGGGGGATGTGCTTGGGACGTTGCCCCAGTATGTGCAGGAGGCTACAGATCAGGTTAGACGTATTCATGAGCATCTGAGGATTGCACATGACCGCTAGAAGAAGTACGCAGATCGCCGCAAAACTGAGCTGGGTTTTGATGTAGGAGATCATGTATGGATGGAAGTATTGCTGACGAGAGGGATCAGACGCTTTGGCATGAAGGGCAAGCTGAGCCCTAGATATATAGGACCTTTCGAGATCCTGGAGCAAGTAGGAGAGGTAGCCTATAGAGTGGCTCTACCGACTACCTTAGCTGGCATCCACGATGTTTTCCACGTTTCGCAGCTGAGGCGGTACGAGCCTGATCCGAGTCATGTTCTAGATCATTTTGGTCTTCAGATGGAGCCCGACCACACCTATGTGGAGCGACCGATAGCTGTTCTTGACCACCGGGTCAAGAAGCTGAGACGACGAGAGGTGCCATTGGTCTTGATTTAGTGGGCTAGGAGGAGTCCCGAGGAGGCCACCTGAGAGACTGAGGATAGCTTACGGGCCAGTTATGGGGGAGTGTTAGACGAGTTGCTAGCCAAGTATGTAGAGCCACGTGAGGATATAGTCGTTACCTCGTGAGTTGGCTGGTTAGTACCCCTAGGATGTCTATCATGTAGTTGTACTCTTGATTGATTTGATGTTTACCTTAGTGTTGAGTGAGCACTTTTGATGATTTATATGTGTGGTGGGCCCATGAGTGGTCTAATATGATGTGTTATCACTGTTTAGTGATATTTTATGATAGATGATTATGTGATGATATGGATGTGATTACGATTCGATAGATGAGTACATGATGGAGTAGTAGCACACACTAGTTACATCGTTGAGTAAACCTTGCCCGATAGGCAGTTGAGTGTGTGCTACTCCCTATTTATGATGATGATACGATGACGAACATAGGACAGACGGAATAAGGCGTAGCCTTAGAGGTGGATGAAGTCCACCCTCTTGACTGAGGAATAGATCATAGTGAGATCGTGTGTTTGATCCTTAGAGGTGGACAACCATCTCCCGAGAGGGAGATGTGTCGAGACTAAATAGGGTCTAGGTCTAATGTCGAGTCGGGACGCCAAAGACCTTGATTTTGAGATTTAGTTCGGAAATGAGCAATTTAAGGTTCCAATATTCGGGTAAACCTATTATACTTCGCGAAGTGGATACGAGCTTTCCACGAGGGCACTCGTGGAATTTTCGCTAAGACCGAGCGGTAGTGTGATTATCCTCTCGAGTTGTGATACTGTCAAGGTTGAGGCGAGATGTGATGGGGGCGCCCATCACATGCTTGATGAAACCTTCGAGATTATTACGGTCGTGACAAAGGTGGCATGAGATTCTTGGACGACACATCCAGGATGATCGTGTGCCTTTTGTTACGATTCAAGGACTCAAGTTTTAAAACCTTTTCCACCGGTTCAAAACTTTTGTCTCGGGGACGAGACTTTTTTGTAGAGGTGGATAATTGTAAAGACCGGAATTTAATTAATATTTAAAAAATATCCGTAGGATAATCCGAATATTATCATCCCTTATAATTATGAAAACCCGGAAAATTTAAAATTTTTATGCCTAGCTTTACATGGATTCAATGATGGGAAAAATATACCCAACCCACTTTTCTCGTATTTTATAAACGTAACGGATTTTAACGCTTCGCGAGCTCGGGATTTACATTATGTTAAAGAGGTCATCCACCCAAATTGCCCAACATTGAGCCACCAAACCCTTGACTTGTGGCTTGCTTGTGAATGTAGACATTCAACCACTCCCATCACTTCCTTCCCATCACACCCATGCTTTGACTCATGAAGCCAACCACCCCTCTCCTTTATAAGCCTGACCCCAAGACTCATGAGGAGCTCATCCAAAGAAGCCCCACCGTCACTTGAGAGGAGAGAGAGAGAGAAAGAGAGCCTTGCTCGATTTTAGGTCCATTTTGGACAGCCTTCACGAGAAATAGCATAACGCCCTCTATACTCATCCAAATTGAGCAAACTCGGTGGCCATGGATCCGTCTTGAACCCAGATTTCCATACATATCTCAAAGATAGAAATCCAAGGTCGTTTGCCCAGCCAAAATAGTCCATCTTTGGAGCGGCAGAAAACTGTTTTTGAAGGGTCTTTGAGAGTTTGACTTGATTTCTTGGTAAGAACCCTTCCTTTCTTCCAAAACTGAGTTCCAACATGTGTTATAACTCCTTTTCTTCAACTTTGAGTAAGAATCTAAATCATGTTTTGGGATATTTGGTGACAAAATGGCAAGGTGTTTGAAAGGTGTTCCGAAGGACTCCCGAGGGTGTTCTTGAGTCGTTTGTGTGGGATTCTTCGATGGTAATCCCTCATCCACCTCCCTCTCTGTAGGAATAGATCTTGTTTTCTTGTAAAGGGCTTGGGAAGTGGAGTCTCTATGTGTTTTTTGTTGCGTTATGTAGCAAATGTCAAGAAACAAAATGGATATATGTGCCTCTGTAATTTGGACTTTATTTCCATTCCAACAATCTGATCAGGCTGAAAGTTTAATATGATGTTCATAGAAATGTTATCTAACTGTCCTTCAAAAATTAGAGCGATCCAACGGTTGGATCAAGAGTTATTATAATTTTAGTAACCAGTGTTTATAATGACTCGATTAAAAAAACTTGGTTAAGGGAATGCTAAGAATATGGTTAAATATATGATGGCATAACCGAAACTTAGAGCATATAAAATATAGATATGAATTATACCCATAACTTGGCTTATGATCCTATAAGAAGAAAATCGATTATGTCATAACACGATATAGATTATAACTGGTTAAGTCCGGCTCACTTAACCAAAGTGCATAATCTATAGAATCGTGAACCTCGTATGGATGTATGTTGCTTATTAGGTTGGACACCATGCATTAGAATACCACCTAATGAGAGCTTAATGAAATTACTAGGTAAGTCCCCTGGACTTACTCTTCGGACTCTAGGTAAGTCCCCTGGACTTACTCATGATGGATTTATGTGATACTCTTTGTCTTATCGAGAGTCTTCATGCATCACGTGACCTAGTAACATGTTTAGGAATATAAACCGGTAATATGACGTAGGATGAACTTAGTAAACCCAACACTTCATATGTATGCTATGTGTCTATGGTAGGACTGCCGTCAAAATCTGAATAAATGACTTATACTAGATGGAACACGAATGAAATGATGAAAGACTTATATATGATGAGAAAGAATGAGTATGTTTGAGAAGGATGAGTACGTTTGAGAAGGATGAGTACGTTTGAGAAGATATTATGATATGATGGTGATGATGATAATGATTATGATAATGATACGGGCCCTTGTGTGTTTATTTCGCATTTATATATATCTATATACTTGCTTATGTGTTACATTTTAACATTCATGTAGTTTAAGTATGCCTCTTTATATGGCATTGAGTGTGCATATTTCCGATGATTAACCCCGATTTATTTCTTGTTTTTTAGATTCAGGTACCCCTTATCCAATATGACTAGCTTACTTATGTAGATGGTTGTCGGGACTGACCTTTTGGGACAATTAGAGGGAGTGAGGCATGACTTACGCACTCTTTACTTTCTCGCTTACTTTGATTTGGTTTTGACCCGGCTATGCCGCGACGACTTTGATGTACGTTATTTCCGCACTTTATATTTCCGACTTGAAAATCATTTACACGATAGTACCTAGGACAGGTGAACACCTCCAACAGGCGCGCGCATTTCCAGGGGTTCGAAATCCCCACTTTCGAAAACCATTGCTTCAGCTAAAAACAAATAAGTTAGCTAAATAACTCGTACTCGGTCGTAAGATCTAAAGCTCACGGAAGAATTCAAAACTCTTCTATAACGTTCCCCGAATAACCGGATCATCCAAACCTTATAAATCCTCTAAGTGGATTTATGGAGGTATATTCGGATATCTATACTTTTGGGTCGTTACACTAATGATCCCGATGCTTATATTATGTGGGAGGATCATACCAATTATGTAGTTGACCATCTTCTCTATGATGAAACAGATAAGTTGGAGGTTGTTACTTTACATTTGATAGGTATGGCTCGCTCTTGGTGGTTTCGCACTCGTGAAATCTGACGTCGTCATGATAAGTAACTTGTTGAAACTTGGCCTCAACTACGCAATCTCCTAAAGAAGAGACATGTTCCAGAGGAGTATACAGAGACTATGAGGATGTGTTTGGCTTCATGCAGACAGAGATCTCGTTCCCCTATGGAGTACAGAGATGAGCTCGAACGCCTCGCTCATAAGGCTAATATTTACCTTACTGAACGTGGTTTATGTACTCAGTTTCTTGTTGGTCTTAATATTTCTATTAAAAATCCTTTAGCTATTCATTCAATTAGAGATATTAACACTATGACTCATAAAGCGCAGCTTATGAGTCAGTTTCTTGTTGGTCTTAATATTTCTACTAAAAATCCTTTAGCTATTCATTCAATTAGAGATATTAACACTATTACTCATAAAGGGAGTTCCCAACTCTCCTAAACAGGGTTATCAGGTCGAAACTAGGAGAGTTGCTGCACCATCTAAGAAACGCACTAAAGACATCCGCTGCTTCACTTTTGTGGTGGTTCTGGACATATCTCTCCCGAATGTCCTCAAAAAAGGAAGGTTCTTCTCAATGATTTGGGAGACCACTACTATGAGAAGGAGACTGTTGAGGACCATGTAATTTCGAGTGAAGTGGAGGAGGACGAGACGTTTGATCATGAAGAAGAGATCAACCCCAACAGCTTTCAGGATACTCTCTGTCATGTCAATCGTCGGGTCCTACACATTCAAGAAGCTCCCATGGCTGATCAAAGGGAGAACATCTTCCACACCAAGTGTGTGGTTTGCGAGGCTACCTTGAGCATCTTAATCGATGGTGGGAGTTGCTGCAACCTCATCAATGAAAAGGTAGTGGATTTCTTGCATTTGACTAATACTCCTAGAGCTACTCACTGTGGATTAAATGGTATTACTGATTATGGATATGATATTATGGTTACTAAACAGTTATTAGTTTCTATTTCTATTGGTTCATATCCTGATAAGATTTTATGTGATGTTGCTAGAATGGACTGTAGTCTTATTTTGCTTGGTGGTCCTTGGTTATATGATCGTTCTGTTATACATGATGGTCGTGCCAATACATATTCCTTCACTTTTGATGGGAGGAGAGTTAATCTCCTACCCTTGTCACCTCAAACTGTTTTGAAGGAACAGGTTCACAAGCGCCAACAACAGGACGCTGAAAAGGAGGCCCAAAGGATGGAGAAGGGATGTGAGGCCTCAGCCGGCCATACTGCACCCGCGGCCAAGGTACCCGCGCCCCCGGCCTCTATACCCGCACCCGCGGCTCTTCCCACGCCCACCACTTCTTCTTCTTCTTCGACACCGCCTTCTTCTACTTCACTTAAAGGCTCCGCCGGACGACGATCTATTGTCTCTCAGCCACAGAAAGAGACTATCACTTGGAATGCTTATTGACCTCATATCCTCTTGATCATGAAAGAGGTATTACTTAATGTTGTGGATTTGAGTCATATTTCTGCACTTATTGCTGCTCTTTTGCAGGATTATTTAGATGTCCTTCCAACTGATCTACCTCAAGGATTGCCACCCATTAGAGCGATTGAACATCAGATTGACTTCGTCCCTGGCGTAGCCTTGCCTAATCGCGCCGCCTACAGAGCTAGCCCTGAGGAAACAAAAGAGTTGCAACGCCAAGGCACGGACCTTATGGACAAGGGCTTCGTTCGAGAGAGCTTAAGTCCTTGTGTCGTCCATGTGAT
This sequence comes from Persicaria tinctoria, assembly GCA_037127255.1. Lineage (NCBI taxonomy): Eukaryota > Viridiplantae > Streptophyta > Magnoliopsida > Caryophyllales > Polygonaceae > Persicaria > Persicaria tinctoria. The sequence goes on from JBANSL010000006.1 coordinate 73,451,610, forward strand.
ATTGGTCCCAAAGAAGGATGGCTAATGACGCATGTGTATTGATTGTAGGGAAATCAACCAAATTACGGTTAAGTATCGTCACCATATTCCTCGTTTAGATGATATGCTTGATGAATTATATGGTGCATGCATTTACTCTAAAATTGATCTTAGAAGTGGCTATCATCAAATTAGGATGAAATAGGGCGATGAATGGAAAATGGCTTTTAAGACTAAGTATGGCTTATATGAATGGTTAGTAATGCCTTTTGGTTTAACTAATGCTCCTTCTACTTTTATGAGGCTTATGAACCATGTGCTTAGAAGATACTTAGGAAAATTTGTCGTTGTCTATTTTGACAACATCTTAATCTATAGTAAGAACCTGCATGATCATCTTAGTCACTTAAAACTCGTATTTGATTGTTTAAGAAAGGAGAAATTGTATACCAATTTGGAAAAGTGCTCTTTTGCTTCCGAATCTACTATTTTTCTTGGATTTGTTGTTTCTGCTTCTAGTTTAAAGGTAGATGAGGAAAAGGTTCGAGCTATACAGGAGTGGTCCCAACCGCATACTCCTACCCATGTTCGGTCATTTCTGGGTCTTGCTGGCTTTTATCGATGCTTCGTCAAGGATTTTAGCACCATAGTTGCACCCCTCCACAAGCTGAACAGGAAAGATGTGACGTTTCGCTGGACAGACTCACATCAGAGGGCATTCAATGCTCTCAAAGATCTACTCACCCATGCCCCAATGCTACAAGTACCTGAATTCGCACAACCATTCGAGCTCGAGTGTGATGCTTCTGGCACTGGCATTGGTGAGGTTCTGCTACAGAATAGGTGTCCTATTGGCTATTGCCTATTTTAGTGAGAAGTTGGGCGCCGCTGAGCTCAACTATTCTACCTACGACAAGGAGTTGTTCATTCTTGTTCGATGCTTACAGACATGGCCGCACTACCTTTGGCCTAAGGAGTTTGTGATCCATTCAGATCATGAAGCTCTGAAATACCTCAACGATCAGTCTGTCCTCAGCTGACGCCTTGCTCGATGGGTGGAGTTCTTGGAGACCTTTTCATATGTGGTTCACCACAAAAAGGGAAAGGATAATGTGGTAGCTGATGCGCTATCACGCAAGTATGCCCTCTTGAACCATATGAATGCACATGTATTGGGTTTTGCTTTGATAAAGGAACTGTATGCTTCTGATGGTTTCTTTAAATCCATCTATGTGCAATGTGTGTCCAATGGTGAAGTTGATTCTTATTTTCTTGATAATGGTTACTTATTAAAGATGGGGAAGCTTTGTATCCCATCTTCATCTATTCGACGAATGTTAACTCAAGAAATACATGAATCTAGGGGACATGGAGGTTTCGAAAAGACCTTAGCTGGTTTAAAGGAACATTAATTTTGGCCTAAAATGTCTAATTATGTGCTAAGATTTGTCAAAAGTTGTGTAGCATGTGCTAAAGCAAAATCTAAGGCAAATTCGAATGGCCTATACCAACCATTACCTATTTCGAATGCACCCTCGGAAGATGTATCTATGGATTTTATTGTTGGTTTGCCTAGAACTTCATCAAGCGCTTGCATTAGTTAATCAAGGCGCAGTTGGAAAGGAAAAGCGCTCAATATAAGGCAGCGAATGACAAGCATCGGAAGGATATGCAGTTCAACGTTGGTGATCTTGTGTGGCTGCATCTCAGGAAGGAAAGGTTTCTGCAACAACAGAAATCTAAGCTGGGCCCCAGAGAAGATTGACCATTTCAAGTGGTCCAGAAGATGGGTCCTAATGCTTACAAGCTGGATCTCCGTGCCGATAAGTACAATGTTCATTCTACCTTCAACATCGCTGATCTATCTTTGTTCGTGCCTGACGATGACTCTGATGACAATTTGAGGACAAATCGAACTCAAGTGGAGGAGAATGATGCTGTGCAAATGTCGATGACTTCTGGTGACATTGAGGACAACATGAAGGTGCCATTCGATGGTCCTATTACTCGTGCAAGGGCCAAGATGATTCAAGATGCAACGAAAGCACTTCTTGTACGTTACCAAGGAATTACGGAGCAAGGGTTCAGGCCACCTTGGATCACTTTGTTCAAGACTACACCACCAGCATAGGAGTTGAGCTTCTGTCCACAAACAGAGCTCATGAAGACTCGTCTACATCCACCATGACAAGACTTCACTAGGCTCGGTATACCCTCGGTACACACTCATGTCGAGTGGTTATGTCGAGTGGGCCTTGCCCATGCCGAGTCTTCCTTGTGTGGGCCGAGTTATGTTATGAATTAATTATTTTTATTATTATTTCATGCAATTAGAATTAATAATGTGGAAATTAGTTATATCTATCCTAGATGTAATTTTTGTCCACTAAGTTTTATCTTCCTATGTTTATTTATCTTTAGGTATTTAAATTCTATCTTTTATCAAACCAAATTCTATCTTGCATGATAGAATGGTTGAGCAATTTCTATTTAAACATTGTATTCCCTTTTGAATTAATCAGATTGGATATAGAATTGAGGAAACCTTTTGGCTAAAAGGTTCCTCAATTATCAATCCCAAAGCTCTCAAGTTCTCTCATGTTCTTGTCCTCTCGGCATCATCACACAATCGACATCCATAACCCACAAACCAAACACAAAATGTGAACCCTAAACCGACGCAAGAAGAAGGAGACCGGGCCCTTGGCTTCGCTAGTGCCCACGCCTCGCTCGCAGCGAGCGCTTCTCACGCAGTGCGCGCTCTCGCGACGCTCGCGTGCCCCTCGCTCTCGCACTCAGCCTCTCACTCTCGCACGCGGCTCCGCGCCCTAAGGAGCCTTTGCTCCTACGCCCCCCGCATCCGCTCCCAGCGAACGCTACCCGGGTCCTCGCACACCCAGCGTCCCCTTCGCAGCTCCCGCGCTCTTTCGCTTCCCTTTCTTTCCGTCGCTATTGTTGTTTAAATTGATTAAGTTTTATTTTGTCGCTAAATTAGTTAATTAATTAGTCGATTAATTTGTTCCATGCAGGAGATATCGAAGAGCATTGCAAGAACGGGCAAATATATGGCGTGGTTCTTGATCTTGAGCCCAAAGGCGAAGGATCGGGTATCCCAAACATATCACAAACTCTATAGGGGCTAATAAGAAGCCAAAATACATGTGGTGATAGTTCTCCTCTAATATATGAATGGGTAAGAGGGTCATAGACGATGTAACCAAAATAAAAACAAGGTCATAAACGCTATAACCAAAATAAAAACAGGGTCATTAATACTGTAACCAAAATGAAAACAGTGACATAAATGTTCTCACCAAATGAAAATCTTATGACTAGGGAAGCACAAACCCTATAGAGCCTAATAAGAAGCTAAAATCCATGTGGTGACAGTTCTCTTTTAATATATGAATGAGTTGGAGGAGTCAAAGACACTTTAACCAAAATAAAAACACGATAATAGACATTGTCACCACTATAAAAACAGTGTCATGCCACCACTATAAAAATAGGGTCATAGATGTTGTAAGGAGAAAATCAAGTATGAAATATAATGAAATAGATCAAACCAGACTTAGGCCCACACAAATAATTACAAGACTCCTCCAATGCAGTAAGAGAAAGTCAGGATCGAATCCACGAGGAAGCGTGTCAGCGGATCCCAGGCAGCTGTAAATTCTCAGAGAAAAGCAGAAAAGACAGAAACAAAGGAACAAAGAAAGAAAGACAAAGCAAAGCAGAAAATAAAGCAAAGCAACAGACGTACTCGATCTCGATAACAGTCTACTCGAGATCGACTACCAACAGCAAAAGACAGAAACTTCAAAGTCAACGACAGAAGCAGAAACTCAACTCGACCTAGACAAGACCGTACTCGATCTCGACTAAGGCCTACTCGAGATCGACAAGACTCTCCTCTGCAAATTATAAAAGACTTACAAAGCCAGGGTATCAACACCACAACGATAACCATGCAAAGTAACACATAAAGGCATAAAAGATCATGCTTTTCATCAAAATAACTTTCGTTACTAACAAATAGGCATATAGAGGCTTTCACATAAACTCTAATTATTACTAACCCTTTTCACATAATTAAACCAAGTTGTATTATAATAACTTTCGCTTCAATAACACAAACAAGGATCACCTTCAACTCTCGCAAAAGAATCATGCTCATAGGGATAGAAGACGAATTGCATAAAAAGATCTGACCTTCACCGCATCACCTCACATGGCCACCATCGGGCTCACCCCAGCCCCAGCAGTAGGTGGACTACTCACGCCTCATCGCAATCGCAGACATTGATGTATAAAAAGAAACTTGCATTAAACTATATTCAAAGCCTTTACAATCCCGGCAATCAACTTTCGCAGAATGCCAAAACCCTAAAACCTTTGAACTCCTAAAACTTCTCTGTGGAACTACTTGTCTCTGACTGAAATTGAATGAATAAAAAAAACCAGCCCCATGGGCTTTATTTATAGCCTTCTATTCCTTGCTAATCAAGGATAGAATTAGCTATCTATATCTAAAATTATATCTCAAAGCTTTAATGATAAATAAATGTGATAAAGGAATTTAATCTAAAAGGAAAACATAAATCTAAACTAGGTAAGATGTCTTCCTTGTGATGTAAATCTTCTCCATAGATAGAACTTGATAGATCTAGGCCAAATATCGGATTTCTTCGGCCCCAAGGACTCTAACTCGACTCGGACTGTTCACGGCGACGCGTTTCCAGAAACTGGCCTACTCGATATCGACAAGGGCTACTCGACATCGACTAGGATTCGTCGTCGACTGATCTTCTCGGGTGACTCTGCTCGACATGGCTCGGATCTAGGCTCCTGGGCGTCGTCGATATCGACTAAGGTTTCTCGAGATTGAGTAGGGTGTGCGGCCTTGTGTGGTCGAGCAGCTTCTCCTCGGCATGGACTCGGACTGGCGTCAGGGTTTACTCGAGCTCGACAAGGATCTCCTCGAGATCGAGTAGAGCTGCTCGGCGTCTTCGTCCTCGGCTTCTCGATCAGCTCCTCTTCTCGACTCCGGGTGTGGCGTCTAGGCTTTGTCGATCTCGACCAGTGGTACTCGAGATCGAGTTGGCTTCCGGAGTCAGGTTGCCTCGGGTTTTGTTTCCTTGACCAGGCTTTGTCGACCAAGTCTGCTCGGACTCTCTACTCGAGATCGAGTAAGGTGTACTCGACATCGAGTAGCTCTGGCTTCAGCTTGGTTTGTCCTGGTTCTGTACTCTCGGACTCTGGACTTCTGTAGTTGTTTTCCGAGCTTTTCTGACCTTCTTTAGAATTGCTGTAATTTGCCTCGAATTCTGCGAAATTAAACAGAAACTGGTGTAGATTCCATAATTTGGCAAATAAACATAAACTACATAGATTTTGTACTATCTTAGCCCAAATGAATGAAATGTATGCAGAAATCGATATAAAAGTTACTGTAAAGCATGGCAGATTCAGCTCACAACAATAGACATTGTCACCACTATAAAAACAGTGTCATAGACACTTTAACCAAAGGAAAACTCTAGCACAAGGGAAGCACAAACCCTAAAAGGGCTAATGAAAAGCCAAAATACATGTGGTGACAGTTCTTCTATAATATATGAATGGGTAAGAGGGTCATATATGCTGTCACCACTATTAAAAAGGGTTAAAGACACTGTAATCAAAGGAAAATCATACGACAAGGGATGCACAAACCCTATAGGGGCTAATGAGAAGCCAAAAAACATGTGGTGACAATTCTCCTCTAATAAATGAATGGGTAAGGGGATCATAGACGATGTAATCAAAATAAAAACAGGGTCATAGACACTATCACCACTATAAAAACAAGGTTATAAACAATGTCACCATTATAAAAAAAAGAGTAATAGACACTATAACCAAATGAAAAATCTTCTAATATATGAATGAGTAAGAGGGTCATAGACGCTGTCACCACTGTGAAAACAGGGTCATAGACAATGTCACCGCTATTAAAAAAGGGGGTCATAGCCGTTGTAATCCAAGAAAAACCCTATAGACGCTGTAACCAAAATAAAAATAGGGTCATAGCCACTTTCACCACTATAAAAACAAGATCATAGACATTGTAACCAAAGGAAAACCCTAGGACAACGGAAGCACAAACCCTATAGGGGCTAATGAGAAGCCAAAATACATGTGGTGACAATATTCCTATAATATATGAATGGGTAAGATGGTCATAGACTCATAGACACTGTAACAAAAAAAAAACAGGTTCATAGACACTGTTACCACAAAAAAAACAAGGTTATTAGTAGTGTCACTACAAAAAATGATAAAACCGCTTCCTTAAGTCTAATGTGGCGGTTTTGTAACCGCTACATCTACTTCCGCTGCATTAGATCTATGGTGGCGGGGTTTTTTACCTATTGTGACGATTTCTATTTTACAAACAAAAACGCCACAATAACATTAAAAACCGCTGCAACAAAACCTATTGTAGCGGTTTTGAGAAAAGCCAGTTCCTCGTCACCTATATTTATACCGTATAATTTTATTTTATTAGTAACCCTTATTTTTAGATTCATGTAGCTAAAAACAAATAATTAAAAACTAGTTCTTTTCCCAAACCTTGTTCGGGTTTGTCATAATATTTTCGATCGAGTTTGACATATTAAACAAAATATTCGACACGTCAATTTTCTACTAACATATTGCCCATGTGCATAGTAAATCAGTCGCTTCCACGTTTCTTCTACCATATGTCCTAATTGAAGGCAAATAAAAAAAAAAACCTTATAGTTTTTGGATTAAGAAAATTGAGTTTGGACCATCTATGATACTTTATCCATTACACATCATGTGTTACAACTTTTAAATTGGTCTAAATTATAAATTGATTTGATAAAGATACCTTAAAGTTTAAATGTATAAACCCTATATAGCTAAAGAATAAAAAAAATGATATTTAGTGTTTGTTTTTTATAATATCTTAGACCCTTAATCGGAAAATGGTACTTTATGTTTTAGTGTATAAACCCTTAGAGGCCAAAACATTAAAAAAAAATAACACCTCTAAAATTAGTCTAAATTATAATTCAATTTTAATATCGCCCCAGAGATTCAATCATGCAATAAAGCCAGTTCCTTGTCAGGATTTACATTTAGTTCATGAAAGACTTGGCCATAGTTATGTTTCCAAATTAAAACATTTGTCTCAGTTCAAACATTTGAGTTGTACAAACTTTTTTTGTGACAGTTGTGTTCTTGCAAAGCATTATAGATTTTCTTTTGAGAGGAGTTAACCGTAGGTCAGCGGTACATCAGGACCCGAACATCATGTGGGCAGTGAGGACGAAACTCCCCAGAGTCAACCCAAATAACGGCGACGCCACTATACACACCACCACGACCCCAACTTATCCCGACTCCGACAGTCAACCAAATCCATAGAGAAGAACGCCAGGCCACGCCGCCGCAGAGCTGCACACAGCCTAAGAAAGAGCACCCCGAAACCCTAACGAGATTTGATCAACCCTAACGGGGTTTAGTCCACGCCGCTACAAGCAGGATTTGAGACCCTTTCGAGAATTTAATTTAAAATGTACACATCAATCTATATATAAAAATGAATATATAAATAATTTAACCACATTTTTTATTTAGTCTTTTTAATAGTCTGCGTAGATTTGGCTCAAGGAAATACTTGGGCCCAAAGGAAGGAACTCGAGCCCTACTCCGGGCAGCAAAAGCCCAAAGGAGAAAGGGAAGCTTTCCGGAAAGACGGAAAAAGCCTGGGGCGAAGAATCGGCGATCGGCGAGGAGCCGAGCAAACGGAGCCGAAGGCGAGTGGGCAGCCAGCACCGAGAGGAACACCGGCCTCACGGAAGACAGAGAGGCGACGGTGAAGGTCGACGGGGGGGTTGGATACTTGGATCCGGACAGAGGAGGCTGGTGATTAATTTTAAGGGCCAAGTCGGAGGCAGCGTTGGCCGAAAGATCGGAACCCCGACCAACGAATCGAGGGCGGGGAACTTCGGCGATCAGGAGCCACCCGACCGTGGGTGAGGCGGGAGAGTGAACGGAGGGTGGCGTCGAGGCCCACCCTAAGTTTGCAGGGCCGGAGGGGCATCCGGAATCAGGGCTCCTTATGGAGCGATGATGGAGGATGGTTGAAATAGGGGGATCAGAACCCAACATCGGGCATGGATAGACTGAAATAAGGGGAAGGAATCGACAAACTCCAAAAGCCCCAAATCGATTGTTGTTTTAGTTGTCGAGATAGATCACATCCACCGACAGATGTCCGAGAAGAGGTGAGATTAGGGAGGGGCTCAAACGAAGTATCAACTTGATCGGGACAGGGATTCTCAAATCCGGGCAAACAAAACGCCCAGATCAACCCATAAGGATTGAACCAAAAGCGATTAGGAGCGCCGATCAAAAGACCTACTCGATCGGGCAAGAGTTCATGATTGAGTTTCCAACCCCGAAGGGATTTGACAAACTCTCTCTCTAGAAAACCAGAGGGCATAGCATAGTGCTTGTGGGAAAGAGAACGTGGTTGCCGAAAGCGGTTTTTTAATTTTGTGAAGATAGGACACGTGGCTCATTTTTTTACAAAGGGATTGCTTCTGAAATTATAAGTATAAGGGGTGGATTAATAAATCTCACATGGATTCATCCCCTAAGATTATAATAATATTAACAAGATCAAAGTATAATACATACATAAAGCAATGTCATTAATGGAATACATGTACAATTATCATCCTTGTAGACTGCTACAAGTGCAGTCAAAACATCAACTATTTCAAGTCCTTCAAACTAACTAATCTTCACTTCTTTCGACACAGCTTCCAAATACACCACCATCTAGCAACTATAATCATCCCAAGGCCAAAAAAGCGTCCAAATAAAGGAACCAAAATCTTCCTGTAAAAAAAAGATCGATTATAAGAAAAATCACTATAGATTTGCAAAACATCATATAAAAACATTAAATTAGGCAAATGAGTCCATCAAAAACTAAAATTGCTTATTTGAGAAGTTCATTATAGTAATGCATTTTTTGTTTGGTTATTGTTATAATAGTTTCCTAACCAAGAGATGACATCCTAACTTAATTGATAATCTTTAATAAAAATCAACAAATTGACAATATCAATATTGCAATACAGTTAGTTGGTCTTTAGAATATGACAGAAATCACATAATACAGTTAGTTGGTCTTTTGTGAAGACTCTCCATCCCAGGTTCCTTAATTGCAGCAAAATCACGAGTTAGACTTACTTCTACCAGGAGCTAGTTTGATAACCATAGGGAAAAAACTTCCAATGGATAAAGAAAAAAGGTACATTACAATCCAAACAAGCAGTGGTAAATAGATAGTGCTAAATAAGATTTTCAGGGTAAAGATTCAAGTCATGTATACAGTAGTAAATGGATAGTGCAATGGTAAATGAATAACAATAGGGAAAAAACTTTTAAATCATATTTGAGGCAAGTTATATGTTTTATAGGCTAAAGATTCAAGTCATGTAAACGGTAGTAAATGGATAGTGCTAAATAAGATTTTTCATATAACCTAGAACATTAAATCACATTCCATCCCAACATGCATTGGAAATTTTTCGAGTTGAGAAGCCAAAAAATTTCAACTCTAGGTCACATTGGTCATATTGTAATTAATAACTCTTCATGTTTAGTTTCGTATATATAAGAGTAGTAAAACATAATACAAACTTACCAGAACGATGAGTGGAGGGCGCGCAGAAGGTGTATCCCCTTCCAAAGTCCTATTACATGGCCTTGATCATACATAACAATTCTCTGAGCATCTTGCACAAGCTACTAAGATATCAAACATGTTAACTTTATTAGAGATAAAAAAAAAGACCAAAGAATCAATTAGATCTAGAAAAAAATAACTACATAAAAATTTTCTAACCAACAGAAATAGTTACAATGCAAAATCGAGTAGTCAAAGAACACAAGAAACCTGAAAACAAACAAAAGAGGTTGATGAGACAATACTAACCCAATAAATACAACTGATGTGACTTCATATAAAAGTCAAGTTCATCAACAATGTGAAAGATGAAACAGATATACATAAGCAATACGAGAAAATCCAGTCTCCCTTTCTCTTACTCAAGACACTTCACAATCAAACATGTCGTCTTTATTGTCGCTTCAATAGGCTTCTATTCAGAAAAAAAAACCTACTACTAATACATGTATACATGTATCTATATAGCTTCAATCCTTACCATCATAAACAAACTATTGTAGTATAATTGAATAAAAAATATTAAATAAAGATAAGTACAATATAGAGGCATTGGATCAGATAGTTAGTGGAATCTATCTTTATCAACAAGAGAATGAGAATTGTTTGATTTGTAAGTGAATGTTAGTAACTTGTGGATTTATGAAATCCATCTTTTTTTTAGGCTATTAATTTACTACCTATTGGGTTTTGGAATTGCATTTTGTGTAACTTGTTGCACCAATTCGCATGCTTATATCATTGCCCTCGGAAAATGGATATACAAAAACATTCCAAGGTTGCAAAAATGCACAATTAGAAGCTCAAAATGGCAGAAAAGGTTTTTAATTTTTTTTTTAATTATGTGTGCTTGACCAATGTAATGATATTTTGATCCTTTAAGAAAAACATATGTACTTTTATCAGAGATCTAAAAAGAATGGAAAGAGATATGTCATTACTATGGACTCACATTTAGAAACATTAAACAAGCATAAAAGACAAAATCATTCAAACTCTTCCGAGCTTTGTCCCATTAAGAACAAATAGAACATTTGGAGCTAATTTAAGAAACTCTGGCATCTAGTACATAGAATTCACCTCTCAAAACCATTTTACCACTAAAAGGAAAGCATAAACATTCTAAAATAACGAGTCATCGTTGAAATGAACTTGTCCTATAAATAGTCACAGGAACAACAAATTTCAAGCAGAATTGATGATAAAATAATAAGGATTTGATTTCATTTACTTTCCTATTAACTCTTCGATCAAGTTGGTTGTTCATTATTGGGTTTTAATTTATTAAAAAAAGTTGTGGTTCCATAATACAAACCAAACGTATAAAAAAGGGGAAACAATCTTATACCTTCTTAAGTACATTTTCATAGCCTATTTTACCACGAGGGAAAGGCCCAATAAAAATATGTATACACCTTTATAACTTAATGGTCTCAATCTACTGTAGTCATCCCAGCCTATCAAGACTAACCAAAACTTTGTTTAAAATAAGCCCCAAAATTAAAGAAGAATTTTTTTTTTTCTGGCTTGTAAACATGAAAAAGAGGGCATACGAGCAAGCAATGTTTCAAATGTCCAAATTCACAATACCCCCATCCACACATTTTACTTAAACTGCCAAACACCACATACTCTTGCAAAACTAAAAGGAAAAAAATTAATTTTTTTCAATGAAATATAGCTACTAAATTAGCCACAATTTCAAGAAAGTAAAGCTTGCTTCAAACAAGATGAATTTAATTGGCACTCAATAAGTCTACTATTATGATTATCCCCTTTAACTTGCCCACTTTCACTCTCAAGCAATTTCACTTACATTACAGTCAAACACAAGTGATATCTTGAAGGAATTAAGGTGATTAATTCACCAATTTAAAGTACAAACCCTAAATTCCTTTTGTAAAAGAGGAATTGGATAATGAAAAACTGAAAGATAACCCTAATCAACTATTCATTCTAGAGATACTTGAAAGGTAGATAGAAAGAAGCGAAATTTTAAAATAAAGTGTTTGGTTTCTCTAGATTGATTCCCGATTGAAATAGAGTCAGATTTCATCTATTACCTGTTGGAACTTGTCGATTTCATCTCTCCCTGCTTTGAACTATTCGATTTCATCTCTCATTGGCTAGAATTTCTAGATTTCTTCCATCGTTGGTAGGAAGATGTCTCTCTTTCGCTTCTTTTCTCTGAGAGGAGGGGGAACGTCAAAAAGAGGAGGCGCCTATTTTAACCTAGAAAAGGATGGAGGCGCTGATTTTAATTTTTTTCCCCCAAAATCGCTTCAAAAGCCAAAAGGAAAAACCGCTCCATATTTTTAAAAGAACCGCTTCATTAGACCGGACAAAACCGAATTGCAATAAACCGCCACATTAGCCCCTACAAATATCTCAAATTCAAGAAATTGCTACATTATCGGCCACATCATCTTCAACCGCTACAACAGGCCACTACTATAGGTCGTTGATTTAGTAATATCACCACAATGAAAAATTAAAAATCTAACTATTATTGTCACCACTATAAAAACAAGGTTACAGACACTGTTACCACTATAAAAAAAAGGACAAAAACACTGTAACCAAAATAAAAATAGGGTCATAGACACTGTCACCACTATAAAAACAGGGTCATAGACATTGTCACCACTATAAAAACAGGGTCGTAGACACTGTAACCAAATGTTTTAGTGCAAAACCTAAAGGGGCTAAACCTAACCAAAAGAACATGTATTGTAAAAGCATTGTCACCAAAAGAAAACCCACCATATACAAATCCCTTTCTAGAATACGTATAGATCCCTCGGAAGTTAGAACCTTGGATCAATTCAAGCCATGCATAGCCTACAAATCGAAGCTTAAAAATAGGCAATATTAGATGGATTATGAAAACTAAAAACATAATAAGAATTAAAGAAATCAAATATATAAGTTAAATCTTCAATGTTCTGATCATAATCTCAAAATATGCAAAAATCTATCTATTTTTTTGATGTTCAGTTGCTAGTTTGATCAATAAGTGAAGCAAAACTATACATAAAATAAAACTAATATAAAAGCCAACTAAGTAGCAGCACCCGGAATTCCACTAGGGAACACCGCTCACACGGGGAGTAATCAAACAGGCAGATGGGCCGGTGCAGGATTCGGGTGCAACTGATGATGGCGATGAAGAGCATCATGATGGTCATTGATCCCTCGCGGAAACTAATTTTTTTCTGATGATGACAGTTGATCCGTAACATCACCACTTGTAGAAGAAGTTTCAGTCGCCCCTTCATTTTCGCCATTAACGGAGTTTCCAAAAGAGGAGGTTCTGTTGGTGGCCGACATCGCAATGAAGGTGGGCTTTATTCCCTGCCAACTCCAGAACCTGCAATCAGATAATTAAGCAATCTAATTAAACAAGGAAATCATCGACTCAGTTCACAAATTTGAAGAATTTGTCTAGTCCGCATCCAAATTTTGACAAAAACTAACGGTCCTAAATTTTAGATATCGAAATTAACCATGAAACCCTAAAACTCCAAATACTCAAAATTGAACGAACAATCACCGTGTAACACCAAAATAATGAATTGAGTCGAGATTGGACTACAATAGAATAAAGGTATAGAAAAAACTAATCTAAAAACTTTAGATTTGGAGATCTACAAATTAGAAGAAACGAAGACAGGGAAATCAAATTAAGGCATGCCTTAGCCGCGAGATACACAAGGACGGCCACCACCATGTCGAGATCGAGACCTTGGATCAGCCACCATCTCGAGATCGAGAGAGGTCGATGAAAGAACCCAGATGCAAATCTAGTAAGAAGGGAGAAAGAAGGGGATCTAGGAGGCGAGAGGCTAAAGGACAAGGACAGGGACGATTGAGAGTTCGAAGAAGAAGAAGAAGGGATTGTAAATGCTCGGATTTTCAAATTCTAATTTTTCAAAAAACGAGAATTAAAAATGAATTTAAATTGAATTTAAAGCTCATAGAGCGGACTTTGACCTGAATTTAAAGATTTGAGGAGCCATTTCCGCCCTTTCATCTGGAGAATTTAAAATAATTTCGGATGACAATAACCTTTCGGTTTTAACAATCTAATTGATCGAGAAAGCGTGATTCGAGAAAACTAACATTCGAGAACTAATTCGAGGTTTGTGATTCGCGTATTCGTGATTTATTTATGGGTATTGGTTTAACCAATTTCACACTCCACCCTTACCTATTCCATCACCTCACCATACTCTATCAAATCATCCCCATTCCTGATCATTCACCATACCCCTCAATTCAACCCCTTTCCCATACCTTGTCCGATTGTTGCTACCAAGGAAACCCAAAATTTGTTCCATAAAATCAGATATTTGACCACACAATTCACCCACACAAACACAAAACCAAACACAACTCCTTCTTTCTCACTTGGAGGAATCGCCGAGAGCAGAGGCCTCTTCATCCTCCATTGTCGCCGCCCACACCCTTCCCCCACCACATCCCTTCCTCACCTGCACACCTCCGTAACCACCTCGCCACCACCGGTCTCACCCCTAGAGCCACCCAGAGCAGCAGCAACACCTCCCGGAAGAGCCGACGCAGCCATCGCCTCCTCCCGTCCTGTTTTCCATTTCGCCTCGGTCAGGCCGCGTTTCGCTCGCTCTTCTTCTCTTTCACCTTCAAATCGAGCAAAGCTCATGCCTTTCACCTTTCCCATCCCTTCCTAGGCGGTTTCCGATCGAAAAACTTGATAGGCTAAAAACCTACCCGCAAGTATACGGGATCGATTGTAGTATCAAGTAATAAAATTATCGTTCTCCCAAAGGACCTAAGGCTCAATATCAATTAATCTAATTAAGCTAAACTAGCAAATAAGAACCAGGAAGAGAGTGATGAGAAAAATATATAACAATTAACTAACGACACAAGCAAATATAAAATAGAGATAAAAGACATCTAAGGATCCGGGTATTAGGTTAACATCATGTCAAGTATCGAATTAATCCGGTTGTTCATATTCATCTAAAAGCTATTAAACTCTCGTTATTCAGTTTAGACTATTAACTAGTAAACCGGTGTTATTCACTCTCAAACCAAATCTAGTAAATTCCTCTCAATCTAAGGCTATTGCGTTCACTCTCGATGAAAAGCTATTAAGTGTGTCAAAGCTATTCACTTTAAATCAAAAGCTAGTGAGCTCACCTCAAATAAGAAGCTATCAAATTCACTTTGGTTCGGAGCTATTAAACATACTATGTTGTTCACCTTAATTCGAAGCTATTAAGCTATGCTATTCACACCAAATCAGGCTATTAAACAAATCGATACTTGACTACATATTAAACCTAACAACCCATCATCTTAGACCGGAGAATTAACCAAACACAATCGAATACATGATAAAAGCAATTAAATCAATCCCAACCATCATGAACTAAATTAGAAGAGAAAGAGTAAGAAGACTTATCCTTAATCTTGCAAATAATCCAAAAGTTGAAACTTGATTGAAGCTTAAATCTTCGATCACACGGGACTAAATCTCCGTTGTCTTGTAAATCGATAGGAAAATAGATTCTCAAAACCTAAACCTAATTTAAACCTAAAACTAAGCACGGCCGAAGCCTAATGTGCGGCAACAGTGCCCCCCTCCTTTGGAAAACCTACGTGACTATATATATATATATATATATAAAACTTTGATAAATTACAAATTCAGCCCACGAAATTAAAGAATTAAAAACCAGCCCAACACCTAATTATAATTTAACTCCACCAAACAACTTCCAAATCTAGCAATTTCCACACATGGTCATTCGGCTTCTCGGGTCCAATCCACTCATGTCTCGCTCCTTCGTATCAACTCTTGAATTTCCACAATAATAACATCAAAATGCCTGAAATAAATAAACACTCGGTGTAGACTCCGAAAATGAAAAATAAAATAAATAAACTATAAAATATGGCAAATATGCAAGAAAATGCCCTAAACTAATATGCAAATGCAACCCTAAAAGATGACTAAATTAGATGTCATCAAATCACCCCATGCTTAAACCTTGCTTGTCCTCAAGCAAGAACAAATGCAAATATTCACAAGAAAGATTTCAGTTTCTATCCAAGCTATGCATTTGGTCATTTAGATCTAGACATTGGGTTCAAAAACATGAATAAGCAAATCATACAAGAGACAAGTCAAGACATCAATTTCAAGACCTCACATAGGACTTTTTTTGTGGAACCTCTCACTCTTTTGTTTAGGGTATAGATGTCGCTCAAGCTCAAATCTTGAAAACTCATCTACCATAGGCTTGCATTAGCGTCCTAATTCTCCGTCACTTGGACTATGCACATAAACACAAATCATGAGGTCTTTTAATGGGTTGTAATGGGGCCATGGTAAGAAACAAAAGGTATGGATTTTTTTGCCATGTGGTACTAAGTCCGGGAAATAGAACTACTTCCTAACCTTCAACCACAATTTCAACTTCTTTTCTCAACACACATACCAAATTTCTCACAACAACCACATCACATAATCAAATAAGCTCAAAACTCTCAACTTTTGCTAACTCATTCCCTTTTCACTTTGATGAAGAAGAATTTTTTCTTTTTTTTTTCTTTTTCTTTTCTATTCTTTTTTTTTAACTTTTTTTTTTCCTTTCTTTCTTTTCTTCATCAAAAGAAACTTACAATTGAAGCACAAAATCCCCCCACTCAATACATAATCACTCAAAGCCAAGTATTCTTTCTTGTCCACAAAACGACACATAAATCTATTTCATCCTAATTCCCGGATGGTGTTGTAAGGAGAAATCGAGTATGAAATATAACGAAATAGATCAAACCAGACTTAGGCCCCAGCAAATAAATACAAGACTCCTCCAATGCAGTAAGAAAAAGTTAGGATCGAATCCTCGAGGAAGCACGTCAGCAGTTCTTAGATAGCTGTAAATTCTCACAACAACAGCAGAAAGACAGAACCACAGAAAGGAAAGAAAGAAACAAATAACCCGGCAAGGGTACTAAAAACCAAAGTAAAGACAGAAAGTAAAGTAAAACAGAAAATAAAGCGAAGCAAGAAATAAAACAAAGCAGCAGGACGTACTCGATCTCGACTTAGCCTACTCGAGATCGACTAACAGCAAAAGACAGAAACTTCACAGTCGACAACAGAAGCAAAACACCAACTCAACTAAGACAACCCCTCCTCGACCTCGACAAGACACTCCTCGAGGTCGACAAAGCTTCGTCTAGATCGATAAGAAACAGAAAATGTAAATTTGCAGATTTTCGACAGAATTCAGAAATTCGACAGAAATAAACTTCAATATATTAAAAGACTTCCAAGGCCAGGGTTTCAACACCACAACGATAACCATGCAAAGTAAGACATAAAGGCATAAAAGATCATGCCTTCCATCAAAATAACTTTCGTCATTAACAAATAGGCATATAGAGGCTTTCGCATAAACCCTAATTGTTACTAACCCTTTTTCACATAATTAATCCAAGTTGCATTAAGATCACTTTCGCTTCAATAACACAAACAAGGATCACCTTCAACTCTCGCAAAAGAATCATGCTCATAGGGATAGAAGATGAATTGCACAAAAGATCTGACCTTTATCGCATCGCCTCACATGGCCACTGTCGGGCTCACCCCAACCCCAGAAGTGGGTGGACTACTCACGCGTCATCGCAATAACAGACATTGAATGAAAAGAAATAACTTGCATTAAACTATATTCAAAGCCTTTTACAATCCTGGCAATCAACTTTCGCAGAAAGCCAAAACCCTAAAAAACTTAGAACTCCTAAACTTCTTTGTGGAACTAACTAATTGTCTCTGATCTGGAATTGAATGAATAAAACTGAGCCCCCTAGGGCCTTATTTATAGCCTTCATTCCCTAGCTATTCTAGGAAAGAAGATATCTATCTCTATCTAAAATTATATCTAAAGCTTAAAAGGATAAATAAATTGTTTTAAGGAAATAAATCCATAAGGAAAAGATAAAACTACTTATGGTAGGTCTTCATGATGTGATAGATCTTGTCTCCTTGGATAGAACTTGATGTATTTGGATAGAATCTTCCGCCTTCGCGCCCAAGGAATCCCAATCCGAGTAGAGTTGATCAATCCGCGTCGAGCAGCTTCTGGAAGTCTGGTCGACCTCGACAAGGGTCTTGTCGATCTCGACAAGGGACCTTGGTCGACTTGGCTTGGTTCGTCGTCTCGGCTAGCTGGTGCTCGACGGACTCGGTCATGGCTCCTGGCGCTTGTCCTCAAGCAATACTTTTATTTGTCATTCAGGGGAAGAATTCAAAACACTCAACATCTTAGATTCATTCTCATATAACCCTGCAATCAATTACCATCCTCAAAAAGGTACTAGTGTCACAAATTCATGCATGTGTAAATATGTAAAAGCAACATCTACTCACAAAAGGAGGGTTATGCAAAAACAATATAAGTGACAAAGCATTGATAATCAAGAAGACTTTAATTTAAGCTCATGAAGGAGTAGATTGGTAAAAGGTTAAAAGGTGGGCAATTTTTGCAATGTGGTGTTTATGATCCGGGGAAATGGATTATTTCCAAACTTGAGTTTCATTCCACATTCTTTCTCCATATAATTCATCACCTTTCATATTGCTTTTCTCAATAATAATGCTTTTACCTCTCTAACCTCAGCACTGCCTTCTCGCGAGTCGTAAACATGGGTGTCATGAATGGCCCCGGATACTTAGTGCGTCGGACTCCTCACAATGTGTCCCATCTCTCCAAACTATTATCTCAGAGAGCAGGGTCAATCTACCTTTATCTCCTGAGGTGATTGGATTTTCTTTCACTCATTAAATTTTCTATATATTCAAACAATTTCCTTCCAAACTCCAATAATGATAATAACAACACAAACAACCATATAACAATCTCCATAATGTAACATCATTCTCAACATGATCCCCGGATAAGGTAAAGAATGGCAAATATTTAGATCATGTGGAGCAATATTTGAAATAAGGCATCTTTATGGCTTTTGTGATGCATAAGCATAGCTAAGGCTAGGATATAACAATATGAGCATTATATGGAAATATAAAGTCCTCCATCCTCTTATCATGCAACATGTCAAAAGCAATTTCAAATTTTACCTCCTTTCATGGTTTTCAAGAAAATATGCATTTCATTGTGACTTCCCTTTACTAGGCAATTTCATGCTATATCTCTAATGAATCTAATTTTGCATCGTCGAGTTCAATATAAGCTTCCATTACTTTATTCAAAAAAGTTCAATGGGGGTCATTTTTCTCAAATTTTTGGAAATTCACATAAATCAATAATGCATTCCAAAATAGCCATGTAGCAATTCTAAGAAATAATGCACAAGTAATGTCAAATAAATCAAATATGCACAAAGTAAGCCCTTCCCCCACCCCATACTTAAATATTACAGTGTTCTCACTGTATAAAAACAAGGTAAGGGTAAAGAAAGAAACTCACAAGACAAATGTGCAGAGCCTCAAAATATCGAATAGAGCACCTCCTAGGCCGAGTAAGACTTGGTTCTAACCATTGACCTGAAAAGTAGAAGACATATACCCATAATAGAAATAACAAAAACCAAAGAAATGTTCAAAACCAAAACAAAAACAACAAAGTCTCAAAAAGTCCTAAAAAGTCTATGTACATGCTCTAGATTTTATAGTCGCTAGGCCGACTTTCCATTAATGCTCAAGGTGGTATCTGCAGGGCCCATGTAGCTTGGGCTTCAAATAGGACTCCGTTCTTGTCCATCAGCTGTAATCCTCCAGAATGGATCTTGTTCACCACGAAGGGTCCCATCCGCTTCTTGTTGAATATGTTGGGAAACCAATGATCCTTTGACTTAGAGACATAGAGTTTGTCTCCAACTTCATACTCCTTAGGCTCATCATTGGATATCCTGCACAATCGCACATACCAAGGCAGACCTCTCCCATGTATAGATAAAACTTTAATGGAAATAGGAGAAGAAAGATCCATACCTTGACTCACCTTTGCAGAAACGGAATCGGGGACAACGGTGTTTGGTCGATCTCGACTAGGGTTAGTCGATCTCGACAAGTCTGCTGGTCCTGATGGTGGTCTGCTCGAAGATTCAGAAGTCGACGAAGATAGGGTCTGGTCGATCTCGATGATCCTGGTCGACCTCGAGTAGGGTTCTGCTCATGGTGTCTGCAGCGTCGAGGAAGGGGCCGTCGAGGAAGACGTGGTCTTGTCGATCTCGACAAGGCTACTCGAGATCGAGTAGCCTTCTCCTCCTGGTGGCTTGCTCGTGGAGGAAGGCGGGTCTGGTGGCGCCGGGTGGTGGTCGATCTCGACAAGGGTGGTCGAAATCGATAAGGGCTCTCCTGGCTCTGGTGGTGCGCTCGAGGAAGCAGGGACTGGTGGCTCCGAGTTGTGGTTGATCTCGACGAGGCTTGTCGAGATCGACGAGCCTGGTTTCTCTGATCCGCTGCTCGACGATGCTGGCTCTGGTGGAGTCCCCTTAGTCTGGTCGAGATCGACTAGGGTTCTACTCGAGGTCGAGGAGCCCTGGTCGATCTTGACCCCATACTTAGCACCTGTCAAGGCATCCGAGAAATAATTAATCCACAACGACTTATCTTGCTCTGTGTCGATTGGATTTTCTGTGTTCTCCTTAAGGATTGCCATGATCTCCTCCACCTGGGCCTCCATATCCCTCTTTTCTATCTCTTCAGGGGTCATATTTCTGACTTTGGGTTCCCCGCAGGTGATGTAGCCGGCTGAGATAGATTTGACCTCTTCCATCAGACCAGAATGCCTTTCAGTTTTGTTAAAGGAATACTCAATGACCTCATCGCTGATGTTGAAGGTGAGGACTCCTTTCCTTACGCTTATGTTGGCATCCACCGTCGCCAAGAATGGTCTTCCTAAAATAATTGGACAAGCAGGATCTTCTTGCATATCAACTATTAAGAAATCAGCAGGGACGAAGAATTTACCTACTTGTACTGGGACATTTTCCACCATGCCTGTTGGAATGACCACCGTGTTGTTGGCCATGTATAGTCTAGCATCCACAGGCTCCCAGGCACCTATCTTAATCTTGGACCAAATCGTTAAAGGCATAATACTAACACTAGCTCCAAGATCACATAGGGCATTAATTTTGTATGGACCAAATCCAATAGTTATAGCAAACTTACCTGGATCCGGCCTCTTCTCCAATATGTCCAGATGGCTGCACTCCTCTGTGATTTCTGCCATCGATCGCTTTTTGCTCAGGATCTCCTTCAGGAACTTGACATAGGATGGCATTTCATTGAGAGCTTCTATGAAGGGGATGGTGACGTTGAGCTTCTGAAGCATCTTGATGAAGCGCTGAAACTTTTTCTCCGCTGGGTCCTTTAGAGATTTTGTGGGGAAAGGCAGCTTCTTTTTCTGATTCGGAGCCAGAACAGACGTCGGAGGTGCTGCAGACTGCTCCATGTCGACCAGGGGCTCCTCGACATCGACAAGGCCTTTGTCGACATCGACCAGATTGGGCCCAGTCGATTTGCTGTGTGGTGCAGACGATGATTCTGGCAATTTCTCCTCGAGGTCGACCAGATGCTTGTCAAGATCGACCACAGCTTTGTCGAGATCGACCACGGCTTTGTCGAGATCAACTTGCTGTTCCTCTTATTCTGCTGTTTTCCGACCTCTGGCTCCTGCAGTTGATGACCGCTTCTGAGTTTTACAGCAGCGACGTGTCCAGTCTTTCCCTTAGGATTTGGTTCTGAAGATCCTGGAAGTGTCCCTGACTGTCTGGGGATTCCGGCTGCCAGCTGACCAATCTGTGTATCAACTGATTTCCTCCAGATATCAATTTCCCCAAGCCTAGAGTTGACACCTTGCATCTGAGTATAGACGGAGTTGAAAGATTGCCTAGTTTCTGAATGGTTCCTCCGTATTTCCTCCAGGACCGTCTGTATATCATCCTTCTTTTGATCCCTTTCTGGATGTCCTGGAGCTCTGTAGGGCGGGGGATTCCTAGGGACACCTTTGTTCCATTGTGGTTGCTGAAACCTTTGGTCCTCCATGTAGCGATTGGGACCCCCTGCGTAAGCTGCATCCTCATGATGCTCTGCCAGCCTGACTTGCTCTGTGTGTGGGCACTCAGGAGTGGTGTGCCTTTGCGATCCGCATTCTATGCAAGGCTGGTTGACAGAGAGATATTTGACTTGCTTTAGGAGCTTCTTATTCTGGTCTCTGTAGTATTGCTCCCTAACATCAGGATCAATCTCTTTAGATGACTCATATAGGGGTATGGATGGTGCTGGCCTGGAGTATGGGTTCTCTTCATAGGTTACAGTAGACCCATACTTGTTGTCGTAGTTGGTGAGCTTCTCTAGCACACCCCATGCGTCACTTGGCGGCATCGTCAGATACTCGTAGCGAGTATAATTGTTGATTCTGTCCTTAGTGACTTGATCCAGAGAGTTGAAGAAGATTTCCTGGATGATGTAGGGTGGCTGTCCATTAGTAGGGCAAGATCGCAGAAGTTCCTTGTAGCGCTCCCATGCCATTGCCAGTGGTTCCCCTTTCTGCTTTTTGAAGGCGGTGATTTTCTGGCGGAGATGTGCTGTTTTGGCAGGTGGGAAGAATTTGTTCAGAAACTCTTGCTCTACTTGAGCCCAGGTTGTAAGTGATTTTGCTTTCAAGCCTTCCAGCCATTTCAGTGCAGGCCCAGCGAGAGACCAGCGAAAAAATTTCATCTTGACATATTCCAGAGTTGTACCTTCTGCAAGAGTACGACACATATCATGAAAATTAGTAATATGTTCAAGAGGACACTCATTAAATCTACCATAAAAGGCATTATTTTTAAGCTCTATAAGAAACTGAGTGCGAATTTCAAAAGAGTTTTCAGGGATAAGAATCGCCGATTCAGGCACGATGAGAGTCGGATGCATATAATCCTCAGCAGTGGTTGGATATTGGGCAAGCTCAGTTTCTGCTTGCCTCGCGCGTTCAGCTGCTTGTTCCCTTGCTGCTCTCTCAGCGGCGATAGCAGCATCCTTAGCGGCTAATTCCCTGGTAAGCCTAGCGATCAGCTGTTCCTGTGTCTCCGCAGCTGCCATGGCTCTTTGCAGTTGAGCTCGGATGTGAAATAGGCGTTCCGGTTCGTCTAAGGCGTCAAACTCAGGTGTTTGACCAGAACGGCGCATACACCTGTAAACTAACTCAAAGAAACAGTGAGAACTGACTACCTAAGGCGCGATTGATTGCTTCCCCGGCAACGACGCCAATTTGTTGTAAGGAGAAATCGAGTATGAAATATAACGAAATAGATCAAACTAGACTTAGGCCCCGGCAAATAAATACAAGACTCCTCCAATGCAGTAAGAGAAAGTCAGGATCGAATCCTCGAGGAAGCACGTCAGCAGTTCTTAGATAGCTGTAAATTTCACAACAGCAGCAGAAAGACAGAACCACAGAAAGGAAAGAAAGAAACAAATAACCCGGCAAGGGTACTAAAAACCAAAGTAAAGACAGAAACTAAAGACAGAAAGTAAAGTAAAACAAAAAATAAAGCGAAGCAAGAAATAAAACAAAGCAGCAGGACGTACTCGATCTCGACTTAGCCTACTCGAGATCGACTAACAGCAAAAGACAGAAACTTCACAGTCGACAACAGAAGCAAAACACCAACTCGACTAAGACAACCCCTCCTCGACCTCGACAAGACACTCCTCGAGGTCGACAAAGCTTCGTCTAGATCGATAAGAAACAGAAAATGTAAATTTGCAGATTTTCGACAGAATTCAGAAATTCGACAGAAATAAACTTCAATATATTAAAAGATTTCCAAGGCCAGGGTTTCAACACCACAACGATAACCATGCAAAGTAACACATAAAGGCATAAAAGATCATGCTTTCCATCAAAATAACTTTCGTCATTAACAAATAGGCATATAGAGGCTTTCGCATAAACCCTAATTGTTACTAACCCTTTTTCACATAATTAATCCAAGTTGCATTAAGATCACTTTCGCTTCAATAACACAAACAAGGATCACCTTCAACTCTCGCAAAAGAATCATGCTCATAGGGATAGAAGATGAATTGCACAAAAGATCTGACCTTTATCGCATCGCCTCACATGGCCACCGTCGGGCTCACCCCAGCCCTAGAAGTGGGTGGACTACTCACGCCTCATCGCAATAACAGACATTGAATGAAAAGAAATAACTTGCATTAAACTATATTCAAAGCCTTTCGCAGAAAGCCAAAACCCTAAAAAACTTAGAACTCCTAAACTTCTTTGTGGAAATAACTAATTGTCTCTGAACTGGAATTGAATGAATAAAACTGAGCCTTCTGGGGCCTTATTTATAGTCTTCATTCCCTAGCTATTCTAGAAAAGAAGATATCTATCTCTATCTAAAATTATATCTAAAGCTTAAAAGGATAAATAAATTGTTTTAAAGAAATAAATCCATAAGGAAAAGATAAAACTAATTATGGTAGGTCTTCATGATGTGATAGATCTTGTCTCCTTGGATAGAACTTGATGTATTTGGATAGAATCTTCCGCCTTCGCGCCCAAGGAATCCCAATCCGAGTAGAGTTGATCAATCCGCGTCGAGCAGCTTCTGGAAGTCTGGTCGACCTCGACAAGGGTCTTGTCGATCTCGACAAGGGACCTTGGTCGACTTGGCTTGGTTCGTCGTCTCGGCTAGCTGGTGCTCGACGGACTCGGTCATGGCTCCTGGCGCTCGTCGATGTCGAGTAGACCTAGTCGACTTCGAGTAGACTGGCTCGCCGACTAGGGTTTCTCGAGCGACTCTCCTCGATGGGCTCCGGATCTGGCGTCAGGATCTTCTCGACCTCGACAAAGGGTCCTCGAGGTCGAGTTGGGTTCCTCCTTTCCGCTTCAGCGAGCTGTCCGCTGCAGCGAGTCGAGTCACTGGCAGCGAGTGCTCCTGGTCGTCCTCGGCTTCATCCTCGGCTTCTCGGGCAGCTTTTCCTTGTCGACTCCGGGCATGACTTTGGGCTTCGTCGATCTCGACCAGGGCTTCGTCGAGATCGAGTAGAGTCCCGGAGCTGGGTGGTCTGGCTCTCTCGATCAGGCTCTGTCGACAAGGTTGCTCGGACATGGGTTGTCGAGGTCGAGTAGCCTTGGCTTCTAGACTTGTTCCGCTGCTTTGACCTTGGACTTCTGTAGTGGTTTTCCAAGCTTTTCCGACCTTCTGTAGGATTGCTGTAAAATGCCTCGATTTCTGCGATTTAAACAGAAACTGGTGTAGATTCCATAATTTGGCAAAAAAACATAAACTACATAGATTATGTACTATCTTAGCCCAAATGAATGCAATGTATACCGAAATCGATATAAAAGTTACTGTAAAACATGGCAGATTCAGCTCACAACAGATGGGTAAACGAGGCTAAAATAGGCTTACGGATAATCTTGTGGAGTTACAAATAAATAGGCAAATAGGCTCAACGGGCTTCAAGCAAAGGATATATTCATGGGTAGGAAGGGAATAATAGGCTAACAAAAATTGCCCCAATCACGTTTATGCAATGCACACAAGTCATATATGTGGGTTCAAGAGGTTCTAACGCAAGTTCTGAAGATAGAGCAATCAAGATGAGCAATTCACACACAAAAGAAAGAGGACTCATGGATGTTAGTCCTAGGCTCAGAAGCTCACGGCTTTTTGTCTCAGAATCTCAATCTCAACAAGTCTCAAGATGATTAGTTTTGAAAGAATTATAGCATAAACCCAGCAATCTAAATCATCACAAGCCTTTTTCAACATGCCTTAGAGGATATCATCAACCAATTTCAATCAAGGAAGTGACATGTTCTTCAAGAAGAGCAAGGAATTTTTATTAGCAATGGTTCATCTCAAAACATCTATATGCAAATGAAATGCACATGAAAAAGAAAAAAAAAAGAAAAAATTATATGCAAAAACGGAGTTACACTAGAAGTTCCCTACCTCATGCTTAAAATCTACTTTGTCCTCAAAGTATATATGAAAAAGAGGAAGAGGAAACTCACTAAATGAATCAGGCATTGAGGAACATGCTTCTAGCTCAAGAGGAGGTAGTGGTGTTAGAGCCATTTGAACATCCCAGAAACATCATCAATTGAGTCTCAAGTAAGGCAAAGTTGACTGCTGGCAGTCGGCGCAGAGGACTCTGGTGACAGTGAGGCTTCAGGGTATAGTGCGGGATGGTGGAGCAGGTGCGGTGGCGGTGAAGTGAGAGAGAGATCGGGGAAGAGAGAGGAGCAGTTGAGTGCAGGGCTGGTTGCGCAGACAGAGAAGGAGAGGCGGCCTGAGGGCACGAGCAGCAATGGGAGTTGTGGTGATGGAGGCAGCCATGGAAAGCCAATGGTGGTGCGCCGGAGAGGTAGGCGGCAGAGAGATAGGTTTGGGAGAGGGGAACGCATCCTTTTTTTTTTTAAGAAATAAGAATAAAAACATATAAACAGGTGGTCACGACTCGTGAGAGTTTCCCGCGAGTCGTGAGACTCGTCAGAAGGTCGAGCTAGGATCAAAACTCATGGCCACGACTCGTGGGAGTCTTCCCACGACTCGTGAGACTTCTCAGAAAATTGAGCTGAGATTTAGGCTCGACACCGCGACTCGTGGGACCCATCCCACAAGTTGTGAGACTTATTTTAGACAAAAGAAACAAAATAAAAGAAAATTTACCTCTAACTACTTACTTGGGTTGACCTTCCTCTCCTTCAAGATATCCGATCAAGAGGATCGGCGTCTCTTTCTTGGATTGGATCTGGCTCCTTGTAAAATTTCAACCGACTTCTAATTGCTTGTACTGGTCCTAATTTTTGGTCGTAGAGCTCGACCAATCTTCAATCGAGATCACGAACCACAGTGTAAGGGCCTGACCATCTTGTTCCTTTCGGGCCGGGATACATAGGAGACCTATGATTGAAGACCATCACTTGATCCCCTTGCTTTAAGTTCTTGATTTCCCGACGAGCTTTCTTGTTTGCGTTACCATTCTCAATCACTTGTAATGCCGCATCCTTGACATCCAATGCAATAGCAACCTGTTGAGCCACTATGGCCTTGGACTCCTTCATTGGAATTGGAGTTGAGATTGGCTTGTGGAACATCTGGGACTCCTCCTTCATAGGGTCCTCGCATATGTGTGAGATAGGATCACACCTCATTAATAGTAGTTCCTCGCATTCTTCATTAGTGTTGCACCGCTCGACTGATTTGACTTTGGGTTTCTTCGTAAAATGCTTTTGGACGGATTCCACCATATAAGACAAATGACACACACGCCCCTCCAGTGTAGAGTTACTATCCTTCATTTTCCTCACGTGTATGTCCAAAGTATCAATCCGTGTACCCAACGTCTTGATGGTCTTATTCAACTCTTCAATCTGCTTGTTTTGACCTTTCACAAAGGTATTCATTAAGTTCTCTAATTTTGCAAACTGAGAAGGTTCCACATCTTGGTGATTTTGTGAGGGAGAAGCATCGTAAGGATAATACGGTGCTCTCGCAGTACCTGCATCATGAAAACCACCAAACAAGCCATTAGCTTCTTGACGGAGAAAATTCGCTCCATCTTGAACTAGTCGGTCATACAAATCATCATCGGCCATTTTTTTTGGATTTTTTTTTATAAATATATACAAAAGAAAGTGAAATTACTAGTTTAACTAAAAGAAAAATTAATATTGATTAAACCAAGGTCCCCGGCAACGGCGCCAAAAACATGATAGGCTAAAAACCTACCCGCAAGTATACGGGATCGATTGTAGTATCAAGTAATAAAATTATCGTTCTCCCAAAGGACCTAAGGCTCAATATCAATTAATCTAATTAAGCTAAACTAGCAAATAAGAACCAGGAAGAGAGTGATGAGAAAAATATATAACAATTAACTAACGACACAAGCAAATATAAAATAGAGATAAAAGACATCTAAGGATCCGGGTATTAGGTTAACATCATGTCAAGTATCGAATTAATCCGGTTGTTCATATTCATCTAAAAGCTATTAAACTCTCGTTATTCACTTTAGACTATTAACTAGTAAACCGGTGTTATTCACTCTCAAACCAAATCTAGTAAATTCCTCTCAATCTAAGGCTATTGCGTTCACTCTCGATGAAAAGCTATTAAGTGTGTCAAAGCTATTCACTTTAAATCAAAAGCTAGTGAGCTCACCTCAAATAAGAAGCTATCAAATTCACTTTGGTTCGGAGCTATTAAACATACTATGCTGTTCACCTTAATTCGAAGCTATTAAGCTATGCTATTCACACCAAATCAGGCTATTAAACAAATCGATACTTGACTACATATTAAACCTAACAACCCATCACCTTAGACCGGAGAATTAATCAAGCACAATCGAATACATGATAAAAGCAATTAAATCAATCCCAACCATCATGAACTAAATTAGAAGAGAAAGAGTAAGAAGACTTATCCTTAATCTTGCAAATAATCCAAAAGTTGAAACTTGATTGATGCTTAAATCTTCGATCACACGGGACTAAATCTCCGTTGTCTTGTAAATCGATAGGAAAATAGATTCTCAAAACCTAAACCTAATTTAAACCTAAAACTTAGCACGGCCGAAGCCTGATGTGCGGCAACAGTGCCCCCATCCTTTGGAAAACCTACGTGACTATATATATATATATATGAAACTTTGATAAATTACAAATTCAGCCCACGAAATTAAAGAATTAAAAACCAGTCCAACACCTAATTATAATTTAACTGCACCAAACAACTTCCAAATCTAGCAATTTTCACACTTGGTCATTCGGCTTCTCGGGTCCAATCCACTCATGTCTCGCTCCTTCGTATCAACTCTTGAATTTCCACAATAATAGCATCAAAATGCCTGAAATAAATAAACACTCGGTGTAGACTCCGAAAATGAAAAATAAAATAAATAAACTATAAAATATGGCAAATATGCAGGAAAATACCCTAAACTAATATGCAAATGCAACCCTAAAAGATGACTAAATTAGATGTCATCAAATCACCCCATGCTTAAACCTTGCTTGTCCTCAAGCAAGAACAAATGTAAATATTCACAAGAAAAATTCCAGTTTCTATCCAAGCTATGCATTTGCTCATTTAGATCTAGACATTGGGTTCAAAAACATGAATAAGCAAATCATACAAGAGACAAGTCAAGACATCAATTTCAAGACCTCACATAGGACATTTTTTTGTGTAACCTCTCACTCTTTTGTTTAGGGTATAGATGTCGCTCAAGCTCAAATCTTGAAAACTCATCTACCATAGGCTTGCATTAGCGTCCTAATTCTCCGTCACTTGGACTATGCACATAAACACAAATCATGAGGTCTTTTCATGGGTTGTAATGGGGCCATGGTAAGAAACAAAAGGTATGGATTTTTTTGCCATGTGGTACTAAGTCCGGGAAATAGAACTACTTCCTAACCTTCAACCACAATTTCAACTTCTTTTCTCAACACACATACCAAATTTCTCACAACAACCACATCACATAATCAAATAAGCTCAAAACTCTCAACTTTTGCTAACTCATTCCCTTTTCACTTTGATGAAGAAGAATTTATTCTTTTTTTTTTCTTTTTTTTTTCTATTTTTTTTTTTTTAACTTTTTTTTTTCCTTTCTTTCTTTTCTTCATCAAAAGAAACTTACAATTGAAGCACAAAATCCCCCCACTCAATACATAATCACTCAAAGCCAAGTATTCTTTCTTGTTCACAAAACGACACATAAATCTATTTCATCCTAATTCCCGGATGGTGTTGTAAGGAGAAATCGAGTATGAAATATAACGAAATAGATCAAACCAGACATAGGCCCCAGAAAATAAATACAAGACTCCTCCAATGCAGTAAGAAAAAGTTAGGATCGAATCCTCGAGGAAGCACGTCAGCAGTTCTTAGATAGCTGTAAATTCTCACAACAGCAGCAGAAAGACAGAACCACAGAAAGGAAAGAAAGAAACAAATAACCCGGCAAGGGTACTAAAAACCAAAGTAAAGACAGAAAGTAAAGTAAAACAGAAAATAAAGCGAAGCAAGAAATAAAACAAAGCAGCAGGACATACTCGATCTCGACTTATCCTACTCGAGATCGACTAACAGCAAAAGACAGAA
Organism: Persicaria tinctoria; assembly: GCA_037127255.1. Lineage (NCBI taxonomy): Eukaryota > Viridiplantae > Streptophyta > Magnoliopsida > Caryophyllales > Polygonaceae > Persicaria > Persicaria tinctoria. The sequence goes on from JBANSL010000006.1 coordinate 73,481,515, forward strand.
ACTTCACAGTCGACAACAGAAGCAAAGCACCAACTCGACTAAGACAACCCCTCCTCGACCTCGACAAGACACTCCTCGAGGTCGACAAAGCTTCGTCTAGATCGATAAGAAACAGAAAATGTAAATTTGCAGATTTTCGACAGAATTCAGAAATTCGACAGAAATAAACTTCAATATATTAAAAGACTTCCAAGGCCAGGGTTTCAACACCACAACGATAACCATGCAAAGTAACACATAAAGGCATAAAAGATCATGCTTTCCATCAAAATAACTTTCGTCGTTAACAAATAGGCATATAGAGGCTTTCGCATAAACCCTAATTGTTACTAACCCTTTTTCACATAATTAATCCAAGTTGCATTAAGATCACTTTCGCTTCAATAACACAAACAAGGATCACCTTCAACTCTCGCAAAAGAATCATGCTCATAGGGATAGAAGATGAATTGCACAAAAGATCTGACCTTTATCGCATCGCCTCACATGGCCACTGTCGGGCTCACCCCAACCCCAGAAGTGGGTGGACTACTCACGCCTCATCGCAATAACAGACATTGAATGAAAAGAAATAACTTGCATTAAACTATATTCAAAGCCTTTTACAATCCTGGCAATCAACTTTCGCAGAAAGCCAAAATCCTAAAAAACTTAGAACTCCTAAACTTCTTTGTGGAACTAACTAATTGTCTCTGAACTGGAATTGAATGAATAAAACTGAGCCCCCTGGGGCCTTATTTATAGCCTTCATTCCCTAGCTATTCTAGGAAAGAAGATATCTATCTCTATCTAAAATTATATCTAAAGCTTAAAAGGATAAATAAATTGTTTTAAGGAAATAAATCCATAAGGAAAAGATAAAACTAATTATGGTAGGTCTTCATGATGTGATATATCTTGTCTCCTTGGATAGAACTTGATGTATTTGGATAGAATCTTCCGCCTTCGCGCCCAAGGAATCCCAATCCGAGTAGAGTTGATCAATCCGCGTCGAGCAGCTTCTGGAAGTCTGGTCGACCTCGACAAGGGTCTTGTCGATCTCGACAAGGGACCTTGGTCGACTTGGCTTGGTTCGTCGTCTCGGCTAGCTGGTGCTCGACGGACTCGGTCATGGCTCCTGGCGCTCGTCGATGTCGAGTAGACCTAGTCGACTTCGAGTAGACTGGCTCGCCGACTAGGGTTTCTCGAGCGACTCTCCTCGATGGGCTCCGGATCTGGCGTCAGGATCTTGTCGACCTCGACAAAGGCTCCTCGAGGTCGAGTTGGGTTCCTCCTTTCCGCTTCAGCGAGCTGTCCGCTGCAGCGAGTCGAGTCACTCGCAGCGAGTGCTCCTGGTCGTCCTCGGCTTCATCCTCGGCTTCTCGGGCAGCTTCTCCTTGTCGACTCCGGGCATGACTTTGGGCTTCGTCGATCTCGACCAGGGCTTCGTCGAGATCGAGTAGAGTCCCGGAGCTGGGTGGTCTGGCTCTCTCGATTAGGCTCTGTCGACAAGGTTGCTCGGACATGGCTTGTCGAGGTCGAGTAGGCCTACTCGAGGTCGAGTAGCCTTGGCTTGTAGACTTGTTCCGCTGCTTTGACCTTGGACTTCTGTAGTGGTTTTCTGAGCTTTTCCGACCTTCTGTAGAATTGCTGTAAAACGCCTCGATTTCTGCGATTTAAACAGAAACTGGTGTAGATTCCATAATTTGGCAAAAAAACATAAACTACATAGATTCTGTACTATCTTAGCCCAAATGAATGCAATGTATACAGAAATCGATATAAAAGTTACTGTAAAACATGGCAGATTCAGCTCACAACATATGGGTAAACGAGGCTAAAATAGGCTTACGGATAATCTTGTGGAGTTACAAATAAATAGGCAAATAGGCTCAACGGGCTTCAAGCAAAGGATATATTCATGGGTAGGAAGGGAATAATAGGCTAACAAAAATTGCCCCAATCACGTTTATGCAATGCACACAAGTCATATATGTGGGTTCAAGAGGTTCTAACGCAAGTTCTGAAGATAGAGCAATCAAGATGAGCAATTCACACACAAAAGAAAGAGGACTCATGGATGTTAGTCCTAGGCTCAGAAGCTCACGACTTTTTGTCTCAGAATCTCAATCTCAACAAGTCTCAAGATGATTAGTTTTGAAAGAATTATAGCATAAACCCAGCAATCTAAATCATCACAAGTCTTTTTCAACATACCTTAGAGGATATCATCAACCAATTTCAATCAAGGAAGTGACATGTTCTTCAAGAAGAGCAAGGAATTTTTATTAGCAATGGTTCATCTCAAAACATCTATATGCAAATGAAATGCACATGAAAAAGAAAAAAAATGAAAAAAATTATATGCAAAAACGGAGTTACACTAGAAGTTCCCTACCCCATGCTTAAAATCTACTTTGTCCTCAAAGTATATATGAAAAAGAGGAAGAGGAAACTCACTAAATGAATCAGGCATTGAGGAACATGCTTCTAGCTCAAGAGGAGGTAGTGGTGTTAGAGCCATTTGAACATCCCAGAAACATCATCAATTGAGTCTCAAGTAAGGCAAAGTTGACTGCTGGCAGTCGGCGCAGAGGACTCTGGTGACAGTGAGGCTTCAGGGTATAGTGCGGGATGGTGGAGCAGGTGCGGTGGCGGTGAAGTGAGAGAGAGATCGGGGAAGAGAGAGGAGCAGTTGAGTGCAGGGCTGGTTGCGCAGACAGAGAAGGAGAGGCGGCCTGAGGGCACGAGCAGCAATGGGAGTTGTGGTGATGGAGGCAGCCATGGAAAGCCAATGGTGGTGCGCCGGAGAGGTAGGCGGCAGAGAGATAGGTTTGGGAGAGGGGAACGCATCCTTTTTTTTTTTAAGAAATAAGAATAAAAACATATAAACAGGTGGTCACGACTCGTGAGAGTTTCCCGCGAGTCGTGAGACTCGTCAGAAGTTCGAGCTAGGATCAAAACTCATGGCCACGACTCGTGGGAGTCTTCCCACGACTCGTGAGACTTCTCAGAAAATTGAGCTGAGATTTAGGCTCGACACCGCGACTCGTGGGACCCATCCCACAAGTTGTGAGACTTATTTTAGACAAAAGAAACAAAATAAAAGAAAATTTACCTCTAACTACTTACTTGGGTTGACCTTCCTCTCCTTCAAGATATCCGATCAAGAGGATCGGCGTCTCTTGCTTGGATTGGATCTGGCTCCTTGTAAAATTTCAACCGACTTCTAATTGCTTGTACTGGTCCTAATTTTTGGTCGTAGAGCTCGACCAATCTTGAATCGAGATCACGAACCACAGTGTAAGGGCCTGGCCATCTTGTTCCTTTCGGGCCGGGATACATAGGAGACCTATGATTGAAGACCATCACTTGATCCCCTTGCTTTAAGTTCTTGATTTCCCGACGAGCTTTCTTGTTTGCGTTACCATTCTCAATCACTTGTAATGCCGCATCCTTGACATCCAATGCAATAGCAACCTGTTGAGCCACTATGGCCTTGGACTCCTTCATTGGAATTGGAGTTGAGATTGGCTTGTGGAACATCTGGGACTCCTCCTTCATAGGGTCCTCGCATATGTGTGAGATAGGATCACACCTCATTAATAGCAGTTCCTCGCATTCTTCATTAGTGTTGCACCGCTCGACTGATTTTACTTTGGGTTTCTTCGTAAAATGCTTTTGGACGGATTCCACCATATAAGACAAATGACACACACGCCCCTCCAGTGTAGAGTTACTATCCTTCATTTTCCTCACGTGTATGTCCAAAGTATCAATCCGTGTACCCAACGTCTTGATGGTCTTATTCAACTCTTCAATCTGCTTGTTTTGACCTTTCACAAAGGTATTCATTAAGTTCTCTAATTTTGCAAACTGAGAAGGTTCCACATCTTGGTGATTTTGTGAGGGAGAAGCATCGTAAAGATAATACGGTGCTCTCGCAGTACCTGCATCATGAAAACCACCAAACAAGCCATTAGCTTCTTGACGGAGAAAATTCGCTCCATCTTGAACTAGTCGGTCATACAAATCATCATCGGCCATTTTTTTTGGATTATTTTTATAAATATATACAAAAGAAAGTGAAATTACTAGTTTAACTAAAAGAAAAATTAATATTGATTAAACCAAGGTCCCCGGCAACGGCGCCAAAAACTTGATAGGCTAAAAACTTACCCGCAAGTATACGGGATCGATTGTAGTATCAAGTAATAAAATTATCGTTCTCCCAAAGGACCTAAGGCTCAATATCAATTAATCTAATTAAGCTAAACTAGCAAATAAGAACCAGGAAGAGAGTGATGAGAAAAATATATAACAATTAACTAACGACACAAGCAAATATAAAATAGAGATAAAAGACATCTAAGGATCCGGGTATTAGGTTAACATCATGTCAAGTATCGAATTAATCCGGTTGTTCATATTCATCTAAAAGCTATTAAACTCTTGTTATTCACTTTAGACTATTAACTAGTAAACCGATGTTATTCACTCTCAAACCAAATCTAGTAAATTCCTCTCAATCTAAGGCTATTGCGTTCACTCTCGATGAAAAGCTATTAAGTGTGTCAAAGCTATTCACTTTAAATCAAAAGCTAGTGAGCTCACCTCAAATAAGAAGCTATCAAATTCACTTTGGTTCGGAGCTATTAAACATACTATGCTGTTCACCTTAATTCGAAGCTATTAAGCTATGCTATTCACACCAAATCAGGCTATTAAACAAATCGATACTTGACTACATATTAAACCTAACAACCCATCACCTTAGACCGGAGAATTAATCAAGCACAATCGAATACATGATAAAAGCAATTAAATCAATCCCAACCATCATGAACTAAATTAGAAGAGAAAGAGTAAGAAGACTTATCCTAAATCTTGCAAATAATCCAAAAGTTGAAACTTGATTGATGCTTAAATCTTCGATCACACGGGACTAAATCTCCGTTGTCTTGTAAATCGATAGGAAAATAGATTCTCAAAACCTAAACCTAATTTAAACCTAAAACTAAGCACGGCCGAAGCCTGATGTGCGGCAACAGTGCCCCCATCCTTTGGAAAACCTACGTGACTATATATATATATGAAACTTTGATAAATTACAAATTCAGCCCACGAAATTAAAGAATTAAAAACCAGTCCAACACCTAATTATAATTTAACTCCACCAAACAACTTCCAAATCTAGCAATTTCCACACTTGGTCATTCGGCTTCTCGGGTCCAATCCACTCATGTCTCGCTCCTTCGTATCAACTCTTGAATTTCCACAATAATAGCATCAAAATGCCTGAAATAAATAAACACTCGGTGTAGACTCCGAAAATGAAAAATAAAATAAATAAACTATAAAATATGGCAAATATGCAGGAAAATGCCCTAAACTAATGTGCAAATGCAACCCTAAAAGATGACTAAATTAGATGTCATCAAATCACCCCATGCTTAAACCTTGCTTGTCCTCAAGCAAGAACAAATGTAAATATTCACAAGAAAGACCCCAGTTTCTATCCAAGCTATGCATTTGCTCATTTAGATCTAGACATTGGGTTCAAAAACATGAATAAGCAAATCATACAAGAGACAAGTCAAGACATCAATTTCAAGACCTCACATAGGACATTTTTTTGTGTAACCTCTCACTCTTTTGTTTAGGGTATAGATGTCGCTCAAGCTCAAATCTTGAAAACTCATCTACCATAGGCTTGCATTAGCGTCCTAATTCTCCGTCACTTGGACTATGCACATAAACACAAATCATGAGGTCTTTTCATGGGTTGTAATGGGGCCATGGTAAGAAACAAAAGGTATGGATTTTTTTGCCATGTGGTACTAAGTCCGGGAAATAGAACTACTTCCTAACCTTCAACCACAATTTCAACTTCTTTTCTCAACACACATACCAAATTTCTCACAACAACCACATCACATAATCAAATAAGCTCAAAACTCTCAACTTTTGCTAACTCATTCCCTTTTCACTTTGATGAAGAAGAATTTATTCTTTTTTTTTTCTTTTTCTTTTCTATTTTTTTTTTTTAACTTTTTTTTTTCCTTTCTTTCTTTTCTTCATCAAAAGAAACTTACAATTGAAGCACAAAATCCCCCCACTCAATACATAATCACTCAAAGCCAAGTATTCTTTCTTGTTCACAAAACGACACATAAATCTATTTCATCCTAATTCCCGGATGGTGTTGTAAGGAGAAATCGAGTATGAAATATAACGAAATAGATCAAACCAGACATAGGCCCCAGAAAATAAATACAAGACTCCTCCAATGCAGTAAGAAAAAGTTAGGATCGAATCCTCGAGGAAGCACGTCAGCAGTTCTTAGATAGCTGTAAATTCTCACAACAGCAGCAGAAAGACAGAACCACAGAAAGGAAAGAAAGAAACAAATAACCCGGCAAGGGTACTAAAAACCAAAGTAAAGACAGAAAGTAAAGTAAAACAGAAAATAAAGCGAAGCAAGAAATAAAACAAAGCAGCAGGACGTACTCGATCTCGACTTAGCCTACTCGAGATCGACTAACAGCAAAAGACAGAAACTTCACAGTCGACAACAGAAGCAAAGCACCAACTCGACTAAGACAACCCCTCCTCGACCTCGACAAGACACTCCTCGAGGTCGACAAAGCTTCGTCTAGATCGATAAGAAACAGAAAATGTAAATTTGCAGATTTTCGACAGAATTCAGAAATTCGACAGAAATAAACTTCAATATATTAAAAGACTTCCAAGGCCAGGGTTTCAACACCACAACGATAACCATGCAAAGTAACACATAAAGGCATAAAAGATCATGCTTTCCATCAAAATAACTTTCGTCATTAACAAATAGGCATATAGAGGCTTTCGCATAAACCCTAATTGTTACTAACCCTTTTTCACATAATTAATCCAAGTTGCATTAAGATCACTTTCGCTTCAATAACACAAACAAGGATCACCTTCAACTCTCGCAAAAGAATCATGCTCATGGGGATAGAAGATGAATTGCACAAAAGATCTGACCTTTATCGCATCGCCTCACATGGCCACTGTCGGGCTCACCCCAACCCCAGAAGTGGGTGGACTACTCACGCCTCATCGCAATAACAGACATTGAATGAAAAGAAATAACTTGCATTAAACTATATTCAAAGCCTTTTACAATCCTGGCAATCAACTTTCGCAGAAAGCCAAAACCCTAAAAAACTTAGAACTCCTAAACTTCTTTGTGGAACTAACTAATTGTCTCTGAACTGGAATTGAATGAATAAAACTGAGCCCCCTGGGGCCTTATTTATAGCCTTCATTCCCTAGCTATTCTAGGAAAGAAGATATCTATCTCTATCTAAAATTATATCTAAAGCTTAAAAGGATAAATAAATTGTTTTAAGGAAATAAATCCATAAGGAAAAGATAAAACTAATTATGGTAGGTCTTCATGATGTGATAGATCTTGTCTCCTTGGATAGAACTTGATGTATTTGGATAGAATCTTCCGCCTTCGCGCCCAAGGAATCCCAATCCGAGTAGAGTTGATCAATCCGCGTCGAGCAGCTTCTGGAAGTCTGGTCGACCTCGACAAGGGTCTTGTCGATCTCGACAAGGGACCTTGGTCGACTTGGCTTGGTTCGCCGTCTCGGCTAGCTGGTGCTCGACGGACTCGGTCATGGCTCCTGGCGCTCGTCGATGTCGAGTAGACCTAGTCGACTTCGAGTAGACTGGCTCGCCGACTAGGGTTTCTCGAGCGACTCTCCTCGATGGGCTCCGGATCTGGCGTCAGGATCTTGTCGACCTCGACAAAGGCTCCTCGAGGTCGAGTTGGGTTCCTCCTTTCCGCTTCAGCGAGCTGTCCGCTGCAGCGAGTCGAGTCACTCGCAGCGAGTGCTCCTGGTCGTCCTCGGCTTCATCCTCGGCTTCTCGGGCAGCTTCTCCTTGTCGACTCCGGGCATGACTTTGGGCTTTGTCGATCTCGACCAGGGCTTCGTCGAGATCGAGTAGAGTCCCGGAGCTGGGTGGTCTGGCTCTCTCGATCAGGCTCTGTCGACAAGGTTGCTCGGACATGGCTTGTCTAGGTCGAGTAGGCCTACTCGAGGTCGAGTAGCCTTGGCTTGTAGACTTGTTCCGCTGCTTTGACCTTGGACTTCTGTAGTGGTTTTCCGAGCTTTTCCGACCTTCTGTAGAATTGCTGTAAAACGCCTCGATTTCTGCGATTTAAACAGAAACTGGTGTAGATTCCATAATTTGGCAAAAAAACATAAACTACATAGATTCTGTACTATCTTAGCCCAAATGAATGCAATGTATACAGAAATCGATATAAAAGTTACTGTAAAACATGGCAGATTCAGCTCACAACAGATGGGTAAACGAGGCTAAAATAGGCTTACGGATAATCTTGTGGAGTTACAAATAAATAGGCAAATAGGCTCAACGGGCTTCAAGCAAAGGATATATTCATGGGTAGGAAGGGAATAATAGGCTAACAAAAATTGCCCCAATCACGTTTATGCAATGCACACAAGTCATATATGTGGGTTCAAGAGGTTCTAACGCAAGTTCTGAAGATAGAGCAATCAAGATGAGCAATTCACACACAAAAGAAAGAGGACTCATGGATGTTAGTCCTAGGCTCAGAAGCTCACGGCTTTTTGTCTCAGAATCTCAATCTCAACAAGTCTCAAGATGATTAGTTTTGAAAGAATTATAGCATAAACCCAGCAATCTAAATCATCACAAGCCTTTTTCAACATGCCGTAGAGGATATCATCAACCAATTTCAATCAAGGAAGTGACATGTTCTTCAAGAAGAGCAAGGAATTTTTATTAGCAATGGTTCATCTCAAAACATCTATATGCAAATGAAATGCACATGAAAAAGAAAAAAAAATGAAAAAAATTATATGCAAAAATGGAGTTACACTAGAAGTTCCCTACCCCATGCTTAAAAACTACTTTGTCCTCAAAGTATATATGAAAAAGAGGAAGAGGAAACTCACTAAATGAATCAGGCATTGAGGAACATGCTTCTAGCTCAAGAGGAGGTAGTGGTGTTAGTGCCATTTGAACATCCCAGAAACATCATCAATTGAGTCTCAAGTAAGGCAAAGTTGACTGCTGGCAGTCGGCGCAGAGGACTCTGGTGACAGTGAGGCTTCAGGGTATAGTGCGGGATGGTGGAGCAGGTGCGGTGGCGGTGAAGTGAGAGAGAGATCGGGGAAGAGAGAGGAGCAGTTGAGTGCAGGGCTGGTTGCGCAGACAGAGAAGGAGAGGCGGCCTGAGGGCACGAGCAGCAATGGGAGTTGTGGTGATGGAGGCAGCCATGGAAAGCCAATGGTGGTGCGCCGGAGAGGTAGGCGGCAGAGAGATAGGTTTGGGAGAGGGGAACGCATCCTTTTTTTTTTTAAGAAATAAGAATAAAAACATATAAACAGGTGGTCACGACTCGTGAGAGTTTCCCGCGAGTCGTGAGACTCGTCAGAAGGTCGAGCTAGGATCAAAACTCATGGCCACGACTCGTGGGAGTCTTCCCACGACTCGTGAGACTTCTCAGAAAATTGAGCTGAGATTTAGGCTCGACACCGCGACTCGTGGGACCCATCCCACAAGTTGTGAGACTTATTTTAGACAAAAGAAACAAAATAAAAGAAAATTTACCTCTAACTACTTACTTGGGTTGACCTTCCTCTCCTTCAAGATATCCGATCAAGAGGATCGGCGTCTCTTTCTTGGATTGGATCTGGCTCCTTGTAAAATTTCAACCGACTTCTAATTGCTTGTACTGGTCCTAATTTTTGGTCGTAGAGCTCGACCAATCTTGAATCGAGATCACGAACCACAGTGTAAGGGCCTGGCCATCTTGTTCCTTTCGGGCCGGGATACATAGGAGACCTATGATTGAAGACCATCACTTGATCCCCTTGCTTTAAGTTCTTGATTTCCCGACGAGCTTTCTTGTTTGCGTTACCATTCTCAATCACTTGTAATGCCGCATCCTTGACATCCAATGCAATAGCAACCTGTTGAGCCACTATGGCCTTGGACTCCTTCATTGGAATTGGAGTTGAGATTGGCTTGTGGAACATCTGGGACTCCTCCTTCATAGGGTCCTCGCATATGTGTGAGATAGGATCACACCTCATTAATAGCAGTTCCTCGCATTCTTCATTAGTGTTGCACCGCTCGACTGATTTGACTTTGGGTTTCTTCGTAAAATGCTTTTGGACGGATTCCACCATATAAGACAAATGACACACACGCCCCTCCAGTGTAGAGTTACTATCCTTCATTTTCCTCACGTGTATGTCCAAAGTATCAATCCGTGTACCCAACGTCTTGATGGTCTTATTCAACTCTTCAATCTGCTTGTTTTGACCATTCACAAAGGTATTCATTAAGTTCTCTAATTTTGCAAACGGAGAAGGTTCCACATCTTGGTGATTTTGTGAGGGAGAAGCATCGTAAGGATAATACGGTGCTCTCGCAGTACCTGCATCATGAAAACCACCAAACAAGCCATTAGCTTCTTGACGGAGAAAATTCGCTCCATCTTGAACTAGTCGGTCATACAAATCATCATCGGCCATTTTTTTTGGATTTTTTTTTATAAATATATACAAAAGAAAGTGAAATTACTAGTTTAACTAAAAGAAAAATTAATATTGATTAAACCAAGGTCCCCGGCAACGGCGCCAAAAACTTGATAGGCTAAAAACCTACCCGCAAGTATACGGGATCGATTGTAGTATCAAGTAATAAAATTATCATTCTCCCAAAGGACCTAAGGCTCAATATCAATTTATCTAATTAAGCTAAACTAGCAAATAAGAACCAGGAAGAGAGTGATGAGAAAAATATATAACAATTAACTAACGACACAAGCAAATATAAAATAGAGATAAAAGACATCTAAGGATCCGGGTATTAGGTTAACATCATGTCAAGTATCGAATTAATCCGGTTGTTCATATTCATCTAAAAGCTATTAAACTCTCGTTATTCACTTTAGACTATTAACTAGTAAACCGGTGTTATTCACTCTCAAACCAAATCTAGTAAATTCCTCTCAATCTAAGGCTATTGCGTTCACTCTCGATGAAAAGCTATTAAGTGTGTCAAAGCTATTCACTTTAAATCAAAACCTAGTGAGCTCACCTCAAATAAGAAGCTATCAAATTCACTTTGGTTCGGAGCTATTAAACATACTATGTTGTTCACCTTAATTCGAAGCTATTAAGCTATGCTATTCACACCAAATCAGGCTATTAAACAAATCGATACTTGACTACATATTAAACCTAACAACCCATCACTTTAGACCGGAGAATTAACCAAGCACAATCGAATACATGATAAAAGCAATTAAATCAATCCCAACCATCATGAACTAAATTAGAAGAGAAAGAGTAAGAAGACTTATCCTTAATCTTGCAAATAATCCAAAAGTTGAAACTTGATTGAAGCTTAAATCTTCGATCACACGGGACTAAATCTCCGTTGTCTTGTAAATTGATAGGAAAATAGATTCTCAAAACCTAAACCTAATTTAAACCTAAAACTAAGCACGGCCGAAGCCTGATGTGCGGCAACAGTGCCCCCCTCCTTTGGAAAACCTACGTGACTATATATATATGAAACTTTGATAAATTACAAATTCAGCCCACGAAATTAAAGAATTAAAAACCAGTCCAACACCTAATTATAATTTAACTCCACCAAACAACTTCCAAATCTAGCAATTTCCACACTTGGTCATTCGGCTTCTCGGGTCCAATCCACTCATGTCTCGCTCCTTCGTATCAACTCTTGAATTTCCACAATAATAGCATCAAAATGCCTGAAATAAATAAACACTCGGTGTAGAACGACCGTTGAGCATGCCATGTAGTGTCATGCTAGAGTCCTTGCTATGGTCATAGGATGGCCCAGTTCCATTGGGTCCCGTCCAGAGTGAACCGAGTCATATAGAACTTCCTTTACTTATAATATGAGCATGATTGCGGAAGCTGCCTGCGAGCTTTATTTTCCTCATGGGGTAGGTTGGGCTTGCGAGCCGCCCGATTATTATGGAATGCATTCACGAGCTCGCTAGTCTCCGCCCTATCTGAAGGGGGTGGACGTAGGAGAGGGACATATCATTTGGTATTCTTTGCTAGGGCCCTATATATTATTATGCACTTGATCATAGGGGCATACTAGTGTGTTAATATTCTGCCTTGCATCTAGAAGCATCTTTATTAGGTATAGCGTATATGTGTGCTTAGGGCCGGGATGTAGCAGGTGGGCATCATTCTGATCCCGCTCACCATTAATGTTTTTAGGTATTATTTATCTTCATCCCATTGGTGTTGTTTTCTTATTGCGCGGGTCATTTTATTCGGCGGAGAGTGAGCGCTGGAGTTATCGACTTCACCAGACTCTGATTTTGGTTTTGGATCTACATTTTAGACTCCATTTTGACATGGCTCTGTCGTGGTACCCTCTTGTATTACATTTGACTTCGCTATTTACATGACTACTGGTTTTCCACGCTTATACTTACGACAGGTACAGGGGACTTTCCCGGGGATTCCAACGATCCCTTCGAATTTGGGTATGAAATCCCACTTTGAAAACATTAGATTCGGCTTTCAAACCTTCAATATGTACTTGGGGCGCAAGGTCCTAACGAGGGTTTTCATCCCTTCAAACGTAACCTAGGAATCATAATCCTGGGCTGTTACAAAGTTGGTATTAGAGCCAGGTTTTGCAATCCGAGTATGATAGGTTGAAGTGGTTTTGAAAATGGCCCAAGGTTTTCAAATTGCTTTCAAGTGGTTTTCAAAATGTTTTCAAGGGGCAAAATGAATGTAATTGAACCTAACTCTAGACCAATCATTTATGAATCGCAATCTCGTGGGGTAGAGACTATGCGTTAGGCATTCCTTATGGATGTAGAATTCGGGGAAGGTAGGCAAAATACTAGCTTTCTTTTACAGATGGGTTGTGAAGACTCCAAGGAACCCGAGGCTTGGAGTAGCATGGTTAGGAGGTCATGAGGTATTTTCCCTTCCGGTTAGCCGTCCCCCGAAGGGCGGCGTAGATCGTCTCTATGCTTGTATGTCTTATATTCAACTGGGCTTGAGGGCGATCATCCTTGAAGAGGATCATATTGAATCGTTGAGTGCTTCTTTGCTGAGTGATATATTGATTGTTATGTAGCGAGTTTTGTAGACTTATGACGCGGCTTAGTTGGGGGTGGGGGTAGGGTGCGTTGCGGCAGGGGACGCCCCCCTTAATTGCTGTTGAGAGCGTCGAGGAGCGAGTTTCGCCACCGCCAGTTGATGACCGGGTGCCAGCTTCCCCAGAGACTTGGATTGGGAAGTTAGAGGTAGCACTTCATGATATTCTGATCGAGTTACGTGGAGGGGCTCGATCTACGGTGTGGACGCCAGAGGCTCCAGTTCAGCAGCCAGCCGAGCCCATGGTCGATGCACGCCCTGAGAAGCGCATCGACTGGGTCAAAAGGCTAGCTCAGTGTAGTCCTCCGACCTTCGCGGGAGACGTCGGAGATGGCGTTGAGAGATGGCTGCAAGATATGGATGGGTTATTTGACCATGTTGTTGTACCTGTCTCTAAGAGATAGAGACTAGCTGCTGGACTTCTACGGAAGGACGCAAACGCTAGGTGGTTCGGCTGCAAGAAGAAGCGGACCGAGTGAACCTATGATGACTTCAGATCCCTGATGATGAAGGAGTACTGTCTACTAGGGATACAGATGGATATGGAGGTATCTTTTATGCACGGATACGACCGATCGGCTTCTGTATCTACCATCGTTCGTCAGTTCAAGAGTGAGTTGATATACTGCGATCACTTATGTCCATCAGATGAGAGTCGGATTCGTTTGTTGTCGATGAGATTGCTGCCTCCCGTACTTCTACATGCGTCCAGGTTGGGAGCTGTCAGCTTTAACCGATTTCTGGAGGTTATCCTCATGTACGATCAGCAGAGGATTCTGTGTGAGACTTCCTACTCTAATGTTCGCCCTGAGGCGAAGAGGGCACATCCAGCTGACAACCGCGGAGATGACATATCTAGGAAAGGAGGGTTTAGAGGAGGATATCACGGAGCTGCACAGAGAGTACCCCCAGTTCAGACTGCTTATGGATGTTTCGGGAGGGGCCACTACATTGCTTCTTGCCCAGATCGTTCGACTATTTGTTACACTTGTGGCACTATGGGGCACTGAGCTGCCATATGCCCTCAGAGTTGTGGAGCTCCAGCTACTGCACAGCCACCGAGACTTCCTGCCTCTCCTCAGCCACCACTATTTACATATCCCCAGGGCCAGGGTCAGGGCCAGGGACGAGGTGACTCTTCCAGCAGAGGCTGAGGCGGAGGTAGAAGGGGTAGAGGTTCGGGACGTGAAGGTAGAGGATCATCTAGGTCAGGTCAGGGTCGAGGATCATCTTCTATAGGATCGTCTGGGTCCGGGTATGACCGCAGCCAGAGCTCGGGAGGCCGAGGACCAGGATTACCCCTACCGTCCCGCGTATTTCAAATGCACGCTGATGACCGCTCAGCCTCGACTTCCGCATGTACTATATTCTTCCATGATGAGTGCCTATCTATCTTGTTTGACACTGGTGTGACTCACTGCTTCATAGCAGAGGCGTGCGTGCCTAGGCTGAGCATGAGCTGCACGAGTGGTTCACCCCTTACTATTTGTCTGGCGGATGGGGCCAAGGTTAGGACGAGTCGAGAGATTTTAGGGTGCCCCATCCGCATAGGTGAGCGAGAGTGGCCAGCTGATCTTATTGTTATGCCTTTGAGGATGGATTATCTCATCTTGGGTATGGACTTCATGAACTAGTACGGGGCTATCATCAACTTGTGGACAATGTCGATTTTGGCGTCTAACGGGACCGAGCACCAGGTTTGGGGGAGCGACCCCAAGATGAACGGGTCACTCATTGTCACAGTCAGAGCCGCCAGACTTTTAGACCAGGATTGCGTCGGGTATTGGTGTTATGCTTTAGAGGTGGATCGCGCGCACCCCAGCATATCAGATGTTCCCGTCGTCAGAGACTTCGCAGATGTATTTCCGAAGGAGCTTCCAGGACTTCCCACACCGAGAGAGATCGACTTCGCGATTGAGTTGGAGCCGGGCACCAAGCCCATCTCGTGAGTCCCATATCGCATGGCACCAACGGATATGGCCAAGCTGAAGGCTCAGCAAGAGGAGCTAGCTGAGAAGGGTTACATCCGGCCTAGTGCATCGCCTTTGGGACAACCAGTACTGTTCGTCAAGAAGAAGGATGGGTCGCTGAGATTGTGCATCGACTATCGAGAGCTGAATCGGGCGACGGTGAAGAATCGTGATCCTCTTCCTCGGATTGATGATCTGATAGACCAGCTGCAGGGCGCCATTGTGTTCTCGAAGATGTATCTAAGGCCGGGTTATCACCTGTTGCGAGTGAAGCCATAGGATGTTCAGAAGACCGCTTTCCGGACTCGCTATGGGTCACTACGAGTTCGTGGTCATGCCGTTTGGGCTGACCAATGCATCAGCCGCATTCATGGAGCTCATGAACCGAGTGTTCATCGATTTCTTAGACAAATTCGTCGTCGTCTTCATCGATGACATCTTAGTCTACTCGAGGAGTAGAGAGGAGCACGAGGATCATTCAAGGACTGTGCTGGAGACGCTGAGGAATCATCAGTTGTATGGGAAGTACATCAAGTGTGAGTTTTGGCTCACAGAAGTGGCTTTCTTAGGCCACGTGATTTCAGCTGAGGGAGTTGCCGTGGATCCGGCAAAGATTGACGCCATCGTTTCTTGGGAGGTGCCCAAGAACGTTAGAGATATCCGCTCGTTTTTGGGATTGGCTAGTTATTACAGGAGGTTCATCCAGGGTTTCTCGAGTATTGCTAGGCCAATGACTCAGCTGCTGAAGAAGGACGTCCCCTTCGAGTGGAGTTTAGATTGCCAGGCTAGCTTTGAGCTTCTGAAGCAAAAGTTAACGACTGCTCCGGTGTTAGCTTTGCCAGATGAGACAAAGGACTTCGTTATCTACACAGATGCTTCGCATTCCGGCTTGGGTTGTGTTCTACATCAGAGGAACCGGGTTATCGCTTATGCTTCGCGTTAGTTGAAGCCTGCAATAGTGTCTTAACCCATCCATGATTTCGAGTTGGCAGTCGTGGTTCACGCTCTGAAGATCTGGAGGCATTATCTGTACGGTACTTCTTGCAAGGTGATGACGGATCATAAGAGCTTGAAGTACATTTTCACGCCGAAGGAGTTCAACATGCGTAAGAGACGATGACTAGAGCTTATGAAGGGCGATGACTTAGACATAGTCTACCATCCAGGGAAGGCAAATGTAGTGGCAGATGTGTTGAGTAGAAAGACTCACCAGGAGGTGGCAGTTGATAGACTTACAGCTCAGCGAGTTTTGCAGAGGGATTTGATGAGATGCTGCCTTGAGGTGTGGATTCAGCGGGATCGCGGGCAGTTGTCATTCTTGGAGGTGCAGGCAGAGTTGTCAGCAGAGATTCGGCAGGGTCAGGCGGATTGTCCAGAGATTATAGTTTTAAGAGAGCGGATGGCTCAGGGCATATTCAGAGAGCTTGCAGAGAGAGCATACGACATGCTGACCTTCTAGGGCAGAGTTGTAGTTTCATCGACGTCAGATATGAGGTAGAGGATCATGCATCTGTCCATCCAGGGACGAATAAGATGTATCAGGATCTAAGGAGGAGTTATTAGTGGCAGAGGATGAGAGCAGACATCACAGAGTTCGTGGCCAGATGTCAGGTTTGTCAGCAGGTTCAGATTGATCACCAGAGGCCGGGAGGACTCGTCCAGTCACTTCCAGTTCCCAAGTGGAAGTGGATGGATATCTCCATGGATTTCATCACTGGGCTGAGGTGAGATGTCAGAGGATTTGACGCTATTTGGGTCGTTGTCGACAGATTGACCAAGTCGGCCCATTTCATACCTATTCAGGAGACATGGCCAACATCGAAGTTAGCGGACGAGTTCATTCGCCAGATCGTGAGGCTTCATGGAGTACTAAAGATGATCGTAAAAAGAGAATTAAAAATGAATTTAAATTGAATTTAAAGCTCGTAAAGTAGACTCTGACCTGAAGTTAAAGATTTGGCGAGCTATTTCCGCCTCTACATCTCGAGAATTTTTAATAATTTTGGATGGCGATATCCTTTCGGTTTTAAAAATCTAATTGATCGAGAAAGCGGGATTCGAGAAAACTAACATTCAATAACTAATTCGAGGTTTGAGATTCGCGTATGCGGGATTTATTTCCGGGTATTGGTTTAACCAATTTCATACTCCACCCTTACCTACTCCCTCACCTCACCATAATCTATCAAATCATCCCCATTCCTGATCATTCACCATACCCCTCAATTCAACCCCTTTCCCATACCTTGTCCGATTGTTGCAACCAAGGAAACCCAAAATTTGTTCCATAAAATCAGATCTTTGACCACACATTTCACCCACACAAACATAAAACAAAACACAGCTCCTTTCTTCCTTGGAGGAATCGCCGAGAGCAGAGGCCTCTTCATGCTCCATTGTCGCAGCCCAAACCCTTCCCCCACCACATCCCGTCCTCACCTACACACCTCCGTCACCATCTCGCCACCACTGGTCTCACCTCTCGAACCACCCAGAGCAGCAGCAGCACCTCCCGGAAGAGCTGACAACGCCACCGCCTCCTCCCGTTCTGTTTTTTGTTTCGCTTGGGTAATTCTCCGTTTTGCTCGCTCTTCTTCTCTTTCACCTTCAAATCGAGCAAATCTCCCACCTTTCAGCTTTCCCATCCCTTCCTAGGCGGTTTCCGATCGAAGAACCATCTCCGACGCGCCTCCCCGAAGCTCTGACCGTTCCGGCAATGAAGACCCTCTCGGTTAGCCCCCTTCCTTCCCCCTTCTCCTTTCCGTTCCTATCTCTGTGTGTGTGGGTGCGCTGCAGTGGTCAGGTCGGGAGGCCAGACCCCAGCTCCACCGCCGCCGACTACCTCCCCTTCCTCTTCATTCCTTCAGCCGACGACTTCCCTGTTTCTGTTCTTCCTTCCCATTTGAGCAGATAGGGAGGATGGAGAAGACTAGTGGGACCCTTTTCTTTTATGCCAAATCAGCCTCCACCTCAGCCACTGGGCCCCATTCATTTTTTTAAAACCTCTAGCTCCGTTTCTTTTAAAATGAAATGTATATGGGTTAGCATATTGGGCCTTTTTTTCTTTTTAAAACAAAACTAAAGTTTTGGGCCTAAATTCATTCTTCAAATAAACAAAGGATTGAGCCAATCCTGATTGCTCCATTCGATTTCTGAGCTTAAGTGGAAGTGTCGTGTTCGATTTTGAGTTTTAAAAAAAATAAGAGGGTGGGTTTTGGTAAATTAAAATAAAGTAAGGTTGTTTTGATAATTTAAAAAGGAATTTGACGAGTATTTTCAAAATATTGGAATTTCCAACTATATGACTCGGATGTTGAAATGGTTTTAGAAGTAGCTTGGGAATTTGATTTGTTCGATGACTGACTAGCATGATGTTATTAATTGTGTGACTAATAGCATGTCTTAATATGATTTATTATTCACGGTTAAATGTTATATGATTATGATGAGGATATACAATTATATGCTAAGTAAGATTGTGAGATGATATCATGCAAATTGGCTAAGTATGATTTGGAATTGTCTTAAGCTGATGAATTAAAGAATTATAATGAATATGGTATGAGAAGTTGAGATGATGGATTACGAGATAAAGTTAAGATGATGAAAATGGTGATGTGACGATTATTGTGTTAAGTTGTGAAGTTGTATGTGTGACAATTTTATGCTTTGTGTGCCTTAGAGATAGACTCATTCATGTGCTTATACTTGTTAGGTGACCATCTGTGACGTGTCAGATTTCATATTGCCGGGTTGATTTCCTTTTTGTTGTTCTGCGGTACCAGTTAAGTCTATTCGGAGCTTACTTAGATTGATAGAGAGATATTCCCTGCTTTATGTGCATGATATACTAGGTGCTTGCATTCATGATCAGCATGCCATGTAGTGTCATGCTAGTTTGCATTGACTGTTGAGCATTCTACTTCTTTATGCGTATGTAAATAGAACGGTTGTTATCTGTGAAGTAACTAGAGTCTTTGCTAGGGTCATAGGATGACCTAGTCCCATCGGGTCCCGTCCTGAGTCAACCGAGTCATATGGAACTTCCTTTACTTATAATATGAGCATGATTGCGGAAGATACCTGCGGGCTTTTATTTCCTTGTGGGGTGGGTTGGGCTTGCGAGCCGCCCGATTATTATGGAATGCATTCACGAGTTGGCCAGTCTCCGTTCTATCGAAAGGGGGTGGATGTCGGAGAGGGACATACCATTTGGTATTCTTTGCTAGGGCCCTATATATTACTATGCACTTGATCATAGGGGCATACTAGTGTGTTAATATTCCGGCTTGCATCTAGAAGCATCTTTATTAGGTATAGCGTATATGTGTGCTTAGGGCCGGGATGTAGCAGGTGGGCATCATTCTAATCCCGCTCACCATTAATGTTTTAAGGTATTATTTAAGTTCAACTCATTGGTGTTGTTTGCTTATTGCGCGGGAGTTATCGACTTCACCAGACTCTAATTTTTGTTTTGGATTTACATTTTAGACTTCGTTTTGACCCGGCTCTGCCGTGGCACCATCTTGTATTACACTTGATTTCGCTATTTGCATGACTACTGGTTTTCCACGCTTATACTTACGACATGTACAGGGGACTTTCTCGGGGATTCCAACGTTCCCTTCGAATTTGGGTATGAAATCCCATTTTGAAAACATTAGATTAGGCTTTCAAACCTTCAATTTGTACTCGGGGTGCAAGGTCCTAACGAGGGGTTTCATCCCTTGAAATGTAACCCGAGAATTATAATATCGGGCCGTTGCAGGGAGAAACATGGACCACAAGCCATGGAAGCCTGAATGAGACCTGGATTGAGGAAGGGCAGAGCGAAGGAGGAAGCGGAGTCCCGGATATAAGAACGGGGGTAGGGAAATGGGAAATTAAAAAGGGCAAGGGTAGAAGGGGAATTATGAAAAGTTTTTGGACAATTGCTTATACTCATAAAAGGGTGGGAACAAATTTTAAATGGCCCAAAAGCCTTTGGGCCAAATTTCTTCGGTAATATAAAATTAGAAACATCGTTTATAATTTAACTATCATAAATATGATATAATTGATAACCTAATCGATTTTTAAAAAAAATAAATTAAAAACCCATTCAAAAATGGTAAAATTTGGTATTTGAGATAGGCTATTTTGCTAAATGTTCATTTTCATAAGTGAATTAACTAAATGTGCTATTATGATATTTTTGCCCCTGCTACTATATTTGAGATAGGCTATTCATGAACACATCAAACTTATAATAGAAATTTGGTTTGATATATTTTAAATTTGGTCGATTTTGAAATGTATAATATTTATGATTTTTTAACCATATTTATTTTAATTTTTCCCCTAACATATGTCATATCTTTAGGGAATAAGTTAACAAGACAAATCACTTTCATCTTCTCGGTAATAAATTTATTTAATCTCAATTCACTAAATTTCATAACTAACTAAATTAGAATTTCTTGAGCATATCCTTTAAATTAGATCCTTTATTATGGGTCCCTAGACCTTTATTATTATCATATAATATATATGCTCCGTACTTTAGAAAAAATTAGAATTTCTTAAGCAGATCCTTTAAATTTCATAACTAACTAAATTAAAAAAATCATATTTTGATTAGTAACAATACTAAGCACCACAAAATTACATCTAAAAAACCTCTATATAAGTAAAATAAAAAAAATAAAAAAAGCTTCGCATAACTAAAAATATATAAAAAAATTCTACAATCAAAATTAATTTTAATCACTTATAAAAACGAAAAATATTCTTAAATCTTTATTTGATCACATCATAATTAAACGAAACTGTATTGTGGAGACAAAAATGGGCACCAAGGCCTTAAGAATATATTCCCTAAGATACTTATCTTAATTAACATATAAGATTCTTAAAAACGAAGATACATCCGACCAAAACTAAAAATGGACACCATGACCTTAAGAATAGTCATCTAAGATTTATATAACACACTTTTAATTATTGATCGAAGATGTCGATCAAGTTCACGTGAAATTTCCAGTTTAGTATATTTATCATTTGGATGTTTGGATTTGATTTATTCTTAGGATGATTGGTATTTCTTTAGTTGGATGGATGTCACATGGTCCAATCAAAATAATTAAAATTTAAATTGTTCAGTCGTCAGTGATTCTGTCTTATTACAAAAATATATCCTCTCCGACATTTTTATATGCTTTCCATCCCATATATTTTTAAAGTTTAATTCACCTAGCATTTGTCGAATGTGTAGTCCACCTAACAAAGTATTTGGTTTTACCCTTCAGCTTATTACGACAACAAATATTTGTTTAATGTTCAAAGCAACCAATCAAGTTACTAAAAAAATCAAAAGGAAAAAATAATAATTTAAAACACTCTCTACATTAGTGCATGCAACTGTTTATATCTAGAAATGTGAGACATTGACATTTTGCAACATATATTATATGCTGATATAATATAATCATTGTTTTTTACAAATCAATATTATTTGTCTATATCATTTTCATATTATCATAATATGACTAATATATAGTGTAAATAAATTATGATAATATCTTTTAAATAATATAATATATTTTATAAATCCCGTGCGTCACGCACGAGTACAATACTAAACCAGAAACTACTTCTGCCACATGTCGTGCTCTCATTAAAAAAATCACAATTTTTTTTAACTTCTAATTTTGTGCCACTTGTGAAATTTTTGCCACCTATTTTTTATTTGTTTTTTTCATAATTAATTTCTTATATTTTATTATTTATGGTAATGTGTATAATACTTATTACGCTGGTTTTCAAAATATTGCATCTGTATGGACTATGGCTTGTATATACACACTTGCATATTAGAAAGTTATCTATATGTTGATCTCTATAGTATATCTTATATATTATATGTCTTTGTTTGCAAATCATTGCATCCGTAAATAAGAAAAAAAAATATCTTTCGATTCAATACTTTTCTAATAATTTTACGTTGTTTTATTTTATAGTATTTAAATCATTTTTAATTCATTGTTGTTTGTATAAGAATCATGTAGCTTTACATTTTAATCTTGAAATTATTAAATTAAAATAGAGGTTTAGTCAAATGATTTTTTTTAATGATTTGAGATCCTGAGTAGAGGCTTGTTGAGTTTGGTATAGTACGGTAGATAATTGGTTATATTATATTCTTACTAAGTATACAACATGTTTGGACAACTTTGGTATGTAGTATTTGGTGGATTCATAAGTACATATTGTCTCTTTAAAGGAGTGAGCCACAAGCCATAATGGGTGATCCATGATGCTTATGAGATAGGTAAGAAATTCAATCAACTAAATAAAGTCACACATCAGACACCATTGTTGAATATCGAGAGAAAATGCTGTCATATGGCGCACACCATATATTGTTGAATGTCCGGGGTAGTCAAATAGTGAAAACATATAAAAAGATGTGATGCATCAATTAATTAACATAAACGATTTTCAACCGAGGTCTTCCTCAATTTATAAGGGAGGCTCAATTTTTTTTTAAATAATTTTTTTATACCCATATATGAGAAGGAATGTTAAAAAAAATATTATAAATTTTTTCATAAATTTATTATTTTAACCGTAAATTTTAATTGAAAAAACTAAGAGAAGCAAAAAATTAGGCAAAGAAATTTGAACTTATGCCTTCATGATTTAATACTCACTATTAGACCCGCCAAACGGGTCATTTGGGTCGGGTCACTTCGGATTTCGGGTAAAACGGGCCCCGGATAAAACGGGTTCCGGGTATTTTCGGGTTGACTCAAACCCGGGTTTGACGGGTTACGGGTTTGTCAATTTTTTCTTTTTTAAATTAAAGAAATCATGATTTGATAATTTTGCGATAAATTTTAATTATATATATAAAAATATTTATTATATATAATTAGAAATCAACCGGGTCAATCAGGTCACCAAGTCAGAACCCAGATTACCCGAAAAAATTTCGGTTTTTCGGGTTCAGGTCGAAAAATAAATCTAGGTCAAAATTTCCGGGTTCAGGTCGGAAATTTTTCGGGCGTTCGGGTCAGGCCACCGGGTCAGGTTGTATTTTGCCAGGTCTACTCACTATTTACCGACCAAGGTAAATAAACTTTATAATTTATTATAATTTTTTTTGTATTCCATTAGTTTAAAATTAGTAAAAAAAATATTTTTAAAAAACATGCAATTTTTATCCTTCCTAGCTAAAGGGGACTTAGGTCATCCAATCCGACTCTTGCTTGTGTGTAAGGCTATTGAAATGGTATCAACCTCGAAGATGGTAGTGAAACTTTTGTACTCCTCTCGGCCAGGAAATCGCTAGAAAAAACACTCTGATTTTCTTTCCCCTCCTCTGCTCCCTTGCTGGTGTTCTGGGCCGCCTTCCATGGTTCTCCGGTAGGGAGGTAGATGCTCACCCTTGGTGTAGCTCTTCCTCCTGGTGCCCTGCTTTCACACAAACAATCCTTAAGCCACAAACTACCTATCACAAATCAAAAACCAAACCCAACAAACCTAAGTATACCAATATCAAAGTCCAAATCCAATGTAACAGTTCCGACTGGTACTTTGACAAAGTTAGTCATTGCTCCTGTATTAACAAAGCCAACAGCAAAAGGCCTAATCCTACCTTTGATTGTTATTTTCAACCTCAAATCTGTGGTGATCTTTTCTCAAATTTCATATCTCAAAACTTTGCATGCAAACTTAGAAGGAAGGACTCTCTTTCCTTATGTAAACCTAAACATCACACTTCCAGCAACCCGTATACTAACAATTTTATCTCTAAGCCTAATCTTTTCTCTAATTACCTAGATAATACTACTATTAAGCCTATATGCAGGTATAATAATGAGCATGCAAAGAAATCGTATGGCCAGCTGGTGACGGTTGGGAAACAGTTGGTTAATAGCATCTTGATCCCTGTGCTCAGCCAACCTATGGAAAAGCTACTAATGAACTTTAGCCATGAGAGGAAGCAAATAGATGAAGATGAATTGCATCTGGACGATTACCATAGAAAACTTCAAGAGGCATGCAGCAGCTCCAAGAAGAGAGGTATTATTGTTCATAGTAAATTGCTCCTATCTATGCATTTACTTCTTATGCAACACATATCTAAGATATTCAGATTTCCTAGTAATGTTATTCTCTTTTCTGCTATAAATACCTATGTCATTAACTATAAAATGCACGCTCTCATTCTCTTCTCCTCTAATCTCATTGAAACTGATTGCCTCCTTACCATGGATCAACATGTTTCCTATGCTGATGCTCTCATCAATACCACCAGACATGGCATCTCTTTTGATCCTGTCTCTAGCCAAGCTCACATCACTGAACCCATCACTGGGGAAAATCTGAATTTCAATATGACTAACAATGACCACCACATTCCTCCTGTCACTGTTAACAACTCTGTCCCTACTGACCAAAGCTCCAACTCCACCTTCATCTCGGATCCCTACACCATCCCTGGAGTAAAAGATCTCCGCCACAAGCTCACTGATTTCAGTCTTGTAGGGAGGTTTGTCCAGGGCCCTGTCGACATCAAGCTTGTGGCTGGTAAACTCAAAGGTGAATGGAAGAATCTCAAAGGCACTTGGGTGGTTGACACTATTGGTAATGACTGGATCATTTTCAGGTTTGCCAATAGGGAAGATCGTGCCATTACCTGGTCTAACAGACCTTACCATGTTCAAGGTACCTTGCGAGCTCTCTATCCTTGGTCTGACAATTTCAATCCTATGGAGGAGGACACTATCAGTGCTGATATGTGGGTAAGAATTCCATCCCTGCCTCATCAATTTTACACAGCTGAAGCCATTTCCCATACACTACAAAAAAAAACATTTTGGCAACGGTTGTTTACCGTGGCTAAAAGTCCATTTGCCGTGGCCAAAGGGTAGTAGCCACGGCTATAGCCACGGAAAACCAGCCGTGGGGAAACCTTCGGTGGCAAAAGAGTTTAGCCACGGCAAACTGCTGTAGCTAACTTATTTATGGAAAATTAAAAAAAAAACTACCTTTTAGCCCGGAATTCTGCAGAACCGGGCTAAAAAATCCCATTTTTTTTCAAAATAAAAATCACACGCTCATAAATGACCTAAAAAAAAAATCACACGCTCATAAATGACATGTTTTACATTGACATCAACTGCTGCAAACACAGTTATAATATTAAATGCCAACTATTGTTCCTTTACTGTCACACCATTCTTCTTGAAACGGCCAAATACGTCAAACTAGTAGCTAAACTAGGTCGACCCTAATACTCATGAAGATTCAAGGCCGAAGTCCCATTCTGCCGGTTATAACTCAGCACGCTCCAAGAGACCAGCCTCCTGGTGTCTTTCATCAAGCAACTACTGCACAACCTCACCTTCTAGGGACATCCTGACTTGATGGCCTGAACTTGAACCAATGATTGCATACACACTAGGGTCACAACAAGTAACTGAAAGGCATCTAACATAAACCAGAAACCAGAAAAAAGGTTTAGCATATATTAGTTATGAATCACACATCGAAACCAGAAAAAGGTTTAGCATTCATTAAGTACTGCTTGCCATGAGTAAATCATATTCGAAGCCAAGTCTCAATAAGACAAGGGAAATTATATTTGATCATAACTGGAGCATCCATATACACCTCTAATTATAGCCATTAAACCTTCTCTAGAATAAAAGAATAAAACCAAAGATAGAATTACTTTGTATGTGCTCTTGAAGGAAGACGATTGCATCTACAACGAACTAGGGGGAATGCTCACCTGGGTGATTAGAGAAACCAGGAGAGAATCACTTGTCCGCCATGACTCTGTGAAATGGCCTGTTTTTCCATCCAAATCTAGACAAGTCCAGCCCAGAAATCATTAACTCCTAATCAAATATGCAATGTAGATAATTTAACACTAACGAACACTATATTCAAAGATAATAGAATGGAACAAATAGCGTAAAAACACACTTTACACAAAAAATTGATATTGATGAAGCACAAAATAACAATTTAATCTTTTGATTTGGAAATTTCAATTACGAAAATAGAGAGGTAAGTTCCACTAATAGTTATACTTTTAATAGAAGGATACAAAAAATTGATATTAATGAAGCACAAAATAACAATAAGTTTAGTAATGATTTTGAATGTAGTGCTAATTTAAAGTATGTGAAGAAACACAAGGGAAACAAGGCCCCTCAACAAACCTCTCAATGATTTCAATGGCGAATATGTATACTCATAGCAGACCCATAATCAGAAATTTGGATATCATGATCTAAGGGAGAAAAAGATGTGACAGAGAATGAGAGAAGAAAGTATAAGGAAAGATACTTAAGACAGTAAGAGCCAGAATAAGAAATCTAACTAGCAAAAATAACTTAATTGCCAACGATTGTTGTTCAGACTTACTCTCCTCAAGAAGAAATAAGTAATGACTGGATTATTAAAGTTAAAACCCACTGTAATGGATACCTGGGAATGTTGCAGTGACTATAGCATGTCAAGTGCTTCCTCTGCTCTATTGAAAACCCAGATACACTAGGCAGTCCGACTATAGCATGTCCAAGACTCTCAAGCTCCACCAGCTTCATCACTTGCTCAACAAATTCCTGTAGAAGATTGCCAGGGATTATGACTTGAGGACCCAACACATTAAAAAAAATTCCAGAATCAGAAGAAAACGAACAATTTCGGTCTCTTTCGAGAGTTCATTTGGCAAGCGAAAGACAGAAGAAAACCAGAGGGACTCCTCAACGGTCACTAGAGGAGAATAGATGTCGTTTTGTTCAACATAAGCTGCAACCCTAGAAAAAGTAGATTGCACTTTCTAATAGCCAGAGACCCGCATATCTCCTTCAAAGTAACCGCCGGTTTTCCTTCCAGCAAAGACATCCATCAAAGTGGTCTTTCTTATCCGAGTGCTCTCTGCTTTCTCGATCTCTAAGCCTGTCCTATAAGAGAAACAAGCCTGAATACTTCTAATGGCTGAATATATGGACATCAACATAGAAACTTGTTCATTCCCATTCAAAAGAAACAGACAGGCTCACAAAACACTTTATCAATATAGCACATGGGAGCATATGAACATCAACATAGAAACTTTAAGAGAGTTCATGTTTCCCACTCAAAAGAAACAGAAAGAGAAAGAATTCAAAGATGGAAGCAAAACATTCAGCAAGAATGGAAGAAAAAAAAAGTTCATTTTAAAGCATCAAACATGGAAGCAAAAATCAGCAATATAAGTGTTCAAAGAATTCAGCAAGAACTCATGTATGTCATATAGAGGAACATCAAGAATATAACAGACATAAAGAATTCAGCAAGAGCTCGCAACTAAGAAAATATATTTGTTAAAGTAACCATAAAAGAGAAAGAAATGAGGAAACAGTAAATGCCAAAAAATGGACTGAGTAGTTGAGAAATTCTATTATAATTAGTTACGACTAAATCAGGAGGAGTGCCAGCAACTAAGAGGGAGTAACAATTAAGAAATTATCTACATCATGCATCTAAAATATACATTACATGCACTACATGACAGGAAAATATGATGAAGACTTTAAAAAATCCAGCAAGCACTAATGGATTGGCTTATCAGAGTTCACATAGAATTAGAAATAATGAATGGTAAGCACTGAAACATCAATGCTAAAACAGAGGTCCAAAGTTCCATCAAAGAATTCACATAAATAAATAGTAGGAAAAACTTTCCCAATGATCGAATTACCTAAAGTTTTACTTAAAGTGATTGTGTGCAGTAGATGAATACAAACATAGACGATCTGAATTCAAGCTACTATAAAGAGTGAAGACACGTAGATTAAAAAATGCAGTGATGGATACATCAAACTTCCAAAGGAATTAAACAAACCTTACCTTCTTGTGTCTTCAACTTCATCTAAGTGCGGAAATTGCATGGCTGAGTACACGAATCATTGCATCATGTTATTTGCAGCCTCACTGTTATCTTTACCGGTTCCAGCCTAAGTATCAAGAAACCAATTGGCAAATAAGCATAAATAAGACGATATAAGAACTAAAGCAACTGCAAATGCAGTTCGGCCTCTTGATGCTATACCTTGTATTTTAAAAAAAAGAGTACAAAATTGGAAATTAAAAGGGAAGCGACAGTGAGATGTATAAACCTTCAAGAGTCCAAATATCAACTGAAAGTATATATAGTAAAAAAGGTGCCAATCAAGCTTTCACAAAAAGAAAGTTGAGAGAGGAAAAAGAAGAAATTTGAAAGCACGTAGTTAGAGGCAAAATATTAAGACAAAAATGATATAATGGTCTAGTGATTATGAGAACACAGATTGTGGTTTCACTTAATGACAAGTATAGAGGAAACATATAATTCCATAAATAAATAAATAAAAATGGCTTGTGCAAGAAACATACATTTAGAGTAATATATAAAAGAAAGCTAGAACACATGCACATAACATAAATGAAAAGGGAAATAATCAACACCTGGAGATGCCTTCAGTTGAAACAAGTAGACAATTTAATTTTACGAACTATATTCTCAACCCCTGAAAATGAAGAGAGGTGCATAGTTCTCAGGTATCCCCATGATAATTGATTCTAAACATCTAAAAATTATATGAAACCAAAGCAAGAATGGAATTTAATATCCAAAGATATCTGGACAGATGTAAACATATATCCCATTCCACCACCAAAAGAAAGACCTCAAAACTAAAACATAACACCGAAATTCAGACCACAAAATCAACCAAATGAGAACCCGACCACGAACAAAGAAAAGCAAGATCCAATTTTACCTCTTTGACTAACCAAAGCGATGTATTTCTCATTTTGAGGGCCATTAAAGACCAGTCCCCGACCGATATCACAATTCCCGACATCGGCAACTCCACTAGCCCTAGCTACCTTGACGCGGCCGCCGAAATCGCACGCTCCACCGATTCCATCACGAACACATAATTCAAGACACATAAGCACCTAATTGGCGGAGATGAAGTAGAGAAAATAAAAAAACTTGTCGAATCAAATTGTCAGATGGAGAAGTCCAATAAAGAAAAAGAAAAACCTACCGTCTAGGCCGTGGAATTGGGACTGAATACATGAAAATCGAACCTGACGATGGAGACGCAAACCACCGCCTAGGCCAGGAGAAGTGGTTTCCGAATGGATTCGACAGAGATGGAGAGGCGAATCGGACCCGAAGACCTATGGAAACCCTAAATTTGGCAACAATGTGCAAAAAATTCTCTCCTCCAAGGGGCGATTTCTCAAACTTGCAGAAGAATCTCTCTTCTTCAGAGGAGATGGAGAAGAGGGGAAGCCAGATATTTGATGGAGATGGAGGAGAATGACGGAGATGGATGGAGACGAGCTCAGATCTGAGAAGCTGGATGGAGATGGCGAGGGAGATAGAGAAGGGAGGCGGTGCTTCTTAGGGTTTCAAATGATTTTTAGAGCTGTGGAATCTCGCTTCCTTCCTTTATTTCTTTCTTTCCATCATTCTTTTTTTTTTTTAAATATTCGTTAGCCACCGAACCCCATTGACGTTGCAAATATTGGCTAACTTCAGCAAAATCAGCAACCAGACCCACTGCCGTGGCTTTTGGCGTGGCAAAAACTAACTCAATGGCCACGGCAAACTCATGCCGTTGCTACTGTCCGTGGCTAATATGCTTTTTTTTGTAGTGATATCCTCTGTGCTGGGGGCGTGGGCACGCTTATAAGAGTTGATCAAGCCTCTAACATCAGAAACAAACTTCGTTTTGCTAGAGCTTGTGTCAATGTGCCCCTCCTAACCACTCTCACTACCTTTGTTACTGTAAAAAAAAATGAGAATGAAACCATTAGATTAAGGATTTGGTATGAAGATTTCTCTGATGGATGTGGCTGTTGTGGAGGGTATGATCATCATTATGATCAGTGCCCTCTAAATGCACCTAGGCCTAGGGAAATCAACCTCATCCTGGAAGATAATCCAAATGTGGATCTGTTGGCCCCTGTTCAAGCTCAAGCTCATAATCCTATCCGCAATGATAACCGTGTTGTCACTAGTCCTAATGTTTCTTTCCCCTATAATCATATGTCTGATGTCAATAACTCTCAAAACATGATTCCTAGAACTGGTGACTATGGCCTCCTACCCATCAACATGCCTACTGTCTTCTATCCCAAAGCTCCTATCCACTCTCTGCTTATGCCTTCCTATCCCAATAAGCTTATAACCCATCTGATTAATCTGAACAATGCTCATGTTGCCAAGATAACTAGTGAGTCTTCCACTGCTCCTTTCACCATAGCTCCCTCTATCCTCTATACCATCATGTCCTCCCCCAACACCAATACTGTCACTATCCCCATTCAAGTTGAGAATACTGCTGATCTGATGGCTAAAACCAAGGGAAAAGCTAAGATGATTGACTTTGGCAATGAAACTGATGATTCTTACCAGTCATTGAGATCTGACACTTCTATGGTGAGGAAGTTGGGGGGTATTGTCATCCGTCAGGATGATGATGAACCCACTTTGAGCAACAATGAGCAACCCAAACGCAATGATAAAGATGAAAACAATGAAGCCTCCTCCCATGCCAACAAGAAGTCTAGGAAGAAGAAGAACTAGTAATGATAGGTGTTATTGAAGATCCAAGGTCCTGGAAGCTGTGCAACAATGTCTCTTAACACACTATCTTCTATGATATTATCCTTTTTTTTGTTGGTAGTTGTAACTTTGAAAACTTTGATGGTCCTCTGTCTGGTTTAAACTTTCGGTTGTGGCTAGGTGTCCTTGCTGGGATGCCTGTTTCTAGTTCATGTTTCCCACTGTTTTCCTCTTATGCTGGGAACAGGACTAGGAACACTCTTATATTTAATATTAAGAATTATCATTTCAGCTATTCTATTAGTACCTATCAAATTTCTACTGTGTTTATGATTAATGGTTATGCTAGTGAAGATCATAGCTTCCATTTCCACTATATCAAACCTGTGAAACCAGACAAAGGTATGATCTCTTTCATAACTCTCTCAAAACTTAGGCTCTGCACCACGGCCTCACCTCTGAGTTTTGTGGTGGCAAGCCAACCTAAACCTACTGATCAACTCTCATACCAAACTTACATTCAAAAGTGTTCAGAAAGAGATCACTCTTCAGATTGGATTGATAATTCTTTGCTAAATTCTATATACTATCTATGGAGTAACCACTGTAAACCAAGTCATTACCATAAGACTAACCTCATTCCAGTCATAGGAAGAGAAGGAAAGCACAATGTAGAACATATATTGGGTAATCATAACCAAGACATCAGCAATGTAAGTGATCCTATATACATTAAACTTTACTTTATCATTAATAAGTGGTCTGTCACTTACTATAATGAAACTCAGATTCTCTATACCATGTACTTTAAGTCAGATTGCGTTGAATCCACCCTCAAACAATTGATTCTACATCTTTCAAAACTTAACGTTGATTACATTCATCCTCAAGCTACTTCTGATGAAGCTAAGTGTCTTACTACTACTTTGCTTAATCTTCAGGATATATTTTCTTTTGATGTGGATAAGTTTAACATTAGCTCTAATAGTGGGAAATTCGTTAGTATCCTTACTAATTCTAGCACTGACTGTCGCAATACTCAGAATAACAAAGAATTTGTATTCTGCTTAGAATGTTTTATCTTGTGCTCTGGTGATCATCTACATTGCCACATGTTTTATTGTTATGCTGGTCTTTGGTCCTTTCCTCAGGCCTATCTGGGTTCTTATGCTGGTTTGCTAGCTTCTGTCATCTGCCTCCCACCCTTCTTCTATGAGGATGAAGTTACCAAATGCTCTATATTGCACATTAATGGTATAGTCTCTACTCCTCTTACAAAATTTCGGTTGTGCCCCACTCTTCCGGTTATGGATCTAGTGGTGGCAAACCAAACCAACCCTTACCATCAACATTAAAACAAAAAACTTGCTCTCAAATGTTTATCTAGGAACTGTCAAAATGCATGGTTATATCGAAGAAGAGTACAAGGAAGATCCCAAATCAGGGGCTTCATAACGCAATCAAAGGTACATATACCTACACTTAGTGCTCTCCATTGGATTGGTTGGCTATTGTATTCGATGAATCCAGTGGAGAACAAATCAATAAATCAAAGCCACAACAGCCTAATAGGGGGGTTAAACGCCCTCTCCTGCTCCAAGAAATCAATCAACTCAGATGTAACAATAACCTTGACATATTAGCACTCTCTGAAACCAAAACGGAAGAGGCACCCACTGAATATCAAATAAAAAGCACATGCTTCAGCCAAGCATTTTCGATAAGTTCAGTCGGTCACAAGGGTGGCCTCTAGATTTTATACAAAAACAATAATATACTAAATAACAACCAATATCTAGAATATGGGAAAACATTTTACATGTTTAAAATGACAATTGACAATTTTACATTTGCCATACTATTCATCTATGCACCATCAGTAGAAAGTGAAAATAAAGACTTCTAGGAAGAAATCTACACAGTTGTGAACAAACACAAATTATCAGTTATAATTATTGGAGATCTAAATGAAATAGAAAAGGACACAGAAAAAATGGGGGGCAATACCCCATCTTTTTCAAGATTCAGAAGAATACTAAACATCAAACATGAACTTAACCTTCACACTGTACCTTATGTGGGATCCATATTCACATGGAGGAGAAGCAGATCCTCCACAAACAATACATATGAAAGATTAGATAGAGCTCTTGCCCATCAGGATATCGTAACCAAATTCAAAAATCTAAGAACTCAACATCACTCTTTCTCCTCCTTTGACCACTGCCCAATCACTTTAGATATTGGCACAAAAGAAAATAAAAAAGGCTCACCGTTCAGATTCGAGATGGCTTGGACATTACAACCAAAAATGAAAGAAATTATAACAAGAGTATGGCACAATAAATTTCATGGGTCACAAGCTTATAATTTTATGAAAAAGCAACAATTGTTAAAAATAAATATTAAGAAAAGATTCAAAAATCAAAATAATAATATACACAAACAACTACAGAAAATAGAACCTGAAATAGTGCAATTAAAGAAATTACTGCCCCGGGGTTCCCTAACTACAAACCAAGAAATTAAACTATCAAATTTAGAAAATAAAAGGAAAAACCTACTAGAATTTAATTATAAATTCTGGAAACAGAGAGCAAGAGGAAAACATATACATCTAACAGATAAAAACACTAAATACTTTCAAATAAATGCGAAAATAAGAAACTTCAAGAGAAGGCTGAACTCCTTCACAACCAAAGAAGGCCAAATCATAACTGACCAACAACAAATCACATACCAAATAACTAAAGAAATGGCTGAAAGATTCATTGGGAGACAACAAGCCAAAATTACTTCAGAAACAATCACAAACATTCAACTACAGGTCACTGCAGAGGAAAATCGGCAACTTATATAACAACCAACCAATGCTGAAATTAAAGACACACTCAATAGACTGGCAGAGGACAAATCTCTGGGACCGGATGGGTTCCCGCCAGAATTCTACCTCCATCATTGGCATATTGTGGGTAACTCCTTCTGCAAAACAATCAAATCATTCTTCCACTCTGGTAGCATTCTAAAACAAATAAATCAAACATTCATTGCCTTAATTCCAAAAGTAGAGGATCATCAAAATATCAATAACTACAGACCAATAAGTCTTTGTAATACTGTTTACAAAGTTATAGCTAAAATCCTAGCAAACAGAATTAAAATAATTCTACCAAAAATTATAAACCCTTTCCAAGGTGCCTTTGTAGAAGGAAGATCAATACAAGATAACATGTTAATAGCACATGAAGTTTTCCATACCTTCACAAGACAAAAAGGCAAAAAAGGGTATATGGCATTAAACATGACATGGAAAAAGCATATGATAAAATCAACTGGTCATATATAGAAGCAATCCTATGTAAGATGGGCTTCCATCCAATTTGGATCAACTAGACAATGAAATGCATCCCTACCACGTCATTTTCGGTTCTGATCAACAATACAGCTGGTAACCAATTTAAACCAAACAGAGGAATTAGACAAGGTGATCCTTTAGCCCCTTATATATTTGTGATAGTAATGGAAAGTCTAGCAAGAGAACTACACCACGAGGCATTACAAGAAGATGCTTTAATAGGCATTAAGCTAACTAAGCAAGGAACTCCAATACCCTTCCTAACGTTTGCAGATGAAACAATAATTTTCTCAAAAGCGTCTCATATGAGATTGCATACCATCCAAAACTCTTTAAATAAATTTGCTAACATCTCTGGACTAACGATAAACTACAATAAAAGCTCAATCCAATTCTCAAAAAATGTTAGCCTGGCACTATCTGCATCCCTGGCCCATCAAATGGGAATCCCCATATCTAAAACAATTGAAAAATATCTAGGAATACCCCTTGTCAATGGAAGGGTAAAAAACTGTGTCTTTGATGAAGCTTTACAAAATCTAAAAAAACAACTTTCTAAGTGGAAATCCTCCTCCATATCTCAAGCGGGTAGAACCATATTAATCCAAGCCAATCTCAGCTCCAAGACAAATTACCTTATGCAGAAATTCTTACTTCCGAAAGGAATTCTCCACCAAATAGATCAAATTAACAAAAACTTCTTTTGGAACAAACTACAATCCCAAAGATATACTCCTTTCCTAAGTTGGGACACTATATGTAAAAATAAAAACGAACGAGGATTGGGAATCAGGAAAGCAGAATCTCTGAACGAAGGGCTACAAATGAAACTACATTGGAAAATTCATACAGATAACTCTAGTATGTGGGTAAAAATAATAAAGGAAAAATATTTACAAATAGACCAAATAAATGAAAGAGATAATAAAAATACATCTTGGCAATTTGGGAGACTACTATCCTTAAGGGAAAAATTCAACAGGGGCATCAGATGGCTAATAGGCAATGGTAACCAAATAAATGTTTGGAGAGACCCATGGTTAGAAGGATTCAACCTAAGTCAATACCAAAGTTTAGAAAATCAAAATCTCAAAGTTTCCCAATTAATAAACGATCAGAAGCAATGGAATCTAACAATACTGCAGCAACTGTTCCCAAGACACATTGTTGACCACATTTTACAACTACAGATTCCCAGCTGGGATACCAACGATAAAATAATCTGGAAGCTTGAAAAGAATGGTATATTTTTGACCAAATCAACTCTCTGGCTAAACCCCAATACTAATATTGGCAATATGGAAGGCTATAATTGGATATGGAAAGTTGATATACCACCAAGGATAAAAATTTACTATGGAAGATAATGGTAGACGGATTACCGACCACTCAGAGACTAAACAAACATTTCAATAGGGTGCCATCACAATACTTACTTTGTAACTCGATAGATGAGGATGCCAACCACCTATTCATCAACTGTGAATTTACCAGGAAACTAATCCACAACTATGAAAGTATATGTGGGAAAATTCTTCTTCTCAAAGAAGACTATGATGAGGATATTAAGTATATTCTTCAATATAAAAAGAGTTGCAGCAGATCAACAATCAAAGATTTAGCCTTTATTTGGCAAACAATCTGGGACACCAGAAACAATTATATTTTCAAAAATAAAAAACCAAATGCTACAATCAACCTAGCCTTTGAGGTTATTTCAAACATAAAACTTTGGAATTCGCAAATAGAAGTAGAAAACAACCACAACCCTTGGAGTGCTAACAGACATAAGACAAGGTGGACCAAACCACCGAGCAGTATCTATAAAATTAATATAGATGGCTCGTTTAAACCCACGGGCGAATGCCAAGTGGGTGGAGTCATTCGTGACTCTGAGAGCGGGTTACTAGATGTATTCTTTCAAAATACATCTCGAGGTTTGATTTTACAGACAGAGGCAGAAGCTATCATTGTAGGCATCAAGCAAGCAAGTAGTAAAGGGATCCGGAGGGCTATCATTGAAAGCGACAATGAGACTATCATCAAAGCAATTAGAAAGGAGATCGCTACTCCATGGGAAGTCATTCATCAAGTTGAGAAGATCAGCATTATGGCTACATAATTCCAGCTTATCCAGTTCAAACACTGTTGTAGAGAAGCAAACAAAGTAGCCGACTTCATAGCTAGAAAGGGTATCATTTGTACTAGATCTACATCTCCCCTTACGAAGGAGCAGCATTCCATCATCCTAAGGGATGATCCTGGTTGTTTGTTACAATTTACGTAATAAACTCCAACTGTTTGCATACTGTAAAAAAAAACCTTGAAGATGGTAGAGGTAGGGACATATATATCATTTATGTTTTACAATTAGCATGAGGTGATGGTTTGACACATATCATGATATCATTGTGGAGAGCGATTGTTGTTGTGAGCTTAAATTGCCATGTTTTATACATTTGGGCTAGAATAGTTTAGAATCTATGTAGTTTATGCTTATTTGCCAATTATGGAATCTACACCAGTTTCTGTTTAATTTCGCAGAAATCGAGGCAATTTACAGCAGTTCAGAGAAAGGAGGAAAAGCTCAAAGTCAACAATAGAAAGTCTGAGGTCAAGGAGTAGCAGAACGATGACAATTTGAGCTAGAAACGAGAAAATCGACTCGATACACAGGTCGATATCTACCTTGTCTCGTCGACCTAGGCAAGTCGATATCGAGTTGTGCCCAGTAGCCGATTTCGAGGGTATCCGAGCTCTAATCCAATTGCTATCCAAAGTCCAATGTAGATATCCACAAGAGGAGATTCTATCAAGTTCTATCAAGATGGAAGAGATATTTATCTACTTTAGATATAGTTCCCTTTGAGATTTATTTCTTTTATTTCCATAATTTAATACTTTAGATATAGATAGATAGATAGATTTAGATATAGATATAATTTTCTTTCATAATTTCCTATGGAATAAACACTATAAATAAGGCATTCGGGGCTGGATTTTATGAATTCAATAATCTAAGCTACAAGCCAATAGAGAGAGAGAGAGAGAGAGAGAGAGAGAGAGAGAGAGAGAGAGAGAGAGAGAGAGAGAGAGAGAGCAATGCCGAGTGGAGTTGGAGTTGTTGAGAGACGTTTTGGCATCGATCGGTTATAAGCTTTTGTTTTATTTAACACAATTTAGTTTCCTTTTATTATTAATGTCTTTCTTGATGATGAAAAGCGAGTAGTCACCCAACTTCTAGGGTCGGGGTGAGCCCGGAGGTGGCCATGTGAGGTGATGCGGTAAAGGTACAATCTTTTGATGCCATTCATCTTCTATCTATATGAGCATGATTCTTTTGCGAAAGTTGAAGGTGATCCTTGTTTGTGTTATTGAAGCGAAAGTGATCTTAATACAACTTGGATTAATTATGTGAAAAAAGGGTTAGTAACAATTAGGGTTTATGCGAAAGCCTCTATCTTCCTATTTGTTAATAACGAAATTTATTTGATGAAAAACATGATCTTTTATGCCTTTATGTGTTATTTTACATGGTATCGTCGTGGTGTTGAAACCCTTATCTCGGAAGTCTTTTATTTTACTGATTTATTTCACAAATTTTGAGTTTTTAAGTTTCTTTTTGAGTCGATATTGAGTTCTGTTGGTCGATTTGGTTAATCGATATTGAGTTCAGTAGGTCGAAATCGACCAAGCTTCTGCCTTTGTTTTATTTTCTGCTTTTCTCTGTTATTTTTGTTTGTCTGTTTGATTTTCTGCTGAGTTTCGAACTGAAAAGGCGGGCGCTGACACGCTTCCTCGTGGATCGATCCTGACTACCTTCTACTACAGCGGGAGAAAGTCTCGTAATTAATTTGTGGAGAACAGGGAGTTTAATTTGAGATTTATATTTCATACTTGACTTACCTCATAACAAATTTGGCGCCGTTGTCGGTGAAGCCATCAATCGCGCCCTTTTTAGTTCTTTTTCTTTTCTTTATATTTGTTTTTTTCTTTTTAGTTTCTTTTTACTTGTTTCCTTTTTATTTTGCTTTTCAGGTGCATGTGAAGAACTAATCGCACGCCTAAAGACCCAATTCTCGAGCTTGAGCGGTTTTTCCATCTTCAGCAAAGGCTCAGGAGGAGACTCATGTCGACATCCAACAATGAGAATGCGGGCCATCTCACACCAGAACAGGAGCTTGAGCAACTCCGCCGACAGATTGAGGCATTCACCACCAGAGTAGCAGAACACGCCTGACGAGAGGCGGAATATGGACAGAATCAGCAGCGGTGGGAAGCAAGGGTAGATCGCGAGATCAACGCTAGAAGGGAAGTTGAGGAGCGGATTGGGCATGTCCCAGCGAACGCAAAGGAATATCTGCATCCTACTCTGGAAGTTCCAAAATCGACGATCGTTCTTCCCGCTATTAATTTTGAAATTCTTCCTTTTTTATTACTGAAATTAGGAGGAGTCAATTTAGGGAAGAATCTATGAATGTCCTTTAGAGCATGTCACCACTTTTATAGACTTATATGAAGCTATAGCTGATGGTGCTAATCTTGAATACTTAAAACTAAAGGCTTTTCGTTGGTCCCTTGCAAGAATAGCACAACCGTGGCGGGAAGGATTGCCTGCGCGATCAATTCGCACATGGAACGAACTATATGACCTGTTCCTTAACAAGTTCTTTCCTCCTGCAAAGACAGCTGCTCTCAGACAACAAATCACGGCTTTCAGACAAAAGCCATGAGAACCATTAGCTCAGGTCTGGCAGCGCTACAAAAGGCTTTTGAAATCCTGTCCTACACAAAGACAGCCGCCCTACGTCATCCAAGAGATCATCTTCAACTATATGGATGCGCCTACTAAGGACCGGATCAATAACTACACCAACTATGAGTATCTTGGATACACTCCACGCCGTGCATAGGAGGTATTTGAGACACTGGCCAACTACGACATCACATATGGGACTTCTGCGGCCGCTTCTGACGAAAGGTATGAAAGGTCTGCCCCATCTATGCCACTCTATGTGCTATCCAAGGAAGTTGATCCAGACGTCAGGGAACAGTTCCACAACGATCAGGTACGCCGCCTTACCAAACAAGTTAAATTCCTCTATAAAGATAAACCGTGTTTGGAATGTGGGTCTGTGTGGCACAACACTATTGTGTGCCCACACGTCAATCAAGTACATCAAGAAGAGACACACGAGGAGGTAAGGTATGATGGGGGACAGTACTCAAGACAACATCAGAACCAGAACTGGAGCTATTATCGCTAGCCCCAAGATCAGAATCCCCATCCTTACAGAGCACCTGGTCACCCTGACAGAGAAGGTAAGAAGGATGACCTGCAGACCATCCGTGAGGAGATGCGGAGGAATCATTCAGACACCAAGCAGTCTATCAATTCCATCTACACGCAGATGCATGGTGTCAACTCTAGGCTTGGGGAAATCGATATTTGGAGGAAATCGATTGACACACAGATTGGTGTAAATCTATAGGACATGTGGCTGCCATGAACCTAAGAAGTGTGCGACAAATGCAGACGCCGAAGCAAACGGCGGAGGAAGAGGGCACTAGAGACCAGTCGATATTAACCAACCCAGTCGATATCAATCGACCTCTAGTCGATATCGACCCCCCCTAATCGAAATCGACCCAATTCCTCCACAAATCTCGAGGCCAGCCAATCCAGTCAATATCGACCAAACACAAGTCGATATCGACCAAACGTCACTCGATATCAACCCCCTCCACTCGACATTAGCACCTCTGCCAAAGAAAAGGCCGCATTTCCCGACGAAATCTCCAAAGGATCCAGCAGAGAAGAAGTTCCAGAGTTTAATCAAGATGCTTCAATGGCTCAACGTCACAATACCCTTCACAAAAGCTCTTATTGAGATGCCATCCTAGGTCAAGTTCTTAAAGAAGATTCTGAGCAAAAAGCGGTCAATGGCTGAGATCGCAGAGGAGTGCAGCCAAATGAACGTTCTTCAGTAGGTCGAAATCGACCAAGCTTCTGCCTTTGTTTTATTTTCTGCTTTTCTCTGTTATTTCTGTTTGTCTGGTTGATTTTCTGCAGAGTTTGGAACTGTAAAGGTGGGCGCTGACACGCTTCCTCGTGGATCAATCCTGACTACCTTCTACTACAGCAGGAGGAAGTCTTGTAAAAAAAAGAACAGGGAGTCGAATTTGAGATTTTTATTTCATACTTGACTTACCTCCTAACAAATTTGGATTGTCGAATTGTTAAATTCACCGAGGGGTCATTAAAAACAACTTCTTTTGTTGCTATTCAAATAAATTTTTATTTTTGAGTATTAAATTATATAAAAATTATTGTAATATCTATATTTTTTTTTGTAGATGAATATACATTATTTATTTTTTGAAGGTTAATAGTTTTTATAATTAAATTTGAAAATGATGACGCCCAAAAGATAACAGGATTAAAGAAGCAGCTGAGGGTTTTGGAAAGGTTAACGAGAATAAACTCCAAAAAGACAAACGTAACGACCCTCGGTCCGCGGACGAAGAACGCCCGCACAAATAGGACAAATGGCGCATGAAGGGACATATGGCGTTCATGCCGCCCATCCAAGTGTTCTCCTTCCTCTGGACACCTGGCACCACAACACCGACAAATGGCCGAAAGAGGGGAACATCTCCCCTGCTCGACAAACGAAGAAATGGACTATAAAAGGCCGAAAGGAATCAGAAAGACAGGACTTTTTAGGAAAAAGGAGAGAGGAAACGCTAGTTCCAGAGGGAGTGAGGAAGGAAACAGCTACGCCAGGGTCAACATCTTGACTCATCCTGCTCCCCCGTGTCCGCGGACGTGTATAGAGAGAAGAGCAACACAATCAACTTGGGACAGGTAGTCGGGCGTCCGTCAAAGGGGCTAGACAACATGTGAAATCGTCTCATCCTCAACTTCTACTGTATCAACAAGCGTATCCTCTTTACCATTGGGTCATTTGATGAACCCAGACAAGTAGAGACGCGGGTCTTCTCGAAAGACTCGGCGGCTCCGATCGTGGGACCCCCATACCTCGTGGGGATCCCAGGTAAAGGGTAAGACCATCAGAACGTTCCTTTAGGGTAAGCGACTCAGGTAAGAGTTTTTTTCTTTCCGGCTCGGTCACCCCCACCGGGTGGCTGACCGGGGAAAAGGGCTTCAGGTAAGCCCATATTTCCCATTTCCCATAAAAGGAAATCGCAGGCATACCCCCCCCCCATGGAGACTTGGGGGGCACACACTTTTTCTTGTCCGACTTCGTCAGAAAATAATAATCATTATAATTTTATAATATTTTTACATTAAATCCGTGCAATATATATATATATATATATATATATATATATAATGTTATACAACATGTATATTATACATAATATATTATAGTATATATATGAAATACAATGTGTACATCTTTTTTTTTTAAAGCAAAATTGTGCACATGTATATATATACACACACATTGTACGTAATGCTCTTTTTTTTTTTTTGAAAGCAACAATGGCTACTACATCTATATATACACACATATTGTAATGCACATATATATCGATATGTGTATACACTGTACGTAATACTCTTCGGTATGTATACACACACACGTATATGTATGTATATAGGGGAACTCGTAAAATATAAATAAATTATAGATTTATATATGTTACGTCTTTGAAAATCGTAAAATGTACATAAATTTTTTTATTCTTTTTATAATCGTATTTTAGGGACAAGACTCCCCTGTTCCGGACCCGTCCCAGTCCCGTCTCGGTCTCGCCCCGTCCCGTAAAAATTACGAGGGACGGGGCACGAGACGACTCCATCCCGTGCCGAGCCCACCCCTAGATTTAAATATGCTCTAAATGCATGCAAAAACTGAACTAAAATTTAAAATCTAGACTTAAGATAAACCCTCTCCCCCACACTTTAACTTTACATTATCCACCATGAATGGACATAGAGAAACAACAAAGTTAAATTAAATTAAAATTAAAAAGAAAATAAAATTAAGATCAAAATAAAAGACTCAAGGGGAGAATATGTGTAACGACCCAAAAGTATGGATATCTGAATATGCCCTCATAAATCCACTTAGAGGATTGATAAGGTTCGGATGATCCAGTTATTCGGGGAACGTTATAGAAGAGTTTTGAATTCTTCCGTGAGCTTTAGATCTTACGACCGAGTACGAGTTATTTAGTTAAGTTATTTGTTTTTAGCGGAAGCGATGGTTTTCGAAAGTGGGGATTTCGAACCCCTAGAAATGCGCGCGCCCGTTGGAGGCGTTCACCTGTCCTAGGTACTGATGTATAGCAATCGGCTAGACCGGCCAATTGCTAAACTAATCCGTCGATCTTACTTAGCTCCTTGTATTTCTTGACGATTCGACCCGATCACACGCCGCACACGTTGAATGGCTCGCCAATTAACTAAGCTATGGAATTTAACTAAATCTAAACTAACTAAAAGCAACAGGTTTTTATAACTTAACAAAACTAAACTATCAACGAAGGAACTTAATTAACTTGAACTAAAGTAACAGTAAACGATAAACAAGAAAGGCGAGGAGATAGCGAGCGCGCGAGGAAGGAGCCGGGGCTGCTGAAGCCGGGCGTCTCAGGGACCTTGCTCGCTGGGAGCGGAGGTCAGACGATAGGAGCCAGGTGTAGTCGCTGGAGCCGAAGCCGACTGATCCGCGATCGACGACAGGCGAATCGAGAGGCAAGCGCTGCGAGCGAGGCCGATGATGGTGCTGATGCGAGAGCGTGGTAGCCGCGCGCGAGAGTGATTGAGGCTCGAGCTACCGTGTGCGAGAGCGAGACCAGGGGGCGCCGAGGAGCCTGAGCGCCGAGGCCTGCGGAGCTTGGTGTCGGTGTCCACAAGCGCTGTAGTCGGTGTCCTCGAGGCATCAACGAGGTTGTGAATGGTTGAGGATGTGGTTTTTGATCAAGGACAGAGGTAAGTGACGGAGGTTGAAGATGAACGAAGGTGATGAGGATGATTGGAGTATGAGGATGACGTAGGTAATAATAACGCAAGAACACGAAGGCTTTTGGGATTGATAATCGAAGAACCCTAATTCCGTTAAGGGTTTCTTCAATTCTATATTCAATCCGATTTAATTCAAAGAGAACTACAATGTTTAAATAGAAAACCTAAGAACCAATTCTACCGTGCAAGATAGAATTTAGGTTGATAAAGATAGAATTTTAATCCTAAAGATAAATAAACCTAGAAGATAAAACTTAATCTAAAATCCTAATATATGAAATAATAAAATATGATAATTGAGAAATATAAATAATAAAATAATTAACGCCGTTTCTTTAACGACTTCCAAGGTGGAGCCTTCTTCTTCCGCTTGAGGATGACATCAGGTACTATCGTGTCAATGATTTTCAAGTCGAAAATATAAAGTGAAGAAATAACGTACATCAGAGTGCGTAAGTCATGCCTCACTCGCTCTAATCGTCCCAACAGGTCTGTCCTAACAACCATCCACATAAGTAAGTCATATCGGGTAAGGGGTACCTGAATCTAAAACAAGAAATAAATCGGGGTTAATCATAAAAAATATGCACACTCAATGCCATATAAAGAGGCATACTTAAACTACATGAATGTTAAAATGTAACACATAAGCAAGTGTACATATAGATATATATAAATGCGAAATTAACACACAAGGGCCCGTATCATCATCATAATCATAATCATATCATAATATCTTCTCAAACGTACTCAATCTTCTCAAACATACTCATTCTTTCTCATCATAAGTTTTTCATCATTTCATTCTTGTTCCATCGAGTATAAGTCATTTATTTAGATTTTGACGGCCGTCCTACCATAGACACATAGCATATATATGAATTGTTGGATTTACTAAGTTTATCCTACGTCATATTACCGATTTATATTCCTAAACATGTTACTAGGTCGCGTGATGCATGAAGACTCTCGATAAGACAAAGAGTATCACATAAATCCATCATGAGTAAGTCCAGGGGACTTACATGGAGTCCGGAGAATAAGCAAGCAATACAATGCGCAACCAAGGATCCAA
The DNA here is from genome assembly GCA_037127255.1 of Persicaria tinctoria. Lineage (NCBI taxonomy): Eukaryota > Viridiplantae > Streptophyta > Magnoliopsida > Caryophyllales > Polygonaceae > Persicaria > Persicaria tinctoria. Next base: position 73,525,716 of record JBANSL010000006.1, read on the forward strand.
TCAACAAGAGCCTAGTAATTTCATTAAGCTTTCATTAGGTGGTATTCTAATGCATGTTACCCAACCTAATAATCAACATACATCCACATGACGTTCACGATTCTATAGATTATGCACTTTGTTTAAGTGATTCGGACTTAACAGTTATAATCTATATCGTATTATCACATAATTGATTTTCTTCTTATCGAATCATAATCCAAGTTATGTGTATACTTCATTTCTGTATTTTATATGCTCTAAGTTTCGGTTATGTCATCATATAGTTAACCATATTCTTAGCATTCCCTTAACCAAGTTTTTTATTCGAGTCATTATAAACACTGGTTACTAAAATTATAATAACTCTTGATCCAACCATTGGATCGCCCTAATTCTTGAAGGACAGTTTGATAACATTTCCACGAACATCATATTGAGCTTTCATTCAGATCAGATCGTTGGATTGGAAATAAAGTCCAAATTACAGAGGCGCATATATCCATTTTGTTTCTTTATGTTTGCAACAAAACGCAACCAAAAACATATAGAGGCTCCACTTTCTAAGCCCTTTCCAAGCAAAAAAGATCTATTCCTAGAGAGGGGGAGGAGGATGATGGATTACCTTCGAAGAATCCCACACAAACGACTAAAGAACACCCTCGGGAGTCCTTCGGAGCACCTTCCAAACACCTTTCCATTTTGTCACCAAAAATCCCAAAACATGATTTAGATTCTTACTCAAAGTTGAAAAAAAGGAGTTATAACATATGTTGGAACTCAATTTTTAAAGAAATGAAGGGTTCTTACCAAGATGTCAAGTCAAACTCTCAAGACCCTTCAAAAACAGTTTTCTGCAGCTCCAAAGATGGACAATTTTGGATAGGAAAACGACCTTGTATATTTGTGTTTGAGATATGTATGGAAATCTGGGTTCAAGACGGATCCATGGACACCGAGTTAGCTCAATTTGGATGAGTATGGAGGGAGATATGCAAGTTTTGGTGCAAGGTGTCCAAAAAGGACCTACAATGGAGGAGGGGGGTTTTTCTTTTGGTTTTCTAGGGGAGTGCCGACTAGGGCTTGTGTGGATGGATTCTTTGAGCTGCTGGGGTCAGTTTATAAAGAGAAGGAGGATGCAAGGGGCTCATTTATTCAAAGCATGGGTGTGATGGGAAGGAAGTGATGGGGGTGGTTGAACTAGAATAGGAGCCTAGCTAGTGAGTTTGCATCCAAATCAAATGGTATTGGTAGCTCCTAGCTTGTTGGGCATTGGTTTAGATAGGGCCGCTGACCTCTTTAATATAACGTTAAAATCTGTTACGTTAAAATCTGAGCTCGCGAAGCGTTAAAATCTATTACGTTTTTAAGATACGAGAAAAGTGGACTGGATATTATTTTTTCCCATCATTAAATCCATGTAAAGCTATGCATAAAACTTTTAAATTTTCTGGGTTTTTATAATCATAAGAGAGGATAATATTCGGATTATCCTACGGATATTTTATAAATATTAATTAAATTCCGGTCTTTACAATATGGGTGACTAACCGCTTCATTGGTCTTTAGGTGTGTAACGGCCCGGGATTATGATTCCCTGGTTATGTATCGAGGGATGAAACCCCTCTTTGGGATCTTGCACTCCAAGTACAGGTTGAAGGTTTGAAATCAAACATTAGTGCTTTAAGGTGGGATTTCGAACCCAAAGACGTAAGGATCGTTGGAATTCCCGGGGTAAATACCCTGTACTTGTCCTAAGTCTAAGTTGCGGGAAATCCATTTATCATGCAAGCCAACATTATTCTAAAACCATACATAGGGTTGCCACGGCGGAACCGGGTCAAAACTTGATTCAAATATTCAAATCCAAACCCTTAATAATTTGGTGAAGTTAGAGTCTCAACTCTCTCTTTCCGCCATGCAAAAAACCCCGCGGTCATAGAGCCAAATCAACATCATTATACATATATGACATACCTAGAAATATTAAGGAGGCACAGGATCAGATCGAGGCCCGCCTTTTCTGTACCCCACAAATAAGCACACATATACGTTGTTCCTAATGCAATACAGGAATTTAAATCACGCAAGCATGCATACAGTTTATATATATAGATGCAGAAAGCGATTAAATTGTTCCACAACATGCAGACAATTTTTATAATTATTTCTTCAAAAATAAATAATCCAACAATTCATATGTATGCTTTGTGTTTATGGTAGGACGACCGTGAAAATCTGAATAAATGACTTATACTCGATGGAACAAGAATGAAATTATGAAAGACTTATGATGAGAAATAATGAGTATGTTTGAGAAGGACGAGTACGTTTGAGAAGATATTATGATATGATGGTGATGATGATGATGATGATTATGATGATGATACGGGTCCTTGTGTGTTTATTTCGCATTTATATATATATCTATATACACTTGCTTATGTGTTAAATTTTAATATTCATCGAGTTTAAGTATGCCTCTTTATATGGCATTGAGTGTGCATATTTCCGATGATTGACCCCGATTTATTTCTTGTTTTTAGATTCAGGTACCCCTTACCCGATATGACTTACTTATGTGGATGGTTGTCGAGACAGACCTTTTGGGATGATTAGAGCGAGTGAGGCATGACTTACGCACTCTTTACTTTCTCGCTTACTTTGATTTGGTTTTGACCCGGCTATGTCGCGGCAACTTTGACGTACGTTATTTCCGCACATTATATTTCCGACTTGAAAATCATTTACACGATAGTACCTAGGACAGGTGAACGCCTCCAACGGGCGTGCGCATTTCTAAGTGTTCGAAATCCCCACTTTCGAAAACCATTGCTTCCGTTAAAAACAAATAACTTAGCTAAATAACTCGTACTCGGTCGTAAGATCTAAAGCTCATGGAAGAATTCAAAACTCTTATATAACGTTCCCCGAATAACCGCATCATCCGAACCTTATAAATCCTCTAAGTGGATTTATAGAGGCATATTCGGATATTCATACTTTTGGGTCGTTACACATCCCTCTCCAACCTCCACCCTCTTCTCGATAGGGCGGAGACTGGCCAGCTCATGAATGCATTCCATTCCATTTATTGGATCAAGCCCGTATCGGTATCCAAACCAAAGCATGCTTTATATAGTCATCATATTCGCCATCATATTCATCATCATATTGTTCGTAATTATCATCCTCGATATAGTAAAGGTAGTGCCAGATGTCTCAAATGACTACGATGGGACTAGGCCGTCCTATGACCCTAGCAAAGACTCTAGTGACTTCACATATAACGGTCGTTCTATTTACATACGCATACAGAATAAGAATGCTCATTCGTTAATGAATTCTAGTATGATACTACATGGCATGATATTATGATATGCAACATCTAGTAATGATGCACGTATAAACAGGGAAATATGATCAATCTGAGTAATCTCCGAAGAGACTTACCTGGCTATACAAATCAGCATAATAGTAGATCCAGCACACATCAATCACAATCACAGCATTCATAGCATACACATCATTTAATCAAATAAGTAAACACACTGCATTTGCTATTTCATCATGTTCAACCACTCATCGCATCATACCACCTCATAAGACCACATTAATCCCCGTATATTACTCAGCCAATTTCGCGTGCTCATATTCCATAAGACATTACTCGTACGATAACATAACATCACTATTTTATCATGCCACTAGTCATTCACGCATGTTATTAGTCACACATACATGTTGTTAGTCAACAATCACATCATCATGCTAGTTAGTCACCGAACAAATCAGATTCCTAAGTTAGTTCCAGAACCATTTCAAAATCTGAGTCAAATAGTCAACAATCACATCATCATGCCTGTTGTGAGCTGAATGTGCCATGTTTTACAGTTACTTTTATATCGTTTTCTGCATACATTTCATGCATTTGAGCTAGAATAGTACAGAATCTATGTAGTTTATGTTTATTTGCCAAATTATGGAATCTACACCAGTTTCTGTTTAAATTCGCAGAATTCGAGGCAATTTACAGCAGTTTTGAGAAAGGACGAAAAGCTTGGAAATCAACTACAGAAGTCCAAGGTCAAAAGATTACAGAACCAGGACGAATCAAGCTGGAAACCAGAAGTTACTCAATATCGAGTTATTTTAGTCGATATCGACGAAGGTGTCCGAGCAGTGGTGATCGACTAAGAGCAATATCGAGAAGCTGAGGGCCAGAGCCAACCCGACTCCTCATGTTTACTCGATATCGAGTAATTTACTCGATATCGACAACACCCTGAACCTATGCTCGGAGTCGAGGAAGCCACACCAAGTCGAGAAGGCGAGGACTGGAGACATCGAGCACAAGTTACTCGATATCGACGAAAGTTGTCGATATCGACAAGATCTGTACCACCTGTCCGAGCCAGTGTCGAGGAGCAGTTCCGCGACCAAGCCCAGCAACACAAAGTCGACACAAGTTTACTCGATATCGACTAAACATGTCGATATCGAGGACCCCAGATCACCTGACCGAGCCTGATCGAGTAGCAGCAACCTAACATGCCGAGCCAGTCGTAGTCGACGACACACTTTACTCGATATCGAGGAGTTTTTGTCAATATCAAGGAGATCTTTCTGGAGACGCGTTACGCGGTTTTGCTGTCCGACGCGGTTTGGCTTTGCTTGGAGCCGAAGGAGTCCGAGTTTGTCGAGATCTATCCACATCTATAAAGTCATATCAAGATCTATCAACACATGGAAGATTTACCAATTTTAGATATAATTTCCCTATTTGGATTTAATTCCTTTATTCCATTTATTTATCTTTAAGCTTTTAGATATAGAGATTTAGATATAGATAAGATGTTCTTTCCTTGATTAGCAGGGTTTGAGCACTATAAATAAAGCCTTATGGGCTGGTTTTTTATTCATTCCATCACTCATTCAATTTCAGAGACAATTAGTCACATAGAGAGAGAAGATGTTGTAAGTTTGAGTTTATTTAATGCAAGTTAGTTCTTTTTCATCAAAGATGTCTGCTATTGCGATGAAGAGCGAGTAGTCTACCCACTTATGGGGCTGGGGTGAGCCCGACGGTGGCCATGTAAGGTGATACGATGAAGGTACAATCTTTTTATGCAATTCGTCTTCTTTCCCTATAAGCAGGATTCTTTTGCGAGGGTTGAAGGTGATCCTTATTTGTGTTATTGAAGCGAAAGCGATCTTAATGCAACTTGGGTTAATTATGTGAAAAAGGGTTAGTAACAATTAGGGTTTATGCGAAAGCCTCTATATGCCTATTTGTTAATTACGAAAGTTATTTGATGGAAAGCATGATCTTTTATGCCTTTATGTGTTACTTTGCATGGTTATCGTTGTGGTGTTGATACCCTGGCTTTGGAAGTCTTTATTTTATTGAGTTTATTTCACCGAAATTTGAGTTTTGTCTTCGAAAGTTTAGACTTTTAAAGTTTCTGTGATTGCTTTTATTTTCTTCTTTGCTTTGTTATTTCTATCTTCCTTTCTGGCTTTCTGCTATTCTGTCTGTGAGATTTACAGCTACATGAGATCCGCTGACACGCTTACTCGTGGATCGATCCTTACTTCCCACTACTGCATTGGGAGGGAGTCTTGTAATCATTTGCAAGGGACGAAATCTGGTTTGCTTTGATTTATTTATATTTTATTGCAAGTCTCAATTTCCTCATACAACAATGCCCTTATACTAAGGGTATTCGGAGGAGAACGAGAGAGCGGTTCTTAATTCCGGAAGGAGTAGATAGCTTGGCTCACAGTCTTAGGTGGCTCCGGAGATACAAAAGGAAGAAAGGTTATGAAGCTAAGGTCAAAACCTTTGCCTTTTCCGATGCCATCTACTTCATTTGGCATGCGCGAAATGCAAAGGTGTACGAAGACAGCCATATCCCCGAAGAGGTGGTGGCTAGACTCATAGCAACCCCTAATTTCCGTCTCCTTCACACTACTTTATCCCTTGATGTTGTTGAGAAGATCTAATCCTTGGTTCACGCTTGAGTTCTCTTGGTTGTTTGGTTGGATTGTTGAGACTTTTGGACGGTGTTATAGGGCCCGCGTGCCTCTATTGCCTGCGTGCACTCGGGAACGATCCGTGTTTGGTTGGTTTTTAGCTGTGTCCCTTTGGGTACCTATGTGGCCCTAGAACAAGGTCTTTTTGGTGTATTTTGGAGGTGTGTTGGGTTTGCATACCTTAACCACTCCCTTTTCTTGTTTTCTTGGCATTTTATGTGTGCTCATTCAAGCTGTGTCTTGTATGAGACAAACATCCGTTATTTTATTTTAGCTTTGAACCCTTATTGAGTTTTGGCTGCGTCCGAGCTCAAAAAGTGGCTCAAGCTCTTGATGTATGATCCTTTGGACTTAGTGCCTGGGGGGTTGGCTTCAAAAAGAAAGACCTCTCCCTCGGAATCTCACATTACTAACTCTACTCCTCACCTACGGCCTACCAGGAAGCTCAACTATACTAGCTGACAACTACCTTCGACAAGTCCCACTCACTCGGCTGTACCCAAGCTGGCACATCTTTCCTGCACCCCATCTCACACAACCAATGGCCCAACTAAAAGACCTCAATCTACCTACTACCTTTGGACCCATCCCACCAAGGTATCACTCGACTCATGCCCAAGAAGAAAACACCGCCGCCTATATAACCAATATCTCATTCCAACAAGTCAGTACACTCAAGCATCAAGCCACATCACAAGTTAGTCAGGCAATCATTCACTTCCAGTTCAACATATTAGTCATCGCACATCCAATTACGTCAGTTGTAGGCCTGTCGCTCTATGCCAATTCCATTTGATGTGAAAGGATTCACGATTTGGATGAAGAACACCATTCCTTGAGTCAGTGGGGAAAATCATGTGTACGAATGCCGTCTCGAGAGCATATTCGTCCTTTTGCCATCAGTGATGTCGTCCTTGGTGTCTATGGGTCATGGGTCAATCACACTTTTACTGCGATGCTCCGGTGCCACTTGGTCGTCAGCTCTTCCTTTCACATCGGCGCTCATCGAAGGGTCGCAAGGGTTATAGGTTACAAAAATAGGGGAGAGCCAAGGGCGGACAATACAACTTCCTTAAGGATTCAGACATGGACCATGACTAGGGTCGATAAGACCAAGGATAGAATCCCAACCCAAGGATTAAAATGACGCCCTTAGGGTATTCCATGAGGTTATAATTGCGGCATGCAAACACATAATAATCATGAATGCCATCACATCATTCCACAATAACATGCACTTATCTCAAGGATTAGCGATCTATGCATTCATAAAATGTTCATATAATCAACTTTACATGGGAGAAGAACGAGCTAGCAACCTATTATTCCATTCGCCAATCATGCTCGACATACTAAGAACATGCATGCACAAACTGACATGGGACATATATGGCATAAGTTATTCTTCACCTAGCAAACATCACAGGATATCATTTGTACGACTTATCACTCATTTAGATACACACATAAGCAAGACATATTATTGCGGGGTCGAGGCAAGCATCTAAGATGTACCCTAAAATCATGCTAAGGGTATGGCCATGTCATGCAGGGGTGGTACAACAACTATCATATCATATACATTCATATTCACATCAAATCCATATATATTCACATAATAAGACAAGGATGACTCATAATCATACGAGGGTTCATAATTGGGAGGTATATGTCCTACATGATACTAGCAATACTCATTAAACATGTACATAGTCAACGAGGTCCAATTAATTCAATTTAGCATGCTAAGACATTCATCTCACATATTAAACAGAAAACCAGGATTGACAACACTATCAAGGACCTAATTCATACGGAGACAATAATCATGAGAATTCGATATACATAGCACATACATCCTCTCATAAGTGCAACCATGCAAGATAGCATGCAAGCCATGCTGAAATACATCAATATATATACTATGTCATGCAATCACAAGAATGACTACTACTATAACCGACATAATTCTCCAAGGGCATTCATCGACTAATCACCCCATTTCCCCATGGGATGCTAGCATGACTCGCTGGGTAGGACACAAAAACATTCACACTGTGTCCGAGAGATGAGGGTAGAACTCGTGCTTAGACTCTTGTGACAAGAAGACATGATTGACCATTTCGAGGATCAAAAGGGATGACTCCATGGGGTAACTTACTTCTAACTCAAAACTACTTCAGTCGTCACCCCCACTAATATACTCAGGTAACCCTCATATCTAACACAATTTTCGAAGGTATTTAGTGGAAGCATAGATAGCGGAATACCAAACATGACTCGAAACAGGGAGAGTGGACGCTCCTCGACCCTTGCTAACATGCTTGAACATTTTGGTGGGACGGATTACGAAGTCAAAATCATCTGGGGTTTGAATTACGGAAGGGCTATTCCGCCAAGACGGGAATTCTGATTAAATAAGAACAAGGTTTCCTCCAGCAATCCTATTAACACATTCAGTCATTTACAGGTTTGAGTAAAGGCATACTGATTACTTCTCTATCTAAGCACAGTAGCACTCAACACAAAAACGATCAACGGGATAAATATGATCTGGTCGAGGAGGATCACCCTCGTGCCCAATTGAATATAATGCATACAATCAGAGAAACGTTCTATGCCGTCCTTCGAGGGACAGCTGACCGGAGGGGCAATTGCCTCACGGCCTCCTAACCCATGCTACTCCAACCCTCGGGCTTCTTGGAGTCTTTGAAACCCGTTTGTAAAAGAAAGCTAGTATTTTTCCTATCATTCCTCGAAGTCTACATCCATAAGGAATGTCTGGCCACATTTTCCAAAACCATTTGAAAACATTGGGCCACTTTTCAAAACCACTTCAACCTATCATACTCGGTTTGAAAAACTTGGCTCTGTTACCACCTTGGTAACAGCCAGGGATAATGATCCCCGAGATACATTTTAAGGGATGAAACTCCTTGTTAGGATCTTACGCCCCGAATACATGTTGAAGGCTTAAAATCGAGAACTTCGCTTTTAAAGTGGGATTTCACACCCAAAAGCCGAGAGGGACTGTTGGAATCCCCAGGGTAAGTCCCTTGTACCGACCCTATGACCTAAGTCGCGAAATTCATTGATCATACAACCAAGAAATCTCCAAATTCATACATAAGAGTGCCAGAGTGTAGACGCGTCAAAACATTATTAAAACATGCAAAACCAAACCATTATTGATTTAGTGTATTTAGAGTCTCAACTATCTCTTTCCGCCAAGTCAAAGCCCCGCGGTCATGGAGCCAAACCAGCATCAATAGTGATAAGCATAATGGATCGCTAAAAACGTTCATAGTGAGCGGGATCAGATGACGCCCACCTGCTCTTTCCGCTGCCCTAAGCACACACATACGCTATACCGAATAATCATTCTTCTAGATGCAAGGCGGAATATTAACACACTATAAAATAATAATAATAATAATAATAATAATAATAATAATAATAATAATAATAATAATAATAATAATAATAATAATAATAATAATAATAATAATAATAATAATAATAATAATAATAATAATAATAATAATAATAATAATAATAATAATAATAATAATAATAATAATAATAATAATAATAATGATGCTTGTCGTGCTTTTAATGAGATTACGAGTTCTGATCTTCTACGCGATCCCAGTGAAATCGCTGCCCCCAAACTTATGAAGAAATTGGCAGATATATATTTCGCAAAGGTTGCTGCTACATCGGACTCTATTTTCTCTTTGACTCCGCGTCAGGTGGCATTGTGGAAATCTCAGCAGGGTGTTCACTCCTCCGATTGGTTGCGTGCAGTTCCTATTTCTGGGTTGGGACAGACTATGAATGGAAGAACCTATCGTAGTGTGCTTAACTATCGATTGGGAGTTCCTTTGTTCGCGGTGTCCAGACCCTGTCCCGCTTGTTCTCGGGTCTTTGATGGTGATGTTTACGGTGACCATGCTGTGTCCTGTGCTGGTACCGTGGGCATTAAACATCGACATAACCTCGTTCGCGACACCTTATTGGATATCTGCTACAGGTCCGGGATTTCTGCCGGTAAGGAGGTTGATATCGGTTTGGTAGATGGGCATGATAAGCCCCTTCGTCCGGCGGATTTGCTCCTTTATTCCTGGGATAGGGGGCGGGATGTGTGTGTTGATTTGACAGGATCATCCCCCTTGACTCAGTCTGGGATGTCTGACTTTGTGCCCGGGCGTGCTGTTGTTGATGCTGCTCAGCGTAAGTGTGTCAAGTATCGGGATTTGTGCACGGCGGCTGGTTATGGTTTCTTACCCTTCTCCTTCTCTTCGTTGGGGGAGTTAGATACAGATGCGGTTGCCTTTCTTAAGCGGATTCAGAAATTCTCCGTATCTCAGGATGCGGGGTCTTTCATTTTTATTTCTATAAATGCCCACGTTTTCCCTTGATCAAACTCAGGAAAAAAATTTAATACAATAAATGTCAGTTGTGGTTTCTACATTTTTTTTTTGATACAAGGCGAAAATTTGGGGATAGTCAACCGCGGTTGATCCACCGCCCAAGAGCGTCTAGATGGAAGACTTCAGCAATATCAGCAGTGACGCAGTTAGCAACAAAAGACGAGGAGAGACCGATATGTGCCAGTCTATCAGCAACATGGTTCCCCTCGCGGAAGGTGTGCGAGGGGAAATCCTCTCGAAAGCGTGACAGAAACTGAGGGCGTCCAAGACCATCACCTCAATCTCCCAAAAACACTGCCAGATCCCCTTCATGACGTTGATCAATGTCAAGGAGTCACCCTCCACCTCGAGTTGAGAGAAACCCCTCTTTGTAACTTCTTGGAGTCCAAACAAAACACCGAGACACTCAGCTTGCACCGTGAACACCTTACCGTAGCCCCGGGCACTGTTGTGAGCCTAAATCGCCATGTTTTACACTTACTTTTATATCGATTTCTGCATGAATTTCATACATTTGGGCTAGAATAGTACATATTCTATGTAGTTTATGCTTATTTGCCAAATTATGGAATCTACACTAGTGTCTGTTTAATTTCGCAAAAATCGAGGCAATTTACAGCAATTCAGAGAAAGGAGGAAAAGCTCGAAGTCAACTACAGAAAGTCCGAGGTCCAAGAGTAGCTGAACCAGGACAAATCGAGCAAAGAACGAGGAAAGAAGCACTCGACACAAGAGGTTGATATCGACCTGACCTGGTCGATGTCGAGTGAAGAAAATCGAGCCGAGATGCCAGAAATCGACCCAGAACGTTGGAGCAGAAAAGGACAGGTCGATATCAACCACATCTGGTCGATATCGAGTCAACCCAGGTCGATTTCCACCCAGAGGCCAAGATCGAGTGAAGAAATTCAGAGAAGTCGTTTTCGACCCATACTGGTCGATATCGCCCAAAATCAAGTCGAAATTCTTGTCAAAAGCCGAAATCGAGTTTTCAGAAGACGAATCCGAGAAATCAACTTGATATCGACCAGTCCGCAGAAGCGATTTCGAGCAATTTCGAGTGTGAGTGTTGAGCTGGATTTCTTCCACATGAAGCAAGAGATATTTGATCAACTCAAGAAAAGATTTATCAAGTCAAGAAGGATCTATCCACTTTATATATAGTTTCCTTATAGATTTAATTGTTTTATTTCCCAAATTTAATCCTTAAGCTTTAGATAGATAAATTTAGATATAGATAGATATTTCTTTCCTATATTAGCTAGGGATTGAAGCCTATAAATAAAGCCTTAGTGGCTGAGTTTTATTCATTCAATTTCAGTTACAATCAGTTACACACACACACACACACACACATATATATATATATAGAGAGAGAGAGTTTATGGCGAGAGAAGGTGGAGGGTTGAGAGACGATTTGGCTTCGATTGGTTGTAAGCTTTCTTTGATTTTATTTAATGCAATTTACTTCCCTTTTGTTATTAATGCGTTTCTTGATAATGAAGAGCGAGTAGTCACCCAACTTCTAGGGTCGGGGTGAGCCCGATGGTAGCCATGTGAGGTGATGCGGTAAAGGTACAATCTTTTGATGCAAATTCGTCTTCTTACTACTAGAATTCTGTTATTTAACATCGGCTGATTAACATCGGTCAGAAAAACCTGCCATATTAAACAGTTTTTTAACATCGGTTTCTAAATTGGAGATGTAAAAATTAAAGTAGACATCACCCTATATTTTGAACCGATGTTAAATATTTCTTTTGATTTTTTTTTTATAAAGGCGCAGAATCAAATAATGAATTAATTTAAACCCGCCCACGAGATTTCCCTACTAGAAACCCTAAACAGCCGCCTCTTCCCTCTTGTTCCCAGTTTCCTTCTCCTCCTGGCCACTCTTTCACTCTCATCTCTCTCTATATCACTGCCATTAGAGGCTCTCTAGAGTTTCCCTCGGAGCTGCCCATCATGAATCCTACTATTCACCCTCTTCCTCCTCTCATTCGGGGTCTGAGAGAGCACATGTCGCTGCTCCATGTCCTTCCTCTTCCATGTTCTTTCTCCTCTGGTCTCCCCATGGATCCCGCGCCCCTTCCGCCGACCTCTTTCTTAGCTGCTCTAACTGTCGAGGACGGAGCCGCCTCCTGCCTCTCCCGACTCGGATCTCAACCTGGTCGGCGCTGTGCTCGTCGTCAGCCTCTCCCCTGCCTTGCCGGACCTGCGAAGCTGCAAACAGAAGCTGCCACGACTTGGACAACCCTGAGTTCGTGGGTCTGAGAAGGCCCACAAGCCCTATATCTACTCTTTATCCATGAAGAAAAGTGTCAATAATCTCTCTTCCCTCTATCAAGGAAACCACATCTGAAACCCTATAAATTATTCAATCCTAATCTGATTTCAATTCTCCCCTTCTATTGGATTGCTTAGTTCTCCCCTTCTATTTGATTGCTTAGTTCTCCCCTTCTATTTGATTGCTTAATTTCACTGAAAATGCACAGCTGGTTGCTGGGTGGAAACAGCAAGTACGAAAAGGATTCTGGATGCATACTTTATGTACAGATAGATTTTTATTTGGGTTTGAACCAATTAGAATATAGCCTTACAACAAAATTTTGCAGTTCATTTGCTTTTCTAGTACCTTGGAATATAAAAACTTGAACACATTGAGCACGTTGCACGACCTGTTTTTGGGAAGATATAGTGTGTTTCTCTTTATCAAAAATTGAGAATTGTCTTAAAAGTATCATCATAGTATATACCTCTTGATATTGATTTGTCAAAACCACTTAGTTATCTTAATAGTATGGGAATAAAGCTTAACCCCAACTGTTTTCACCAAAAACAAAAAAGCTTAACCCAACTGTTGTTATAGGCAATCTCCACTCAATTATTGTTAATGGTTCTATTTTTCCGTCAACAGGCTATGTTTGTGAAAAACTTTGCCTTCAATGATTGAAGGCAAGAATGAAAAGATATCTACATCTGAGTTATCTGTGGAGCTCGTATACACTACATTGTTTTAACTATCATTTGTCAACTCTCTATTTGAGTTTTTAGGATTGCTTTAAACTAACTTTGCATTTTCATGATTAAATTTTGTGCATTAGTGTGTAAGAAAAATGACCATTATCTATTAGTTTTACCAGGTCATTGGCTTCACATTTTCTTCAAAAAGGAAGTCTTTAATGACTTTCATATATAGGGATCAGGAATTATAGGGAAGGCATACAATTTTCCAGTGTTCTTATTGTCAAAGAACAGCACATCAACCCTGAATGAGGTAATTCTAAAATAAGCTAAGTACATATTTCTTTCTTATTTGAGTCAATGAATTTTATTGATAATCTTATCCGTGTGTTATTTTTTGCTTATCAAGTTATTAGATAAGTTATTCCTTGATGATTCATGACAACATCTGTTTCTTTTTGGTTGGAAGACCAACTTTTTGGCATGCTTATGAAAATAGAAAAATTATTAGCAGCATCTATGCAAATATCAGTGTTGTCTGGTAGGTTAAATAGTCACCAGTGTGAAAATAACAGTGTTGTTGATTCCCAAGTCTCTAGGTTCAGCCTTGTTGTTTCACTGCCATCGAGTATGAGTTGTTTGATTTGTTAACCAGAAGATAGAAAAGGATGTAATTCTGTGAGTCGTAGATAATTGAACTACAAAGGCATCCACTGATTGGTGGCTGCAATCCATATCTCCTTGTGACACATTACAGGTCTCAGGTCACTCCCATGCACGCATTTGCTTTTTTGTATTCTATTTCGTCCAAAACTATTTGGATATTCTGCATTTATCAGACATTGCGCAGATAACATTCTATTTGATCTAGAAACTATATAATACTAGTCAAATTTATGCTCAGTGCTTTTCTTCCAGCTGAAGATGACATTCTGTTAACTGACTTTGGCATACCAATAGCCCCTTTTCAGTAAGTACCATAACAATTATGTCTTGCTCTGTCATGATGCATTTTTATGATTGTCCTGATTGATATCCATGAACATCATCTCTCAATGCCCAACAGAAGAACAAAAAACAAACTCCTTTAGTGATAAACTTTAGGGAAAACTAAACAACCATCATGCTTTCCCAAACCACGTACTACCTTTAAAATATTAAGAAAAATCTCCAAATTACCAAAACACCGTTGTCAAAAACAAAGGTGTTTGGCACTTGGCAGTTTACTTTGACAGTTTGGCACTTGCATCTTGATAACCCATCTAAAGATGAGATTTCTAAAGCCATTTTTTAGTATGATTGTGATGCCTTATGGACAGAATACAATTTATGAAATTCTTTCTTAATTTGTTTTAAAGGCTTCAAGATGTTGTTGGTTATCGGGTGAATATGGATGCTGGTAATGAATTAGTGACTACATTCTCCGATCGCTCTTTCAGATCTTCATTAGTGACAGCCTGATATGCTTAATTCTATTAGGGGAAACATGAAATGGGTTCATGAAGTGTAATATAAAAGCTAATGATAGCACTTGTGCTGATTTTTCATAGAATAATTGTGTACTTATTTGCTAATAGTTTATTTCCCTTGTTTCTTTCTTTCCTAAGTTTCACGTGCTCTTTTTGCTACTCGTATTATGTAAGAATATTCTATCTAATTTAAAGTCTATTAACTCAAATGGTAGAGCATTGTGTTCAAACACAAAGATGCGGGTTCAAATCCCGCATAGGCTACGATAATATAAAAAAAACTACAAATATGTCATTTTACATCGGGCAATAGCCGATGTCTTTAAAAAAAAAAATCGATGTCTATGTTGGTGATGTAAAAAGTCAAAACTTTTTAACATCGGGTAATAGCCGATGTCTTTGTATGTTATAACATCGGTTATATTTTATAATGGATGTTATAGGATAACAAAGACATCGGATTTAAAAATATAAACGATGTTATAACATACAAAGACATCCGGTTCTGGCCGATGTGAAATTTTTTTGACTTTTTACAACACCCACGTAGACATCGATTTTTTTTTGAAAGACATCGGCTATTACCCGATGTTAAATAACAAATTTCTAGTAGTGTCTGTCCCTATAAGCATGATTCTTTTGCGAAAGTTGAAGGTGATCCTTGTTTGTGTTATTGAAGCGAAAGTGATCTTAATGCAACTCAGATTAATTATGTGAAAAAGGGTTAGTAACAATTAGGGTTTATGCGAAAGCCTCTATCTTCCTATTTGTTAATAGCGAAAGTTATTGGAATAAAAGCATGATATTTTATGCCTTTATGTGTTATTTTGCATGGTTATCGTTGTGGTGTTGAAACCCTGATCTTAGAAGTCTCTAGTTTATTGATTTATTTCGTCAGTTTTTAGTTCTGTCTTGCGGAAAGATGAGATCTTTGGGTTCTGTTATATGTCGATATTGAGTACTATAGGTCGATATCGACCAGTTTTAGTTTTATGTTCGTTTCTGCTTGTTTTTGTGTTTTACAGTTTCCGCCGACAGTGTGGTCGATATCGAGTGGTAAGGTCCATATCGAGTGCACTTCTGGTCGATTTTGTGCTGAGTTTGGAACTGAAAAGGCGGGCGCTGACACACTTCCTCATGGATCGATCCTAACTACCTTCTACTACAGCGGGAGGAAATCTTGTAATTAATTTGCGGAGAACAGGGAGTCGAATTTGGAATTTATATTTCATAATTGATTTTCCTCCGAACAAAATTTGGCGCCGTTGTCAGGGAAGCAATCAATCGCGCCCTTTTTAGTTCTTTTTCTCTTGTTTATATTTGTTTTTGCTTTTTAGTTTCTTTTTACTTGTTTCTTTTTGTTTTTGCTTTTCAGGTGTATGTGAAGAACTGATCGCACACCCATAGACCTAATTCTTGAACCAGAACGTTTCTTCCATCTGCAGCAAAGGTTTAGGAGGAGACTTATGGCGACTCCACCCAACGACGAGAATTTGGTCCAACACACCAGCACAGGAGCTTGAGCAACTCCGCCTACGGATAGAGGAATTCACCACCAGAGAAGCAGAATACGCCCGACGAGAGGCGGAATAAACACAGAACCAGCAGCGGCGGGGGAAAGGGTAGATCGCGAGATCAATGCGAGATGGGAACTTGAGGAGCGGATTGGGCATGTCCCAGCCAACGCAGAGGAGTATCTGCATCCTACTCTGGGAGTTCCAGAATCGTCGATCGTTCTTCACGCTATTAATTTTGAAATTCGTCCTTCTTTTATTACTGAAATTATGAGGAGTGAATTTCGGGGAAGAATCAATGAATGTCTTTTAGAGCATGTTACTATTTTTCCCGATTTATGTGAAGCTATTGCTGATGGTGCTAATCTAGAATATTTAAAACTAAAGGCTTTTCACTGGTCCCTTGCAGGAATAGCACAACAGTGGCTGGAAGGATTGCCTGCACGATCAATTCGCACGTGGAACGAACTACATGACCTGTTTCTCACCAAGTTCTTTCCTGTTGCAAAGACAGCTCCTTTCAGACAACAGATCACGACTTTCGGACAGAAGCTAGGGGAAACACTTGCACAGGTCTGGGAGCGCTATAAGAGGCTTCTAAAATCCTGTCCTACGCATGGATAACCACCCTACGTCATCCAGGAGATCATCTTCAACTGCATGGATGCGCCTACTAAGGATAGGATCAACAACTACACCGCCTATGGATATCTTGAGTACACTCCACGCCGTGCTTGGGAGGTGTTTGAGACGCTGGCCAACTACGACAACACATATAGGACTTCTGCGGCCGCTTCTAATGAAAGGTATGAAAGGCCTGCGTCATCTATGCCATTGTATGTGCCACCCAAGGATGTTGATCCAGACGTCAGGGACCAGTTCTGCAACGATCAGGTACGCCTTCTCACCAAGCAGGTTAAGTTCCTCTCTAAAGATAAACCTTGTACATCAAGTACAAGGAGAAACCCACAAAGAGGTAAGGTATGCGGGGGGACACTCGTCGATCAAGTACATCAAGGAGAAACCCACAAAGAGGTAAGGTATGCGGGGGGACACTACTCAGGGCCACATCAGAACCAGAACTGGAGCTATTATCGCCAGCCCCAACACCAAAATCACCCTCCCTACAGAGCTCATGGTCACCCTGACATAGAAGGTAACAAGAATGACCTGCAGACCATTCTTGAGGAGATGCGGAGGAATCATTCAGACACCAAGCAATCTATCAATTCCATCTACACTCAGATGTATGGTGTCAACTCTAGGCTTGTGGAAATCGATATCTGGCGAAAATCAATGGAGACTCAGATGGGTCAATTAGCTTCGTCAATCCCCAAGCAATCAGGTACGCTCCGTGAATCCTCTGAACCTAATCCTAAAACTAAATCTATAGGATAGGTAGCTTCCATGAATCTAAGGAGTGGGCGACAGATGCAAACGCCCGAGCAAACGACGGAGGAGGAAGGAGCTGGAGACGAGTCGATATCGACCTGTCCCCACCCGATATCGACCAGAATGCCCTGCCATCAGAAAAATCGACCAGTCCAGTAAATATCGACCAGACATATGTCGATATCGACTCGACATCACTCGATATTGACCACCTCCACTCGACATTAGCACCTCCGATGAAAAAGAAGTTGTCTTTCCCGACGAAATCTCCAAAGGATCCGGCAGAGAAGAAGTTCCAACATTTCATCAAAAGGCTTCAGAGGCTCAATGTCACGATACCTTGCACATAAGCTCTTAATGAGATGCCATCCTACGTCATGTTCCTCAAGGAGATTCTAAGCAAAAAACGATCAGTGGTTGAGATCGTAGAGGAGTGCAGCAAGATGGACCTCACAGAGAAAAGGCCAGATCCAGGTAAGTTTTCTATAACCATTGGATTTGGTCAATATGAATTCAATGCTTTATGTGATTTGGGAGCGAGTGTGAGTATAATGCCTCTATCTATATGGTCCAAAATTAAGATAGGTGCTCTAGAGCCTGTGGATGCAAAGTTATACATGGCGAATAACACTGTAGTCATCCCTACAGGCATGGTGGACGATGTTCTAGTACAAGTAGGTAAGTTCTTTCTCCCTACTGATTTCATAGTTATTGATATGGCAGAGGACCCTGCTTGTCCAATTATTCTAGGACGACCTTTCTTGGCGATGGTGGATGCCAACATAAGCGTAAGGAATGAAGTGCTCACTTTCAACATCAGTGATGAGGTAATTGAGTATTCCTTTAATAAAACTGAAAGGCATACAGGTCCCATGGAAGAGGTCAAATCCATATCGGCCAGGTACATCACTTGCGGGGAGACTAAGGTAAGAAATATGACCCCCGATGAGCTAGAAAAGAGGGATATGGAAGCCCAGGTGCAGGAGATCATGGCCATCCCGAACGAAGAAACAGAGGATCCACTCGACCTTAACCAAGGTAAGTTGATATGGACTAACTATTTTTCGGATGCTTTGCCAGGTCTTAAGTATGGGGTCTAAATCGACCAAGAAAAATCGACTGGGCCACAGAACAACTCGATATTGACCAACCTTGGTCGATATCGACCTCCCTTTGCCGAGTCAATTTCATCTCCCGAGACGAAGCCAGCCAAAATCGAGTAGTATAGCTCGATATCGACCACTTTTGGTCGATATCGACCAACACAAATTGACCTATCTTCGTCCACATCGAACGAATCTTCACCAGAACAACAGCAGTCGATATCGACATCGACTGATATTGGTCAACATCGACCAGATCCTCGGGAGCTGAATAAAACCGAATCAGCAAAAGTAAGCCAAGGTATGGATTGTGCAATGATATCCTTAGTCACGACGAACTTCCTTCCCCTAAATTGGAAATGAATCTCCAAATCAGAACGATAATCTAAGGTAGCCAAGAACTCTCTCACCAACGCCGAATAGGTAAACTCAACAAGATCCATAAAATCTCCCAAACCTCCTTTCTCAAGGAGCCGAGAGACATCCTCAAATAATCCCAAATGACGTAGAGTCGGGGGATGAAAGAGAAACGTGGTTCAATAATACCTTTTCTCAAGCTTACGCCAATAGTCCTTCTGCTCCCACGTCATTAAAAGAGGAATCTCCATAGAAGGAACAAGAGACATGATGCACGAAATTAAGGAAGAACGTGAAAAAACTCCACAAAACGACCAAAATCCTTCTCTGCAGGTGGTGGCGGGCGCCAATATGAGGGCGGCGAGTGTTGGTGAGGCAGACGTACGAATCCGAGTTAAAAACGTTGAGAACCCAACGTCCAACTCCCTCCAAACTTAAAAGTGACGACCATAACTTGGTTTCAAAGGCTTTATTTTGTGGTAGGTATTGGTAATGGTATGGAAAGGATTAAATTTTGATGGATGAAGGTAGTAATGGATGTGTTTGATGGATGATGGCAAGAAAAGCTTTGAATGAAACACAAGACTCCTCAGGTATTTGGAATGGATTCAAGTAGAAAATTAGGGTTTATGTGTTTTCTTGGAGACAAATGCTTGAATGATAAAAAATTAGGGAATTTGGATATATGGTTAATTGGAAAGGGAAAGGATCATCTATCAAAAAGAAAAAGAAATATTAGAAATAAAAGAAATAATATAAAACAAATAATATAAACAGATAGATAAATAATGTATTCCTAAGATAAATAGAAATAACCTAAGATAGATAAACATAACCTAAGATTGATAAAATCTTATAAATATGAAGACAAATAAATAATGAGTAAAGATAAAATCTAATCCTAATATAGATAGATAGAATATATGATCATATATCAGATAGAAATATATAAAATTATCCTAAAACCAAAATATAAAAATATACTGCCTCCGTCTAAAAATACATGTCCCTTTACTATTCATGCACGTTTTTTTAGGAGTTAAAAACTGTATAAAATATTGACTTTTTAATTAATTTTTTTCAATAATTATAAACTTATTATTAATAAATTGATAATTAGTAAAAAAAATTGATAAAAAAAGTTAATATTTTATATAGTTTTTAGCTCCTAAAAATACGTGCAAAAAAGTAAAAGGACATATATTTTTGGACGGAGGGAGTATAAAATAGGATAGAAGGATTCTCCCTTCCAATGTTTCCAAAAATCTGAAACTGCATAGTTGAACAGTGGGCGATGGGCGCCAGTTTGTAGGCGTCGGGTGCCAGTTGGGTAAAACGCCAACTCTGTCATTCGATCAAGCGAATTTTTCCTACCAAAAGTTTCTAACACACAACTACTCTAATATACAGTAAATAGACTAGTCCTACTTTATTGAATTGAAAAAACTAATGCAAAAATGAAACAATATTACCTAGTTTACCTTGGTTTGCCTCCCAATAAGCGCCTTTTTTTCACGTCTTTGGCTCGACATGATGCATTTGATGATCAAGTGATCCCATCAACATCCTCCACACTTGTCCTTTTCTTGACATGAGGGGGAATCTTAGAAATTTCTCCAATGTATTCATCCATTGCATCAACCAAATTCCATATTAATATGAATTTCCCTTGGAGGTTGCCTTGAAATTGCAAAAACCTCAATATTGTTAAAAATCAATTTCTCATTGGTAAAAAATAATAGGCTCATTTGGATTAGACAAATTTTCATGTGGCTTAAACAAATTGTCGATTTTCATTTCAATTTCATCTTCCCCTAACTCAAGTTTCTCATTGTTAGAAGACTCATTAATCAATGACTCATTTTCCTTAGAAGCATCTAACAAATTATTTTATTCATTCCTGCAATTAACATTATTAGAGTCAAGAACATCCAAAGAACCATTAGGAGAAACAGTAATAGGCTCAAATATAGAAATTTCAATCTTTTTACCTTGAAACTCCATGGTTAGTGAACCTTCAAAGCAATCAATCTTTGTCTTGTCCGTTCGCAAGAATGGCATTCCCAGGATAATTGGGATTTCAGGCATACCATGTTCCATATCTAATATAAAGAAATCGGTAAGAAATATCAAATCATTCACCTTAACTAAGACATCTTTGACAACTCCTCTAGGCTTAATACTAGAACGATCAGCGAATTGTATAGTAACACTAGTTTCAGACAAAGCATTGAGACCCAAAAACATGTACAAGTTGTATGACATAACATTGATTGAAGCTCCTAAATCAAACATAGCCTTAGTGAATTTAGTATTATCTATTGCACATGGGAGAGTAAACATACCTGGATCTCCGCATTTTTCAGGCAATCTTTTCTGTAGAAAACCGGAAACATTCTCATTCAATCTTACCTTTTCCATCTTTCTTATCTTTTTCTTTTGTTTCATAGTGCATAATTCTTTTAAAAACTTAGCATAGCGAGGTATAGTTTTAGTCAAATTCAAGAGTGAAATATTTACCTCACAATGAGCAAAGGTGTCAGAAAGGATTTATTCATCTTCCCACTTACGACCAGGTCTTAAGGCACGATGAAACGGTGATGCAGGTAATGGAACCTCAGAAGACCACTCATTTAATGATTTATTCGCAGATGGATCAACGCCAAAAATCGGATCACTCACTAACAAAGGCACCAGTCGAGAGTGTTGTGTTTTCCGAGTTTTTGTCATCTTCATCACCACATCAATCACCTCATTAGGCCTTTCATCAACATTCCTAGTGATTAAACTAACTTTTTTTCCTCCTCTAATGATGATGGCAATAACATTCTCCTTCGGATTAACTACCACTTATGATGGCAACTTTCGGCAATCTTTTGCTTTCAATTCTCCAATCTCTTAAGCCATTTGACTCAACAACTTCTCCTGACCACTCATCTTATCCAATAACAACCTTAAAGTTTCATCTTTGTCGTCCTGGTGAGTGTTGCTCTAACGATTATCATATTGTACTCTTCCTTGATAAAGAACATGTTGTTGTTGGCCCTTATCGTTGAATCCACATTGATAATTCAAATTGTAGCCCTGATTGTAGACATTGTTACCAAAGTCGTGGTGAGGTCCATAATCCATAGAATTCAAATTACCAACGTCCTCCTGAATCAATGGACATTTATCATACGAATAAGTTGGATCTCCACATACACCACAATGTCTAGGCTGATGAGGCCGATTCATTTGCATAGCCACCTTGCTAACGAGCTCAGTAAGCCTATCTAAGTCATCCTCGCAACTATCTCCAGAGTTGTCAAACGTATGCACTCCTCTTACTCCTAGGTGTTTCCCATATTGTTGCGATGCGTTGGCTAACCCTTCGAAAATTTGCAGTGCTTCCTGATGTGTTTTCTCCAAAACATCTCCTCCACTAGTAGTATTGATAACAATCCTATCCCTATCAAGAAAGCCTTCATAAAGATATAGCACTAAATCATCCTCGGGCATACCATGTTGTGGGCAACTACCCTTAAGTCTCTTGAATCGCTCAACATACTCATAAAGACTCTCCGTATGTGATTGCTCAATACTAAATAACATCTTCTTGCGTTTGCTAAGGCAAGTAGCGGGAAAATACTTTTGAAGGAAAGCTTTCTTTTACTCAACCCAAGTAGTAATGCTTTTTGAGGTAGGCAAAATAGACAATCACGAGTGAATCTTTTAAGATAAAGGGGAACACTCTAAGCATTAATTTGGTGTGGGACAAACTTCGTTGACTTTTCCCTCCTTTGCCAAATAGTAATAATATCCTAACTCAAAGCTCAAACCAATAGATTAGTAAACCAATAGATTGATAAACCAATAAACTAGTATCGCGATGAAATCCGAAGTGGAACCCACATAGAGAACAATTGTTATGTAATGTTTCTAATAAATATTCTTATGACAAAATCAAAGATTTATGGAAAATTGATAACAAAGTAAAGTAAAGAGATCGATGATTGCACTGTAGTGATAACAATATAAAGAAGTATTTCACCTGTAATTCTCCACAATAGTTGAGGTTCAAGATCCTATGATTGATTCAATAGATATTTCTAAGCATATATCGACTTGCCTAAAGTTGATAGATCCGCAAAGATACAATCATCTTATTTAATATCACTAAAGAATAGCAATAAACAATCCTTTTTTTAAGACCATTTGGCATATTGATTCAATGCAAATAGAAGGCAAAAGGAACAACCCTATTCGGCCCCATAGCATCTACTCGACATAGATCAATCAAAATCATCCACTACAAAGACACAGAAATATCACTAAATCAATGGCTTCGTTTGCTATCTAGAAAACAACAACGAATTCATAGCATAGATGAAATTTCTAACATGTTGATCAATCATAGAAAGGAACATATATATATATATATATATATATATATATATATATATATATATATATATATATATATATATATATATATATAATCAATAAGAACAAGATGATAAATATACTTATAAATAACTAATAGAAATGAAATTCTCACAATTCATTAAACCATGTATTCGAATCACATGCGAAACTATGAGCTTAGCAACTCATAGACAAAATAACTCTCATCTCTCTAATTGTCTTCATTGACTAACCCTAATTGTGCGACACTCTGGCTGAAATGGAAGAAATAAAACCTAATTAGATTCGTGAAACCCTAGGGAATAAAATAAAATAATATAATATAATAATATCTTCGGACTTAAAGTCGCCCGCTGCTTTTCCACCGGCGCCCGCCGGTCCCAACAGTGACTAACCTTGCTCCTTTATAGCTCATTCTTAGCCATTATATGCTCCAAAATATGCCATTTAAGCTACCCCAAGATCTCATCCAAGGTCGGAATGTAAAATTGCAGAATAAAAACTAAAAATGCGTAGATTTTGAAATCGAACACTTAACAAGAAAGATATGAAACTAGACAACATATGCAAAACTCCTATCTAAATGCAATAAGAACCACCTATAATGCCTATATGAAATATGCATTATCAATCTCCTTATTCCTTTCTTCAATATTCCTAGTGGGTAAACTCACTTCTTTTCCTCCTCTAAGGATCATGGCACTAACATTCTCCTTCGGATTAACTACCACTTGTGATGGCAACTTCCCCGAATCCTTCGCTTTCAATTCTCCCATCTCCTTAGCGATTTGACTCAACAACTTCTCCTGAACACTCATCTTATCCAACAACAACCTCAAAGTTTCATCTTTATCCTCATGTTGAGTGTTACTTTGATGATTATCATATTAGCGTCTTCTTTGATAAATAACTTGTTGTTGCTGGCGCATATCATTGAATCCACTTCGATAATTCGAATTATAGACATGATTGTAGATTAGTAAACCAATAGATTGATAAACCAATAATATCCTAACCTAAAGCTTAAACCAATAGATTAGGAAACCAATAGATTGATAAACCAATAAACTAGTATAGTGATGAAGTCTGGAGTCGAACCTAGAGAGGGAACGGTTGCTATATAATGTTTCTAACAATGAATCTTATGACAAAAGCAATGGTTTATAGCAAATTGATAGCGAAGTAAAGTAAAGAGATCGATGATTGCAAAGTAGTGATAATAATATAGAGAGTATTTCTCCTGTAATTCTCGACAATGGTTGAGGTTCAATGATGCGAGACCAGCTAAGACACCTTCGGACACGCCTATCATACTTGGAGATGGACCTATGGCTCGAGCTCGTGCTAAGAAGCTTCAACGCGATTCATTCATGTTCGTGAGTCATGTTCTATTCTCGAGTGCGGTTCAACTTCAAGAGGAGCCATTTAAGACATACTTATATTCCACTCTTGTTGTTGCACCCTCGGCACCGACCCCTGGGCCCTCGACGCCGACCCTGAGAGTATTGAACATCACCTAGGCCGATTTTCATTAAGTGTTGGAACATTCTTTTATTGCCATTTGACTCAACATCACCCAGGCCGATTTTCATTAAGTTATTTTAGGTAATTTAGGGTTTTATTTTAATTTTAATTTTATTTATTATTTCTTTAGAAATCAGCCTCCTAGGTTATAAGAAGAGGCTTTCTCTCATTGTTGGAACTCACGTCTTCTTGAATAGAAATTTTGTTTGTGTGAAACACATTGAGAGAAAGTCGATCGATTTGTAGCTAGGCTCATCGATTGCACCATTGGTATTGTTTCAGCTTGGGTTGTCTTGTGTTTGTTAATCTCACGAAGCTTGGTAATCTCTGGTATCCACGAGCCCCCTCTTTGTGCCTCCAAGTTGTCTGCTTGGTTGTGTAGGGCTATAGAAACGAGTTATATGGTCATTGGTGTTGGATCTTGCCTTTTGAGCCAAGGGTCTTTATCTTGTTCCATATAGATCGCTTCACCCAATCTATCGTGTCTTGTTCTTTCATAATTTCGTGTCTTTCCTTTATATTACAACCGCACCATACATTGTTCTTGATTATCAATTTCGAGTCTTGATTAGTTATTGCATACTCTTGTTCAATTCTTGAATTAGAGTCTTGATTGTCGAAGATCGGGTCATCCTACGGCTTACCCATATCAAATTGGCATCAGAGCTTAGGTTATCGACATAAAAAGTTGATTCTTTTCCTTTGTTCATCATAAAAAAAAAACACAAAACCCCCCACAAAAATAGAGTCTTGTTTTAATTTTTGGTCTTTTACTTCTATTTCTTGAATTTTATTATTACTAACCTTTTGTTTGTGATTGTTGTGGTTGCATCTAAGCCTAAACTCATTGCCTAGCCGAGACCAACAGCCCTTGGGGCCGTGTGGAGCCTTGTGTAGTTCCATTTGGTGCAAACCCTAATCGGCACCTCCTCACATACACAAGGAAACCCTAACCCTAGTTTGTTCTATCTTTTTTATCTATCTTTTACCTACTTTTATCTATCTTTGATCTATCTTTGATCTATCTATCTTGAACCAATTTTATCTCCCTACACATATTATTCTTGCTGAATTTGCTTGATAAAAAGGAGATTAAATCATTCTATCTATCCTAAGATCATAAGATAGAAGATAGATTAACCACTTTCCAAATTAGCCAAAACCCTAACCTATTTCTATCATTCTAGGGCTGAATTTTTGTTTCTTTCACCAAATTTTATTATTTTCGATTTCTCCTTCATCTTTTCATATCTCTTGCATTATTTTATGTAGAAAGTAAAAAAAAGGAAAAAAAAAAACAATTTTGAAAATTCAAAGGAAAAAAGAGAGAAAGTTGTTTGTTTATTAATTGGAGGTTGCTTGTGTCATCTAGTGCAAGAGACATTAAGGAGCCAACTTTATGGTGAAAATCCAGCCCTAGTCGACACCTTCTTGATCCTAAACACAACCTTAAAACCCTACCTTGCAATAACAACATCCTTACTTTGGGTTACAAATCAAAAGAGGTAAATCATCAAAGGTTGATTCTTTCTTTTTTCTTTTCCACAAAAATCAGTCCTTAATTAATCTAGATTTTTTCCACAAATATCAGTCCTTAGTATTGGCCGAGTTGAACTTTGCAATTGTCCAGCCCCTCTTGCAATTGTCGAGTCATCTGCTTGTTTTTTCAAGTCATTGCCTTGCTTGTACTGAGTTGTGCAGCCTTTGTTCCATTCATATAACCCTTGATCTCTTTGCTATTATATACCTTGTGTTTGCTATGTCCTAGCTTGAGCATTGGCATGCCCAAGGCGGATTGAAACAACATGCATACCATACCAATAAAAGAGGGAGTGTTGAGTGATACACTTGCGAGGTTGTTTATAGTTTTTACTAACCCTTCACATAGTTCTTTGTTTGTTTATTTGTGATGTCTAATCAGGGTAACAACAACACCACGACTTCTACCCCTGAGCATGTTTCTCCTGAGGTTTTCAATATTTTGAATACCCTGACTGAGAACATGACAAGCCTTGTGGAGACAATGGCGGCACTAGAGTCCCGACCTTCAGGCTCTAATACGGTGGCCAAACAAGGCGTACCACTTAGAGATGGAGCGCCTACAAATGAAAGGGAAGAAACTAATCTTGTTCCTCATCTTAATAATAATGCTAATCAACAACATAATGTTCCTCCTCGCTTAGATAATCCATTATTTGATGAAAATCCCTCTCCTACTAGAGAGATGCATGGTAGGAATAACGTGTTTGTTGGTGCGCAGGGACGACAAGGTCACATGCAGCAGGAAGAGTTCTACCTTTTGGAGGACGATTATGACTTTCAAGAAGAGGACCATTGGGAGCAACGTCCTAGGAGGAATGATAGGGGTCGACACCACCATAGAGCACCCAGGGAGTCTGAGCAAGATGGCATACACAAGGTGAAGGTGAAGATTCCTCCATTCAATGGCAAGTGTGATACGGTTGCTTACATCGATTGGGAAACCAACATGGAGCAAATCTGGAGTTGCCACAATTTCTTGGATCATAAAAAGGTACAACTCGCTTCTCTTGAATTCCAAGGTTTTCCACTAATTTGGTGGGATAATTTTGTCAAAGAAAGGAGAAGAACTTTAGATGCACCCATTGCTACATAGGAACAAATGAAGGTGCTGATGAGGAGAAGATTTGTTCCCCAACACTACTCTTGCGAGCTCAAGTAAAGGTTAGAGAACCTTAAACAGGGAGTTAAAAGTGTTGAAGAAACCTTTAATGCCATGCAAGAAGCAATGGCAAGAGCGAATGTCATTAAGGATGATGAAGATACTATGGATAGGTTTCTTAGAATTTTACATCCTTCTTTAGCTCATGAAATTGATTGCTTTCCTTATTCTACGCCTATTGATCTTTTGCATTTAACTATGAAAGTAGAAAGGAATGCTAAGTATATGAGCCAAGGAGGAAGGTGTTCGAGTGGGCAAGCCCAAGGATGGCGCCAAGGTCGAGTGCAGCAGCCCCAAGGGCAAAGTGACGACGGCTTTAGGGAGAAAGGAAGCCAAGGTCGAACTCCAAAAGAGCCACTTGATAAAGAAAAAGCGCCTATGGTCGCTAATGGGGCACTTTTGGGGAATCTACTGGCCCTAAAGGGAGTAATCCTAACCCCTCTACTAGATCTAATAAAAAAACTCTCATGATTAATCGCCTAGGAGAATATGAATCTGAAAATTCTTGTGATGAATATGAAGAGCATGATAATAATGATCAAGACCTTAATTTACTTGCCTTTGAAGATGATGATTGCATTAAATATGAGAATGGTGATTTTTAGATTGTTAAGAGAGTTTTAAGTGTTCAACCTGCACCTTGTGATGATAATCAAAGGGAAAACTTATTTCATACTAGATGCTTGTTTAAAGGCAAGGTTTGTAATGTGATCATTGATGGAGGAAGTTTTTGTAACTTAGTTAGTCAAGAGATGATTGATAGACTACAACTTCCAACTGTACAACACCCTAGGCCTTATAAATTGCATTGGACGAATGACTGTAGAAATTTAAAGGTTAACAAGCAAGCTAAAGTGCATACTAAACTAGGAGATTATGAAGATGAAGTCTTCTGTGATATTGTGCCTATGCAAGCTTTCCATATTCTTTTAGGTCGTCCTCGGCAATTTGATCATAAGGCCTTACATGATGCCTTCACTAACTGTTACTCTTTTGTATTTAAGGGTAAGAACATCGTCCTCAAGCCTATGACACCAACCCAGGTGGCCGATGAGATAGAGAAGAGAAAGGTAAGTGAAGGTAAGTTAGCTAGGGAGGCTCAGTCGAGCCCAAATGTCACCTCTACTCGGCCTAATAATGTACTTTTGGCTTCCAAGAGAGCATTTGTGGACGCGTTAGAGCTACCCTCCATTCTTACATCCTATCTCTTATTGAAGAGTATAAGGATGTCTTCCCCAATGACGTATATACCACCAGACCTACCCCTTATTTGTGGCATTGAGTATCAAATTGATCTCATTACGGGGGGCTGCATCACCTAATAGGCCTGCTTATCGCATGAATCCCACAGAAACTCAAGAAGTTCAATCCTAAGTCCATGAATTGTTGGATAAGGGATACATTAGGGAAAGTTTGAGTCATTGTGTTGTTCTTGTGTTATTAGTCCCTAAGAAAGATGGTTCATCAAGAATGTGTGTAGATTGTAGGGATATTAATAACATTACTATAAAATATCGTCACCCTATTCCTCGCTTAGATGACATGTTAGATGAATTGCATGTTGCCTCTATATTTTCTAAAATTGATTTAAAAAGCATGTATCATCAAATTAGAATGAAGGAAGGGGATGAATGGAAAATAAACTTTAAGACCAAATTTGGATTATGTGAGCGGCTAGTTATGCCTTTTGGTTTAACTAATGCCCTAAGTACTTTCATGCATTTAACGACTCATGTGCTTAGAAACTTTATAGGGAAATTTGTTGTTGTTTATTTTGATAATATTCTAATTTATAGAGAATATCCTAAGGAACATGAAGCACATCTCAGGGAAGTACTTTTTACACTTAGATTAGAGCACTTGTATGCAAATCTTAAGAAATGTGAATTGTGAAATAATCAAGTTTCTTTTCTTGGTTTTGTAGTCAGCTCTAATGGACTACAAGTTGACGAAGCTAAGAGAAAAGTCATCTAGGAGTGGCCGACATCCACTACAATCAGCCATATTAGGAGTTTTCATGGATTGGCGAGCTTCTATAAGCATTTTGTGCGCGACATCAGCTCCATCACAGCCCCTCTCACCGAAATTACAAAGAAGCGGAGCGAGTTCAAGTGGGGCGCAGCTCATGATGAAGCATTCTGCACCCTAAAGGAGAAGCTAACGCATGCCCCTTTGCTTGCATTGCCTGATTTCGCTCGACCATTCGAGGTGGAATGCGATGCTCGCGGAGTTGGGATTGGAGGAGTTCATATGCAAGAAGATAAGCCTATTGCATTCTTCTCCGAGAAATTGAAAGGTGCGTGTCTTAACTACTCTACTTATGATAAAGAGTTATATGCATTGTTTAGAGTTCTTAAGATATGGGCCCACTACCTATGGCTTAGAGAGTTTATCCTTATGACTGATCATGAATCATTAAGGCATTTTAAGAGTCAAAATAAACTAGACAAGATACATGGTAGATGGATGGAATTTATAGAGACATTTCCCTATGTTATCAAGTATGAGAAAGGCAAAGATAATGTGGTTGCTAATGCTTTATCTAGAAGACATGTTTTAATAACCACTTTGGATTCTAGAATTCTAGGCTTTGTCTACATTAAGGAATTGTATAGAGATGATGAAGATTTTGGAAACATCTTTCGAAACTGTGAGGCTAAAGGTGTAATCGACAAATATTACATTTTTGATCGAGTGTGTATTCATAGGTGTTCTCTAGGCTTATTACTTATGAATGAAGCTCATAGTGGAACATTGAAGGGTCATTTTGGGAGAGATAAGACATATCATATACTTAGGACACATATTTATTGGCCTCATATGCTTATGGATGTAGAACATTGCCTTAATAGATGCATTGATTGTTTAAAGGCCAAATCAAAGCTTATGCCTCATGGGTTATACACCCCACTACAAACCCCTACAACCCCTTGGGAGGACATTTCTATGGATTTTATTGTTGGGTTGCCTTGAACTAAGAAGGGGAGAGATTCTATATTTGTGAAAGTAGACAGATTCTCTAAGATGGCTCATTACATTGCATATCATAAGATCAATATGCTTCTAATGTTGCAAATCTATTATTTTTAAGGAAGTAGTTAGGTTGAATGGTGTGCCTAAGACTATTGTTAGTGATAGGGATGTTAAGTTTCTTAGTCATTTTTTACGAACATTATGGGGCAAATTGGGAACTAGGTTGTTGTTTTCTACTTCTAGTCACCTGGAAACTGATGGCCAAACTAAGGTGACCAATAGAACCTTAACTGCCATCCTTAGAGCTATTATCAAGAAGAATTTGAATCTTTGGGAAGAACCCTTACCTCATGTGGAGTTTGCTTATAATAGGACTATGTATTCCTCAACCAAATTAATCCATTTCAATGTGTTTATAGAACTAACTCACTAACCTCTCTTGATCTTACCCCATATCCTATGAGGGAGAAAGAATCTTTTGATGCAAGAAAGCATGTCGAGTTCGTTAAGGAGTTGCATGAACGAACACGCTTAAAGCTGAAGAAGGCTAAATACAACACCAATAAGGCCAACAAAGGGTGGCGACATGTGGTCTTCAACCCTGGTGACCTTGTGTGGGTACACTTAAGGAAGGAAAGGTTCTCGGAGCAAATGAATATGATGCTTTCACTGCGAGGAGATAGACCTTTCAAGGTCTTGTAACGGATTGGTGAGAATTCTTACAAGCTGGAGCTTCCTGGAGACTATGGTGTGAGCGCTACATTCAACGTAGATGATCTTATTCCCTACCTTGTCGTGGACGAGAACTTGGATTCGTGGTCGAATCCTTTCCAAGAAGGGGAGGTTGATGCGGGACCATCAAAGACACCTCTGGACACGCCTATCATACTTGGGGATAGACCTATGACTCGAGCTCGTGCTAGGAGGCTTCAACGAGATTCACTCATGTTCGTGAGTCATGTTCTATTCTCGAGCGTGGTTCAACTTCAAGAGGAGCCATTGAAGACATACTTATATTTCACTCTTGTTGTTGCACCCTCGGCACCGACCCCTGGACCCTCGACGCCGACCCTAAGAGTCTTGAACATCACCTAGGACGATTTTCATTAAGTGTTGGAACATTGTTTTATTGCCATTTTTAGTAACCTTCTTTACTTAAGTTATTTTAGGTAATTTAGGGTTTTATTTTATTTTAATTTAATTTATTATTTCTATAGAAATCAGCCTCCTAGGTTATAAGAAGAGGTGTTCTCTCATTGTTGGAACTCACGTCTTCTTGAATAGAAATTTCCTTTGTGTGAAACATGTTGAGAGAAATTCGATCGATTCGTAGCTAGACTCATCGATTGCACCATTGGTATTGTTTCAGCTTGGTTTGCCTGTGTTTTTCAATTTCGCAAAGCTTGGTAATCTCTGGTATCCATGGGTTATATGGTCATTGGTGTTTGATCTTGCCTTTCGAGCCAAGGGTCTTCATCTTGTTCCATATAGATCGCTTCACCCAATCTATCGTGTCTTGTTCTTGCATAATTTCGAGTCTTTCATTTATATTAAAACCACACCATACATTGTTCTTGATTATCAACTTTGAGTCTTGATTAGTTCTTGCATCAGCCTTGTTCAATTCTTGAATTAGAGTCTTGATTGTTGAAGATTGGGTCATCCTACGGCTTACCCCGTATCATTCAAGATCGTTGGATTGATTCATTAAATATTACTAAACATATGTCAACTCGACTAAAGATGATAGGTCCGCAAAGATACAATCTTCTTATTCAATATCACAAAAGAATAGCATTAAATACTCATGTTCTAAGACCAATTGGCATATCAATTTAATGGAAATAGAAGACAAGAGGATCAACCCTACTCGACCCTATAATATCTACTCGACAGAGATCAATCGAAATCATCCACTACAAAGACATAGAAATATTACAAGATCAATGGCTTCGTTTTCTATTGAGAAAACAACAACAAATATAATCAATAATAGAAAGGAACACAAATATAAACAATAAGAACAAGATGATAAATATACTTAGAAATAACTAATGGAAATCAAATCCTCACAATTCATTCAACCTTGTCTTCGAATCACAGGTGAAACTATGAGTTTAGCAACTCATCACCAAAGTAACTCTCTTCTCTCTAATTATCTCCATTGACTAACTCTAATGCCCCACACGGCTAAAATGGAAGAAATAAAACCTAAACAGAGTCGTGAAACCCTAGGAAATATAATAATAATAATAATAATAATAATAATAATAATAATAATAATAATAATAATTATTATTATTATTATTATTATTATTATTTTTTTTTTTTTATAAATAATAATAATAATAATAATAATAATAATAATAATAATAATAATAATATCTTCGAACTTAAAGTCGGCATGCTGAACACGGGGTAGCGACGGGTGCCGGTGGAATAAAGGTTGGCACCGTCCCGTTAGTGACGAGCTTTCTTCTTATCTTCGACGTTGTGCTTCCTTGCTCTTTTGTAGCTCCTTCCTTAGCCTTCATATGCTCCAAAACATTTCATTTAAGCTTCTCCAAGATCCCATCCAAGGTCGGAATGTAAAACTGCAGAATAAATACTAAAAGCGCGTAGATTCCGATCTCGAATACTTCATAGGAAATATACGAAACTAGACAAAAACATATGCAATACTCCTATTGAAATGCAATAAGAACCACCTACAGTGCCTATATAAAATATGCATTATCATTCCTTCGGAAGATGATGAAAGTGAAGATTAAGAAGATCCCTTTGCATTGATCACCAGAGGGCTAGCACGAATTCTCAAGATGAAGAAACAATTTTTTAGCCGAGAATATAATGGTTCATAAAAATACAAAGGTAAGTCTTATACTTCCAATAAAATAACTAAATTAATGGCTTGCTTCGAATATGGTGATACAGATCATCTGGTTAGAGAATGTCCACAAAAGAAGAGGAACAAATTTAGATAGGACTACCAAAAAGGAAAGCCATGGTGGCTGCCTGGAGTGATTCAGACTCATCCAGTGAATCAGAATTCGAGAATGAACAAGCCAATCTTTACTTGATGGCTGATCAAGAAGAAATCCCTAAGAAGCATCTTGAGTAGTGGATATAACAAGAATTTTTAAAAGAAAGCTCCTAACACTTTTGTGAAAGCTAAAGGGAATTGGCGCACACCCACTTGTTATTTTTGTTGTAAGAAAGGACATGTCAAGACTACTTGTCTTTATCGTAGAAATGATCCCTATATAATATGTAACACTTTTCCATTGTGCTTGAGAGAATAGGTAAAACAAATTTGGGTTCCTAAATTGACTCGAACACCAAACATGGTCCATTCCGATTATGAATTCAAGTTTCAATTTGGTCTAGCCAAAAAGGTGGAATTTGGTTGTTTTGCAGGATATCACTAGCGTAGGAGGGAGATCGAATGAATAAATAAAGATATAAACTCAACCAACTCCCTCTCTATGCAAATAAAATTATAAGACTTCTTCCCGATGCAATAATAGGGAATCAGGATCGATCCACGAGGAAGCGTGTCAGCGCTTGCCTAGGTAGTCGCGAAATCAGCTCTCGATGTCGACCAAAAGTCACTCGACATCGGCTGAGATCAAGTTGATGTCGGCTACGACAGTTGATTTCTAGTGCAACCTGCAAAAACATAAACAAGGCAGTTGACGTTAGGTCAGATCCACTCGATATCGACTGAAAGTCCAGTCGATCTCGAGTACATAAATAGAAAAGCATAAACTTTTTGTCAAGCAATGAATGACCGAAAGATGTAAGAATGGATGAGAAGTAATGCTCATAAATATCAAAGGGTTTTGTTAACAATATTATAAAAGCTTCCAAGGCAAGAGATTACCACAACAATCACCATGCAATCAACATACTGAACTCATGTAAGATATATGCTTTTCATCCAATAAATAACTCTCTTTATCAACAAATATGATGAAGGGCCGACCATGGTGCTTCAAGACACCACTAAGGGAGCTTATTTAAAAGTATGATTGATCTCATTTGGCTCAAGAAAGCTTCATTTCAGCCAGCTTAGGCCTTGCCATTTTAGTGTTTTATGTAAAACCTATTATTAGTATATTTTTTTAATTTCCATAATATTAGCAAGACATTTTTCATTGTAAAATCAGATTTGTGTTCTCTTAGGAGATAGACCAAGTTCCCCTGCGTGGGATAGGTTCCAATGGGTAGTCTTAAGCTTGATTTGTCTTGTGTGTGTCGATCCTCACCATAGGATTGGTGCTATCAAGCATTCATGAGCATCCTTCCCGTGCTTCAAGGTTGCGTCCTTGATTATGTGAGACTCTAATGGTTGGTCTTTCGATCATTTGGCTCGGTTCTCGTTCGCGATAGCATCGTGGGTCTCGTCGTTGTTTCCGTTTGGTTCTCGATCTTGTTGTATTGTGGGTCTTGTCATTGTTTCATTGGGTTATCCATCTCTTTATCTATCTGTCTACATATTGGGTTCATTTCTTAATTTAATCTCCACTGCTTTGTGTCTTTATCATCTTTTCCTCATGTTGTTCTTGCTTGAGTCGTTGGTGTTGATAGATCGGGCCATCCTACGGCTAATCCCCGTATCAAAGTGGTATCAGAGCTGCGTTGTCGACATCAACTTGTTGTGTCTTCATTTTCATCATCAAGAGTCCAAAAATGCTATAAAAAGAGTCTCGCCACATCCAATGTGAGTTCCTATTTTCTTCTTGGTTTTTCATGCTTGTTTGGTTTGCTTTTGGTTGAATCACCGAAGCCATTACCCACTACCCAGAATATTACCATAGAACCACCACTTTGATATGGGGATTTGATGCAGTACAAATGGCGATGACTCCTGGTGACATTGAGGACAACATGAAGGTGCTATTTGATGGTCCTATCACTCGTGCAAGGGGCAAGAAGATTCAAGATGCTACCATGACACTTCTCATTCGTTACCAAGGAACTATGGAGCAAGGATTTAGGCCACCTTAGATCACTTTGCTCAAGACTAAACCACCAGCACCGGAAGTGATCTTGCGATCACGCACGGAGCTCATGAAGACTCGACATCATCCACCATGACTTAAGACACACACGCATAGGGTCAATGCCGAGGCCTTGGTGTCGATGTCGAGGGCTCACACACGCATGTGGGCTTTCCTGTGGGCTGGCCGGTTTTACTTAGTTAGATTAAACATTATTATTTCATGTAATTAGGAAAATAAATGTGGGAAGGAAAATATCTCCTCTAGATAAATTCCTTAA
Organism: Persicaria tinctoria; assembly: GCA_037127255.1. Taxonomy (NCBI): domain Eukaryota; kingdom Viridiplantae; phylum Streptophyta; class Magnoliopsida; order Caryophyllales; family Polygonaceae; genus Persicaria; species Persicaria tinctoria. The sequence goes on from JBANSL010000006.1 coordinate 73,561,851, forward strand.
CCATTAAGCCTAGTTTATCTATCTTTTATCTAGGATCTATCCATCTTAGTTAGGATTTATCTATCTATTTATTATTTTATCTAAGCCAAAACGCTATCATTTGCAAGGTAGAATTGACATGCTTTGTTATTTAAACACCTTTCATCATTCAATAGAAATCAGATTGGAAATTATATTGAGGAAACCTTTTTGGCTAAAAAGGTTCTTCAATCTCCCAATCCAAAACCCTAGCAATCAAGTTCATGTTCTTGTTGATTCACCATTCAAAGATCCAAACCCTAGTTCTCCCAAACACACCCAAAACACAAGAAGAGACAAAGCTGGGAAATCTGTCACCAAATCCAGAACACATTTGTCGCAGAAACCTCGGGCCCTGTAAGGCCGCGGCGCATCCGAGTGCTGGCGCTGCGCTCCCCAGTCTCCGTCGCTGCTGATGTTCCCTTTTCTGTCGCTACTGCTGTGTTTTGTTATTTGTTGAATTTCACTGTGTTGTCTGTCGCTAAACCAGTCCTTACACATATTGTTTAAATTGTTCCAAATCAAGAGATATCAAAGAATATTGCAAGATCGGGGCAAATATATGAAATAGTTCTTGGTTTTGAGCCCATAGGCGAAGGATCGGAATTTGCAACGTATCAAGTGGTAACGGATTCTCATGTTTATGCAAGTTCTTTACTCTCTTCATTCTTTTATTTGAGTGATTATTTTTTGTGCCTATTTTTCTTACCATACCCTACATAAAATTCAAATCTTTATTCATCCCTAAAAATTGGCACTTTTATTTGGGTAATTTTCTTTTTTGGATCTACAATTTGGAAGATATTGAGTTTTTGGTTTGCAAGTTTTGATTTTTATTCCATGTTACTACATATCATGCCTATGAATGTGATTATTGGATTAAGTATTGTCATGAACTTGCACCACTAAAGAACCCTTCTTTACCTTTATTCCATGTTGCTACATATCGTAGCTTGTTTTTATTTATTTTTTGATTTTCTGTCACCATTACAGTAGGTCCTTTACAGCGACAATAGCATTAAAAAAAAAGCCGAGTACAAAAAAAACAAAAGAAAAGAAAAGCATTCATCTTTACCTTTGTTTGAGTTAGTAACTCTTGCATCTTGTTATTTTTTTCGTTAGCTAATTCATTTTTTGTGCCTATTTTTCCTTGCAATATTCTAGAAGAAAGTTGTGTCCTTCTCACTACAATATTCTGGAAGAAAGTTGCCTTGGATTGGTGCTGACGCAAGGCACCAAAATGGTTACCGATTTTCAGCTTATGCATCAAATGGTGCTCCATCAAGTACAAACACAAAAAGAGAATGAGTTGTGGTTTAGAGTTGGTGGACATCTCGCACGTTTTTCAATTGCTGAGTTTCATGTTATTACAGGCCTTCCTTGTGAAGACCGTGTTTGTAATATCCCAAAGAAAGTGTCAATATTTGAATTTTTTGGGCAGAAGAAAATGACTCATGATGAGTTACTTGATTGTTTTATATCTGTGAAAAAAGAAGTCTAAGAAGAAGTTGATTATGGCAAAGGATTGAGAGGTTAATTGTTTATAGGAGGTCAGCAGTTGTAAGTGCACAATTCTTATCTCTTGCATGCAATGAGAAGGAGTTTGAACTATATCCTTGGGGTAGAGAGTCATACACCCGTTTTTTGAAGTCATTGAAGAGTTCTTCTGTTGCAGATCGGAATAGGGTTAGGGGTTCTTATCAAATGTATGGGTATTACCTTGCATTCCAAGTATTGTGCTTTAGTGTTTGCATGTCTTATGTCAGCATTTTTTTGTCTGTGTCAGCACAACTTTATTGTTTATGTGAGCATTTTTTAAATATTGTTTTGTAGTGTCATAACGAGTTTTCTTTTGTAACAGGCTTGGATATTAGAAGCTTTCCGAGCTATCTCTGTTAATTTTGACTGTAATTTTAAGATGTCTGATAGAGATCCATACTCATTGCACTGGGAATGTGATTATAGCCATGTGTACACTGAGGCTGAGAAGTTCTTTCATGGCGATTTGGTAATAATTTTATATTTTTCCTCTTTAAGAACATTTTTATTTTATGCATCTTTGTGTTTTTATTCTGATACATGCATTTTGTCCAGACTCCATTGTTCCCTATTTATGGGGAGTTTGCACGCACCGAAGGGATGGGGTTTGCTGATGAAAAAGCTGATGTTGTAGTTGATGCAGTAGTTGATGCATCAGTTGATGAAATAGGCTTTGGATCTGTTGATGAGACATTGTATGAGAGTCGTCGTCTTCGTAAAAGAGCATATGAAGCTAGGTTTTCAAACAGGGCTGTCCAGGTTGATGATGAAGAAGCTAATGTCTTACAGAAACATGCTGAAGGAGAGACCTCAAAGAAGAAGACACCTGTGAAGAGAGGCAAGGCTGCTAGAAAGAAACAGGATGAGATGTCCTTTGAAACTGCTTTTGAAGTTTTCCCTGGGGGGATAAAGAAGATGTTGTAGAGACCTCAAAGAAGAGGAAATCTTCCACTGGAGGGATGGGTGGTAAAAAGAAATAGAAGGTGGCGTCCAGCGATACCTCTGAGGAACGGGTTCCCCTGAGGAGGGGTCGTTCTGCAAGTTATGTTCTATTCAATCCATACATTGCTTTATAACGTCAAAAAATCTGTCAACAGTGAAGTAAAGAAGCTTAGATAGAAGGCTTCAACAATGAGGAAAGGTAGTACAGTTATTCCTTCTAAGAAGGTGAAAAGAGTTACTGCTGACACAGATCTGCATAAGGAGGTTGATGTGGTTGCTTCACTTTCCAAGAGATGTCTTTTGGGTACTGATTCATGTGATTTATTAGACGATGATGTCCCGCTGAATATTGTCTTTCAGCGGAGATATAAGATGAAGAAAGGTGGTGTAGGTAGTGGGAGGCCGTTATATGATAGTACTGCTGACAGGTCTTATGTTCTTCCTTCAGTTCCTGTTCTTAATAATGAGGGTGCCCATGGAGTGGAGACCGTAGATATTCATGTTGCAGTCTCTAAATCTGGTGGTGAAGTCAGTGTTGGTGATGGACAAGGTTGATGATTTTTTTGCTCACACCCATTCTTCTAAATCTTGTGGTGAAGGCCGTGTTTGTGATGACAAGCTTGATGTTTTTATTGCTGACACCCATTCTTCTAAATCTGATGAATTGGATGCTCCTCATACAGCCATGCTTTTTATTTTGGCCGATCTTGCAGATGTGATTGATTGTGGTGACAACGTTGAAGGAGTTGAGAAACCTTCTAGTGACGGCGTGGAAGACGGTGATGTAGCGACGCCTTATGTGTAGAGGTCACCTTTGGGGAGTGTTGAAGCACATGATATTTTTGATGGGGGTCTTGTGGGAATGAAGAAATTCGTGTTTCAAGTGTTGAAGCTGGCAAAATAGCAGTGTCAGCAGAGAGAGTGAAAGGTACTGAACATGTATCTCGTCAAATGGAGGCCAACAATGATTCAACTGGTGAGTTGCCTCCAAAAATACATGTTGATGTTTTTGCTTCTTCTCTCCCATCTCATCCTGATTTGGTGAAGAAGATTTTTAGGAGGATTGAGAAGCTTGAAGAGTTCCCTAAATCTATGCATCTGTTATCTGCGAGGGTTGATGCAATTGAAACAAAGATTGTGGAGTTGACTGGGATTCTTCAAGTTTTTGGTGAGATGTCGAAGAGGTACGATGAGCTTGAGGTTAGGGTTGCTAATTATGAGGCTTTGGTTGAGAGGTTACAGGCAAATGCTCTCAAGCCTGAAGATGATAAGCACATTGCTGGTAAGTCCGAGGGCACTCCTTCGAACGTCGATGATGAACATGTCTGGGGTGGTAAGTCCTAGGGCACACCTGTGAAGGATGATGATAAAGATCTGAACAAAATTGTGAATGATGTTGTGTGTGATCTTCAGCAGTCTTTCCCTAATGAGGAGTTGGTGTTGAAATCATCTCCTGCTTCTATTAACGGTGTGCACGTGTCTTTGCCATCAATATATTCTGAGGTTCCAGTAGTGGATAAGGAGTTTCCATTTGTTGTCGCTGACACTGAATTTAAGGTTGTAGGTGCGGAAGTGAAATGTGTGCAGGATTTGAAATGTGATATTTCATTAATGAAGCATGAAGTTGATGATGCCAAAATGGTCGGAGATGAGGTTGGAATTCCATCAACTACTGTTGAAGCCCATCAATCTACAAAGTGTGGAGGCGAAGGTGCTGATGGTAAAGTTGTTGGAGTTAGAGTTGACCCATCCTTGGAAAAGTACATCACTCTGTCTGATAACGATGATGATAAGGGTGTAGGTGATGATTGGGATGCGGTCGCCAAAGATCCTGCAACTAAAATTGAAGTTGAACAATTAAAGGCTTCCAATCTTATCCCATCAACCATTACATTCCTGTATGACCCAGTTGAGCGGGAGAAAAAAGTGAGGATGCCAAAGCATGCCCCTAACAAGTCATTGATCAGCTCGGAAGATCATGATTTTATTTATGGACTTGTAAAGAAACAAAGGTATGATTTATTTTTATGTTCAATATGTGTTATGAAATGTTGTTGTCATTATATTAGTTACAGCATCTCATGCTAGTTATATTTTTATGCATTTTGTGTAATTTTGGGTAGGAATTTTTTTGTTGCTGGTCCAATTTCAAGATTTGACAAAAAAAATTTCCAGCACATTTTAGTGAAGAATCTATGGCTTGATTGTCAGGGAATAACTGCTTGTTTTTTGGACTAGATATATGTGAGTGGATTGGATTTTATTGTATTTGTTGATTGTTGAATTCACTTTTTTACTACTTTTTGCAGCATCTAGAAGCAGGTTTGATTCACATTAGGAGGCGCATTTCTGAGGACCTTGTCCAATATCGAGATGTTCTTGTTCTGGTTTGGCTATTTTACCTAAAGTACCCGCCTGAATATGCTTCAAGTTATGGGGAAGAGATACCTCTTAAAGTCAACACTGAGGATTATTTTGTCGGTACGTACCCTGCTGATTAGGGAAAGTCATGGACATCGGTAAAGAAAATTTACACAATTTTCAATGTGATAAACAAGCACTGGGTGGCGTTGGAGATTAAAATTGAGGAGAGGGTAATCAATGTATACGATTGCAATGTCTCTGTTGTTAGGGATGGTGTTTTTGAAGAACAATTGTAATCGTTTGCTATTTGGCTCCCAATTCATTTGTCAAAGGCTGGGCTATATGAAAACTTTGATTCCTCTCCTTTCCAGCTAAACATGGTTCATGGGTTAATGCATGATTCTACCAGGTATGTATTTTTTTATCTTGTTTTGTTTGTTGGTTACCTTAAGATACATGTTATTTATGTGCCGACATTACATTCTTCCTTTTTGTGTTTACAGGGCTTCATGTGGTGTATTTAAATTAAAAGCGATTGAAGCGTCTGTATTTGGGGGAGATGTTAAAGGGTTCAACAACGAGACGATCTTTCGATTCAGGGAACTAATGTGCTCAGATCTGATCAAGGAAACCTGGAGTTTTAAATTTTAAAACCAGTGTTTAGATAGGTTGTTGTTGTGTATATGGGGAAGTTTGGATGTAATCTAACAAATTTAGTGCTCAAATAGATAAGTAGTGGTTACACTGATATGAAGTAGTGGTGACAATATCCTTGTATTTTTTTTTTATGTTTGCCATGTCTGTGGTGACGTTTTATGTTAGTGAACATTATGTGCTGCCACCAGGTGTCTAAGTTCCAAAATAGTGGTGACACTGATATTAGTTTCAAGTAGTGGTGATACTGTCATTGTATTTGGTGATTTTGAAGTGTATGTGGTGGCACAAGGTGGTTATAGTAGTTAGAAGTATTGGCGACACTAGAATTGTGCTTGCACATCAATTGAGTCTTGCGAATTTGTGCCCAGCATAATTTTATTTCATCTCAATATAATTTTATACTTTTTCAATAGATTATTTGAACAACATTGAATTATTTTTTTTACGGAAATTTCGCGGGGTTCCCTTGAGGTATTGCAATTTTCGCGGGGTATACAACCCTTTTACATATTTCGTACGGTACCCCTGTGTTTTTGTTACATTTCGCCTCACGCCCTCGGTGGTTAAACTTAACGGATGTGCACTCATCTCCGTTAATTTTGAAATTAAAAAAAAAACAAAACGAAAGAAAACTCGGCATCTTCACTGAAAGTCGACCGGAGAACGAAGGCACACCACGAAGAAGGAGAATGAATACACAGAACTGAGCGAGGCGGTGACTGGAGAACGAGGAAGAACCGAGCGAGGCGGTGACTGGAGAACGAGGAAGAACTGAGCGAGACGGTGACTGAGGGCAGCGCCGGTGCCTGAGGGCAGCGGCGAGACTGCTGCTAGAGGCATTGTGACTTGTGAAGATGGAGGCGATAATGGGAGGAGAAGTCAGACACCGAACCCCCGTGATTGAGAGCAAAGGGATTGGTGACCCATTGTCTATGCCGGCGACCGGAGGTGGAGAAGAAGATGATATCAGGTTAGCATATTTTTTCCCTTTACTGAAATTTAGGGTTTAGGTTGAAATTGAATTGATGCATTTGGGGGAAATTGGCATTTTCAATTTGAAATTGGGGGCTTTCTACTACATAACATTGCTATGTCGAGTCTTATTAGAAACTGAATGTGTGCATTTTTCTTTTCTTTTTGCTATATGCATTGTATTATATATGTGAATTGGGTGGGTGGGGGTTGGGATCATAGCCAATTGGAAACAAAATGTCTCCTCATCATCACCTCTCCATGGTAGCTAGTGGGTGTCATTAACCTTCTGGTGCTCAACTTCTCTGAGAATGGAAATCAATTTCCATTTTTGCAGGGATATATATTTGCTTCATTGCTTGTTCCATCAACAAATTATTTTACCCATCAGTTTTTGAATTTTGGAAGTCTCAAAATGAGCAAAAGGACTTCACTGGAGTCTAGGACCACACCCATTTTAACCTGTCAAGCTCTGGAAAATGGTTGGCCATGAAAACTTTTATAAAAGGGGTAAGTGTTCAAAACACAACAATGCTATGTTTGCTGAGACATTCATATGGTATATCACCTAGTATAATGCAGATACAAAAAAAAATGCACACATTTCGTTTCTTGTGATGTAATCGGTGACCGGAGTTGGAGAAGAACAAAGCTGTTGGAATTTGGTTAATGGTGTGTGATGAGTTTATTACAGCCTTAATTCTTATTCATGTGAGTTTTGAGTATAGAATTCTGTGAGTTACTAACAAAATTTGTGTCTAATTTATATCTTTGAATATTGGGTTTTCTTTCTTTGTTTTATGAAAGAAGTAACTTGGTAGTTGGTACTAATATATTCTTTGCAGCTCTACTGTCAAGTTTATTATCACGGGTTGCTATATATTCATCATAGCTCATATTTACAAAATAAGGAGTTTATTATAACAAACTTTCTAATTGAAAATTTGAAACCATGTGCAAACGAGATATCTGATTCATATTATTATTATTATTATTCTGCAAGGTTTTTGGGCATAGCAATGAAAGATGTAAGCTGCTACAGGGGAAGGAAAGAGCGTCAAAGAAGCTTATTTGGATTCCTAAACTGGTGTTTATGGGAATTCAGATGAGCTGAGGACTGCTACTGTTAGCAAGATGGATGAACCGGGAACTAGCCTTGTGTCTGCTACGGATGCCTTAGCAACTATCGTAACTGCACCAGACACTCGGGCTTTAATTGATAAAGGATACCATGACAACAATGACAGTAAAGACACCTCACCAGCCCAAGAGATGACAGCAGCCTCGGATGCCGCTAGATCACATGAATCGATAGATAAAGCAAATCACGACGATGCTGGCTCTAAAGATAGGACAGACAAGGAAACTCTGAACTTAAAGGAGGGTCCCTGCTGCTAAGCGAAAGAAAGACAGAAGCTTTAATGTCCGAGAGGAGTAGGGAGGTAGGAATGGGGATCCAGGAAAAAATTCTTAGTGCTCTATTGGAGACTAAGATGTTGGCAAAAAAATGTAGAAGTTGTGAAAAGTAGACTCATGTATGGGTGGATGCACTGTGTAAATGGCGATAACGAAAGAAAAGGGACGATCTGGCTGAGTTGAAATCCTGATGTGTGTGATGTTCCTGTCATAGCAGTTCATGATCAGTTTATTCATTGTGCTGTGGAGACAAGGGACAGAAAGAAAAGGAGAAATAAGATGTGGGTTCGAATGAAAATTTTAGCTTATTAGCTCAAACGGTAGAGCATTGTGCTTAGGCACAAGATGTGGGTTCGAATCCCACATAAGCTACACGTACATTACAAATTACAGTAAGGCCCTCATCTTGTTTAGGAGCTAGTTAGAGAAATCAAGAGCATTGTGCTTATGACTAAACTCTATCCGTATATAAGCTAGAGAAAAGAATTAAATTTTGTGGTGATTCTTTGAAGAACATTTCAGTTGCCATTTTGAGAAATCAGCCTATATGGGACTCGAACCCATATCTTGTGCATAAGCACATGCTCTACCGTTTGAGCTAATAGACTTTTTAACAACCCATTTTATCATCGCCAAGACAATTTTCTCTCACAAAAACAGCACAATGCAGATAATGAACCCATTTTATCATGCGATGCAGTGTAAGGTGAACTTTCTGTGAGGTTTTTTAGCAGCTCCATCTTCTGTTCCTTGGGAATCTGACAAGAGAGAGATCAAAGCAACAATATAGATGCTTTTAATCATGAACTATGAAGATGCTTTTAATCATGAACTATCTTCTATACAAGTATTTTGATAGTGGAAACTTCAAACTCCTTGCAACCTATCAGCGATTTCAAGAATAGTAAGGAAATTAATCATTAATTCTATAATAAATCAAGAAAACAACATACAGATTATTGGCATATCAGGGCAAAAACCAACATGCATGGCACCAAATGGAAAACTTTTTTGAGAGGGTATCTTCAAAGCCAAATCTTCAGAGACGGTACACTTGTAGCGAGTTGAACCCTATAGTGGACAACCACGACCTTTAATTTGATGATAAAATTAGCATTGCAAAGATAGCTGCAAAAGAGCATCGGACATTAGTTTGCTATCCTCACTTTCATTTGCTAATGAGCTGATGTCCTCTTCTTCTGTAGAAATTTCAGCCACTGATGTGATGCACTAAAAAATGGCAAACAACCTCTCTAATGGAAAAGTTCCAGGTCCTTTCATGAGCAATTACAGCTCTGTAGTTTTTTTCTTCTCTATTTGTTTCTCTGAACACCTGATCGGGATAAATGGGCACTTAGTGCATCTTAGCAAAAACTATATTCATAAATTATTAGAGTATTTCTGACAGATTATGTAGAAATAGAAGTGAACTTATATGCAGCAGCCAGCTTGTGTTTCTATGGTAAAAATTTGGTTTCTAATGGGCAATTGCAACCTTAGACACAAGCTGACATGTTAGAAACCAAATTTAACCATAAATACACAAGCTGAGAAACGAAATTTCATTCAACTCGGATGGATGACAATAAATAACTTAGCAAGCATTGCAATTTTATTAACAAATCCACCGTAGATACACAAGCTGTAAAACGAAATTGAGAAACGAAATTTCAACTTACAAATGCATCAATCTCAACCTAAACCCTAAATTTCACATCACAAGAAAACCTCAAATGCACCAATTTCAACCTCAACCCTAAATTTCAGTAAAAGGCTAAAACTCACTAACCTCTCTGCAACTTCTTCTTCTCCACCTCCGGTCGCCGGCCGAGGCAATGGGCCACCACTGCCTTCAGTCTCAATCACAACGCCTCTAGCTTCTCCTCCCACTACCGCCCCCATTTTCACAAATCACAACGCCTCTAGCAGCAGCCTCGCCGCCGCCCTCTGTCATCGGCGCTCAGTCACTCTCTCGCCCTGTCTTTCTTCGACCTTCGTCTTCTCTTTCCTCTTGCTCGAGCTTTCTTTCGTTTCTTTCTTTCTTTTTTTAATTTCAAAACTAACGGAGCTTTGACCCTCTGTTAAGTTTAACCATCGAGGGCGCGAGGTGAAATCGAACAAAAACTCAGGGGTACCACGCGAAATATGTAAAAGAGTTGTATACCCCGCGAAAATTGCAATACCTGGAGGGTACCTCGCGAAATTTCCGTTTTTTTTATTATCATTCGAATAAAATTGCACACCATGTGCGATTGGTGAAAATTTGCTCAACAGGATCTTATTTTTTATCAATAATATTTTATATTTGCACAACGATTGAGACTTGTGAATTTGTGCCCAATATGATCTTATTTTCCCTCAATATTCTTTTCTATTTTTTAAATATATTTTTTCCACGATGTGGTCTTATTTTTTTATTATCATTCGAATAAAATTGCCCACCATGGGGCGATTGGTGAAAATTTGCTCAACATGATCTTATTTTTTATCAATAATATTTTATATTTGCACAACAATTGAGCCCTGTGAATTTGTGCCCAATATGATCTTATTTTTCCTCAATATAATTTTTTAGTTTTTAAATATATTTTGTTCATGATGTTGTCTTTTCATTGGTCATCATTAGAATTAAATTGCACATCATGGTCGTTTGGTGAAAATTTGCTCAATATTATCTTATTTTTGCTGAATAATAGGTTAAATTTTGCACAACAATAGGATTGGACAACATTGGTGTTGGGTTTAGTTTAAACTTCATCATAGGAGACTATGGCCCATTTTCCCGATCAAAGAAGTTGACCCATTTCAGTTACTTTATATAGGGGTTGTACTTCAGTAGATCTCTAAGACTCCAACGTCATTTCAACTCTTTCCACTCTCTTCCCCATTACCGTCTCTCCAAGTCTTTTCATCTTCCTCCACACGCTCTTCCCCTTTCCGGATTTTTCTTCACAAGGTGCGCCCTGGCCTTTCTTATGTAGTTCTCTCCCTTTCGTTCTTCTATAAATTTTATATAATCGGTTAGGGTTTTTTTACATTTTTCCAGCAAGTTTTATGTTGTTTTTTTCTGATTTTAGATTACTTTTTCATTATCTTTCAGTCGGTTAGGGTTTTAGTTTGCGGGTGACGCTGAGTTCATTGAATATGGTCTCTGCCCAGACCTTATTATGGATGTACATTTCATTGACGACCCTGATTCTGAGATAAGCTCTGATTCAAGCTCTGAATCTGATATGAGCTTCGACTCTGAAATGGATGTGGATCCCCCAGCTCCTCCAGCAAATGCAGACCAGAATGGAAATTTACAAGAGATACATCATCTGGAACAGGATGGGGATAAATGCACAATATGCCTTGATCTGATGTTGCCATCGATGCCTGCCATTCACACACCGTGTGACCATTCCTTCCACCCACACTGTCTCCTAGAGTGGGTGGAAATTCAAGGCATTTGTCCACTTTGTCGATCAGCTCTTTAGCCATAGGTCTAATGTATATCTGTTGTGAAAAGACAGTGTAGTTGCACCTATTTTGTGGGAGTTAATTTAAGGAAATGTATGATATGAATGGAATTTTGTGTTTGATAATATTTTGTATCTGATTTCCATTCAAATAATACCAGTGTATTTTGTAACTATTTGGGTTACTTGGTGTATGTAAATGCATAATATTAATGAAATTTATGTGCTATTATATTTGTTTGTAATTTCCATTATATCATATTTGTCCTGATGTTTGAGTATGATATTGTGTTTTATTTGATATAAAAAGACCATCTAAACTTTGATGAATTTGCTCATATATCCTGTGTGGATTTAAAATACATATAAAACTTATTTTTCCCAAAATCATGCACGGTTGTGCATCCCAAAATAGTGCTGACACTGATATCAGTTACAAGTAGTGGTGACAGTGGCCTAGTATTTTTTGATGTTGAAGTGTATGTGGTGGGAAGAGGTTTTTAATGCCCAAAGTACTGTTGACATTTTTTGTCCGATTAGTTTGAAGCAATGGTGACACCATACTTGTATTTTTTTGATTTTGTAGTGTATGTGGTGACACTATGTGGTTGTTGTCCAAAGTCGTGCTGACAGTGATATCAGTTACAATTAGTGGTGACATTGGCCTTTTTTTTATATTGAAGTCTATGTGGTGGAAAGAGGTGTTTAATCCACATATTATTGTTCACATTGTTGGTTATATTAGTTTGAAGTAGTGGTGTCACCAGTTTGATGGTTTCTGATATTGAAGTTTATGTTGTGACACTAGGTTGTTTAGACCCAAAGTAGTGCTGACATTGATACTAGTTACAAATAGTGGTAACACTAGACTTATATATTTTTGTTTTTATAGTGTATGTGGTGACACTATGTGGTTGAGATGCAAAGTATTGGTGACACTGATATTATTTACAAGTAGTGGTGACACGGGCCTTGTATATTTTTTTTATTTTGATGTGTATGGGGTGGCAAGAGGTGTTTAATGCACATAGTCTTGTTGACATTGTTGGTTATATTAGTTTGAAGTAGTGGTGTCACCAGTTGGTTGTTTTCTGATATTGAAGTGTACGTGGAGACACTAGGTGGTTGATACCCAAAGTAGTGCTGACAGTGAAACTAGTTACAAACAGTGTTGACACTAGACGTGCATATTTTGATTTTGTAGTGTATGTGGTGACACTATGTGGCTGAGGACCAAAGTACTGCTGACACTGAAATTAGTTACAACTATTGGTGATACTAGTCTTGTATTTTATGATTTTGAGGTGTATGTTGTGACATTTATATTTGCTCAACAATAGGTTATTTTTGCATCACACTTGAGACTTGTGAAATTTTTCCCAATATGATTCTATTTTGTTTCTCAATATAATTTTATAGTTTCTCAATAGAGTATTACACAACATGGTCTTATTTTTCTCATTGATAGAATAAAGTTGCACAACATGTGGAGGGATTGGTGTAATTTTTGCTCAACATCACCTTATTTTTGCTCAATAGTAGTTTATAGTTGCACAACAATCGAGCCTTTTGAAATATTCTCATTATGATTATATTTTTTTTCAATATAATTTTATACTTTTCCAATAATTTTGTTTGCCCATCATGGTATTATTTTTTGCTCATCATTAGATTAAAATTTCATAACACCGGCGATTGGTGAAAATTTGCTAAACATGATCTTATTTTTGCTTATCAATAGATTATTTTTGCACAAATATTTATATTTTTCAAATTGCCTTCAACATAGCCATTGGGCTTAGTTTAGAGAGGCCCATCCCATTTCTCGTTTATTTATACGTTGCTTGAACGTTGTTCAAATTATTTGCAAGTCTTTTCATCTCCCTCCAGTTGTTCATCTTCATCCACTCTCGTTCCCATTAAGATTTTCTCTTCTCAAGGTGCGATTCTGGTTCTGGTATGTATGCCTTTCTGTTTCCTTCCTCTGAAAAAAACGTGATCGGTTATTTTGATGTACTGTTTCAGCAAATTTTTTATTGTTGTATTTTGCGATATTCGTTTATCTTTCCATTACCTTTCAGTCTATTAAACCCATATATTGTTGTTTGTCTTGCTTAGTTCGTATTGCATTATTTTTTGTGGGTGTTGTTTGTTTCTTACTGTAAATAAAAGTTATCCGTTAGAGTTGGTCCAGTTTTTCAGATATTTTATCTTTCTTTGTGTTTCTAAAATATTTATTTCCTATTAATATCCCTATAATGTTTTATTTTTAAGTGATTGTCTAATATATGAGTGTATCTTGATTTTTTTTGTGTAGGTTTTCTCTCTTTCAATGGCATTTCCAACTTATACTGAAGTAGATTGTCTAATATATGACTACAGTGTTGGTACTTATGAAGTGGAAATATCAACAATTGAGTCATACTGGTATGGACCGAGTCAACAATTGAGTCATACTTATGAAGTGGAAAGATGGGGTGATATCAATGATCTGGACAACTTTGTTTTTAAAGTTGAAGACAACCATGACATAAAACACTTCTCGTTGAACCCCAAATACAATCTAATCAACATAATATAAAACAGATAGACATTAGTGATTGAGCTTGTTAACTTTAATTTCAAATTCAGTATTTTGAGAACTTTATTCAGGTGATTGCGAGGGACTACCATGTCTACATCTCTCAAAGAAATGTGTGGTGACAAAGACAATATAGTATCAAGGTGGACGTTAAACCTCTTAAATTGTTCATCACAAGCTCCTGATGATACACTCTCCACATTAAACTGGATCAAGAATAGAAATTAGTAAAAAAAAAAAAACAGACCCATTGTAGTATTGACAAAACAATGGAGTGTAATTGAAGGATGAACTTGTAAAGATATTACAGATTTGTTGATATTGACAAATAGTCTTACTGGTGATTGAGCATTTTTATACTGTTCCTTGTGGTTGAGGACAACTGCCCATGCATCAATAATGACACTAGACAAGTGGGTTTCATCTTCAAGTGTACCCATGTCTGTCCTTACAATTTCAACAGACTTGTGTTTATATAAAACTTCCATGCAAAGCGAATCATTATGAAGATGGATTAAGTAAAAATAATCTTTTACCTGTAATAGAATATACACTAAGTAAATTAAGATTAAAATGAACTTACGTGCTTTGAGTTGTTTTCATTGCTAAATAGGCTGAAACAGTGGGCTCAATTTCAGAGATAGGATCATTAATATCAACAACACGTGAATAATAAGGGCTTTTCAAAGATGCAGAAGGTTTATGTGCTCTCCTTGCAGCTTCTTCTCTCTTTGTGTCATTCAGTTATTCTGTAGCATTCACATCAGCCGTGTTGACACGTGGTGATCTCTGTATTGGCAATGTAGCAGGGGACTTGCATTTTCTTCTACCTTCCAAATGGTTCCCTGGTGGAATATCAGGTTCAAATTGAGTGGGTAGGGAATTTGGAGTTGTGCATAATATGTCCGCAGTTTTAGCTTGAACATCTTGGTGTATTGGCGGATGACCATGGTTGCCTGGAGGAGCTTGGTTTGGTTCATTCGTAACGTTGTTTTCATCTCCGGTGTTCTGTGATGTCCATTTATCTTTCTTAAAAACAGGATCTTTTAGAATTATATCAAAGGAAAATTCCCCATCTACTTTGATGTTTGATTTTAATTTTTTCTTATTCTGATACACCATCTCAATTTGAATAATGCAATCTAAGAAAGCCGGGTCTTACCAGAATTTTTCTTGGGAGTCGGTAAAATGTGTGTTTGGAGAGTCATTCATATAAGACCTGTCAACAACATTTGTAGTAGGCTCAGGGGTTACATCTTCCATCCCTAGAAGCTGGTTTGCCCCATGCAGAAGTCTTTTCACCTTGTCATCATGTTGTAGTTCAGGCGGTACATTTGTGGACCACTCAACAAAATCGGATATAGCAGATGCAAGCATAGAAGTTTTTTGAGCAAAAAACTTTATCCAACTCTAGAAGATAACAGCACATAAAAAAACAAGAATAAAAAATAACCACTGAATATCAGAACATGCTAAATTGCACCAATATTAGATTGAATTGTTTTAAAGAATTCATATAAACCTCTACTGGGGGTGGTTGTTTTTCTGGATCAACAGGGTGATTGGTGCCTTCATCATTTTGTGCAGTAGTGGGCGGACAAGATGTAGACGGTATGTCTTTATGGGAAGGAACAATTTGGCGAGCCTGGATTAAGCCACGGCCAAAGCCTCCAGACTAATATCATCAGTTTCTCGTTTGCGCAAAATTTTGTAATTCAAGCCAACAAACACTGGGAAACAATGACTCATTCTTCTGAGTGTTGTGCTTGTGAATAGTTTCACCCTATCTATATAAAACAACTGCAACACCAAGGAGATAAACATATATCAGTATAATGATGGAGCGGGGGAATGCTGACATGAAGAATACTGTACATACATTGTAAAGAAATTATGGTAACATCAGAGGAAAGGTTTAAAAAAAATACTTACAATCAAGAATAATAGAGGCCCTCTGAAATGACCATTCTTGATCTTTTCCCAACTTTTCTTTGCGTCAACCAAACTTTTCAACACCAGACCACACCAATTTAGGTCTTTCATGTCTCCCAATTCAGGAACTACTCTTATTAAACTCTGGTTTGCATGCCCGTTTCCCAGAGTATCAACCAATATAGAGTCTAATATAACAATAAAGTTCACAAGGAATTGATCACTACTGTCAGTGTCGGCTATCAATTTATCCATCACCATAGCTGTTGTTATATTATCCTGGACCTCAAATGTGCTTCTCCAATCTTGCACAAGACTGAAATTCTCTTTAGCTGTTTTTCTTCCATTTAAAATCTTTTCCATGGGGAACCCCATTGTGATATGCACATCTATTTCTGCAATTTCAAGTTCTCTTCCATTAGCCAGCACCAAGCAACACTTGTTAGCATCAAACTGATCCACTAACCAATACGAAAGATGTACTGGTAGGGTAACAATATCCAAGTTGAACAAAAATCCAAACCCAATATCTTGAATGAATGTCTTCTACTTATCATTCATTTTTTTCAATGATGACACCAGCAAGCGTGGGCTTGTACGTGCCTTCAAACCGGGGAGATTTTTTTGTCTGGTGTTCCTCTCGTTCCTCACAATAATCTGCCTGTTTTCTGTGTTAGGTTGTATGTCTGTGGGATCCGTTTGCTCATCAAATGTGATGATATGAACAGTTGGATTTACATGTTGAACAACAGTCTCATTAGGTGAATGGTTATCCAACCTTGCAATTTCAATGGTTTCCACACCAACAGTGCTAACAGGAAGAGCAGTCACAAGGTGAACTTCTTTCTTACTGTTTTTTCGAACAAGTGGTTGAGAATCTTTTAATTCAAGCGACTGACAACCGTCCCGTGCTTCATAGGCTTTACCAGGCTCATTATCATCAAACAGTTCACCTTTGAAGGGAGGTGAATCTCTAGATAAATCAACTACTGGAGCTTTAACTCCAGATCTTTTTGATCTCTTAGAAGTTCGATTTGGGCTTTGTAGAACATGTGAATCACTTAAACTCTGATGACGTTTACCTATAGATTGAACACTTACAATCAATTTTTACAAATATTGGGAGTAATGACATTGTAATAGAAAACAGATTATACCGTATAAAATTCAAAATTGAATGATAAATCCATCACATTAATTTCGAATTATAATGTGCAAGTAATTAAATTAGCAATGGTAGCTCTTGGAAGCCTGAATAACTGCTTGATTATAAACGTTCAAACCTCTTGAATAAGCGTCATTTCCTGATTTTCTGAAAACTAAACCCTAACACAATTTGTTCTAATTTAAACTATAATATACGGAATACACGGAATCAAACCTTTCGGATCTGATGACATGTTGATGTATATGATAGATTTCTTCTCCACAAACCTATAATCAAGCGTGAAGAAATCTCTTAGAGAAAGAGAGAGAGTAGATTTAGCTGGAGGATGAAAACCAAATGAAGGTGATGGAGAACTTCTAGAACGAGAAAAGCGTTTTAGACATTTACATTGGTTGCTTTTTATATTTTTTTAGGAATACCGTGTTGTTTCTCTTTTTTTTTTGTATAAAATCGGAAATTGTGTAATACTTTATTTATTTCTTATTATTTAACTTATAATTCCATACCTTAAATTTATTTTTTCATAATATGATTCTTTACTTTTCAATAGAATATGATTGCACAACATGGTTTACTGGTATATATTTGCTCAAAAACATATTATATTTGCTCAACAATAGTTTATATTTGCCCAACACCCCCCTCTTCTGCTCGCCCCCCTCACCCTCCTGAGCCTCCACCCCATCCCCGGACGCCGCCCTCTATGGCGCATGGGGCGGCCTATGCAGGTCCTGGACCAGTGCGTGTCTTCCCCTATCCTCCTCATCCTCACCAGTCACCTGAGGGTCCTCCTCGTCCTCACTAGCCACCTGAGGGTCCTCCTCATCCTCCTCGTCACTCTCGTCATCGAGCTCCTCCTACTCGAACTGAAGATCCTTCGTTCTATCCTCCTGCTCCTCCTGCGTGTCATCCGCCACCACAGCAGGTGTGAAGCATGATCGGTCTAAAACCAACACCCCGCAAGCGTACGGTGTCAATTGTAGTAATCGAGTGTCGAATCTCAGGGACTGTGTGAATACCAATTGCAGAACCTCAACTAGTTTACTAAGCCAAATAAGAGAAGTGATTTTTGATGGAATGAGAAAATAAGAAGAAGAAAAATGACAAATTGCAAATGTTTGTGAATATATGATGAGAAACATTCCAGAGTCAGGGTTTACCACAACAATGCATCTTCAATAAACTATATAATTTTCATGCCTGAACAAATTGAAAAGAGATATTTGAAGGTAAACTATCTAAATTCATTATCGCTCAGCCTACGCATCTCGCAATAACTATGTCCGATTCAATCAATTACCACTCAGCTTGCGCATGTTGCAGATTAATCAATCAAATTGGACTCATTAAGCATTTAGACCCTAGTGAGCAAATCGATCAAACAATCGCAGGCGCGATCCGCATAATCAATTCAAACCTAGGCTGTCTGCGATAGTTTATTATCCTCAAGAGAATTAAATAGATTGCTCATAAACAATTCTCAAGTTCAATCCATGTTTTCCAATAAAATTAACAACTTTATCTATATATCCAATCTCAATTCGCAGCCGACGCATGTTAAACATCAAAAGGATTCCAATCAATCATAGAATTAATCGGATTAAGCACTCATGGATCAAATCAAACAAATAATAGAATATATTCAGGCAATCATACGCACATGTCTATCTCAGCATCGTTGGGATCACCCCAACCCCAGAACAAGAAAACTAGCAAGACATGGATTCAGACACAATCAAAGAATTCATGATGAAATAATATAAGACTAGATTAACAAAACGTATTCTTGAATCCAGCAAAACAAACCTTCAAGGAGAAATCTCTGAAAGAGCCTAAACTCTCAATGTCTGCAACTATCGTTTCTGACGTGAAAAGTTGGACGATCTCTAATCTAACCCTAATTCTCTATATATATTTCTAAAAAAGATCTGAAAATAATAATAAAATATTCCAAAAAGTCATCCAACAATAGATAAAACCTGATAAAAAATCCCGAAGTAGTAACGCGGAAAGGAAAGTATTGAGTCGATACTTCAGAGTATCGGGTCGATATGCAGCTACTGTAAAGAAATCTGGCTCGGAATGTGAAGGTATCAAGTCGATACATGTGGGTATCGAGTCGATATGTGAAAGTTCCGGGTCGATACTTTGACTCAGCGTCAGCTTCTTGGCTCGATTTCTCCATTTTGTAGGCCGAATTTGCAAAAGTGCTCAATATGAAAGTTGTAGGTATTTGAATTAGCTTTTTAACAAGCTATAGAACGTCTCAATCTGAGTTTTGTGGAGCTCAAACGACTCATTTTACTGAGACGTCGCCAAGCAGGAATTGTCCGAAATATATCGGTTCGACAATGAGCTCTTCTTAGCTTGATTTCTTGCACTTGAGACTACTATGCAAGACTCTTTCGGCGTCCATGAACATCTCAAACTTGGCTTCAATGAATCTTATTCCATCATGATTTCAAATTGACATTGA
The DNA here is from genome assembly GCA_037127255.1 of Persicaria tinctoria. Lineage (NCBI taxonomy): Eukaryota > Viridiplantae > Streptophyta > Magnoliopsida > Caryophyllales > Polygonaceae > Persicaria > Persicaria tinctoria. Next base: position 73,581,377 of record JBANSL010000006.1, read on the forward strand.
ACAAGCTCCAAATCCCCTGAAAACAAATGGAACACGAGTGTAGACATCTATTCTAGAAACTAAACCAAAACCTATACAAAAGACATGCAAACCATATAAAAATGACTTAAAAATGACTATAAACAATTACCTATAGTATGTAGAATATGATGATATCAAAGCAGCCAGTTGCTGCTGCGATGACTTCTGCCCAAGCAGCGTCTCCATGAGCGTGTCCGGAGCTACTGCAACAACCCTAGGATCTGACGCCGTCTGCGATGACGGAGGTACTGCCAACGCCCCTTGTGCTGAGGGCACCACATTACTCAAGACGAAGAACATACCGGCCATCAGTGTCTGAAGCTTCCTCCTGTCTCTGCTGTGTCGGGGCTGTATCAGGCTCAACCGTCGTATCTCTCACGGTCAAAGTCTCCTGCCCCGCAAGAGCCATGAGATCTGACACCGTATGCAAAGACGATTCATTGATGATGACCTCCTCCGAATCGGCGCTCACTACGACATGTGAAGGCACATTGCGGTCTCGCCCGAGAACGATGCGAACGGTCCCGTCACCCCGTCTCATCCGAGAATCCTATTAAATTTTTGAACTACTTTATAAATATATTTTTTTCATTTAAGTTCAATTTCATATTCACCGATATTAAAATGTTTTATTTTATTCAATAATTTAATTTTCGATCCGCTTACGGTAGTTCACTGTAAATATCTTCATTTGTAATAGTTTGTTTCTATAATTTCTTTTTGTATGTTTCGACAATTCGTTTCTATGATTTCTTTTTGAACATGTTATTTTGTAATAATTTCTTCTAATTAAATAAGGTTAAGTTATCCGATTCATATCATATAGTTATTCGTTATAAAATTCAACAATTAAACAACAAGATAAAATAAAAAATTAAATAAATTCATACTAACCGATGGCGTACTCGTCCGGGGAGATACCTCCTGCGTCCGCCTCTTCCGGCCAGCACCGGCTCTCCCACCACCGCCACCACCCCGATCACCGGCGGTTGATCATGCACATTTAGGTAGTGTTAATATAAGCATTTAGATGTGTTTAAGTAGCGTAAAATGCATGAGTTAGAGTAGTTCTCATATTTTTATTATATTTCAATTAAAGTCGGAATCTACGAGTTTTGTGCATGATTTCAAGAGATTGTAAAGAGGTGAAGCTAAGCTCGAGCCAATGCTCGAAGATTGGACGAGAATAGAAGAGCACGAGAGCCGAGGAGAGGAGCTAAGCATGAAGAATTGATTGGAGCTGTCCAAACTGGCGACGCTGTACTAAAACGAGTCGTTCAAAGGCTGTATTTATCGGATCGGGGCGTACTTATACTTGTTGGAACGAGGATTCGAAGACCTACAACTTTCGTGTTTACGACTTTTCCAAATTCAGCTTGAAAATAGCGAAATCTGGACATGAAGTTGGCTGTTGAACGGGAACTCGGGTGGAGCAAGAACTTCGCCGAGTTTATGTGGTGCTGCACCCGAGTTTTGTGCAAGAAACAGCTATTATGTGGTGTTAATTTATTTTAATTTTAATTTCAATGAGGGGAACATGAAACGGTGTTCGGTGAAAGAACAGTGGGAGTTTTTGGGGTTTTGTTTGTTCAAAAGTTCCAATGGGACAGGTTTTGTACGAAGCAACCATTGGAGATTTGGAGCCCTTTTGTGATTTCTTTTCAACCATAAACCACTAAACCTCTTTGCTTGGGGAAATTAATCGAAGCTTCAGGTTTGCAATTTCATTGTGAGATTTCTCTATCTTAATACTCCTCTTTGAATATTATCAATTCTTTGCGCCGATTGTTTAGGGTTTTCGTGAATTTCCGTTAGTCTGATCAACCGATGCCTTTTCATGATAATCTATAGCTAGATATAGGTAATTACTGGTTGAGTTATCTATATCCTTGAGTAGCAAAGTATAAATCTCTGAAACTGGTTGATTTAGGGATTTGTATAGAGAATTGATTTGCAATTGATGCAATAACTGGTTGTGCGCGTCGATTGTCTTTGTTGATTTCCTTTAAGCTTAATCGATTATTGAATTGAATCTTGATAGTTTCAAGATTGTTTGATAATTAGGGTTTTCAGGGTCTGGTTGTCCTGTTAACTAGATTCGATAAGGAATTGGATTCAAAAGGCCTAGTCTTTCCACAACAAAGTATTCTAGAGGAAGTTATCTGTTCGATATCAATGATCAATGAACAAACCTGATTGCTGAGATTGGTTAACCTAAGCTATTTCTCTCATATTTATTCACTTAATCTGTTTTACTTTATTGTTTTGCTTACTATTGTTTCTTAGTTAGTTAGTTCAAACCATCAAAATTCCCCCATTTGTTTCTTGTTCTTGTTGACGCACTCTGACTTGCATACGAATCGTTGACTCTCTGTGGGATCGACTCGTACTTGCCAAACTACATCAGTTAAGTTAGTCGGATATATTTGATAGGATTTAAGGCGACTGAAAATCCTCTGTCAAATTTGGCCCCGTTGCCGGGGAGTCAAGTTGTTATTTGTTTGTTTGTCTTACGGTTCACAACACATATGCTACTAACATTTTAACATGTTGAGATTATCACAGTTCGAAGGTGAAAACTTTCACCTATATCTCACTAGGTTGCAGAGGTGTGTGGACATCCGCAATGTGCGGGGTTTCCACGATAGTTTGCGAGATTTGGTTGTCTGCGTTGTAGAGGGAATGACTGCTGAGACAAAGGTGCATGCTATATACATGAGTAGTGGAAGTCTAGCACGGTTAGGTTTGGTGGGAATTTGGGAACTTATCTGCTAAATGGGTCGTCAGGCCTTGCAGGAAGTGTCCTTCGCGCTGGAACCTCAACCAATAGATTACTTCGACGCATCTTTGGAGGATCTATCCAAGGCCTCCTACGAGGAGAATGAGCAATTGTGTCAGCAAGTCTTTGAAATAGATGAACGAGTGCACTGAATGGTCAAAGTGGGGAATGATATTCTAGCTTGTGAAGCGAGTGAACTACCGTCTAAACCGGTGGCTAACCCGATAGAGAGCCTCACCACAAACACCCTAGGGAGTGGCAAGAACATGCTTGTCACACTCGAGGGAAGCTCAGAAAGTCATGAAGATGTAGGTGAGTGTGTGCTTCCTATTCCTCCCTCATTGAGTTCATCCGAGTCTACTCCGCTGCCTCCCCTACCCTTGAGCTATGAGCATGACAATGTTTTGCCGGAGGAGGATATGTTTGCAAGTAATGACAATTTCTTTAGTGATGAAGAGGATAGTACAGTGCTTCCTGACATGGAATGTTATGAGTCGACACATGAGATTCCATTTGATTTGTTGTCTCCTTCATTCGATGAGATTGTCTCGAGCTCGCCTATTAAGGAACCAAGTTCGGAGCTGATTTCTTTGGCTCCTAAGAAAGGAATTGATATCCTCTGCAATGGTGAAAATGTCGGTGATTTTGTTGATCCTTGGGCTCATTATTTTGACATACCACCAATGGAACTGAATTGGTGGTTCTACATACCCGTGGCGGAGAGTCACGCTCGGACATATGAGGAGTCGAGGACATACTTTGACTTCAACTTATTCGTATGTAGTGCCCGCCTACCTAGATGGTGTGCACAAGAGTTTGATTTGCTGCTGAGGGCACTGACGATGTCCGATTGAGTCCTAAATGGACAACCAAAACGCCGAGTCTATGACGTTAACCAAGGACACTTCTTGGGAGGTAACCCAAGGTTAGTATTTCATATTATCATGTTTTTCATAATTTTATTAGGTAGTTGTTATTATTTTTCAGTTATTTTTCTAGTATTTTTGCAAAAAAAAGAAAAAAAAAAGAAAAAAAAAGTTTGTCAAAAAGGGCCAAAAAGCATGAGAATTACAGTAGCAAACTCGGGTAATAAACTCGGTCGAGTTTTTTTAACCCAGCCCGAGTTATTAGGGTCTTTCAAAAAAAAAAAGGGGGGGGGGGGGGGAACGAAGAAACAAAGCGCGTCTTCATGCCCGAGTCTTCTCCCGAGCAGCACTGAGCTTTCCCTCCCATCGCCGACCTCACCAGCAGTCGCCGGCGCGAGCCTCCCGCCGACCAGCAACCCTCCCAATGAGTTCTGGAACCCCAGCCTCCGATCCCAAGCACACCTGGTTCTCCCCCGATCTGATTCCGGCCTTGCCCAGAAGCAGTGCGCCGCCTCCCCATGGAAGGCACCCAGCAGTGCGACCGAGCCCTCGCACCCTCTTGCCGTTCGTCGGGCACAGCCTCCGGCCACTGCTGCCACTAGACCGCCGCCGACCTCGTCCACCCACGTCGGTCACCACCTCCGATCAGCACCTTCCTCTACTTTCTCTCCTCCATTGAAGGTGTTAAAGGTAAGGTTTAAATCCCCAAATTGTAGGTTTTTACAAATTTGTTAATTTGTGGAATTTAGAAGTTGTTTTGATGTGATTAAAGCTTATTTGCATTGAATTTGTTGGTGGAATTAGATTGATTGAGAGGTTTTGGTTTGAATTGGGATCTTGTGCTTAATTGTTGAATTGCAAATTTGGGAATTATGAGTTGAGCATTTGAATTGATCTTGCTTGTTGATATTAAACTTGATAAGATTTTCTTATTGAGTTTATTGAGGATAGTATTGATCGATTTATGCTTCATTGATTGACGATTTGCAATATTTCGAGAGAAGGCTACTTGATCGTTGTTGTGAGTGGATTGACACCATTGATTATTATTGTGAGTTGTCCTTGTCGGGACAACAAATATTTCTTTGTTGGTGTTTTGTCTCTTGTTTATAGAAAATTGGGTTGTGGTGTCTCCTTGAGGTCGAGACGAGAAAGAACAATGGCTCATCACACTCTTGTGCTTGAATTCATCACCTCCGCTTGATATGTAGATGACTCGGTAAGTGTTTTCTTCCTTTCTTTTTTATTTTTCACATTGAGGACAATGTGTGAATTAAGTGTGGGGGAGGGAACATTTACATGTTTGCATTTAGATTGCATTGTATATCTCTTTCTTGTTTTTGCATTTAATGGTTATTTTTCTTAGTCTTGCATATAAAATAAATAAATTCATATAAAAAGAAAAAAATTCAGCATGCATGACATTCTAGATAACCCCATCTGTACCAATTGTCTTCTTAATCTAACTATAAGTCCCATGATATGCTTGAATTGTTGATCCTCGTCTAGTTTGTTTGATCTATGAGAGCATGAGATAATGGATTGATTGAGCATGTATAACTCTTAGATTTTAGGTTGCATTAAAATCCAACAAGAATTTACCTAGTGAGATTATCTTGGCCTTATTGGGACTGTGTCTTATTGATGTCCTTTTTGCTTCTTGTGTGTGATACTCTCCAATGTGACTACCTCTGAGAATTGAGACTGATATCCATGTCAAGGCCGTATATTTTGATTATTACTTGTGATCTTCATATGATTGAGGCAATATTTTGTTAGCCATATCTTACTCTATATCTACCTGTATATACCATCCTCTGCTTGAAGCCAAATTTGAGCCTCTTAGCCATTTTTGTTAGCCCTACAAAATGTCTTTTAGCCGGTTTTAGCCTTACCCTATCCGGGAATTAGGGAGAAGATTGGTGAAAATGTGTATTAGTGGAGTATTTTGAGCAAACCATTCTGGAATGGCTCACTGGAAAGGACTTGCGAGTAGTACCCAAAGGTCCCCAGTTCGTACCCCGGATTTGGCCGCTCTTTATTTACAAATTCAAGGAGTATTTTGAGCATTTGGAAGTTATGTATGGGTGATGTATTTTTTTTTTTTTTGAGCTTCATATGAATGATTATTGTGCTTAATACTCGGGGCCTAAGGAGGATAAAATTCACTTATGAGTAAAAGTCGAGGAAAAATCGTAAGGAGAAAAAAAAATCAAGAAAAGAGAAGAAAACTCATCGAAAAATCAAGAGAGAAGAATTAATAAAGAGTGAGTTGGTTAACAAGAGTTGTGCTTAAGTTTTCATTTGTGTATGGAGTTAAAGTTTGAATTCTTTCGGTTGAAGAAATGTTTGGTTTTGAGTGTTTTTCCGGTTATATTTGAGATCTCTTTTTCCCGGATTTTTAGCACCACAAAGCCTAAATATTTCCATACCTTAATGTTCTTACCCGAGCCCCATTACAACCCTTACAAGACCTCATGATGATTATTGTTTGTAATGTCACTCACGGTGGAGATTGTGATGTGGATTTCAATTTTTATGTAGCTTGGTTACATTGGATTGAGTTTGAGCGGAATTGAATTAGCCTAAACACAAGAGCGATGAGTGAAACACTTTATATACCCGGTGAGGTTGGATTGAAATGTGTTTAAGCCTTTGAGGTGCTCGAATACATGTGAGGATACGATGTTGATTATTGTCTTGTGCTTCCTACTTGGTTTGGATTGTATTTTGACGAGGTGTACGCATGAAGAGTGTATCCGTGGGATGTTTGATTGGATTGATTTTGTTTTCTTGAGGACAAGAAAGGTTCAAGTGTGGGGGAGTTTGATCATGCACATTTAGGTAGTGTTAATATAAGCATTTAGATGTGTTTAAGTAGGGTAAAATGCATGAGTTAGAGTAGTTCTCATATTTTTATTATATTTCAATTAAAGTCGGAATCTACGAGTTTTGTGCATGATTTCAGGAGATTGTAAAGAGGTGAACCTAAGCTCGAGCCAATGCTCGAAGATTGGATGAGAATAGAAGAGCACGAGAGCCGAGGAGAGGAGCTAAGCATGAAGAATTGATTAGAGCTGTCCAAACTGGCGACGCTGTACTAAAACGAGTGGTTCAAAGGCTGTATTTAACGGATCGGGGCGTACTTATACTTGTTGGAAAGAGGATTCGAAGACCTACAACTTTCGTGTTTACGACTTTTCCAAATTCATCCTTGAAAATAGCGAAATCTGGACACGAAGTTGGCTGTTGAACAGGAACTCGGGTGGAGCAAGAACTTGGCCGAGTTTATGTGGTGGTGCACCCGAGTTTTGAGCAAGAAACAGCTATTATGTGGTGTTAATTAAAATGAAACAGCTATTATGTGGTGTTAATTTATTTTAATTTTAATTTCAATGAGGGGAACATGAAACGGTGTTCGGTGAAAGAACAGTGGGAGTTTTTGGGGTTTTGTTTGTTCAAAAGTTCCAATGGGACATGTTTTGTACGAAGCAACCATTGGAGATTTGGAGCCCTTTTGTGATTTCTTTTCAACCATAAACCACTAAACTTCTTTGCTTGGGGAAATTAATCGAAGCTTCAGGTTTGCAATTTCATTGTGAGATTTCTCTATCTTAATACTCCTCTTTGAATATTATCAATTCTTTGCGCCGATTGTTTAGGGTTTTCGTGAATTTCCGTTAGTCTGATCAACCGATGCCTTTTCATGATAATCTATAGCTAGATATAGGTAATTACTGGTTGAGTTATCTATATCCTTGAGTAGCAAAGTATAAATCTCTGAAACTGGTTGATTTAGGGATTTGTATAGAGAATTGATTTGCAATTGATGCAATAACTGGTTGTGCGCATCGACTGTCTTTGTTAATTTACTTTCAGCTTAATCGATTATTGAATTGAATCTTGATAGTTTCAAGATTGTTTGATAATTAGGGTTTTCAGGGTCTGGTTGTCCTGTTAACTAGATTCGATAAGGAATTGGATTCAAAAGACCTAGTCTTTCCACAACAAAGTATTCTAGAGGAAGTTATTTGTTCGATATCAATGATCAATGAACAAACCTGATTGCTGAGATTGGTTGACCTAAGCTATTTCTCTCATATTTATTCACTTAATCTGTTTTACTTTATTGTTTTGCTTACTATTGTTTCTTAGTTAGTTAGTTCAAACCATCAAAATTCCCCCATTTGTTTCTTGTTCTTGTTGACGCACTCTGACTTGCATACGAATCGTTGACTCTCTGTGGGATCGACCCGTACTTGCCAAACTACATCAGTTAGGTTAGTCGGATATATTTGATAGGATTTAAGGCGACTGAAAATCCTCTGTCAGCGGTCCTCCCGACGCCACCACCACCACGCCCACGACTACCACCACCAGCAGCCCCGGCGCGGGATCCACCCACACCTCGGCCACGGCCTCCTGTCCCTGAGCCTCCACCGCCACCGCGCCCCACACCTCGGCCACCGCCTCCTGTCCCTGAGCCGACATCGCCGCCGCGCACCACACCTTGGCCGCCTCCTCCTGTCCTTGAGCCGCCATCGCCGCCGCGCCCCACACCTCGGCCGCCTCCTGGCCCTATGCCCCCATCACCGCCGCCTAATCCGAGATGACCTCGCCCAGCACCTCCTCGGCCGCCTCCACCCACGGCCACCATCTCCTCTCCCGCACCTCGCCCAGATCCGCCCTCGCCGGCGGATCCTTGTCCTCGTCCCCGAGATCTCACCATCGATCTCGCCTTAATCGGTCGCTCTTTCGCTCTCTCGGAGGAATCGCTCTCTCTCCCGAATCGCTCGCGTGTGGAGGAAGAAGCACAACGTCGGTTTCGATGTTGTGTTTTATATAAAAAGAAGCACAACGTCGAATCCGACGTCGTGCACAGCTGGACAACATCCAATCGGACGTTGCGGTTTCGAACACCTTCAATTTACAACATCCAGTTTGACGTTGTAATTCAAATTACAATGTCAATTTAGACGTTGTAGTTATCTTTTTTTTTTTGTAAATTGAACTTGGCATATATAATAAATAAATAAAATACATTATTTTCACATTTTAGTTCGTTGAAATTAACTTGAGCATATTTAATAAATAAATAAAATACATTCCGTCGTATTATTTTCACATTTTAGTTCGTTGAAATTGAACTTGGCATATTTAATAAATAAATAAAATATATTCCGTCGTATTAATGTATGTACAGTAAAATAAAAATACATAAATAAAATGATAATACATATTTAATTATGAAAATGATAATACATATTGTACATACGTCGGTCTCCGAGCATCTTCATCTCCCAAAAACCCTTCCGGCATAGTCAAATATGAAAATGATAATACATATATTACATACCCCGCTCTCCGGGCATCTCTCCCTTTGAAATACATATATTACATACATTACATACGATGACTCTACAACTATGGGGTGCTAACGTTACTGGGTGCAAACCTACCTAAGGACTAATCTAGAGTGGTAAAGATGTCGATTTGTACCTCGATATATGAACGTGTACGATCGCAGCCTATCGTTTCCCGGACCCACCACCCTCTCAATTATGTACGCCGTAACTTCACATATACAATGCCGACATACATCATGGTAGAACATGTCCAGCATTTCCGTAATCCTTTTGCCCATTTCGGATAGGTAGGCCTCTCGCGGCACCGATCTTCTTGAGCCACTCTAACATACGACGCGGAACAGGCAGCATGGGAATGCCTACTTGTACTTCCGGTGTTGGCAGTTGCAATCGCTTTCCTCGGGTGGATAACGGTGTTTCGTCCCCCTAATTTGATAGCCGATCCCCTCGGACGTTTCTTCGTCTTTTTTGAAGTAAGTGGGGTGTCTATTGGGGGCCAACATTAGGTAGTATTAGTGTGGAAGGGTTTGTGGTGGATGGATAGTGGGTGTGGGTGGGGGTGACTTTCATAGGTACTTCAACTTACAACGTTCAATCTAACGTTGCATAGGGTTTTGCAACGTTAGAAGAGATGTTGCATAGGGGAACCCTAGGGGTGGGGTTTAGAAATGTTTGATTAAATGTTCCCTGGGGTTAGCAACGTTTGATTCGACGTTGCATAGGGTTGCCCTATCCCAACCCTACGCGTAGGGTAAATGCTAGGGTTGCAAGGGTTGTTAGCAACGCATGATTTAACGTTGCTAGGGTATAGCAACGTTTGATTCGACGTTGCATAGGGATGCCCTATCCCAACCCTACGCGTAGGGTATATGCTAGGGTTGCAAGGGTTGTTAGCAACGCTGGATTCAACGTTCCTAGCGTATAGCAACGTCTGTTCCGACGTTGCAGTTTGACCTTATATTTTATCGATGTCGAGTTAATTAAACTGATATCCAGTGATTTTGAAAGTGAATATAAACATATCGAGTTAATGTTTCGATCTTGTTAGTAGGTTCTATTCAAGCGAATATGAAAATGATTCATATGTTAATGTTTCGATCTTGTTAGTAGGTTCCATTAACACGAATATGAAAATGATTCATATGTTCCCATTTTCGATCTTGTTAGTAGGTTCCATTCAAGCGAATATGAAAATGATTCATATGTTAATGTTTCGATATTCTTAGTAGGTTCAATTGAAGTGAATATGAAAATGATTCATATGTTAATGTTTCGATGTTGTTAGTAGGTTCCATTGAAGTGAATATGAAAATGATTCATATGTTCCCATTTTCGATCTTGTTAGTAGGTTCCATTCAAGCGAATATGAAAATGATTCATATGTTAATGTTTCGATATTCTTAGTAGGTTCAATTGAAGCGAATATGAAAATGATTCATATGTTAATGTTTCGATCTTGTTAGTAGGTTCCATTGAAGCGAATATGAAAATGATTCATATGTTAATATTAATGATTCGAATGTTAATATCAAAGGGAGTACATAGAGTTCACATCGCATGCGCATTACCGAATATATAACTTATATAATAAACATAAAGTTGCCCCAAATCAAACATTGAATACACAAAATCAGTTGGATCAGTTGCTCCCAACAGACTTAGGCGGTCCCGCTGGTTGAATCTCAATCAGCGCTTGCTGGAACGCGGAAGTCTCCTTAGTTTCTTGGGCGGGCCACGCTACTAAGTCAACCACATACTCGGCAATGCTGCGAATATGCGAATGACTCACATCGTTGTAAAGACTTTTGATGTTGTCCTTTGTCTGGTCCAACACGCGAGTATTGTATGACTCAGGGTCTCGGTCGGACTCCATGCAACGGAAATACACCTCCCTTGACAACTCAGATCGGCGATGACACTGCACAGAAAATAAACAGCATGGAAATAAAATGCGATATTTCCTGTGCTTACAGTTGCAAATGTGACGTTTAGCTGGCACACTGTGTCTCGTCACTCTAATAGTGTAACGGGTGCCATTCGAGAACTCAACTGTCTTGACGAAACTGTACGGAGTTGAAGGCATGGTAGATGGCTTTTTGGGTGTTGGGTGTTTGGTGTGATAAAGTGGAGGGGGCACCGGATGGGCCTTATATGGTGCCCCCAATTACAACGTCTGAATGGACGTTGTATTTGCGAAATGTTCCCAATTACAACGTCGGAATGAACGTTGTAATTGGGGACATTCAGACGTTGTAATTGGCAACATTCCCTAGTTACAACGTCTGAATGGACGTTGTAATTGGGGAATGTTCCCATTCACAACGTCTAATATGACGTTGTGACGACTGACACATAGAACGCGTAATTGACGTCATGTATGGTGCCCCTCTGATGCCCTTATATACCTCCACCATCAGGCCGAATGAATGCTTCCCTTTACCTCACAATTCAAGACAATTTCACATTTCATTCGTAGATTGGAAAATGTCATCCTCAAAAAGTGAAGAAGCGATGGAGGTGGCACGATGCCCCCCCCCCCCCCCCCCCCCCCGCATGAGGAAGCAATGTCATCTCACAGGTAAAATCCTATGGTTGTATTCTCTGTCTCTATGTTTTTTTCCATTATCATGTTTAACCCGAAGTAAATATATACCATTTAACTAATATCAAGTGCATGTACGCTGTTATGCCTTTATCTAGTTTCGAGACTTTATAAGTACGTTTACCGACGCTCGTATTTGGCAATCCCGGAACGAAATGGTCGACCATTTCAAGCAACTCGGCATGAAGAACAGCATGGTATTAGTAATCAAGCGATCGTGGTCGACCGCTTCAAACCGACCGGGTGGCGTGTTGTTAGCGTGCGTGCAATATGGGGTGTTTCGTTGAAGGAGGAAGCAGATTCGCATCACGCAGAGCAAACTAAGCAACTGCACGTTCCCTTACTCGGTCATGTGGGGGACCGAGTATGTGGATGATGAGCGTGCAAAATGGAATGCACAACCATGGCCTCCCTCAACGATTGAAGGGTCATGCTTACGCGGGAAGGTTGACACCATGGGAGAAGAAAATATGCAAGTGGATGAAAGACATAGGAGCTCCGCCGAAGGCCATCTCGTACGGGCTACGATAAGCAGATGCGAATAGCGTCACCTCAGCGCGATCACTAGAGAACACCCTCAACAAGCTCACCGTTGAAGAGAGAGGAAATCGAACGATGACACAAGATACCCTCCATCGTCTCCGAGAAAAGGGCTACTACTACGAATCCAGGAGAAGCCCAGACGATGACAATGTATTGAATGACCTTTTTCTCGCACACCCGGATGGGATTCGTCTCTTGAACAAATACCCTTACATCATCGTCATAGTACTATGTCCTATGTCTTCGTACATTTCTTCCATATATAGTGATATGCTAAGGTGCGTACTTTGCTTCACCGCGTCCACAGGTACAACGTCGCGCTGTGCGAGATAGTCGGCTTAACGCCAACCGAAAATAACTTTTGCATCGCATATGCCTTTATGGCTCGGGAAGACACGGACACGTACACTTGGGTGCTCAACAACCTACGTGTTATTCTTTAGGGTAAGGTACCCGATTCGATCATGAAAAATCGGGAGTTGGGCCTTCTCACTGCACTTAGGACCGTCTTCCCCGATGTGCAACATCTACTGTGCTGGTTACATGTAACTCGCAACTATGAAGAAGCCGCTTTGAAGATTAAAAAAAATCTGGAACTTTCAACTCTATTCAAGAATCAGGTGTGGGGTTTATTCTCGTCTTCGACGGAGGAGTCGTTTGAGAGACGGGTCATGCCCCGGGTCATGGGGTATCTGGAAACAGTGTGGCTCATCCACCGGGCGAGCCTTGTTAGATGTCACACCGACCACGTCCTGAACTTTGGACAATCATTCACCTCGAGCACATGATGCATCGTGTAGGGTTAAAGGCCAACATAAAGTGTTGAAGGAAGCATTACACTCATCCACTGGTGATTTCTGTGTCATGGTGGACGCCATTCATCGAGTGAATGAATGTCAGCTGCACGAGATCCAGACTGCGTTGGAGATAGATCGTTTCAAGTGGCCAACTAACGCACACGAAGTCCTCTTATTCGATCAGATTAAGCACGTGGTTTCGAAGAAGTGTTTCGAACTTCTCTACAGTCATTGGACGAAAGTTGTCGACAAAACAGTAGCTTCATAGTGCGTCGACCGTTATTAGAGAATATGCTATGGGATACCTTGTGTGCACGACGTTCAGCGTTTTGTTGATGAAGTAGTTCCAATAACACCTAACGACATCCACCCATTTTTGATGTATCTGACGTGGGATGAATCAAACAATGCGGTCTTACCCTATGCCGGGTCGACTTCGTACACTGCATCCAATGAAGCTTGTGACCCTAATCTGCACCCACCGGAGCGGAGTAGCATACGGTCAAAGGGCAGACCTAGAGGGAGGAGGAACCCGTGCAGAACGAATCCCTTGCGATCTGAGCAATATCTGGCAAATTTTGAAAGAGAGGAAGCCAGATCAGGTCGCCGCGGTAGGGACCGACAGTCCCGACATCCGTCTGACGCACAGTATTGGGGATTTAGCTGGGGAGAAAACAATGTGGACCCTTTCATGTTCAGGTACATTGCGGCAGCCGTCAGCAACGTGGGAGATGGTCATTGCGGATATCGAGCTTTAGCGCAACTGATGTTACGGCCAGGGGAGGCACGGTTCGCAGATATGAAAGGGTTATTGTGAAACCATTTGGAGCATAACTATCACCTTTACGCTGGTTTTTACATGAGAGGGTATTCGGTCCGAGAGTTTGTCGACCTGCAAAGTTACTCTGGCATAGTGGGAGGTGACCGGAGATACTGGATCGAGTTGCCGATCATGGGTCTTGTGTTCGCAACCGCCTACCAGGTGCCCCTTGTCGTCTTATCTTGGCACATGCCGTTCACATGCCTCCCTATGTACATAGAACAACCAAATGGCGTACCTCACGAGGCCATACTAGGCATGGCATGCATCGGGAACCAAGATCATTTTGCAGCGGTGAGTATGATCTGTGTTACTCTTGCTTTAACCATAAATTAACTATCATTAATTACCCCACTTAACATTATACTATACTTTTTGCCCTTTTTGCAGATATGGTTACATCCCAATGCCCCTTTACCTCCTCCAACGCATGAATGGACGACACACTATCACCCGAGCGTCAACGGATGGGATACTCCCTTCCAAGACCAATTTGATAGATTTAGAGCATTGCGGATTCAACAAGGTCGCCCTCTACACTATGATTAGGAGTCATGAAAGTTAGAATTATCCGTGTTGTATTTGTTTGTTTTATTGTCTATGAAGTGAAGAGTTGAAAGTTGAACGTTTGTTGTTATGAAGACGTAGAAACAATATAAAAAAGCAATCATTCAACCAAAACAAACATCAGTTGGCCCCATATCTAAAATGGCAAACAGTTTTTAACGTTACATTTCAGCAAGGGTTGTTGTATTAAACGGAACAACTACCGACCGACTCTTTAGGAATGTTTGGGTATATCCGAATCTACACCTGCTGGAACGCATATTTGTTGTAAGAGGAAATCGAGATTGCAAATAAAATATAAGTAAAGTAAAGCAAACCAGATTCCATCCCTTGCAAATAATTACAAGACTTCCTCCCGATGCAGGAGTGGGAAGTCAGGATCGATCCACGAGGAAGCGTGTCAGCGGATCTGTTGAGAGGGGAAATCGAGAATGCAAATTAAATATGAATAAAGCAAAGCAAACTAGATTCCGTCCCTTGCAAATCATTACAAGACTTCCTCCCGATGCAGCAGTGGGAAGTCAGGATTGATCCACGAGGAAGCGTGTTAGCGGATCCTAGGCAGCGGTGAAATCTCACGGACAGAAGTCGACCACAGTGCTCGATCTCGACTAGGGTTAGTCGACAAAAGATCAGGCAAGTCGATTCACGTAGCAGCAGTCGCAGGAGAGTTGTCGATATCGACCAAATCTACTCGATATCGAGTAAACAAGTCGATGTCGAGGATGGCTTTGTCGAGTACATGCACAGGAGAAGCTACGACGATTTGGGATCGGGGATCAATACTCGATATCGACAAGATGTAGTCGATATCGAGGAAAAACAGAAACATTAAAACGAAAATAAGTAAAGACAAGGCTTGGGGCTTTAAAAAATAAACTATATGTGAAAGACAACTTCCAAGATTGGGGTTTACGACAACAATAACCAAGCATACATAAGGTAGGAATAAGACAGATAATCAGGTAAGTTGCATCGAAGGATCAAGCTTTCACCTTTTCCAACAATTAGACAACTCTTTCAAGAAACCCTAATTGTATCTACCGATTTTATGTTTATAATCTAAGTTGTTAGCATGGACCTCCATTAGATGGGTAATAAACATATAACAAGTAGTAGATGCTCAAAACATGATAAAAGGCGGATCTTTACCTCAAACACGCAGAGCTATCGTCGGGCTCGCCCCAACCCTAGAAGTAGGTGGACTACTCACGCTTCATCGCAATCTCAGACATCATTGATTGAAAGGAAATAACTTGCATTAAACCAAATTGAAGAAAGTACAAACCGAACAAAGCCAGATCACTTTCGCTTCTTTGCTCCACTCGGCCACTCTTTCTCTCTCTACTACTACTTCTCCTACTTTAAATTGAATTATGTGTTGGAATGAATAAAACTCAGCCCCCTAAGGCTTTATTTATAGGCTTCTAACCCTTCCTAATCAAGGATAGAAATCTCTATCTATATCTAAAGATAAAACATAAATAAAAGGAACATTTATCTTTAAAGGGAAATATATCTAAAAGGCTAAAATATCTTCAAGTGTGGATAAATCTTCTCTTCATGGATGGATCTGGATAGACTTGGATAGAACTTGATAGACTCGGACAACCTTCTGATCAAGCAAGCCCAAACCGCGTCGGACAGCTTACCGTGTAACGCGGTCCAGGATGGCGCTCCTCGATATCGAGTAAATTACTCGATATTGAGTAATCTTGTGTCGTCGACTTGGCTTCACTGGCTGCTCGAGTAATTGGTCCTCGGTCTGCTCGGACACTGGCTCTCAGGTCTTGTCGATATCGAGTAGATTACTCGATATTGAGTAAGTGTCGTCGATCATGGCTGGCCTGGTGTTGTCGAGCAACCTCGCCTCGACGTTGCCCGGACATGTGCTCTGGGTTTACTCGACATCGAGGAGTTTCCTCGATATCGAGGAGTGGTGTTGCTCAGCATCGGGTTGTTTGGTCAGGTCGAGCAGCTCTCCTCGGCTCCTCGATCAGGCTCTCCTCCTCGACTCTGTGCTGGTCTTCAATTCTGGAGTCGGGGAGTTTTGCCTTCAGTTCCTCGATCTGCTGCTCCTCGATCAGTGTTGCGCCCGGACGAGTAAAACTCGTCGATATCGAGTAACAATCAGCTTCCGTCTTTGCTTCTTGGTTTTGTCCCGAAATGGCTCCATATTCTGCAATATTAAACCAAAACTTATGTAGACCTCTATTTCGTGCAAAATAAGCACATACTACATAAATTCAACACATTCCCATTCCGAAATATGCAGAGTGTATAAAATATGGAGCTAAAATGTGCATTTCAACATGGCTATTTTAGTGGACATCAAATCACCCCATACTTAAGCTTGCTTGTCCCTAAGCAATAACTTGGATGGTCATTCAGGGGAAGAGTTTAAACTTTCAACATCATAGATTCATTGCCATATAACCCTGCAATCTATTACCATCATTGAAAAGGTACTTGTGCCACAGATCTATGCATGTGCAATTAAAAAGCAACATCTGCTCATAAAAGGAGGGTTATGTAAAAAAACAATTCATGTGACAAAGCATTAATAAGCAAGAGGACCTTAATTTAAGCTCAATAAGGAGTAGATTGGTAAAAGGCTAAAGGTGGGCAATGTTTGGTAATGTGGAGCTTAATGATCCGGGGAAATGGATTATTTCCAAACTGAATTTCCACATTTCTTTTCCATAAGATTCATCACCTTTCATAATGCCTTTTCTCAATAATAATGTTTTTACCTCTCTAACCTCAGCACTGCCTTCTCGCGAGTCGCAAACATGGGTGTCATGAATGGCCCCGGATACTTAGTGCTTTGGACTCCTCACAATGTGTCCCATCTCGCCAAACTATTATCTCTGCGATCGGGGTCGATCTACCTTCATCTCCTGAGGTGATCGGATTTTCTTTCACTCATTAAATTTTCCATATATTTCAAACAATTTCCTACCTTACTCCAATAATGATATATAACAACACAAACACCATATAACACTCTCCATAATGTAACATCATTCTCAACATAATCCCCGGATATGAAATAAGGTAAAGAATGGGCAATATTTAGATCATGTGGAGCAATATATGAAATAAGGCATATTATGGCTTTTGTGATGCATAAACATAGGTAAGGCTAGGAATATAACAATGAGCATTATATGGAAATATAAAGTCCTCCATCCTCTTATCATGCAATATGTCAAAAGCAACATCAAAATTTACCCCCTTTCATGGTTTTCAAGAAAATATGCACTTCATTGTGACTTCCCTTTACTAGGCAATTCCATGCTATATCTCTAATGAATCCAATTTTACATCGTTGAGTTCAATAAAGCTTCCTTGACACTATTTCTTTGAACAATTTACAAGCGATGGGAGATGTCTTATAGAATTTTGAGTTTTAGCCTTTTGCACAATAATTTAAAATTTACTCCAAATTTCACCATGTAAAACCAAAAGCAAGAAGAAAACATATAGTAATGATAACGAGCTCTTCCCCCACCCCATACTTAAAATATAAAGTGTCCCCACTGTATAAAATCAAATAAAAACAAGAGTAAAGGAAGGAACTCACCGAATAATGTTGTGAGCTAAATCTGCCATGTTTTACAGTAACTTTTATATCGATTTCTGTATACATTGCATTCATTTGGGTTTAAATAGTACAGAATCTATGTAGTTTATGTTTATTTGCCAAATTATGGAATCTACACCAGTTTCTGTTTAATTCGCAGAAATCGAGGCATTTTACAACAATTCTACAGAAGGTCGGAAAAGCTCGGAAAACCACTACAGAAGTCCAAGGTCAAAGCAGCGGAACCAGTCTGAGAGTCAAGGCTACTCGATCTCGAGTCGGCCTTACTCGACCTAGACGAGCATGTCCGAGCACAGGCCTTGTCAACTAGGAGCAATGTCGAGAGCCAGACCAACCCAGCTCCGGATCCCTACTCGATCTCGAGGACCACTAGTCGAGATCGACGAGACCTCAGCGCCACGCCCGGGGTTGACGAGAAGAAGAGCTGGTCGACAAGCCGAGGACGGAGCCGAGGACGACCAGGCAGCACTCGCTGCCAGCGACTCGACTAGCTGCAGCGGACCGCTCGCTGCCGCGGAAAAACTCGCTGCCAGCGGAATGCACCAAGCCGACGGAGAAGCCAACTCGCTGCAGTGGAAGAGGCAACTCGCGGAAGCGGAAAGGAAGAACCCTACTCGATCTCGACTACGCCTTGTCGAGATCGACGAGACCCTGAGTCCAGATCCGGAGCCCATCGAGCAGAGTCACTCGAGAAGACCTAGTCGGCAAGCCAGTCTACTCAAGGTCGACTAGGGCTTGTCGAGATCGACGAGCGCCAGTGAGCCAGGGCCGAGCCACATTGAGCAGGATCTAGCCGAGGAGTCCAGTCGACGAACCATCCTTGTCGAGGTCGACGAGCCGTGGTCGAAGTCGAGTAGAGCCGATTCCAGAAACTTCTCGACGAAAACCTGTCCGAGTAGACTTGGGATTCCTTGGGGCCGAAGGAAGAAAATTCTAGCCTAATCCATCAAGTTCAATACAAGGAGACAAGATCTATCAACATCATGAAGACTTACCGTATTTAGTTTTATCTTTTCCTTTTAGATTTATTTTCATAAAACAATTTATTTATCTTTTAGCAATTTAGATATAATTTTAGATAGAGATAGATATCTTCTTTCCTAGAATAGCTAGGGAAAGAAGACTATAAATAAGGCCCTAGGGGGCTCAGTTTTATAAAAATTCCAAGACACACAGTTAGTTCCACAGATAGAGTTTTAGGAGTTCTAAGGTTTTTAGGGTTTTGGCTTTCTGCGAAAGTTGATTGCCGAGATTGTAAATGCTTTTGAATTTAGTTTTAATGCAAGTTATTTCTTTCAATTCAATGTCTGTTATTGCAATGAGGTGTGAGTAGTCCACCCACTTCTGGGGCTGGGGTGAGCCCGACGGTGGCCATGTGAGGCGATGCGATAAAGGTCAGATCTTTTTGTGCAATTCATCTTCTATCCCTATGAGCATGATTCTTTTGCGAGAGTTGAAGGTGATCCTTGTTTGTGTTATTGAAGCGAAAGTGATCTTAATGCAGCTTGGATTAATTATGTGAAAAAGGGTTAGTAACAATTAGGGTTTATGCGAAAGCCTCTATATGCCTATTTGTTAATGACGAAAGTTATTTGATGGAAAGCATGATCTTTTATGCCTTTATGTGTTACTTTGCATGGTTATCGTTGTCGTATTGAAACCCTGGCTTTGGAAGTCTTTTAATATATTGAAGTTTATTTCTGTCGAATTTCTGAGTTCTGTCGAAAATCTGCAATTTTATATTTTCTGTTTCTTGTCGATCTAGACGAAGCTTGGTCGAGATCGAGTAGTGTCTTGTCGAGGTCGAGTAGATCTGGTCTAGGTTGAGTTGGTTTTGTTCTGTTTTCATCGATTTTCACTTTCTGTTGTTCACTGTCTTGTCGATCTCGAGGAGCTGTTGTCGAGATCGAGTACGCCTTTGCCCTTTGCTTTTCGTTTTTGCTTTGCTTTGCTTTATTTCTTGCTTTGTTCTTTGCTTTTGTTTAAGTTGCCCTTGCCGGGTTTATTTGTTTCTTTCCTTTCTGTGTTTCTGTCCTTTCTGCTGCTTTGCCTGTGAGATCTACAGCTACCTAAGAACTGCTGACGTGCTTCCTCGTGGATTCGATCCTGACTATTCTCTTACTACAACGGGAGGAAGTCTTGTATTATTTGCTGAGACAGGGAAGTCAATCTGAACTTTATTTTATATTTATTTCATACTTGACCATCCTCCTGCAACAACAAATTGGCGCCGTTGCCGGCGAAGCAATCATTCGCGCCTTAGGTAGTCAGTTCTCACTGTTTCTTTGAGTTACTTTTCAGGTGTATGCGTCGTTCTGGTCAAACACCTGAGTTTGACAGCTTAGACGAACCGGAGCGCTACCTACACATCCACTCTAAACTCAAAAGGATCATGGTGGCCGCTGAAACACAGGAACAGCTGGTCGCTAGGCTTACTAGGGAATTGGCCGCAAAGGATGCTGCTATCGCCGCTAAAGATGCTGCTATCACCGCTGAGAGAGCAGCTAGGGAACAAGCACAGGCTGAGCTTGCCCAATATCCAACCACGGCAGAGGACTACATGCACCCAACTCTCGTCGTGCCTGAATCGGCGATTCTAATCCCTGATAACTCTTTTGAAATTCGCACTCAATTTCTTATAGAGCTTAAAAATAATGCCTTCTATGGTAGATTTAATGAGTGTCCTCTTGAACATATTACAAACTTTTCTGACATGTGCCGTACTATTGCTGAAGGTACAACCCTGGAATATGTAAAGATGAAATCTTTTCGCTGGTCTCTCGCTGGGCCTGCACTGAAATGGCTGGAAGGGCTGAATGCAAGATCACTCACAACCTGGGCCCAAGTAGAGCAAGAGTCTCCGCCAGAGAATCACCGCCTTCAAACAGAAGCAAGGGGAACCGCTGGCAAAGGCATGGGAGCGCTACAAGGAACTTCTGCGATCTTGCCCTACTCATGGACAGCCACCCTATGTCATTCAGGAGATCTTCTTCAACTCTCTTGATCAAGTGACCAAGGACAGAATCAACCATTATACTCGATATGAGTACCTAACAATGCCGCCAAGTGACGCATGGGGTGTGCTAGAGAAGCTCACCAACTACGACAACAAGTATGGGTCTACTACAACCTATGAAGAGAACCCATACGCCAGGCCAGCACCATCCATGCCCCTATATGAGCCAGCTAAGGAGATTGATCCTGATGTTAGGGAACAATACTACAGAGACCAGAATAAGAAGCTCATCAAGCTAGTAAAGTATCTCTCTGTCAACCAGCCTTGCATAGAATGCGGATCGCAAAGGCACACCACTTCTGAGTGCCCACACACGGAGCAAGTCAGGCTGGCAGAGCACCATAAGGATGCAGCTTACGCAGGGGGTCCCAATGGTTACATGGGGGACCAAAGGTTTCAGCAACCACAATGGAACCAAGGTGTGCCTAGGAATCCCCCGCCCTACAGAGCTCCAGGACATCCGGAAAGGGAGCAGAAAAAGGATGATATGCAGACAGTCCTGGAGGAAATACGGAGAAACCACTCAGAAACTAGGCAATCTTTCAACTCCGTCTATACTCAGATGCAAGGTGTCAACTCTAGGCTTGGGGAAATTGATATCTGGCGGAAATCAGTTGATACACAGATTGGTCAGCTAGCAGTAGGAATCCCCAGACAGTTAGGGTCACTCCCAGGATCTTCAGAACCAAATCCTAAGGGAAAGACTGGACACATCGCTGCTATAAAACTCAAAAGCGGCCATCAACTGGAAGAGCCAGAGGTCGGAAAGCAGCAGAACGACGAGGAACAGCAAGTCGATCTCGACAAAGCCGTGGTCGACCTCGACAAGAGCCTCGTCGACCTCGAGGAGACACTTCCAGAATCTTCATCTACACCACACAACAACTCGACTAGGCCCAATCTGGTTGATGTCGACAAAGGCCTTGTCGATGTCGAGGAGCCTTTGGTCGACAAAGAGCAGCCTGCAGCACCTCCGACGTCTATTCTGGCTCCGACGCAGAAAAAGAAGTTGCCTTTCCCCACAAAATCTCTAAAGGACCCGGCGGAGAAAAAGTTTCAGCGCTTCATCAAGATGCTTCAGAAACTCAACGTCACTATCCCCTTCACAGAAGCTCTCAATGAAATGCCATCTTATGTCAAGTTCCTGAAGGAGATTCTGAGCAAAAAGCGATCGATGGCTGAAATCACAGAGGAGTGCAGCCATCTGGACATATTGGAGAAGAGGCCGGATCCAGGTAAGTTTGCTATAACTATTGGATTTGGTCCATACAAAATTAATGCCCTGTGTGATCTTAGAGCTAGTGTGAGTATAATGCCTTTAACAATTTGGTCCAAAATTAAGATAGGTGCCTTGGAGCCTGTGGATGCTAGACTTTACATGGCCAACAACACGGTGGTCATCCCCACAGGCATGGTGGAAAATGTCCCAGTACAAGTAGGTAAATTCTTCGTCCCTGCTAATTTCTTAATAGTTGATATGCAAGAAGATCCTACTTGTCCAATTATCTCAGGAAGACCATTCTTGGCGACGGTGGATGCCAACATAAGCGTAAGGAAAGGAGTGCTCACCTTCAACATCAGCGATGAGGTAATTGAGTATTCCTTTAATAAAACTGAAAGGCATACAGGTCCAATGGAAGAGGTCAAATCTATCTCAGCTGGCTACATCACCTGCGGGGACCCAAGGTCAGAAATATGACCCCTGAGGAGCTGGAAAAGAGGGACATGGAAGCCCAGGTGGAGGAGATCATGGCAATCCTCAAGGAAAACACAGAGAATCCAATCGACACATACCAAGGTAAGTCGTTGTGGATTCATTATTTTTCGGGTGCCTTGACAGGGACTAAGTATGGGGTCAAGATCGACCAAGGCTCCTCGACATCGAGTAGAGCCCTAGTCGATCTCGACCAGATCAAGGAGTCTCCACCAGCGCCATCATCGTCGAGCAGCAAACCAGAGGAGCCACCCTACTCGATCTCGAGTAGACTACTCGAGGTCGACCACCAGTGCCCTAACTCGACTCCATCCTCCTCGACACAGAAGCCGCCTGACGAACCAGCCTCGTCGATCTCGACTAAGCTTGTCGAGATCGACCACCACCCGGCGCCACCAGAGCCTGCTCCATCGACGCTGCAGCAACCAGGAGGAAAGCCCTCGTCGATCTCGACTAGTCTTGTCGAGGTCGACCACCACACGGCTCCACCAGATCCGCCTTCGTCGATGAGCAAGTCACCAGGAGCGGAGCCCTACTCGAGATCGAGTAGGCTACTCGAGGTCGACAAGCCTTTTTCGTCGACTTCTGCCTCTTCGACCAGGACACCTCCAGAACCTGCAGACTTGTCGAGATCGACTAGCCTTAGTCGAGATCGACCAAATACAGTGGTTCCCGATTCCGTCTCTGCGAAGGTAAGCGAAGGTATGGATCTTTCTTCTCCTATTTCCATTAAAGATTTATCTATACATGGGAGAGGTCTGCCTTGGTATGTGCGATTGTGCAGGATATCCAATGATGAGCCTAAGGAGTATGAAGTTGGAGACAAGCTCTATGTCTCCAAATCAAAGGATCATTGGTTTCCTAACAAATTCAACAAGAAGCGGATGGGACCTTTCGTGGTGAACAAGATCCATTCTGGAGGATTGCAGCTGATGGACAAGAATGGAGTCTTATTTGAGGCCCAAGCTACATGGGCCCTGCAGATGCCACCTTGAGCATAAATGGAAAGTCGGCCTAGCGACTATAAAATCTAGAGCATGTACATAGACTTTTTAGGACATTTGAGACATTGTTTTACTTTTTGTTTTTGAACACTTTTAGTTTTGCTATTGTGGGTATATGTCTTCTACTTTTCAGGTCCATGGATAGAACCAAGCTATATTCATACTCAGGCCAGGCGGTGCTTCCATTCGATATTTAGAGAAATCTGCACATCTGTCTTGTGAGTTTCTTTCTTTACCCTTGTTTTTATACAGTGAGGACACTGTAATATTTAAGTATGGGGTGGGGGAAGGGCTTACTTTATGCATATTTGATTTATTTGACATCACTTGTGCATTATTTCTTGGAATTGCTACATGGCTATTTTGGAATGCATTATTGATTTATGTGCTTATATGCATGTTTTCCAAAATTTTGAGAAAATTGAGAAAAATGACCCCCATTTGAAGTTTTTGAATAATGTCATGGAAGCCTTATATTGAACTCGACGATGCAAAATTGGATTCATTAGAGATATAGTATGAAATTGCCTAGTAAAGGGAAGTCACAATGAAGTGCATTATTTCTTGAAAACCATGAAAGGAGGTAAAATTTGAAGTTGCTTTTGACACGTTGCATGATAAGATGATGGAGGACTTTATATTTCCATATAATGCTCATATGTTTATATTCCTAGCCTTACCTATGCTTATGCATCACAAAAGTCATATTATGCCTTATTTCATATATTGCTCCACATGATCTAAATATTTGCCATTCTTTACCTTATCCGGGGATTATGTTGAGAATGATGTTACATTATGGAGATTGTTATATGGTTGTTGTGTTTATCATTATTGGAGTTTGGAAGGAAATTATTTGAAATATATGGAAAATTTAATGAGTGAAAGAAAATCCAATCACCTCAGGAGATAAAGGTAGATTGACCTTGCTCTCTGAGATAATAGTTTGGAGAGATGGGACACATTGTGAGGAGTCCAAAGCACTAAGTATCCGGGGCCATTCATGACACCCATGTTTGCGACTCGCGAGAAGGCAGTGCTAAGGTTAGAGAGGTAAAAGCATTATTATTGAGTAAAGCATTATGAAAGGTGATGAATCAAATGGAAGAAGGAATGTGGAAATTCAAATTTGGAAATACTCTATTTCCCCGGATCAAAAGCACCACATTGCCAAATATTGCCCACCTTTAGCCTTTTACCAATCTACTCCTTCATGAGCTTAAATGGAAGTCTTCTTGATTATTAATGCTTTGTCACTTATGAATGTTTTTGTATAACCCTCCTTTTGTGAGTAGATGTTGCTTTTACATATTTGCACATGCATGAATCTGTGACACTAGTATCTTTTCGATGATGGTAAATGATTGCAGGGACATATAAGAATGAATCTAAGATGTTGAGAGTTTTTTGAATTCTTCCCCTGAATGACAAATGAAAGTATTGCTTGAGGACAAGCAAGCTTAAGTATGGGGTGTTTGTTGTGAGCTAAATCTGCCATGTTTTGCAGTAACTTTTATATCGATTTATGTATTGTTGACTAGGCAGGAGTAAGTCAAGTATAGAATAAGAATATGGATTAGAACGACTCCCCTGTCTCAGCAAATAAATACAAGACTCCTCCCGTTGTAGTAAGAGAAAAGTCAGGATCGAATCCACGAGGAAGCACGTCAGCAATTCTCAGGTAGCTGTAAATTCTCACAGGCAAAGCAGCAGAAAGACAGAAACAGAAAAGAAAGAAACAAATAAACCCGGCAAGGGCAACTAAAACAAAGGCAAAGACAGAAAGCAAAAGCAAGCAAAGGAGAAACGAAAAGCAAAGGCAAGGTAGAAAGTCGTACTCGATCTCGACCAGAAGCTTGTCGAGATCGACAAGGGTCACTCGACACAGACGACAGAAAGTAACAATTGACAAAAGACAACAGAAACCCAACTCGACCTAGACCTGTCCTACTCGATCTCGACTAGAGTAACTCGAGATCGACCAAAGCTTCGTCTATGTCGACTAAGAACAGAAAAAAGACAAAAACTGTAAATTTGCAGAATTTAAAGACAGAACTTAGAAATTCGACGAAATAAATCAATATATTAAAAGACCTCCAAGGCTAGGGTATCAACACCACAACGATAACCATGTAAAACAACACATAAAGGCATAAAAGATCATGATTTCCATCAAATAACTTTCGTCATTAACAAATAGGCATATAGAGGCTCTCGCATAAACCCTAATTGTTACTAACCCTTTTTCACATAATTAATCCAAGTTGCATTAAGATCACTTTCGCTTCAATAATACAAACAAGGATCACCTTCAACTCTCGCAAAAGAATCATGCTCATAGGGAAAGAAGATGAATCGCACAAAAGATCTGACCTTTATCGCATTGCCTCACATGGCCACTGTCGGGCTCACCCCAGCCCCAGAAGTGGGTGGACTACTTACTCCTCATCGCAATTGCAGACATTGATTTGATGAAAGAAACTTGCATTAAAAACTAAATTCAAAGCCTTTACAATCCTGGCAATCAACTTTCGCTGTAAGCCAAAACCCTAAAAACCTCAAACTCCTAAAACTGTATCTGAATGGAACTAACTACTTGTGTCTTGAATTGTTCATAAAACTGAGCCCCATGGGCTTTATTTATAGTGATCAAACCTTGCTAATCAAGGAAATAAAACTATATCTATATCTAAATCTATATCTAAAAGCTTAAAAGATAAATAAATGGAATTTAGGAATTAAATCAACTAGGAAAGGATAAAACTAAATAAGGAAATATGTCTTCATGTTGATAGATCTTGATGTATTTGGATAGATCTTCCGTCTTCGGCACCAAGGAATTACAAGTCTACTCGGACTGATCATCGACGACGCGTTTCTGGGACGCGGCTCTACTCGACCTCGACCACGGCTTGTCGACCTCGAGTAGGATTCGTCGTCTCGGCTAGCTGGTGCTCGACGGACTCGGACATGGCTCCTGGCGCTCGTCGATGTCGAGTAGACCTAGTCGACCTCGAGTAGACTGGCTTGCCGACTAGGGTTTCTCGAGCGGATCTCCTCGATGGGCTCCGAATCTGGACTCTGGGCTCGTCGATCTCGACAAGGGCTCGTCGAGATCGAGTAGAGGTGGTCTGCGTCTTCGTCCTCGGCTTCTCGGCTCGGCACAGCTCGTCGACTCCGGACATGGCTCGTCTATCTCGACCAGGGGTACTCGAGATCGAGTAGGGTTCCGGGAGTCGGGTTGTCTCTGACTCAGTGTCCTCGACCAGCCCTACTCGACCAGGTGTGGTCGAACAGCCCTTGTCGAGATCGAGTAGAGTCTTGTCGATCTCGAGTAGAGTTTTCCCAGCTTTTTGCACTGTTCTTCAAACGCACTTTCCCGAGTCCTCGCTCGTCGGATTGACGCATATGACCATGCGTTGGAAAGCACTTTCCGAGGGCTACAACTCTCATGAAGACATCACAGCCTGATTCAGAACGATGTAAACTGGAAATTGGCCTTCTCTCCAGCTGCACCATTCTTGGCTTCTCCATGACTTTCCTTTTAAGCTCCAAAATGCGTCCGATTTCTGCGAAATATAACAAAAACTTGTGTAGACCTCCATATATTGCAAATAAGTGTAAACTACACATATTCTGTATTGTTCTAACCCAAATGTATGCAATTTATGCAGAAATCGATATAAAATTAAGTGTAAAACATGGCAAATTAGGCTCACAACAAACACCCCATACTTAAGCTTGCTTGTCCTCAAGCAATACTTTTATTTGTCATTCAGGGGAAGAATTCAAACTCTCAACATCTTAGATTCATTCTCATATGTCCCCTGCAATCAATTACCATCCTCGAAAAGGTACTTATGTCACAGATCCATGCATGTGCAATTTAAAAAGCAACATCTACTCACAAAAGGAGGGTTATGCAAAAATATTCATAAGTGACAAAGCATTAATAATCAAGAGGACTTTAATTTAAGCTCAACAAGGAGTAGATTGGTAAAAGGCTAAAGGTGGGTAATTTTTGGCCATGTGGTGCTTTTGATCCGGGGAAATGGAGTATTTCCAAATTGAATTTCCACATTCCTTCTTCATTTGATTCATCACCTTTCATAATGCTTTTATTCATAATAATGCTTTTACCTCTCTGACCTCAGCACTGCCTTCTCGCGATTCGCAAACATGGGTGTCATGAATGGCCCCGGATACTTAGTGCTTTGGACTCCTCACAAAGTGTCCCATCTCTCCAAACTATTATCTCAGAGAGCAGGGTCAATCTACCTTTATCTCCTGAGGTGATTGGATTTTCTTTCATTCATTAAATTTTCCATATAATCAAACAATTTCCTTCCAAACTCCATATAAGATAATAACCACAATAACCATATATCATCTCCATAATGTAACAACATTCTCAACATAATCCCCGGATAAGGTAAAGAATGGTAATTATTTAGATCATGTGGAGCAATATTTGAAATAAGGCATATTATGGCTTTTGTGTAATGCATAAGCATAGGTAAGGCTAGGAATTTAAACATATGAGCATTTATATGGAATTTAAAGTCCTCCATCATCTTATCATGCAACATGTCAAAAGCAACTTCAAATTTTACCTCCTTTCATGGTTTTCAATAAATAATGCACTTCATTGTGACTTCCCTTTACTAGGCAATTTCATGCTATATCTCTAATGAATCCAATTTTGCATCGTCGAGTTCAATATAAGCTTCCATGACTTTATTAAAAAATTTCAAATGGGGGTCATTTTTCAAACTTTTGGAAACCATGCATATAAGCACTTTAATCAAAATATGAATTCCAAAATAGCCATGTAGCAATTCTAAGAAATAATGCACACATAATGTCAAGTATGGAAAATATGCATAATGTAAGCCCTTCCCCCACCCCATACTTAAACATTACAGTGTCCTCACTGTATGAAAAACAAGGAAAAGGGTAAAGAAAGAAACTCACAAGACATGTGTGCAGAGCTGCAAAATTTTGAATGGAAGCACCTCTTGGGCCGAGCACGAATGTAGCTTGGTTCTATCCATGGACCTGAAAAGTATGGAAGACATATACCAACAATAGAAACAACAAAAACCAAAAACCAAAAACAAAGTCTCAAATGTCCTAAAAAGTCTATGTACATGCTCTAGATTTTAGAGTCGCTAGGCCGACTTTCATTAATGCTCAAGGTGGCATCTGCAGGGCCCATGTAGCTTGGGCCTCAAATAAGACTCCATTCTTGTCCATCAGCTGTAATCCTCCAGAATGGATCTTGTTCACCACGAATGGTCCCATCCGCTTTTTGTCGAATTTGTTTGGAAACCAATGATCCTTTGATTTGGAGACATAGAGCTTGTCTCCAACTTCATACTCCTTAGGCTCATCATTGGAAATCCTGCACAATCGCACATACCAAGGCAGACCTCTCCCATGTATAGATAAATCTTTAATGGAAATAGGAGAAGAAAGATCCATACCTTGGCTCACCTTCGCGGAAACGGAATCGGGCACCACGGTGTTTGGTCGATCTCGACTAGGGCTCCTCGAGATCGACGAGGCTGCTGGCTCTGGTGGTGGTCTGGTCGAAGAATCAGAAGTTGAGGAAGAACAGGGCTTGTCGATCTCGAAAAGCGTACTCGACCTCGACGAGGACTCTGGTCCTGGTGGCTGGATCGTTGACGACGACGGATCTGGTGAAGCCTGGCGGTGGTCGACCTCGACAAGGCTACCCGAGGTTGACGAGGGCTCTCCTGCTGGTTGCTGCGAAGTCGAAGAAGAAGAAGCCGAGGCCGTCAAGGGGTGGTCGACCTCGACAAGGCTACTCGAGATCGAGTAGCCTTCTCCTTCTGGTGGCTTGCTCCTCGATGAAGAAGGGTCTGGTGGCTCCGAGATTTGGTCGACCTTGACAAGGCTTGTCGAGATCGACGAGGCTTTTGGCTCTGGAGTCGGCAGCGTCGACGAAGGCTGAGTCGACTTAGGGTTTTGGTGGTCGACCTCGACGAGGGTTTGGTCGACCTCGAGTAGACTCGGCTTGACCCCATACTTAGCTCCTTTGTTCTCCTTAAGGATTGCCATGATCTCCTCCACCTGGGCCTCTATGTCCCTCTTTTCCAGCTCCTCAGGGGTCATATTCCTGACCTTGGGTTCCCCGCAGGTGATGTAGCCAGCTGAGATAGATTTGACCTCTTCCATTGGACCCGTATGCTGTTCAGTTTTGTTGAAGGAATACTCAATCACCTCATCGCTGATGTTGAAAGTGAGTACCCCTTTCCGTACGCTTATGTTGGCATCCACGGTCGCCAAGAATGGTCTTCCTAGAATAATTGGACAAGCAGGATCTTCTTGCATATCAACTATTAAGAAATCAGCAGGAACGAAGAATTTACCTACTTGTACTGGGACATTTTCCACCATGCCTGTTGGTATGACCACCGTGTTGTTGGCCATATAAAGTCTAGCATCCACAGGCTCCAGGGCACCTATCTTAATCTTGGACCAAATCGTTAAAGGCATAATACTGACACTAGCTCCAAGATCACATAGGGCATTAATTTTGTATGGACCGAATCCAATAGTTATAGCAAACTTACCTGGATCCGGCCTCTTCTCCAGTATGTCCAGATGGCTGCACTCCTCTGTGATTTCTGTCATCGATCGCTTTTTGCTCAGAATCTCTTTCAGGAACTTGACATAGGACGGGATTTCATTGAGAGCTTCTGTGAAGGGGATGGTGACATTGAGCTTCTGAAGCATCTTGATGAAGCGCTGAAACTTTTTCTCCGCCGGGTCCTTTAGAGATTTTGTTGGGAAAGGCAGCTTCTTTTTCTGAGTCGGAGCCAGAACAGACGTCGGAGTTGCTGCAGATTTCTCTATGTCGGCCAAGGGCTCCTCGATGTCGACTACAGGCTTGTCGACTTCGACCAGATTGGGCCCAGTCGAGTTGCTGTTCGGCGCAGACGACGATTCTGGAGATTTCTCCTCGACCTCGAGTAGACCTTTGTCGAGGTCGACTAGGCTCTGGTCGAGATCGACGACGGGTTTGTCGACCTCGACTTGCTGTTCCTCGCTGTTCTGCTGCTTTCCAACTTCTGGCTCTTGAAGTTGATGGCCGCTTCTGAGTTTTACAGCAGCTATGTGTCCAGTCTTTCCCTTAGGATTTGGTTCTGTTTGCCCAGGGAGCTTGCTGGACTGTCGTGGGATCTGTGCAGAAATTTGTCCTATCTGCGTCTCAATGCCCCTTTTCCAGATGTCCAGTTCTCCAAATTTGGTGGTGATGTTCTGGAACTGGTTGTTGATGGTCCCTTGATTTCGTCGCATCTCCTCAAGGATTAGTTGCAGATCATCCTTCATTTGCTCCCTTTCTGGATGTCCTGGAGCTCTGTAGGGTGGAGGATTCCTAGGGGGACCTTGGTTCCATTGCTGTTGATAAGACCTTTGATCCCCCATATAGCGATTAGGCCCCCCTGCGTAAGCTGCATCCTCATGATGTTCTGCCATCCTGACTTGCTCTGTGTGTGGGCACTCAGTAGTGGTGTGCCTTTGCGATCCGCATTCTATGCAAGGCTGATTGACGGAGAGATACTTCACTTGTTTGAGGAGCTTCTTATTCTGGTCTCTGTAGTATTGCTCCCTGACATCTGGATCAATCTCCCTTGATGGCTCATAGAGGGGCATGGATGGTGCTGGCCTGGCGTATGGGTTCTCTTCATAAGTTACAGTAGACCCATACTTGTTGTCGTAGTTGGTGAGCTTTTCTAGCACACCCCATGCGTCACTTGGCGGCATCGTCAGATACTCGTAGTGAGTATAATTGTTGATTTTGTCCTTAGTGACTTGGTCAAGAGAGTTGAAGAAGATCTCCTGAATGATGTAGGGTGGCTGTCCATGAGTAGGGCAAGATCGCAGAAGTTCCTTGTAGCGCTCCCATGCCCTTGCCAGTGGTTCCCCTTTCTGCTGTTTAAAGGCGGTGATTTTCTGGCGGAGATGTGCTGTTTTGGCCGGTGGGAAGAATTTGTTCAGAAACTCTTGCTCTACTTGGGCCCAGGTTGTGAGTGATCTTGCTTTCAGCCCTTCCAGCCATTTCAGTGCAGGCCCAGCGAGAGACCAGCGAAAAGATTTCATCTTGACATATTCCAAGGTTGTGCCTTCTGCAAGAGTACGACACATATCATGAAAATTAGTAATATGTTCAAGAGGACACTCATTAAATCTGCCGTAAAAGGCATTATTTTTAAGCTCTATAAGAAATTGAGTGCGAATTTCAAAAGAGTTTTCAGGGATTAGAATCGCCGATTCAGGCATGACGAGCGTGGGATGCATATAATCTTCAGCAGTGGTTGGATATTGGGCAAGCTCAGCTTGTGCTTGTTCCTTTTCTGCTCTCTCAGCGGCGAGAGCAGCATCCCTGGCGGCTAGATCCCTGGTAAGCCTAGCGATCAGCTGCTCCTGTGTTTCAGCGTCCTCCATGGCTCTTTGAAGTCTATTTCTGATGTGTAGAAGGCGCTCTGGTTCGTCTAAACCGTAATATTCAGGTGGGATACCAGAACGGCGCATACACCTGAAAAGTAACTCAAAGAAACAGTGAGAATTGACTACCTAAGGCGCGATTGATAGCCTCCCCGGCAACGGTGCCAATTTGTTGACTAGGCAGGAGTAAGTCAAGTATAGAATAAGAATATGGATTAGAACGACTCCCCTGTCTCAACAAATAAATACAAGACTCCTCCCGTTGTAGTAAGAGAAAAGTCAGGATCGAATCCATGAGGAAGCACGTCAGCAATTCTCAGGTAGCTGTAAATTCTCACAGGCAAAGCAGCAGAAAGACAGAAACAGAAAAGAAAGAAACAAATAAACCCGGCAAGGGCAACTAAAACAAAGGCAAAGACAGAAAGCAAAAGCAAGCAAAGGAGAAACGAAAAGCAAAGGCAAGGTAGAAAGTCGTACTCGATCTCGACCAGAAGCTTGTCGAGATCGACAAGGGTCACTCGACACAGACGACAAAAAGTAACAATTGACAAAAGACAACAGAAACCCAACTCGACCTAGACCTGTCCTACTCGATCTCGACTAGAGTAACTCGAGATCGACCAAAGCTTCGTCTATGTCGACTAAGAACAGAAAAAAGACAAAAAACTGTAAATTTGCAGAATTTAAAGACAGAACTTAGAAATTCGACGAAATAAATCAATATATTAAAAGACCTCCAAGGCTAGGGTATCAACACCACAACGATAACCATGCAAAACAACACATAAAGGCATAAAAGATCATGCTTTCCATCAAATAACTTTCGTCATTAACAAATAGGCATATAGAGGCTCTCGCATAAACCCTAATTGTTACTAACCCTTTTTCACATAATTAATCCAAGTTGCATTAAGATCACTTTCGCTTCAATAATACAAACAAGGATCACCTTCAACTCTCGCAAAAGAATCATGCTCATAGGGAAAGAAGATGAATCGCACAAAAGATCTGACCTTTATCGCATTGCCTCACATGGCCACTGTCGGGCTCACCCCAGCCCCAGAAGTGGGTGGACTACTTACTCCTCATCGCAATTGCAGACATTGATTTGATGAAAGAAACTTGCATTAAAAACTAAATTCAAAGCCTTTACAATCCTGGCAATCAACTTTCGCTGTAAGCCAAAACCCTAAAAACCTCAAACTCCTAAAACTGTATCTGAATGGAACTAACTACTTGTGTCTTGAATTGTTCATAAAACTGAGCCCCATGGGCTTTATTTATAGTGATCAAACCTTGCTAATCAAGGAAATAAAACTATATCTATATCTAAATCTATATCTAAAAGCTTAAAAGATAAATAAATGGAATTTAGGAATTAAATCAACTAGGAAAGGATAAAACTAAATAAGGAAATATGTCTTCATGTTGATAGATCTTGATGTATTTGGATAGATCTTCCGTCTTCGGCACCAAGGAATTACAAGTCTACTCGGACTGATCATCGACGACGCGTTTCTGGGACGCGGCTCTACTCGACCTCGACCACGGCTTGTCGACCTCGAGTAGGATTCGTCGTCTCGGCTAGCTGGTGCTCGACGGACTCGGACATGGCTCCTGGCGCTCGTCGATGTCGAGTAGACCTAGTCGACCTCGAGTAGACTGGCTTGCCGACTAGGGTTTCTCGAGCGGATCTCCTCGATGGGCTCCGAATCTGGACTCTGGGCTCGTCGATCTCGACAAGGGCTCGTCGAGATCGAGTAGAGGTGGTCTGCGTCTTCGTCCTCGGCTTCTCGGCTCGGCACAGCTCGTCGACTCCGGACATGGCTCGTCTATCTCGACCAGGGGTACTCGAGATCGAGTAGGGTTCCGGGAGTCGGGTTGTCTCTGACTCAGTGTCCTCGACCAGCCCTACTCGACCAGGTGTGGTCGAACAGCCCTTGTCGAGATCGAGTAGAGTCTTGTCGATCTCGAGTAGAGTTTTCTCAGCTTTCTGCTCTGTTCTTGAAACGCACTTTCCCGAGTCCTCGCTCGTCGGATTGACGCATATGACCATGCGTTGGAAAGCTCTTTCCGAGGGCTACAACTCTCATGAAGACATCACAGCCTGATTCAGAACGATGTAAACCGGAAATTGGCCTTCTCTCCAGCTGCACCATTCTTGGCTTCTCCATGACTTTCCTTTTAAGCTCCAAAATGCGTCCGATTTCTGCGAAATATAACAAAAACTTGTGTAGACCTCCATATATTGCAAATAAGTGTAAACTACACATATTCTGTATTGTTCTAACCCAAATGTATGCAATTTATGCAGAAATCGATATAAAATTAAGTGTAAAACATGGCAAATTAGGCTCACAACAAACACCCCATACTTAAGCTTGCTTGTCCTCAAGCAATACTTTTATTTGTCATTCAGGGGAAGAATTCAAACTCTCAACATCTTAGATTCATTCTCATATGTCCCCTGCAATCAATTACCATCCTCGAAAAGGTACTTATGTCACAGATCCATGCATGTGCAATTTAAAAAGCAACATCTACTCACAAAAGGAGGGTTATGCAAAAATATTCATAAGTGACAAAGCATTAATAATCAAGAGGACTTTAATTTAAGCTCAACAAGGAGTAGATTGGTAAAAGGCTAAAGGTGGGTAATTTTTGGCCATGTGGTGCTTTTGATCCGGGGAAATGGAGTATTTCCAAATTGAATTTCCACATTCCTTCTCCATTTGATTCATCACCTTTCATAATGCTTTTATTCATAATAATGCTTTTACCTCTCTGACCTCAGCACTGCCTTCTCGCGATTCGCAAACATGGGTGTCATGAATGGCCCCGGATACTTAGTGCTTTGGACTCCTCACAAAGTGTCCCATCTCTCCAAACTATTATCTCAGAGAGCAGGGTCAATCTACCTTTATCTCCTAAGGTGATTGGATTTTCTTTCACTCATTAAATTTTCCATATAATCAAACAATTTCCTTCCAAACTCCATATAAGATAATAACCACAATAACCATATATCATCTCCATAATGTAACAACATTCTCAACATAATCCCCGGATAAGGTAAAGAATGGTAATTATTTAGATCATGTGGAGCAATATTTGAAATAAGGCATATTATGGCTTTTGTGTAATGCATAAGCATTGGTAAGGCTAGGAATTTAAACATATGAGCATTTATATGGAATTTAAAGTCCTCCATCATCTTATCATGCAACATGTCAAAAGCAACTTCAAATTTTACCTCCTTTCATGGTTTTCAATAAATAATGCACTTCATTGTGACTTCCCTTTACTAGGCAATTTCATGCTATATCTCTAATGAATCCAATTTTGCATCGTCGAGTTCAATATAAGCTTCCATGACTTTATTAAACAATTTCAAATGGGGGTCATTTTTCAAACTTTTGGAAACAATGCATATAAGCACTTTAATCAAAATATGAATTCCAAAATCAAAATATAAGCACTTTGCCAAATTATGGAATCTACACCAGTTTCTGTTTAATTCGCAGAAATCGAGGCATTTTACAGCAATTCTACGGAAGGTCGGAACAGCTCGGAAAACCACTACAGAAGTCCAAGGTCAAGCAGCGGAACTAGTCTGAGAGTCATGTCCGAGCGCCTTGTCGACTAGGAGCAATGTCGAGAGCCAGACCAACCCAGCTCCGGAGCCCTACTCGATCTCGAGGACCACTAGTCGAGATCGACGACACCTCAGCGCCACGCCCGGGGTTGACGAGAAGAAGAGCTGGTCGACAAGCCGAGGACGGAGCCGAGGAAACCAGGCAGTACTCGCTGCCAGCGACTCGACTCGCTGCAGCGGACCGCTCGCTGCCGCAGAAAAACTCGCTGCCAGCGGAATGCACCAAGCCGACGGAGAAGCCAACTCGCTGCAGTGGAAGAGGCAACTCGCGGAAGCGGAAAGGAAGAACCCTACTCGATCTCGACTACGCCTTGTCGAGATCGACGAGACCCTGAGTCCAGATCCGGAGCCCATCGAGCAGAGTCACTCGAGAAGACCTAGTCGGCAAGCCAGTCTACTCAAGGTCGACTAGGGCTTGTCGAGATCGACGAGCGCTAGTGAGCCAGGGCCGAGCCACATCGAGCAGGATCTAGCCGAGGAGTCCAGTGGACGAACCATCCTTGTCGAGGTCGACGAGCCGTGGTCGAAGTCGAGTAGAGCCGATTCCAGAAACTTCTCGACAAAGACCTGTCCGAGTAGACTTGGGATTCCTTGGGGCCGAAGGAAGAAAATTCTATCCTAATCCATCAAGTTCTATCCAAGGAGACAAGATCTATCAACATCATGAAGACTTACCCTATTTAGTTTTATCTTTTCCTTTTAGATTTATTTCCATAAAACAATTTATTTATCTTTTAGCAATTTAGATATAATTTTAGATAGAGATAGATATCTTCTTTCCTAGAATAGCTAGGGAAAGAAGACTATAAATAAGGCCCTAGGGGGCTCAGTTTTATAAAAATTCCAAGACACACAGTTAGTTCCACAGATAGAGTTTTAGGAGTTCTAAGGTTTTTAGGGTTTTGGCTTTCTGCGAAAGTTGATTGCCGAGATTGTAAAGGCTTTTGAATTTAGTTTTAATGCAAGTTATTTCTTTCAATTCAATGGCTGTTATTGCAATGAGGCGTGAGTAGTCCACCCACTTCTGGGGCTGGGGTGAGCCCGACTGTGGCCATGTGAGGCGATGCGATAAAGGTCAGATCTTTTTGTGCAATTCATCTTCTATCCCTATGAGAATGATTCTTTTGCCAGAGTTGAAGGTGATCCTTGTTTGTGTTATTGAAGTGAAAGTGATCTTAATGCAGCTTGGATTAATTATGTGAAAAAGGGTTAGTAACAATTAGGGTTTATGCGAAAGCCTCTATATGCCTATTTGTTAATGACGAAAGTTATTTGATGGAAAGTATGATCTTTTATGCCTTTATGTGTTACTTTGCATGGTTATCGTTGTGGTATTGAAACCCTGGCTTTTGAAGTCTTTTAATATATTGAAGTTTATTTCTGTCGAATTTCTGAGTTCTGTCGAAAATCTGCAATTTTATATTTTCTGTTTCTTGTCGACCTAGACGAAGCTTGGTCGAGATCGAGTAGTGTCTTGTCGAGGTCGAGTAGATCTGGT
The DNA here is from genome assembly GCA_037127255.1 of Persicaria tinctoria. Taxonomy (NCBI): domain Eukaryota; kingdom Viridiplantae; phylum Streptophyta; class Magnoliopsida; order Caryophyllales; family Polygonaceae; genus Persicaria; species Persicaria tinctoria. The sequence continues at coordinate 73,618,707 of JBANSL010000006.1, forward strand.
CTAGGTCGAGTTGGTTTTCTTCTGTTTTCATCGATTTTCACTTTCTGTTGTTCACTGTCTTGTCGATCTCGAGGAGCTGTTGTCGAGATCGAGTACGCCTTTGCCCTTTGCTTTTCGTTTTTGCTTTGCTTTGCTTTATTTCTTGCTTTGTTCTTTGCTTTTGTTTAAGTTGCCCTTGCCGGGTTTATTTGTTTCTTTCCTTTCTGTGTTTCTGTCCCTGCTGCTTTGGCTGTGAGATCTACAGCTACCTAAGAACTGCTGACGTGCTTCCTCGTGGATTCGATCCTGACTATTCTCTTACTACAACGGGAGGAAGTCTTGTATTATTTGCTGAGACAGGGAAGTCAATCTGAAATTTATTTTATATTTATTTCATACTTGACCATCCTCCTGCAACAACAAATAACGCATCGAGGAGGGCAAAACAGGGCATGGCGGGTGAACTGGTCTTGTCGATATCGAGTGAAAACTCGATATCGAGTAGGCTGTCTGCGTCGAGTGGAATCTTAAGTCGAGGAGATTCTTCTGGCTTGGTTGATATCGAGTTGGCCTACTCGATATCGATGAACTTCTGGGTTGCTCCTCTTTGGTCGTTCTCGACTAGCCTAGCCGATTTCGACTGTTCTTCAGGGACTTCTTATTCCACCTTTCGCGATCCTTTTATGCTTGCCGACTTAAAAGTGTTAGATTGCACACAAAGACAAGACTTTCCACATAAAGTATTCTAAACTGAAAAACCAAAATCAAAAACCAAAACCAAAAAGGCCCAAAGTCCCAAAAATTCAAAAAGTTTTATATACATGCTCTAGATTTTAGAGTCGCTAGGCCGACTTCTTCTTTTATGCTCACGGACCATTAATGTGGGGCCCGCTTGTGCTTGGCCCTTCTCCTGGATCATCCAGGTCCTGATTGTAGTATACAAGCTCAGCTCACAGGTGGTTGCTCGCATAATCTTCCTTTTCTCCCTTCTTCTCTTTCCAGCTCTCAGTTTCCGCAGATTTTCTCGCCACGGGGCCTTACCTCCCCTTGAATTATTTATAAATTTCTTAATGGACTGAGGAGGAATACAACTCATACCTGAACTTACCTTTTCGGACCCAAAACAGAAATCTTCGGGCTTAGGGTTAGTCGATATCGAGCAAGATTGGTCAATATTGAGTACAAGGACACCATACTTAGGCTCTTGGCAAGTCTGGTGCTCAACAGAGGAAGTCGATGTCGATGAAGCTTGGTTGATATCGAGTACAACTTTGGTCGATATCGAGGAGACTTTGTCGATATCGAGTGGACTTCTGGTGCTTTCCTTCGTTGTTTGCTTGATCCTGTGGTTGCTGATGCTCTTCACCTTCAGCCATGAAATTTCCTCTTTTGCAGGGCCAAAAGAGAAGCCTAAGACCTCGTCGCCTATGGTGAAGGTGAGCAATTGTTGTTTTACACTAATCTTGGCATCCGCAGTAGCTAAGAATGATCTACTAAGAATAATAGGGCTAGTAGGATCTTCAGCACAGTCTATAATAAGGAAATCTGCTGGAATAAAGAATTTACCAACCGGGACAGGGACATTCTCAACCATACCTGTAGGGATGACCACTGTATTGTTTGCCATGTATAGCTTGGCATCCACAGGTTCTATGCATCCTATCTTTACCTTCCGCCAGATTGATAAGGGCATGATGCTCACACTTGCTCCTAAATCACACAACGACTCATATTTATATTGTCCAAATCCCACAATAACAGAAAACTTACCAGGGTCAGGTATCTTCTCAGGAAAGTGGAGCACTTTGCATTCGCTGGCGATCTCTAAGATGGATCGCTTCTTGCTCAGGATTTCCTTCAAGAATTTGACATATGCAGACATCTCTTGTAGAGCTTCTGTAAAAGGAATAGAGAAATTCAGTTGTTGCAGCATATTAACAAAACGTTTAAACTTACCTGCAGTGGGATCTTTTAGCGCTTTGGAGGGGAAAGTCAGTGTCGTTTTTTGCTTTGGAGCTACAACAGACGTCGGAGGTGTTGCAGAGTCGTCGAAATCGGCCAATTTCTCCTCGATATCGACCAGGGGTTGCTCGATATCGACAACAGTTGTCGATCTCGAGTTGCTGGGTTGTGCAGTCGAGTTTGGGTTGGATTCTCCTTCATGTCGAGTTGTGGCTTGTCGATATCGACCAGGTTTTGGTCGATATCGAGTTGCTGCTGCTCGTTGTCGAGTTGCTGCTCTGCCTTGTCTTGGTGTTTTCCGACCTCTGACTCGTGTAATTGGTGCCCGATCCTGAGCTTTATAGTTGCGACGTGTCTGGTCTTCCCCTTAGGATTTGGTTCTGTTTGCCCAGGGAGTTGCCTGGTCGGTCGTGGAATCTGGGCCGCGAATTGACCCATCTGTGTCTTTATGCTTTTCTTCCAGATGTCTAGCTCTCCAAATTTTGTATTGATGTTCTGGAATTGATTGTTGATGGTGCCTTGATTCCGGCGCATCTCCTCAAGGATGAGCTGTAAATCATCCTTCTTTTGGTCCCTTTCTGGATTTCTTGGAGCTCTGAATGGCGGGGGGTTCCTAGGAGGACCCTGGTTCCGTTGTGGTTGATAGAACCTTTGGTCCCCCATATAGCGATTGGGACCCCCTGCGTAAGCTACCTCTTCGTGTGTCTCTGCCATCCTGACTTGCTCTGTGTGTGGGCACTCAGTAGTGGTGTGCCGCTATGATCCGCATTCGATGCAAGGCTGGTTGACAGATAGATACTTGACTTGCTTGAGGAGCTTGCGATTCTGGTCTCTATAGAATTGCTCCCTGACATCTAGGTCAATCTCCTTGGAAGGCTCATAGAGGGGCATAGATGGGGCTGGCATGGCATAGGAGTTTTCCTCATAGTTTGTGGTAGCCCCATACTTGTTGTCAAAGTTGGTGAGCTTGTCAAGTACACCCCAAGCGTCAGCTGGTGGCATCGTCAGATACTCATATCGAGTGTACTAATTGATCCTGTCCTTAGTGACTTGGTCAAGAGAATTGAAGAAGATCTCTTGAATGATGTAGGGTGGCTGTCCATGAATATGGCAAGATCGCAGCAGTTCTTTGTACTGTTCCCATGCCTTTGCCAGCGGCTCCCCAGATTTCTGTTTGAAAGCTTTAATCTTCTGGTGGAGGAGTGCTATCTTGGGAAGAGGGAAGAATTTGTTGAGAAACTATTGCTCTACTTGGGCCCATGGTGTGAGGGATCATGATTTTAGTCCTTCTAGCCACTTCAATGCAGGTCCAGCGAGAGACCAACGAAAGGCCTTCATCTTGACATATTCCAGAGTAGTGCCTTCAGCAAGAGTACGACACATGTCAGAAAAATTGGTAATATATTCAAGAGGGCATTCATTAAACCATCCATGAAAAAGCATTATTTTTAAGTTCTATAAGGAATTGAGTGCGAATTTCAAAAGTATTTTCAGGGATTAGAATAGCCGATTCAGGCACGACGAGAGTCGGGTGTATATAATCCTCTATAATGGTTGGGTACTGGGCAAGCTCAGCTTCTGCTTGCCTCGCACGCTCAGGTTCCTGTTCTCTGTCTGCTCTCTCAGTAGCGATAATAGTATCTTTAGCGGCTAGTTCCCTCTGAAGCCTCTGTATTAGCTGTTCCTATGTTTCTGCGGCCTCCATGGCTCTTTTCAGTTTAGCCTGGATATGTAGAAGGCGTTCCGGTTCATCTAAGCCGTCAAACTCAAGTGGTTGACTAGAACGGCGCATACACCTGTAAAGTAACTCAAAGTAGATGTGAGATTTAACTACCTAAGGCGCCAATGATAGCTTCCCCGGCAACGGCGCCGATTTGTTGAGAGGGGAAATCGAGAATGCAAATTAAATATGAATAAAGCAAAGCAAACCAGATTCCGTCCCTTGCAAATGATTACAAGACTTCCTCCCGATGCAGCAGTGGAAAGTCAAGATCGATCCACTAGGAAGCGTGTTAGCGGATCCTAGGCAGTGGTGAAATCTCACGGACATAAGTCGACCACAATGCTCGATCTCGACTAGGGTTAGTCGACAGAAGATCAGGCAAGTCAATTCACGTAGCAGCAGTCGCAGAAGAGTTGTCGATATCGACCAAATCTACTCGATATCGAGTAAACAAGTCGATGTCGAGGATGGCTTTGTCGAGTACCTGCACAAGAGAAGCTACGACGATCTGGGATCGGGGATCGGTACTCGATATCGACAAGATGTAGTCGATATCGAGGAAAAACGGAAACTTTAAAATGAAAATAAGTAAAGACAAGGCTTGGGGGTTTCGAAAATAAACTATATGTGAAAGACAACTTCCAAGATTGGGGTATGCGACAACAATAACCAGGCATACATAAGGTGGGAATAAGACAGATAATCAGGTAAATAGCATCGAAGGATCAAGCTTTCGCCTTTTCCAACAATTAGACAACTCTTTCAAGAAACCCTAATTGTATCTACCGATTTTATGTTTATACTCCAAGTTGTTAGCATGGATCTCCATTAGATGGGTAATAAACATATAACAAGTAGTAGATGCTCAAAACATGATAAAAGTCGGATCCTTACCTCAAACACGCTGGGCTATCGTCGGGCTCGCCCCAACCCTAGAAGTAGGTGGACTACTCGCGCTTCATCGCAATCTTAGACATCATTGATTGAAAGGAAATAACTTGCATTAAACCAAACTGAAGAATGTACAAACCGAACAAAGCCAGATCACTTTCGCTTCTTTGCTCCACTCGGCCTCTCTTTCTCTCTCTACTACTACTTCTCCTACTTGAAATTGAATTGTGTGTTCGAATGAATAAAACTCAGCCCCCTAAGGCTTTATTTATAGGCTTCTAACCCTTTCTAATCAAGGATAGAAATCTCTATCTATATCTAAAGATAAAACAAAAATAAAAGGAACATTTATCTTAAAACGGTAATATATCTAAAAGGCTAAAATATCTTCAAGTGTGGATAAATCTTCTCTTCATGGATGGATCTTGATAGACTTGGATAGAGCTTGATAGACTAGGACAACCTTCGGATCAAGCAAGACCAAACCGCGTCGGATAGCTCACCGTGTAACGCGATCCAGGATGGCGCTCCTCGATATCGAGTAATCTTGTGTCGTCGACTTGGCTTCGTTGGCTGCTTGAGTTATTGATCCTCGATCTGTTCGGACACTGGCTCTCAGGTCTTGTCGATATCGAGTAAGTGTCGTCGATCATGGTTGGCCTGGTGTTGTCGAGCAACCTCTCATCGACGTTGCCCGGACATGTGCTATGGGTTTACTCGACATCGAGGAGTTTTCTCGATATCGGGGAGTGGTGTTGCTCACCATCGGGTTGTCTGGTCAGGTCGAGTAGCTCTCCTCGGCTCCTCGATCAGGCTCTGCTCCTCGACTCTGGGCTGGTCTTCAATTCTTGTCGATATCGAGTAGATTACTAGATATCGAGTAACTCTCTGGAGTCGGGGAGTTTTTCCTTCAGTTCCTCGATCTGCTGCTCCTCGATCAGTGCTGCGCCCAGACTTTTTTTTTTGATATCGAGTAACAATCAACTTCCGTCTTTGCTTATTGGTTTTGTCCCGAAATGGCTCCATATTCTGCAATATTTAACCAAAACTTATGTAGACCTCTATTTCTTGCAAAATAAGCACATACTACATAAATTCCACACATTCCCATTCCGAAATATGCAGAGTGTATAAAATATGGAGCTAAAATGTGCATTTCAACATGGCTATTTTAGTGGACATCAGGATCCCAGGCAGCGGATGAATCTCACGAACAGAAGTCGACCACAGTGCTCGATCTCGACTAGGGTTAGTCAACAGAAGATCAGGCAAGTCAAACAAAGTAGCAGCAGCAGCTCTCGGTGGTTACTCGATATCGAGGAAGCCTCTTGTCGATCTCGGGTACCTGCACAGGAGAAGCTACAGCGATCTTTGTCGATCGAATATCAGTACTCGATATCGACCAGATTTAGTCGATATCGAGGAAGAACAGAAAGTAACCGAAATAAAATAAAGAACAATGCTTGTGGGATTCGAAATAAAGTATGTATGAAAGACAACTTCAAAGATTAGGGTTTGCAACAACAATATCCAAGCATGCATAAGGCAGGAATAAAAAATAGATAATCATGTAAATCGCATCGAAGGACCAAGCTTTCGCCTTTTCCAACAATTAGATAACTCTTTCAAGAAACCCTAATTGTATCTACTGATTTTATGTTTACAATCCAAGTTGTTAGCATGTACCTCCATTAGATGGGTAATAAACATATAACAAGTAGTAGATGCTCAAAACATGATAAAAGTTGGATCTTTGCCTCAAACATGCAGGGCTATCGTCGGGCTCACCCCAACCCTAGAAGTAGGTGGACTACTCGCGCTTCATAGCAATTTCAGACATCATTGATTGAAAAGAAACTAACTTGCATTAATAAACCAAACAGAGCTTACAACCTAAGGAAGTCAATTCCGCTCTCGCTTCACAATGCATCTTGGCCACTCACTCTCTCTCTCTCTACCTCTATGTGACTAATTGTATGTTGAATTGAATGAATAGAAATCAGCCCCTAAGGCCTTATTATAGGCTTCTAATACTTGCTAATCAAGGAAAGAAATCTCTATCTAATATCTAAAGATAAAACTTTTATAAAAGAAACATTTATCTTAAAAGGGATATATATCTAAAAAAGCTAAATATCATCATGTGTGGATAAAATCCTCTCTCCATGGATGAATCTTGATAGACTTGATAGATCTCGGACTCCTTAGCTCCCAAGAAAGCCCAAACCGCGTCGGACAGCCCAACCGTGTAACACGGCCCAAGAGGGTTTTGGTCGATATCGAGTAAACTACTCGATATCGAGTAGGATTGTCGTCGACTTTGGCTGTCTGGCTTGCTCCAGTAACTGCTGCTCGACTTGGCTTGGGCAGGTGTCTGAGGTCTGTGGTCGATATTGAGGAATTTCCTCGATATCGAGTAAAATGTGCTCGAGCTCTTCTTCTCCTTGTCATCTCGAGCTCTCCTCTCCTCGATGAACTCAGATCGAGTTTCTGGTTTGGTCGATATCGACCAATTTGGTCGATATCGAGCAGATCTGTCAGCCTCAGCATTTTGCGCTGTTCTTGAAACGCACTTTCCCGAGTCCTCGTTTGTCGGATTGACGCATATGAGCATGCGTTGGAAAGCTCTTTTCGAGGGATACAACTATCATTAAGACACCAGAACTTGACTCAGAATGATGAATGGCAAAAAATGGCCTTTTATCCAGCTGCACCATCCTTAGCTTCTTTATTACTTTCCTTTATGCTCCAAAGTGCGTCCGATTTCTGTCAAATATAACAAAAACTAGTGTAGACTCCATAATTTGGCAAATAAGTGTAAACTACATAGATTCTGTATTATTTTAACCCAAATGCATGAAATGCATGCAGAAATCGATATAAAAGTAGATATAAAACATGGCATAAAACATGGACATCAAATCACCCCATACTTAAGCTTGCTTGTCCCCAAACAATAACTTGGATGGTCATTCAGGGGAAGAATTTAAACTCTCAACATCATAGATTAATTGCCATATAACCCTGAAATCAATTACCGTCATTGAGAAGGTATTTGTGCCACAAATCCATGCATGTGCAAATAAAAGCAACATCTACTCACAAAAGGAGGGTAATGCAAAAACAATTTATGTGACAAAGCAATAATAATCAAGAAGACTTTAATTAAGCGCAATAAGGAGTAGATTGGTAAAAAGGCTAAACGTGGGCTATATTTGGCAATGTGGTGCTAATGATCCGGGGAAATGGATTATTTCCAAACTTTCATACCACATCCCTTCTTCATAAGATTCATCACCTTTCATAATGCTTTTTCCAATAATAATGCTTTTACCTCTCTAACCTCAGCACTGCCTTCTCACGAGTCGCTAACATGGGTGTCATGAATGGCCCTGGATACTTAGTGCTTCGGACTCCTCACCTTTGTGTCTCATCTCACTGAACTATTATCTCAGTAAGCAGGGTCGATCTACCTTTATCTTCTGAGGTGACCGGATTTTTTCTCACTCATTAAATTTGCCATATATTTCAAACATTCCTTCCAAACTCCAAATAATGATAACAACAACACCAACACCATATAACATCTCCATAATATAACATCATTCTCAACAAAATCCCCGGATAGGAAATAAGGTAGAAAATGGGAAATATTTAGATCATGTGGAGCGTAATATGAAATAAGGCATAATATGGCTTTTGTGATGCATAAGCATAGGTAAGGTTAGGATTATAACAATGAGCATTATATGGAAATATAAAATCCTCCATCCTCTTATCATGCAACATGTCAAAAGCAACTTCAAATTTTACCTCCTTCCATGGTTTTCAAGAAAATATGCATTTCATTGTGACTTCCCTTTACTAGGCAATTTCATACTATATCTCTAATGAATCCAAGTTTGCATCGTCGATTTCAATAAAGCGTCCATGACACTTTTTCTTTGAACAATTTACAAGCAATGGGAGATGTCTTATAGAACTTTGAATTTAACAATTAAGCACAAAATTTTAAAATTTACTCGAAATTCACCATGTAAAACCAAAAACAAGAATAAAACAAGAAATAATGATAATGAGCTCTTCCCCTAACCCATACTTAAAATATAAAGTGTCACTACTATATAAAATCAAAAAACAAGAGTAACGGGAGGAACTCACTGAATAATGCGTCGAGGACGGCAAAACAGGGCATGTCGAGGAACTGGATTGGGCGATATCGAGTACTGTACTCGATATCGAGTAAGCTGTCAGCATCGAGTAGAATGCTGAAGTCGAGGAGCCTTCTGACTTGGTCGATGTCGAGTTGGCCTACTCGATATCGAGTAAAACTTGGCTGCTCCTCTTGGTTGTTCTCGACTGGCCTAGTCGATTTCGACTATCTTTCATGGACTTCTTATTCCACCTTTCGCGATCCTTTTATGCTTGCCGACCTAAAAGTCTTAGATTTCCCACAAAGATAAGACTTTCCACATGAAGTATTCTAAACTAAAGAACAAAAACCAAAACCAAAACCAAAAGTTCCAAAGTCCCAAAAATTCAAAAAGGTTTATATACATGCTCTAGATTTTAGAGTCGTTAGGCTGACTTCTCCGTTTGTGCTCAATGACCATCAATGTGGGGCCCACTTGTGCTTGGCCCTTCTCCTGAATCATCTAGGTCCTGATTGTAGTATGCAAGCTCAGCTGACAGGTGGTTGTTTGCATAATCTTCCTTTTCTCCCTTCTTTCTCTTTCCAGATCTCAGTTTCTGCAGATTCTCTCGCCACGGGACCTTACCTCCCCTTAAATTATTTATAAATTTATTAATGGATTGAGGAGGAGTAGAACCCATACCTGAACTTACCTTTTCGCGCCCAAAACAGAAATTTTCGGGCTTAGGGTTGGTCGACATCGAGCAAGACTGGTCGATATCGAGTACAGGGACCCCATACTTAGGTTCTTGGCAAGACTGGTCGATATCGAGTACAGGCAACGGATAAATCTAACGAACAGATGTCGACCACAGTGCTCGATCTCGACTAGGGTTAGTCGACAGAAGATCAGGCAAGTCGAGCAAAGCAGCAGCAGCTCTCGGTGGTTACTCGATATCGAGTAAAACTCCTCGATATCGAGGAAGCCTCTTGTCGATCTCGGGTACCTGCACAGGAGAAGCTACATCGATCTTCGTTGATCGAATATCAGTACTCGATATCGACCAGATTTAGTCGATATCGAGGAAGAACATAAAGTAACCGAAACAAAATAAAGAACAATGCTTGTGGGATTGGAAATAAACTATGTATGAAAGACAACTTCCAAGATTAGGGTTTGCAACAACAATAACCAAGCATGAATAAGGCAAGAATAAAACAGATAAAAGAGCCAACCCGACGTCGATGAACCTTTACTCGATCTCGAGAAGACCTTTGTCAAGATTGACCAACCCATGTGCTTGCTGCTGCACTGTGTTCGACTATCCGATCTTCTGTCGAGTTGTTGTACTCGAGATCTAGGACCCCTGTTGTCGACCACTTCTGTCCGTGAGATTCATCCGCTGCCTAGGATCCGCTGACACGCTTCCTCGTTGATCGATCCTGACTTCCCATTACTGCATCAGGAGAAGGTCTTGTAATTATTTGCAAGGGACAGAATCTGGTTTGCTGTGATTTATTTATATTTTAATTTGCAATTCTCGATTTCCTCCCACAATAGGCATATCGAGGTCTACCGCTTCTCGACTTGGCACAGCTCCTCGACTCTGGGTATGGCATCTGGGTGTTTGTCGATATCGAGTAACTTACTCGATATCGAGTAAAGCTCTAAAGTCGGGTTGCTTCGTCTTTAGCTTCCTCGATCAGCTCTTACTCGATCAGCCTGTGCTCGGACATCCTTTGTCGATATCGAGTAAAATAACTCGATATCGAGTAACTCTAGGCTCCAGCTTGATTCGTCCTAGTTCTGTAGTCCTTTGACCTTGGACTTCTGTAGCTGATTTCCAAGCTTTTCCAACTTTTCTCAGAACTGCTGTAAATTGCCTCGAATTCTGCGAATTTAAACAGAAACTGGTGTAGATTCCATAATTTGGCAAATAAACATAAACTACACAGGTTTTGTACCATTCTAGCCCAAATGGATGAAATGTATGCAGAAAACGATATAAAAGTAACTGTAAAACATGGTCGATTCAGCTCACAACACTTTACCTCGAGATTCTGGAGGCAGGTGCACGAGGCTCTAAGGAGCAAGCTGCATTTCAGTACCGCATATCATCTGTAGACGGACAGAGAGAGTGAGCGGACGATCCAGACATTAGAGGATATGCTGAGAGCATGTGTGTTAGAGTGCGGAAACATATGGGTGAGACACCTTTCGCTAGTGGAGTTCTCGTACAACATCAACTATCATTCTTCGATTAGGATTGCTTCTTTTGAGGCGTTGTACGGGAGGCGATGCAAGTCGCCGATATGTTGGGATGAGCTGGGGGATGTGCTTGGGACGTTGCCCCAGTATGTGCAGGAGGCTACAGACCAGGTCAGACGTATTCGTGAGTATTTGAGGATCGCACATGACCGCCAGAAGAAGTACGCAGATCACCGCATGAATGAGCTGGCTTTTGATGTAGGAGATCATGTATGGCTGAGAGTGTCGCCGACGAGAGGGATCCGACGCTTTCTCATGAAGGGAAAGCTGAGCCCTAGATATGTAGGACCTTTCGAGATCCCGGAGCGAGTAGGAGAGGTAGCATACAAAGTGGCTCTGCCGACTACCTTAGTTGACATCCACAATGTTTTCCACTTTTCACAGCTGAGGCGGTACCAGCCTGATCCGAGTCATGTCCTAGATCATTCTGATCTTCAGTTAGAGCCCGACCACACCTATGTGGAGCGACCGATAGCCATTCTTGACCGTCGGGTCAAGAAGATGAGACGACGAGAGGTTCCATTGGTCTTGATTCAGTGGGCTTAGAGGAGTCCCGAGGAGGCCACCTGAGACGACAAGAGGTGTCGTTGCTATCCTTGGCCTCCAAGGTGGCCTCCTCGGGACTCCTCCTAGCCCACTGAATCAAGACCAATGACACCTCTCGCCGTCTCAGCCGACGGTCAATATTGGCTAATTATAGGGGAGTGTTAGATGAGTTGTTAGCCTCGTATGTAGAGCCACGTGAGGATATAGTCCTTACCTCGTGAGTTGGCTGGTGAGTGCCCCTAGGATGTCTACCCTTTAGTTGTACTCTTGATTGATTCGATGTTTACCTTGGGGCTGAGTGTGCACTTTTGATGATTTGTATGCGTTGTGGGCCCATGAGTGGTCTAATACGATGTGTTATAACTGTTTAGTGATATTTTATGATAGATGATTATGTAATGACATGGATGTGATTGCGATTCGATAGATGAGTACATGATGGAGTATTAGCATGCACTAGTTACATCGTTGAGTACAACTTGCCCGATAGGCAGTTGAGTGCGTGCTACTCCCTATTTATGATGATGAGATGATGACAAGATGACGAACATAGGACAGACAGAATAAGGCTTAGCCTTAGAGGTGGATGAAGTCCATCCTCTTGATTGAGTAATAGATCATAGTAAGATCGTGTGTTGGATCCTTAGAGGGAGATGAGTCGAGACTAGAAGTGTCTAGGTCTAAGATCGTGTCAGGACACCAATCACCTTGAATTCTGAGATTGATTCGAAAATAACTGAGTTTAAGGTTCCATTATCTGGGTAAACCTGTTATGCTTCGCGAAGTGGTTACGAGCTTTTCACGGGGGCACTCGTGGAATTTTCGCTAAGACCTAGCGGTAGTATGATTAACCCTCTCGAGTTGTGATATTTTCAGCGGTCGAGGCGAGATGTGATGGGGGCGCCCATCACATGCTTGGACAACCCTTCGGGCTATTACAATCGTGGCGAAGTTGACATGAGATTCTTGGACGACGCATCTGAGAGGATCGTGTGCCCATCGGCCCGATTGAAGGACTCAAATTTTAAAACCTTCTCCCCCGGTTGAATCTTTTCTCTCGTGGATGAGAGTTGTTTTTAGAGCGGGATGATTGTAAAGGCCGGAATTTAATTAATATATACAAAATATTCGTAGGATAATTCGAATATTATCCTCTCTCATGATTACGAAAACCCGGAATATTTTAAAATATTTATGCCCAGCTTTACATGGATTTAATGATGGAAAAAATATACCCAACCCACTTTTCTCGTATCTTATAAATGTAACGGATTTTCACACATCGCGAGCTCGGGTTTTACGTTATGTTAAAGAGGTCAGCCACCCTATCCAAACCAATTCCCAACAAGGAGCTACCAACCCCATTTGATTTGGATGGAAACTAACTAGGCTCCTATTCTAGTTCAACCACCCCCATCACTTCCTTCCCATCACACCCATGCTTTGACTCATGAAGCCAACCACCAATCTCCTCTATATTCCTGATCCCAAGACTCATGAGGAGCTCATCCAAAGAAGCCCCACGGTCACTTGAGAGGAGAGGGAGAGAGAGAGAAGGAGAGCCTTGCTCCATTTTAGGTCCATTTGGGACGACCTTCACAAGAAATAGCATAACTCCCTCCATACTCATTCAAATTGAGCAAACTCGGTGGCCATGGATCCGTCTTGACCCCAGCTTTCTATAAATATCTCAAACACAAAAATTTAAGGTTGTTTGCTCAGCCAAAATCCTCCATCTTTAGAGTTGAAGAAAACTGTTTTTGAAGGGTCTTGAGAGTTTGACTTGATTTCTTGGTAAGAACCCTTCCTTTCTTTAAAAACTGAGTTCCAACATGTGTTATAACTCCCTTTCATCAACTTTTAGTAAGAATCTAAATCATGTTTTGGGATTTTTTGTGACAAAATGGCAAGGTGTTTGGAAGGTGTTCCAAAGGACTCCCGAGAGTGTTCTTGAGTAGTTTGTGTGGGATTCTTTGAAGGTAATCCCTCATCCGCCTCCCCCTCTCTAGGAATAGATCTTTTCTGCTTGGAAAGGGCTTAGGAAGTGGAGCCTCTCTGTGTTTTGGTTGCGTTTAGTAGCGAAAACGTCAAAAAAACAAAATGGAGATATGTGCCTCTGTAATTTGGACTTTATTTCCAATCCAACGATCTTATTCGGCTGATATCTGAATATGATGTTTACGGAAATGTTATCTATCTGCCCTTCAAAAGTGAGGGCGATCCAACAGTTGGAACAAGAGTTGTTATAATTTTTGTAACCAATGTTTATAATTACTCGATTAAAAAACTTGGTTGAGGGAATGCTAAGAATATGGTTAAATATATGATGGCTTAACCGAAACATAGAGCATATAAAATACAGAAATGAAGTATACCCATAACTTGGCTTGTCATCCGATAAGAAGAAAATCGATTATGTGATAATACACTATAGATTATAACTATTTAAGTCCGGATCACTTAACCGAAGTGCATAATCTACAGAATCGTGAATGTCATGTGGATGTATGTTGATTATTAGGTTGGGAACCATGCATTAGAATACCACCTAATGAAAGCTTAATGAAGTGACTAGGCTCTCGTTGATTGGATCCTTGGTTGCGCATTTTATTGCTTACTTATTCTTCGGACTCTAGGTAAGTCCCTTGGACTTACTCATGATGGATTTATGTGATACTCTTTGTCTTATCGAGAGTCTTCATTCATCACGCAACCTAGTAACATGTTTAGGAATATAAACCGGTAATATGACGTAGGATGAACTTAGTAAATCCAACAATTCATATGTATGCTATATGTCTATGGTAGGACGACCGTCAAAATCTGAATAGATGACTTATACTAGATGGAACAAGAATGAAATGATGAAATACATATGATGAGAAAGAATAAGTATGTTTGAGAAGGATGAGTACGTTTGAGAGATATTATCATATGATGATGATGATGATGATGATTACGATGATGATACGGGCCCTTGTGTGTTTATTTCGCATTTATATATATCTATACACTTGCTTATGTTTTACATTTTAACATTCATGTAGTTTAAGTATGCCTCTTTATATGGTATTGAGTGTGCATATTTCCGATGATTGACCCCGATTTATTTTTTGTTTTCAGATTCAGGTACCCGTTACCTGATATCACTTACTTATGTGGATGGTTGTCGAGACAGACCTTTTGGGACGATTAGAGCGAGTGAGGCATGACTTACACACTCTTTACTTTCTCGCTTACTTTGATTTGGTTTTGACCCGGTTATGCCGCGACGACTTTGATGTACGTTATCTCCGTACTTTATATTTCCGACTTGAAAATCATTTACATGATAGTACCTAGGACAAGTAAACGCCTCCAACGGACGTGCACATTTATAGGGGTTCGAAATCCCCACTTTCGAAAACCATCGCTTCCGCTTAAAACAAATAACTTAACTAAATAACTCGTACTCGCTCATAAGATCTAAAGCTCACGGAAGAATTCAAAACTCTTCTATAACGTTCCCCGAATAACCGGATCATTCGAACCTTATAAATCCTCTAAGTGGATTTATAGAGGCATATTCGAATATCCATACTTTTGGGTCGTTACAGCTATACTAATCATTTACATAGTAAAACTTTCATCAAACTCTAATCTCTATTATCTTAGAGATTAGAGTTTGATGTGTATGTTATTAGCCACCTAACCCGAATGAAAAACAGAGAAAAAATATTTTTTGGAATTTTTTTAATTTAATTTTTACTAATTTTAAGGATAAAAGAGTTTAAAAATAATAATAGATCACTAAGACAACTTAGCTTAGTTGGTAAGGAGGGGTATTTATTATCTTCAGGTCATAAGTTTAAACCCCATTATCCTACCGGCCCTCTTTGTAGCCATGTGCTTCAAACAAAAGGAGAACAAAGTCAGCCATGTACGTAGTAGATGTAAGTTTTTTCAATCCTTGGTACTACAACCCGGATGACAATCTGATGAAAAAGTTTGGGCAGTGGCTGTAAATCCTTGATTAGCATCTTCTTCGTGTTGTATTTTGGATCGCACAACATAGTCTCTTCAATTTCTTCGTATTTCTCGACTCCCAGTACTTGATTAGATCTCTATAGCCTCAAATTAGCCTACAAGAAATCATAATCAAC
This sequence comes from Persicaria tinctoria, assembly GCA_037127255.1. Lineage (NCBI taxonomy): Eukaryota > Viridiplantae > Streptophyta > Magnoliopsida > Caryophyllales > Polygonaceae > Persicaria > Persicaria tinctoria. Next base: position 73,634,351 of record JBANSL010000006.1, read on the forward strand.
TCAACAACCACAAATAGTTTACACTAGAGTTTATAATCCTAATGCAGAGATTAAGAGTAACCAAAAAGGAAAGAAAATAATATCTTTCTAATCGAAAATAAACACTTTCCTGCACTCCAAGCATATCAGGTTTTCACGTACAATTATTAGGTATGTAAAAGATCCCCTAGTTCATTCAGACCTCTTCTCTTCATGACTTCTTCAACTCTTACCTTCAAGATGACTTTCATGTAGACATACTTAACAAAACACACATCAAGCACATATTTTGTTCGGGTCGGTAGAACGATTACTTTTTGATTAACTAATAAAAACATCTAATGACCAATGTACATTAAGCTATCATTGCCATACACACAATCAAGATCTACTTTGTGGAATCTCTTACTTGTGACTGCTAGAAAAGGAATAATTACCCTTGCAAATCAATTAAAACCCTAGCAAGATGCAATTCTATCAAAGTGGTCAATCAAGATAGAATTAACAACATGGCAATAAGAAAAAGAGTAATCAAACAACCAAGGGAATAACTAAGAAATTAAAGCCTCACAATTCATATAACCATGTATTCGAATCGCAGGAGAAACAATGAGTTTAGTTGCTCAAAACTTGAGAAAACTCCCTTCAATCCTAACGTAAGTTTTGTATATTAAAAACTACTAAGAAAAAAACTAAACAAGCTTAGAAGTCGACCTCCATAAACCCTAGAAAATATAATAATAATTTCATAATTAAAAGATTCAAATAAAGATCGCATTTGCTGAATCGGCTAGACCGACTACGGGTGCCATTTTTCTGTGTTGTGCTTTCTACCTTCGCCTTCGATTCTCTTCTATATGGCTCCTCTTGTGACTCTTCTTAGCTCCAATCCAGCCTCTCTTTAACTCCTTTGGTCCAGCTCCTCTTCAAGCTTGGATCGTAAATCTGCATTATAAGCACAAAATAGCGTAGATTCCGAACTCCAATGTCCAAATGACTAACAATGAAAATTAACTAATAAACATGCAATAAACCTACTCTAAATGTACTTAAAACTAATATTTTTCTAAAATATGCGTTATCAACAACTCTCTTAGATCTTGGTGGTCATCGACAACAATAGGTGTGCAACGTCTTTAGTATCGTCAAGGTTTTGAATGGCGAAACCCTGAAAACTTTAGCAAAGCTCAAAGGCTCTTTCTTTTCTATTTTGGAGAGATAAGGAGCCGGCAATATTGAAAGGGAACACCCTTCAACCAATCTTATATAGCTAGGTAAAAAACGGTTCAAGAATCAAACATGGCATTTAAGTTAGTGAAACACTAGAAGCAACCGTGTCGACCTAGAGCTACTAATAGTGGTCTACACCTTTTTGTCTTCAGAGAGTTAAGTCATATAATATGGGCAAGAAATTCCAGCAGGGATATCCTTGGACCTCGATTTAAGTTTAGTCTTAGGACATGTTTGGCCCGAGCATTTTGGAGCTTCCGATATAGCGTTTTACGCCTTCCCCCTAAAACATAATTATGTTTAGCAGTGTATTAGCGTTTTCAATACACTCAGACTTCATCTCCTTCACAAGCTTGCAAAACGTTTCATCTCCATCTCCCCGATGGAAGCGTTGGATGAATCCAAGCAGCGTTTGAGATTAGAAAAGACCAAAGTATCCCTATCTTCTCTTCTTGAAAAGGTAAATAAATAGATGTGGTGAGTTACCAAGTTACAAAAGTATAAGACCAAACTATGGGTCTTATGTAAGATAAAGGAATCACGCAAAAAAAAGGATTCCTCTATACTCTCCAAAACCCAAAAACTGTCTACCTACACCACTACTTCCCATTCTCTAATCACCTCCACCAATCTACAAAAGGAGAGACTAATTTTCCCATCATCCAACCTTTTAACTAGTGAGTTGCACTTCCACTTAGCTAAAAAGCGGGATCGACAACTATTTAGTATATGAGTTGCACAAACCTTGGGGTAAAAGTGTTCCCCACTAAAAACCATTTTGTTTCTATACCACCATGTAAAATATATAGTAGCTTCGAAGGCCAAAAGCTTAGCTTGAAACATGGGTGTTCTCCTAATCTTCATAGGCTCCATAGCAAACCAATAAAGCCATCCTTCAATAGTACTATGCCGGCCCCCTATACAAATCCAATCAAACACAAGGTTTGCTACTTCCATGATTTCTGGGCATTCGATCTAACCACAAGTGGTCTTCGGTCTCTTTTGCGGCTTTACAAAATGAACATACAACAGCCTCGTTACCCATCCAGTGCTTCACCTTTCTACCCGTGCTCAGTCGTTTTAGAGAAGTAAGACATACAATAAAGGCCCACTCCCTACATTGTAGTCTCCTCCAAATCATGCTTCCCCAACAGATTTCCTCATTTCTTTCACGAACTAGATGATAAACCTTTGAGTTGGAAACCCCGCCATTCAGCCCCAAAATCGCATCTACCATCGGCATCTATTGGATGTCCGAGTATATCAGCCCCCTTATGTCATCCCTTGTCTCTAATAAGCTCTTCCATAGCCAACTATCGTCCACCTTTCTTTGCACATCCCAAATCCACATGCCTCTCATGTGGTTAGTAGTGCACCAGCTTGTCCATACACTAGGCTTGGTCAGAATAAGGTCTCCAACAAGCTTAGCTTGGATACTTTTGTTCCACAAGAGAAGCTCTCGGATCTCCAACCCTCCTTCAATTAAAGTGTACGAACTAGGGTTTTGATCTTCAAGCAAGTCACAAAAATCTCAAACAAACGAAATGAGAAACTAACAAGAACAAACACACAAGGCTTTGTTTACGCGGTTCGGTTTCCTTACATCCGTGGAACCTCAGGAGGGAAGGTCCACCCAATCCACTAAGCATTCAACACAGGTGACAGAGGTTTTAGATACACCAACAGAAAGACACAATTCTATCTAAACAAGGACAAAGAAGATAAATGAGAAATATGGTTAGAGATTGTCCGTGAAGGACACCGAGAAATATCAGGGGAGATTTCTCCACATAGAACCCTTCATTCGACTTCTCCTTCATCAATCGAGCAGGTACTCCAGTAGCATCAACCTAGAAGAGCACCCATGCAGAGAATCATCGGCGCCGGGCGACTTCCTCAAGCAAAACCCTAGTTTCTCTCCCAAACCATAACCAGAGAGCCCTTGGCTTACCAGAGAGGAGGAGAGTAATGCTACAATTCCACTTGGGATCTATAAGGGGGTTTATATAGGATTAGGGTTACAGTAGCTAAATGAAGGTCAGAGTGAGTTGGGCCGAGGTTTGGGTCGATCCCAAACCTTCTAACTCAAACTTCCATCAATTCAAATAATCGGAAGAGGCAAAACACTAATGGCGAGGTTTGCAACTTTTGGAATCGATTCAATCTCTGAATTTGCTTTTGGAAATCACTAATGGCGACTTACTTTGTTGGTGGGCTGGGTTCTTCGCAAGTTCTTTTTCGTCTTCTCCACCAAGCGCTTTCACTCCCACAACCTTCAGGTAAGAGATCGGTTTCGATTTATGCAATTACGCTTTCACCTCTTTATTGTACACTTATTTCTATGCAATTTCGATTTACAAAAACCCTAATTTTCGATCGAAGGGGCTGATATTCGATTTGTATCAACCCTAATTTTCGATTGAAGGGCCTGAAATTTGATCGGTACATTCTAGTAGGGTGGGTACAAATCCCGGTTAGAGGGTAATTTTTTATTTATTATCAAAACCGGTTGTTGAATAAACTAGATAAGTTTATGCTATATGAAATGTTATATTTATAATTGCATTCAATACAAATGTTTGCATATGCTTATATTAATTCGTGATTCCAAACAAACACACATCCCGACCGGTGTATTTCTCAATTTAGAAAAAAAGTGGAGGCACATTTAGCTTGACTTGTTTACCACTGATGTATTATTGAATCTGAATTTGAACTTGGCTAGCTGCAGTGTCTCCAGCTTTATGAATCAAAATTTTGAACTCAACTTGCTACAGTAAAAGTGCTCTTTGTGAGGTTGGGTGTGTTAGAAAGCAAAACTGGTAAGCGTGATGATGTAGTAAAACCAGTTGTTGTTGTAAAAGTGTATGGGACGCTTAGAAATTTTAAAATTGATGGTCATTACAAATCATATTTTGGGGACAAATTCAACTTCCAAAGGCATATCATTTACTGTTTTAGATATTTTCAAATTCAATTTGCAAGTCAGTAATATAATTTGCTAACTGAATACATTAAATATTTTCCAGATTAGGATTTCTAGGGCATAGGCTAATGAAACTCATCATTGGTCAAATTCAACTTCTCAGTCAGTAACATGATTTGCTAACTGAATGCATTGAATAGCTTCCAAATTGGGAGGGCATAGGTTAGTGAAACTCATCACATACCTCCTGATGCTTTGTTATGGTTATTAATGAAACTCTAGTGCATTGATTTGAAAAATACATTAAGTACTTTAAACCAGTGGACGTGTAGCAAGGGTTTATTTTTTTAAAAAATTTGATATTATATATTCCATATAAATAATAATTTATTTTACTCGTATTAACTTATAGTTTCAATCTTAATTTTAACGATTTATTTCATCAGTAACTTTAAATTACTAAATTGATTTACATATATTAATCAATTGATATTATATATTCCATATAAATAATAATTTATTTTCTTCTTTGATTTACATTACTCAATTGATTATTCGGATATGTTACATAAAATTTTATTTCTAGTTAGTTTTTATTATACGGTTTACTTATTCAAACTAAATTTTAATTTTATTTCATTTAATAATATAAAAATTTGTGCTTAAAGAGTACTTTTTTTAACCATTGTGGTAGAAGAAGATTTTTTTTTATTTGAAAAGGAAGCAAAAGCTTACTTCTATTTCATTAACAAATGAGCAATAAATGGACAAAAAGCTTACTTTACTATATCGTATAATCGTAAGATAAGATGGAGAAATATGGGCAAATGATGGAATGTGTCTGTTGCAGGACTGCAAAGCTAGCAATGTTAGAGGGGAGGAATGGATCAGTGTTCTGCTATGGAGCGATAGGGCTGGTAAGACATACACAATGCTGAGGGAAGTCGAGAATCCAGGCGTTATGGTTCATTTGTCGTACCTTGAGGTATACAATGAGATTGTTACACAACTACTTTCTAATGGTAGACCTCTGGGCCTTCGAGAAGATAAACAAGTGTGTTCTGTAGTCATGTAAAATTCGTGGCCTATAGTGAGGAAAATAGACCTAGGCCCTTTAATTTTAAAGATACAAAACGATATTGTTGCTAAAGGGATTCCTTTTGGTGACAGAACCTTTATTGGTTTATGCTGATATTGTCATTTGCAGGAAATTGTAACAACTGGTCTTACTCAATATTATAGACGAGGTGATTTGCATTCTCATTTTTAATTCACTTGAGCAAGACATAATAACCAAGTAGTGTTTAGTGTTTTTTATTTCCTTGAAATAGTTCAAGGAAATTGTATCATTTATTTATTTTCTTTTGATTTATTGGTTGAAGATGCTATTTTTATATTCCTACATGTGCACAAAACCTTGAGAAATTGAAGTTCTTTATTTTTTAATGTATTCCGATGGTGATAGGGGATGGCATTGCTTCCGCAAGGAAAAAAACTTCTTATGTTAAATTTCTTATGTTAAATTACGCTCCCCTGTGAACAAGAAATCTTCATGCTCCCATGCCATTCTACAGGTAAAAACTTCTTATGTTAAATTATTGTTACAGAAGATCAATCTCCTGCCTAGTGATGTTATCCAATAAGGGTTGAAGTCCTGAAATTACTCGATATGCACATGTTATGATTGAATATAGAACAAGACATGCTTCCATGAATGTTGTCAATCGAGTGGGTAAGCTCTCTCTAATTGATCTTGTTGGATTTGAGAGGGCAATAGCAACAGACCAGAGAACAATGAGGTCAATAGAAGGCGCTAACATAAACCGCTCCCTCCTTGCACTTAGTAGCGGCATCAATACACTTGTTGAGGGAAAAAGGCATATTCCTTATACAAACTCTAAGCCCGCTCAGCTCTTGAAGGACTCCTTAGGAGGAGCTTGTAATACTGTGATGATTGCGGACATTAGACCTTATAACATGTCATTTGGAGAGACATAAAATACGCTACATTGGGCTGATCAAGCCAAGAAACTTCAAAACAAGGTAAAGCCACTTCTCATTTCAATGCATGTTAGATGAATTGAATGTTGTTAGAGATTGTTTTTGAACCCTTTTTCTCTGGTGCTTTAAAATGTCAGGAATTCGACATAAACAAGGAACTAATTCTTGAATCTGATGCTGATCAGGCCAAATTACTTCTTGAAGTGCGAAAGAAGAATCAAGCACTACGAGTTCAGCTATCAAAGCAACAACTGAAGCTACTTACCCTCCAAGCACAATCCTTGGCTACAAATTCTTCCTCAACAGGAGAATCAAACTATGATTTTGGTTTCATAGCCCGACCTTGTTGCCAAGCTATAAAGTCGTGTATTTATTTTTCTTTTTTTAAAGGAACTTTATAGCCCAGACCAAATATAACTGGGTTGTAAAGTCCTGCATCAAATAAAATAGGGTCATTGTTTTCTTTTGATACCTATTTTGGTAATTTTACCATTTAATTTCCAAAAACCTTGGATAATTACTGGTCATGCCAATCAAAATTTTAATTTATTTAATCTCCACACAAAGATTTAAAATTTGGTTGAGATAAAAAATTTAATCTAGATTATAATCTTAAGCTAGATTAAAAAATGTGCATGCCAAATTTGGTCTAACTTTTGTTGGGGTTCTGTTCAATAGGTTTTTCCATATGAAGTTTTTAATTTTTGGGGGGCATTCGATTTTCCATATCCAATCCACTAGGTCTGGGTTGGTCCTTCTCGTTAACTATTTTTGCTGGATTTCCAATAAAGTTTGTCTTCAACTTTGTTGGAGGGTATGTAGACATCTAGGACATTATCAACAACTTCCATCGGAAGATAAAGATTCAACTTGTCTTTGTCCCAAGTCTTGTTTGGTCTTATGAAGTTGTCAACAGACTCGTTTTCATCTATTTGCTTGTGAGGCTTTTTCAAGCTTACTTCATTTTGGATCCAGTGATCCTTCCGAAATCTTATGGTCTTCCCATTTCCTTTCCAAATCAGCCCTTCACATAACTCATCTTTGATATCCATTAGATTTACCCTTTGCGAGGAGGAGTTTCTTTTCCTTTTATAATTCTAGATATTCTCACTTCTGAGATACTTATGTTGTATAGTTTTGACCCATTTATTTTCTGGTTCTGCTAGTATTTTCCACATCAACTTCATTTGTAAGGCCTTGTTCGTGTCTTTTGTCTTATGGACTCCAATCCCTTCGTCTTTGTTCAGTCTACATACTTTATCCCATCCTATCACTGACTTATGTTGTGGTCCGTGGTTCCAAAAGAAATTTCAATTAATGCGGTCTAGGTCATTTTGGATGCTTATAGGAAGTATACAGTTTTGCATAATATACCTAGGTTTTGCCACTATATTTGCTTGTACTAGTACCAATTGTCCTTGCTGGGTGAGTTCATTTGCTCTCCATTTAGCTAGTTGGTTCTTCGTTTTTCCTATGACTTCCTCAAATGTATCTTTGTTCACTCTACCATTGATTATGGGGAATCTAAGATACTTTTCTAGTGCGGTTTGGTTGGTTATTTGTAGACAGGACTGGATTTGTTGTTTTTTATCGTTCGGAATTCCCTTAGTGGGTTGGAAAGCCAATTTTTGAAAGTTTACCTTTTTTCCTGATATGTCGCATTATTCATCGATGATAGTTTTTACTGTACTACAGGATTCTGTTGTTGCTTTAGAAAATATCATAATATCATCAGCAACGGAGAGGGAGGGAATCTTAGGTCCACATCGCGACGTTTTAAAGTCGATGGCATTTCTCTGAAGATTGCTTTGTCACTATAATTTTCATGCCAAGATTTCTACCCCTAAGATAAAGAGATAGGGGGATAGTGAGTCTTCTTGTCTTAGTCCCCATTGAGGTCGAAAAGTGTCAATAGGTTCATCGTTTACTAGTATAGAAAATGATACGATTTGGATGCATTCTTCAATCCAGTTTCTGAATTATTGACATTATCCAAATTTAGTCATCACAACAAATAAGAAATCCCAGTTCGGTCTATCGTATGTTTTTTCCATATCAAGTTTGATCGCAATCCATCCTTCACAACCATTTTTGGTACGAAAGGAGTGAAAGATTTCGTGTGCAATAAGCACGTTGTCTTGGATTGCTCTGTCTTTGATAAAAGCTCCTTGCAGTGGGTGGATCAGTTTCTGTAACACCGTTTTCAGTCTTCCCGTGAGAATTTTCGCGATTGCCTTATAGAGACTAGTACAGAGGCTAATAGGTCTATAGTTGTTTGTTGTTCTCGGGTTATCGCATTTAGGGATTAAAGATATAAACGTTTGATTAATTTGTTTAAGGATTTTTGCAGAATGAAAGAAGTCTTTGATTGCTTTTATAATTGACGGTCCAACGATTTCCCAGCATTGTTGATAGAATTCTGCAGTCATACCATGTGGTCGGGGAGTGATGAGCGGTTTTTAGTCGCCTAAACCGTATCAAAATAAAACTCAAACCTACAAACTAGTATAGGAAGCAAGTAAGAGGTCGATCCCACAGAGAATCAAGTATTTCTCAACAATGTGTATTTACCAATTAGTGAAAGGGGGGTTTTTGGTGATTGAAATAAGAAAGAAAACAAAATAAACTATAAACAAAATTGATGCAAAACAATTTAGAGAAGATCGCTCTACCTACAACTATCCACTTTATTTGGTTGAATTGATATTGTAACGTCCTCTTGTCCTTTTAGGTTTCCTATGAATGCCCTTGTCCCGACCTAATATAGTTACTAGTCCAATCAGTCCTAGAAACCCTTATCAATCGAACAGTCCCTAAAGAAGGATTTAACCCAATTGATAGCTTTAAGTTCAGAGATTAACCAAGGTATTTGCAGTCCCTAAAGAAGGATTTAACAACACATTCAACTTCCTACTCATTCAATTAGTTCAATCAGCCCTAAAGGAACAAGTTTGCCACTTGGGTTAAGGTTCGCAATCAGGAATCTACAAAACCCTAGCAATTGAATTGATTCTATCAAGTTGATCAGTCGAGATAGAATAAAACAATCAAACATTCAAGCACAAAGAAGTCGAAACATTCAATATTGGAAATAAGGAACAAGAATTAGAAACTCACAATTCAATCCAAATAAAGCTTCAAATTGTAGGTAGAACGAAGAGAGTTTAGTCGCCCATGGCGAACATCGCTCTCTCTCCAATTGTCTGATAGAACGTAAGAATAGAATGGAAGTTAATGAAAAATAACCTAAAAGTGGCCTAATAAAACATCCAAGTCGGCCTCAAACCAACATAATAGAAACTAGGGTTTTTTTCCTCAAAACGGCGCGCCGACTGTCCGTGCGGCGGGCGCCGCAAAGTTGCGGCGGGCGCCGCAAACCATGCGGCGGGCGCAGCATGAATACCGCCCCTGGCGGCGGGCGCGGCAAACCATGCGGCGGGCGCAGCAAACCATGCGGCGGGCTCTGCATTGGTCTTTCACGGAAATTCCGTCTTGAATCAGCTCTCGACGTCAACATGAAAGTTGTAGCCCTCTGAAAGAGCTTTCCAACGCATGGTCATAATAGTCGATCGGACAACCGAGGCCTCCAGAAAGTGCAAAACAAGTTCAGCATGTCTGGCGACAACTTCTGCAGACTTGTTCTTCGTTTAGGTTCGCTTCTTCTTCTCAGGACCTCTTGAGATCTTCATGTAAGCTTCTTCGATCAACTAGACATTCTCATCCAATGCGTTATCAACCCATGTCTTCTCCTCGGATCTACCATTACCTGAAATAATCAATAAAAACGTGTAGATTCCGATTCCACCAACATAGAGAGCAAATATGCAAATTGTAATCAAATCATGGATGAAATGCATCTTAAATAAGCTAAATACAACCTATTATGCCTACCTAAATTCATGCTATCAAACTCCCCCACACTTAACCTTTGCTTGTCCTCAAGCAATGATAGAATGAACATGAATCAATGTATCCCACAGGAAATCCCTTCAAGTTTCAACCTCATCAAAAAGCAACATCACAGCAGGTGAAAACATAAACCAAACAAACAAATGTCATAGCATGTATTATAGTGATCAAAGCTTAGAAATAGACATCATCCAACCTCACCAGAAATATGTGTTTCACTCATGTGTTTAGGCTTTAAGGTACAACTCTCTACTCAATCCAAAATGCACTAAGCTCATAGACATTGACCACCATATCACCAAATATCTACCGAAATGTCATTACTTGCGGGACACAATAAAGAAAACTAAATAAAATGTGACACTTTTTTTTCTTTTTCTTTGGTTTTCTTTTCTCTTTTTTTTTTCTTGTCTTGGTGCTTTCCTTACGCGAAGCGCAAACATGGGTGTCATGAATGGCCCCGGTCTATCAACACCTCAACCTACTAATATGAAGTCCAATTGAACATCTTTTGACGCAAGTTGCAAACATGGGTGTCATGAATGAACTTGGTTACTCAATGATCAAGCTTTCTTTCCTAGCGGATAGTTTTCAACACCTTTTTGCGCGAATCATATCCATGGGTGTCATGCATAGATCCGGTTACTAAGTGCATCAACCATTGCCACCTTATTCACTAAATATGCAAAAATTCAAATAATAGAGTCAAAATATAAACATAAACTCCGCAAGCAACAAACATGTGAGTCGGTCTTTAGAAATAGATACTGCAGTCAACGCCAAGAGGTAGCAACACTAGGAGAGTAATTCACACAACTGAGCAAAAGAATTCAAATAAGGCCAAACATCCTCACAGGGTCATGTTTTTAGGATTTCAATCATACTTTAGCTCAATCATACATGCTCAATTATATTTGCTAGCTCATGTTCCACAAAAATCAAATACAGACAAAAATCAAAACATCCAGAACTCCATGGGATTTTTATGAATCATGCTTGAAATTTAAAATAGAGGACAAACTAAGTCAGATGGGTATTTAATAACACTTAAATGCAATGCATGATATTTTTGGATTTTTTTCATATGCAGTATATGAATAAAAATAAACATGACAACATAAATAAACATGATAACATAAGTAAACATGATATGCAAATTCTATCTATATGCAATGCAATCCCTCCCCCACACTTAAACCTTTCATTGTCCTCAATGAAACATAAAAGACAACAAAAAATAAAAACATAGAGAAAGAGATGAATGAAATGCTCACAATGTGGTGGAAGGGGCGATATAGGTCGGATCTGAGCATTGCGCGCGTCGGGTTAAAGAAAACTAGCTAACTAGGAATTGAAATAACTAAAACTTACCTCGGGTTGCCTCCCGAGAAGCGCCTCTCTTTAATGTCATTGGCTTGACTTATTCTCAATCTCAAGACCTTATTTCTCAGACATTGCCAAGGCCCTCAGTAACATATCATATTCCTGTGCACACATCTTGCAAAGCACATCATAGCACAATAAATTGAAAGCATAAAATGCGGAACTCAAGAACCCTTTCAATCTATCAAATAGTCTAGTATGACTCTCTGCAGAAGGAATATGATACCACCAACACAGTTCCGCTGGTGGCTTCTCAAAATAGCAGTCAAAAGGATCAACATATACACCATTAACTTCAAAATTGCAAAAGTTTACCTTTATTACCTCTTTAGCCTCAGCTGATGGCTCTAGACCTGGTTCATCAATAGGCGAGATCAGAATGGATGGTGCAGATGGAGTAGGAGACACATCACATGTAACCTCATGCGTCGACTCATGAGATTCCAAGCCAGGAAGCACTAGACCATCTCCTCCATCATCTAAGAAACTATCGTTGTCTGCAACCAATTCCTCATCTTCTTCGAAACTCCTTTTTTTCTCACCTTTTGCACTTAAAATTTGAATGAGTTGGCTCATCTGATTCTCCAAGTTTTTACAGCGGCTCATTTGCTCCTCCAATTTTCCGATTCGGCTCATATTTCTTTCCTCTAACTGCTGCACCACTTGAGTAAGAGTGTGCAATGGATCCTCCAGGTGTGTGACAGAGTCCTCCATCGGCGGAGAAGACGTAGCGAGCAAGACTTCTTGTGAAACATGGTAATCCATATAACAGAAAAAATCCCACAACCCCGACAATCCTCCTAACCGTTTCAGACCTCCGTTACTCATGTACTCAGCAAGTGCTCGCGTCTCAACAGTCATCCCATCAAGTATGCAAATAATCATATCTCGGATGCTGAATTGATAACCCCATGAACCAAGGTCGTCAACATACTCATGCAATCTAGTAAAATATTGGTGAAAGTTCTCACCCTCAAACTGCAACAATCTCAACATCTTAAAAAGTTAGTAGCAAGGGTGTTGTGAACCGTAAGATAGGTTCACAACAAAGTTAGATATATAAACAAAAATTAATAAATACACACAACAAAGAAATAAACTTGATTCCCCGGCAACGGCGCCAATTTGATGAGCGGTTTTTAGTCGCCTAAACCGTATCAAAATAAAACTCAAACCTACAAACTAGTATAGCAAGCAAGTAAGAGGTCGATCCCACAGAGAATCAAGTATTTCTCAACAATGTGTATTTACCAATTAGTGAAAGGGGGGTTTTTGGTGATTGAAATAAGAAAGAAAACAAAATAAACTATAAACAAAATTGATGCAAAACAATTTAGAGAAGATCGCTCTACCTACAACTATCCACTTTATTTGGTTGAATTGATATTGTAACGTCCTCTTGTCCTTTTAGGTTTCCTATGAATGCCCTTGTCCCGACCTAATATAGTTACTAGTCCAATCAGTCCTAGAAACCCTTATCAATCGAACAGTCCCTAAAGAAGGATTTAACCGAATTGATAGCTTTAAGTTCAGAGATTAACCAAGGTATTTGCAGTCCCTAAAGAAGGATTTAACAACACATTCAACTTCCTACTCATTCAATTAGTTCAATCAGCCCTAAAGGAACAAGTTTGCCACTTGGGTTAAGGTTCGCAATCAGGAATCTACAAAACCCTAGCAATTGAATTGATTCTATCAAGTTGATCAGTCGAGATAGAATAAAACAATCAAACATTCAAGCACAAAGAAGTCGAAACATTCAATATTGGAAATAAGGAACAAGAATTAGAAACTCACAATTCAATCCAAATAAAGCTTCAAATTGTAGGTAGAACGAAGAGAGTTTAGTCGCCCATGGCGAACATCGCTCTCTCTCCAATTGTCTGATAGAACGTAAGAATAGAATGGAAGTTAATGAAAAATAACCTAAAAGTGGCCTAATAAAACATCCAAGTCGGCCTCAAACCAACATAATAGAAACTAGGGTTTTTTTCCTCAAAACGGCGCGCCGACTGTCCGTGCGGCGGGCGCCGCAAAGTTGCGGCGGGCGCCGCAAACCATGCGGCGGGCGCAGCATGAATACCGCCCCTGGCGGCGGGCGCGGCAAACCATGCGGCGGGCGCTGCATTGGTCTTTCACGGAAATTCCGTCTTGAATCAGCTCTCGACGTCAACATGAAAGTTGTAGCCCTCTGAAAGAGCTTTCCAACGCATGGTCATAATAGTCGATCGGACAACCGAGGCCTCCAGAAAGTGCAAAACAAGTTCAGCATGTCTGGCGACAACTTCTGCAGACTTGTTCTTCGTTTAGGTTCGCTTCTTCTTCTCAGGACCTCTTGAGATCGTCATGTAAGCTTCTTCGATCAACTAGACATTCTCATCCAATGCGTTATCAACCCATGTCTTCTCCTCGGATCTACCATTACCTGAAATAATCAATAAAAACGTGTAGATTCCGATTCCACCAACATAGAGAGCAAATATGCAAATTGTAATCAAATCATGGATGAAATGCATCTTAAATAAGCTAAATGCAACCTATTATGCCTACCTAAATGCATGCTATCAGGGAGATTTGTCTTTTCCCAAGGAGAAGAAGGCTGTTTTTATTTCCTGGTTTGTTATTGGTTTTGTGAGTAAATCATTGTCTTATTGCGATATTTCTAAGTTTATTAATTCTAGATATTCGTTTAAGAGAGGTTGGTTAATCCTCTCTTTTTTGAATCATTTTTCAAAATCATTTCGGATCTCTCTTTTGATGTTTTTGTCACCTATAATTGTCGGTCCTTCCGTTGAAACAATTTCTCAAATGATTTTTCTATTTCTGCATCCTGTAGCTACCTTATGGTGCAAACGTGAGTTCGCGTCGAAATGGTTTAGGTGTTTTGTTTTCGTCCTTTGTCACCGGTATAGGCTATGAAATTGGAGGATATTTTTTTTTGTTTAATAGATGCAGTTGTCTACTCTTGTTGTCACCTTGTTGTATTGAGTTTGTACTTTGTAGATTTGTAAGTTTTTCTTCTATATCCTTCAGTTGTCGAAAGATGTTTTCAAAAGGTTTTTTATTCCACTCTTTTGAAAGTTTTTTTAGGTATTGAGTTTTCGTTGTTACTTGGTACATATAAGAGCCAGAGTACAAAAGGTTCCATGCGCGAGTCACAATATTGCGAAAGTCCTTTCTTTGAAGCCACATTTTCTCGAATTTGAAGGGTCTCGCTTTTGTTGTTCTATTTGCTTTTAGTTCTATGGAGATCGGGAAATGGTCGGATAATGCGAAATCATAGTTTCTAGCAGCTACGTTCGGGTAACATTAAAAAATTTGATCTTGGACCAAAGTCAGATCCAATTTTTTGTAAATATTGTTTTGATCACTTTTATTTTTCCTCCAAGAAAATGCATTGCTAGTTGTTGGGATATCTAGTAAATTACAAGCATCTTTAAATGATAGGATTCTAGAAAATCTGGTTTGGTTTTGAATTGCGCCACCCAGCTTTTTTGTTGGGCTTAACCGAAGTTGGATACTAATCCTCATTTTACAACCACTCAATCAATTATATATATAACAAAGGAGAAGTTGGATAAGACACATGACGGATTCTCCTTAAAAGTAGTCATATGAACCAATCACATTTTTTGAAAGAATAATTAATATATGTACAAGATAAAATTAGATACATCTATTCAATCATACAATATATATATATATATATATATATATATATATATATATATATAAAAGATAAAATTTTATTCTAACTCTATTTAATCAATATATCTATATATGCATAAGATAAATTTTGATCCAATTTGATTAGATATGTGGATATATTTTTAGAAGATATTAACCAAATGTAAATAATATTATTTATGATAAGATTTAATAGTTAATGTATGCATAAGATAAAATTTTATTCTAAATCTATTTAATCAATATACCTATATATTCATAAGATAAAATTTGACCCAATTTGATTAGATATAATATATCTTTAGAAGATATTAACGAATTTTAAATACTATATAAGATAAGATTTTACCAATTATATAATATAAGATTTTACCTATGTAACATATGTAACCAATTTTAGAAGATGTATATAATTAGATATAATAAATGACAAGTTGTATGTAACATATGACATCTTCTGCTTATCTTAATAGTAATAATCAATCTTTTTTTTATCTCCACCTTAATAAATTTTAAGATAATAGTTTTCATAAGTTTTTAGAGATAGATATATTTTGGAAAGATTTTACCCAATTTTGTAAGATTTTGATAATAATTATATAAAAGCTTGATACTACTTTCAATATATTAATGAGAATCAATGGTAATTTTATTTAAATTGTGTAACAATTCAGAAGTGTTGAAATAAATTAATTAACTTTCTGAACTGGTATTTATATTAAAGTTATTTAAATTGTACAAAAACCGCACACGCTGAGGGTACTGAACTAGTTAGTTTGTATTCTAACACATTATATATACGGAAATTAACCATAACAAAAGTGTATGATAGAGAAAGACACGACACTTGTCCACGGGCTTCTTCAACGTTGGAGATCTCTCATCACACTTCGTTGCCTAACCCTCAATGTAAAAAAAAAAAAAGTACACCTAATATGGTCGTTTACAAAATGTCCAAAAAGTTGTCTTAATTGGTGATATATCCACATCTTTGGACAAATTTGTGAATTGTCCACAAGCTCACACGCGCTCCTCCTTGTCTCACTACTTGAATACTGTAATTAGACATAATGTGATTTAAGTCTGTAAAAAAAACAACAAATGTTAAATTAATCTACTACATAAAATAATAAATTTGTGATGTTAAAATAATTGAAGACAACAATTGAATTTTTTGACAGGCGTAAAATAGTTAATTTAAAAAAAATTAAAACACGCGCCCAATGAAATTTTGTAAGGGTTTGAATGCCCGCCCATACTTAATTTTATTTTCATATACCCGCCCATACTTTAGTGAAAACAGGAGCGACAAACCTCTCATTTCTCCCATTTCTCCCAATTCTCTCCTGTCTCACCATCGTCCTTTCTCGCCTCTCCACCTCCTTCCGTTCACTCCTTCTCCCTCTCTCGCCGGCGGCCATCCACCACCAAATCGGCGATTTCTTCACATATCCCACTCTGGCCAGTGGCCGTCCTCCACTGAACCATCCATCCTCATCCTTAATTTCTCGGCCCCGCTCTATGTCTTCATATCTCCTCGCCGCCTCTTGTCGTCGTTGTCGAGCTCCCTCCCTCCGTCCTTATTCTCCGCCTCTCTCTCAGATCCCTCAAATCTCGACCCCAAATCGAAGACAGAGGCTGGTACTTCTCCTCTCGGCTCTGACACTACCTAGGCGCCATCTTCAACAGCACTCTCCCTCTCCTCCTCCACCTGAGGTCGGCGGCCAAACCCTGTAGTGACGAGTACTCAAATCTAGTCCATGCACACCACCAAGAGCCAACGATGGTTAGTTCTCCTCCATTGATTCTTTAGATCTAGGTTTAGGGTTCTTTCACTCAGATCTAGGTTTTCAATTTTGGGAAATAATTTTCAATTTAGAGTTTTAATTTTTGTAAAATCTGCTCTTGCACGGGTCGAAGTGGTTAGGGTTTTCAATTTTTGAATTCGTGTCTCACGTTTGAGTTGTTGGTCGCGTTTGATTTGGCTTCTGTCAAGATTCAAACTTGGGTGTTGTTGAAGTTGGGTATTGTTGGGGAGTTTCTTCGAAACGTCTTCACAAAAAGGCAGTCCCTACTAAGATTTGTGAAAGCTATGTGAGTCACACTTTAATTGTGCTTGAGTTCCCTAAGGAATCAATAGATATATTTTTACATTCTGCTATGGTTTGAATAGTTTCAATGATTTTTTATGTGAACTTCGCATGATTAATAGGATTTTTTTTTCTCGGACCCATTCACTTGAAGAGCAATAGAGTGGATAAAACAAGATGGGGATCTGTAAGAGTGTACCTGTGTGGAGAAGAAATCAAGTCAGTAGTCAAAGAGAAGGATTCACTGTTTGTGACGAGCTCAGAGGCCATAGTTACACAACCACCTGAAGAAGAGATTCCAAAAAAAGGCAATGTCCAAAGCCAATAACTGAAAAAAAATTGAGTCTTGAAGAAGATGAAGTCGCATACCGTGATCAGGAGTCAAAAGAGATACAGGAACTTGCAGCAGATGACATCCAATCGGAAGAGATGAAGGAAGCCACATCAATTTTCATCCAGTGAGTGTTCAAATGCCTCATGGTTAGTTCAGGAAGTACTACATAACAGAATGTGTTTCTATAGATCAATAATCATGCACATGAAATTATTAGGTATCATTATTCTACAGTTCACATATTAATTTAATAATAGATTTACACTGCAATTCCAAACTTAACCGTAGGAATAAGCATAGTTGTCTTGACCCTTGCTGATCTCTCTTTCTGGAAGGATTCGATACAGTATCTTGTAGATACAATGACCATCGTTCATGAGCATATTAACTAATATTTCAAAGCTTGACTACATAACCTACTATAAAAGAAGTTCGATCAAGATTTAGATTTTAGTTGTGTTGGCCATTTTTCTTTTTCAGTTGTGTCAATGATGGAAGAACACTTTGTTTGATGTTTATTGTTTAATGGTGTTTCCCTTTCATCTCCAAGATTGTTTAGTTTGTATTGACTATCTTTTCTATGACAGACTGTTGTTGTTGTTTCTGTTCTTAATTAAAGATTGAAAGAATTATGTTTGCTCTCTTTCTCTAGCGTACTCTTCTCTTATGCTTAATCTTTGGAGTATTGTTTTTATTGCATGGTTTGATTTCAGTTTTTCATGGCTTGAACCAGTTAGTCACATAACCTTCATGCCTAAATTACTTACTTGAAACTCTCAGAAGGGTTGGCCTTATCTGCACCGGTTATTGGTTAACTTGTTTTGGTTCATAGAGCCATTCTTTTGAAATGCTGAATTGGGATAAGCGGTTTGTCTCTGGCTCTAGATTAACTTGTACTTTTCTGTTTGTACATCATGTTATTGATTTCGCCATGTTTATTCTGTGAAGATACATTTTCTTAATAGAAGAACTCTTAGAGTGTTGGTGGTCCTGCTACACGATTTTCTATAGTTTTTGTGTGATTATCATTTCAGTTTCTATGATGTAATATCTCCCAGCTGCATACAGCAAAGAAATATTGTACTTAGTGCTTTTCCCAGAAATATGATGCTTCTAGATCCTTAAACTCCTAATTTGAAGGCAGTTTTACAATCATGATATCCTGATGCACTCTTTAGTTTCTTATGTGGTAAGTTTTTTTTTTTGCAAGTAACTTTTTTTGCTTGTGCAGATTGATCTGCTTGAGGAGATGAGCCAGTCACCTCGCATTCTCTGTGGGGTTGATGCAACTCTGAGAGCAAAACACAAGAAGGTTGATGTGGATGAATACCTGAAGACAATACTCTCTTTTGATGCTTTTTATGCAAGGCTCCTCTAATTGGTTTGTTAACATTAAACATAATCTGACTTTATTTTTCACAGACAAGACAGTAGCAAGGTTCCTCTTTCCCGATTGAACTGAAGTAAAAACTTCTGCTTTCACAAAATGAGGCTAACCGAACAGGGGCTAGGTACAATGTACCTTTGATCAACTCTCTGGTTCTCTATATTGGCATTCAGGTAATCACAATTTTGTCCTTCAAGCCTCACTCTGCCTTGATACTAATAATATGCGTCATCTATGATTGACTAGTTGAATCCTATCACTAGATATATATTTTAGTTAGGTTTTTGATTGAAATTGATTAGGACTCTTCTATTGCATCTACTTTAAATGAATATGTCCTGTTAAATTCAATTTCAAGCTTTGAAACCTTTTCTTGTACTTCTTTTTTTACAACCATGGCTCACTTGCTTGTTTGATGTTGAATGAAGTAAAATTTCAGATCAGGCCACCTTGAAGCTTATTTCTGGATCACCCTTCACGATTTCTGGATCACCTTGAAGCTGATTTGAAGAATACGTACAATTTAGAAAATGCCAACTTTAGTTGAGGTAAACAAAACCTGCTCTTTTTTTAATATTTATCCGATCTATTAAAGCTAGTAAAAGGTGATACATTTTCAAGTGTTACCCCTGGGCATGTATTAATAGAATCCTCCAATATGCTGAAATTGGTGAATACCGTAATCTTTTCTGCAGGTGTATCTGAGATCCTTGACTGTGATATTCATGTATCTAGATAACAAAGGAATATGGAATTTGAGGTCAGCAATGTGGACAAGGCGTACCTTGGGAAGAAATTGTATGTGAGTCTGGAACGAGGAAAGAAGCCTCTTATGAGAGTGACATTCTTGATAATGCCTTCAAGTGTGGCAAGACTCATGATGACTTTTAACTTTCTAATTGGCTTTTGTAGATAGGTTGTTAAATGTACATATATTGTATGTTTATAAGTTAATCAAGATACTGATACTTTCATTTTCAGAAGATAAATTGTCTTATATCGAGCAAATGGTGTTACGTATCAAACTAAAAAACATCAGATTACAAATGAAAAATGGAGTGATTTCATACCTTTGAAATCAAATTATTATATAAAAACTGATGTTGATATTATTAAAGATATCGTCCCATCAACCTAAATTAATGTGCAACACATGTTTTTACATAAAAATTCTAACATGAATTGATTTATATTAATATCAATAACATCATTATAAAAAAAATCGATGTATATATCATATTAATACATCAGTTATGTATATATTTAATGCGATAAATTATTTTTAAATAATAAAAAATCACAAATTATATATATGAAATTACTATACACCCAATAAATATAATAAAAAAGATGTCGATTTGGTTTTAAGACATTGATTATTTTAAACCTAGTGATGTAAATGTAAAATTTAGACTTAGTGTTAAGATCTTCAAAAGCTTATAAATGACAAATCATGGATATTTATCAACAAGTGAACATGTCAAAAATAAATTTCAGGGGTTGATTTATATCTATAGTCAAAATAAAACAGATGTTTTAACTAAGAAAAGACATCGGCTTAAAACAGATGTGGAAAAGTTGATCTTTTACTACACGTACAAAGAAATCGGAATTTTTTTTGAAAGACATCTGTTCACAACAGATATTTAATTGGATTTTTCTAGTAGTGTCTTCTCTTATGCGCTCCTTCTCCTGCTCACCGATCTTACTGTTTCCAATGTCGATCATCTCTCCGATCACACCAAAACTGCAGATTTTACCGTGTCAAAGTCAAATTTGAAATCTCGAGTGATTACTACAATGGAATCACATAAAATTTGCGCCTTCGGCGCAAATTTTCTTTGATTTTTGATGAATCGGATGCGATTTTGAAGTCTACATTCAAATTTATGCTAGTTTTTTATCATTAATATGTCAAATTGCTATATCTGTATCAAATACATTCGAATCCAGTGATTACTACAAAGAAATCCCTGAAAACTTGCGGCAAAGGTGCAAATTTTGTTTGATTTTGGATATATCGGATGCGATTTTGAAGTTTCCATTCGAATCTATGGTTTTTTATGCTCGTTGATATGTCACATTGGTATATATGTATCAAATACATTCGAATCCATTGAATACTGGAGTGAATCAAGTTGAATTGATAATCCATTACTGCACTCACATTCACGGCATTTGAAGCCATTACTGCACTTGCATTACTGAACATGCATTCACAATGCTATGTCAGCAATACTACACTTGAATCCATTACTGCACTTGCATTCAGTATTGCATTCGAATCCATTACTTACTACTGCACTCTAACCTTATAGAATTGATGATGTAGTTGAATTGATTATATCTCCAAACTAATATTGTTTCCTATATTGCACTTGAATCAAAATCTAATGTGGTTCTGTAGGAATCAATTTTATTACATTCTAATCATACTCTTAACTTGCTAGTCTTCAGATTACTATTGCATTCGATAATAGATTTGATGCATTGGACTTTGATTTCTATATCAATCCATTAACCTCCCATTCCTTATGTCAACACTGCATTATACTTTGATTGCTTATGTCAGCACTGT
This sequence comes from Persicaria tinctoria, assembly GCA_037127255.1. Classification (NCBI taxonomy): domain Eukaryota; kingdom Viridiplantae; phylum Streptophyta; class Magnoliopsida; order Caryophyllales; family Polygonaceae; genus Persicaria; species Persicaria tinctoria. Next base: position 73,655,855 of record JBANSL010000006.1, read on the forward strand.
ACTAAATTTATATCCATTACTTAATACTGCACTTGAATCATAGAAAATTTGCACCGGAGGTGCAAATTGTCTAGGAATGTGTTTGTAACTGGTGCGTTTTAATCATAGGCTTCAATTGATGAACTCCATATTACTATTGCATCCAATATTGCATTTGACAAACTAAACTTTGATCCCTATACCAAGAGACTTGATTTCCCTGCCTTATGTCAAAACTACATCGAACTCCTATTTCTTATGTCAGCACTACATTATACTTTGATTGCTTATGTCGACCCTGCACTGAATTTAAATCCATTACTTAATACTGCATTTGAATCATAGAAAATTTGCACAGGAGGTGCAAATTTTCAAGGTTTGTGTTTGTAACTACTGCATTCTATTTATACTCTTGAATTGCTATTCTACATATTGCCATGGCAACACATGTTATTACAATTTTATATGAAGGGAAATAGTTATTTGCTGAATCAGGTCCAACATTTGTTGGAGAAACTACTTCAAGGCATTTATAGTGGATGATTCCTTAACACTACAGGGTTTAAAGGAAAAAGTCCACAGTAGATTCAATGTAGCCGATGCATTTGAATTACAATTCAATCATTTACACCTTTCGAAGTGTTGATAGCCCCTCTTAAAGTTGAATGTGATGCTGATTTGGGAGAGTTTTTAGAGCTGTTTGCACCAGCGAATGTTAAATTTGTTGTTGAGTTGTGTGTCAGCAATAAAACTTCACTAATATCCATTGCAAATAAAGAGGAGAGAGAGTCGAAAGACATTTCCAGCTGATGATTTAGATTTGGTCACATACAATGCAAATTTAATTGACAATGTCATTGAAGAAAACAACATGACATTGATTGGTGACACCAGGATGGAGGGTGTTTTGTTAGAAGATATGGAAGATGAAATGTATTCTAAAAACACTAATAGTGATGTAGATTCTATAGCTGAAATATGGAGAAACATCTATTCTTCAACGCATGGCAGAGAAACTACGCTGGAAGATTGGGATGCCGATAGCTCTACCATGCCTATTTTGAATATGAATCCAGCAAAAATGATATACATTGGCAAGACCTTTGAATCTAGGCAAGCTGTGAAGGAAGCTTTGAGAATCTTGTCATTAACCGAGATATTTGGTTTTCTCGTGGCAAAATTAGTACCCAGGTATTATAGGGTACAATGCATGGATGCTAACTGCAAATGGAAATTACATGTCAAAACTCATGTCAAACTTTTCATGAGTTGACATTATACAATGAGATACAGACATGCACATGGGATATCAGAACAAAATACTGCAAACACCTTCCATGCTCAATGGTTGCAAGCATCATCAAATCAAGGTGAGTAATTTGGTAAAAATAAAATTTAAATTCAATCATGCTTCTAATATTTTATTTATTATGATTTCCATATAGTTACATAGTGTCGACAGTGATACAATCTAAAGCAAATAATGGATAATATGAGAACAGAAAAAAGATGACAATTAGTTACTGGACAACATGGAAATCATCAAAAAATTGCACAAGAAATTATTAAGGGGACACCAGAATCCAATTTTGCAGATTTGCCTGCATTTTGCCACATGCTTATGGAGAAAAACGTTGGAACTATAGCATTATTTTCAATAGACATTGCTGACAGGTTTAATTACAAATTCTTATCCATTGGACAATGCATCAGGGCATTCCTCCTGTTAAAGAAGGTATGAATTTCTAGTGTCAGCATATATATTCTGTTTTCATTCATTTTCATTAATTCAATATGATCAGATATTTCATTTCCTTGTTTAACAGTTTTTTGTTATTGATGGGACATTTTTAACTGGAAAATATAGAGGCACATTGCTTGGAGCAGTTGCGCAAGATGAAAACCGAAATATTTACCCACTTACATTTTGTATTGTTTACTTCGAGAATAAAAACTCTTGGGAATGGTTTTTTTATCGGTTGCCAAAGGTTGTGCCTCCCTCAAATGATTTAGTGTTAGTCTCCGATAGACATGCTAGCATTGTAAGAGCTATTGCCTTAGATTACCCCACAGCTACACATTGCATATTCAAGAAAAAGCACTTGGCAAGATTGTTCAAGGAAGCAACAAAGAGTTACAATATTTAAGAATTCAACAATTGTTTTGCACAGATAGAGTCAACCTGTCCCAAGCTGTCAGAGTATTTAGTGTCAGCCGGTTTTGAAAAGTGCGCTAGAGCACATGCAAATTGGAATAGATAAAATATGATAATATCTAACAGTGGTGAGAGCTTGAACTCCATTTTCAAAGGGAAGAAGGATTATCCCATTATGGCACTACTAGAATTTGCTAGAGGAAAACTCACATCATGGTTCCAGGAAAGAAGAGATAAAGCACTAAAAAACCATGACAGAATAACCCCTGAAATACTTGATGTGATAAGGAAACCAAAAGAGGAAGTTGGATTATACAGAGTAGAGAGGATGAATGCATCACAATTTGAGGTCAAACACGAAGGGGCTATAGCTATAGTTGATCTATCAGCAAAGACATGTACGCGCGATATTTTTAATGTTGAGAAAATCCCTTGTGTACATGATCTATCGGCCATTACACACATAAAGGCAAATGTGTCTGGTTTTATTCCAAGTTTTTATACAAATGGCGCTTGGCGAATGGCATATGCTCAAGCAATATATATCCAGTGCTTGAAGAAGATGAAGAAAATCTCCATGATGTCATAAAATCTAAGTGTTACCCCCTGTTGTAAGAAAGAGAGCATAAAGACCACCGTGCAAGAGAAACATTTTGATTGGAGAGTTCAAGAGGAGGATAAAGCAGTCAAAATAAGGATGTCGGCAGGATTCTGTCATCGATAATATATAAAAGTACTGGCATGAAATATTATATCTTAGACATGATGAATGACACTTATGTATCCAAATAATAATTAATTCAGTATTATATAATAATATTTTAAATTTTATTATGTCATCAGACAAGTTTGTGTAATCTTTACTATGTGTCAGCAGTAATGCAATACAAACACTTTGGGCCCAGTCATCAAATTTCAGATTTTATTATCATTGTTTACTTAAAGAAAAAAATAACCCCATACAATATAGGATTAAGTGGAACAAATATAGATGAGTAGATATAAGATTATATTGAGCAAATATAATATTATGTTGAGCATAGTCACCAATCCCCCTGTTGTGCAAATATAATCTATAGTTGATGATACAGGGTATGCCGTAGGATGGCCCGATCTTCGACAATCAAGAATCGAATTCAAGAACAAGAACAAGACTCGATATCGACTAGGACTGAATATGGACGGCTCGATGGTGCGGCTAAATTGGACTCAAAGGACTCGAAATAAGCAAATAAAAACACGATAGATTGGTGAAACGATCTATATAGAACATGATGGAGACCCTAGGCTCCCGTAGGTGGTAAGAACCAACATCAATGACTATATAACCCGCCTCTACAACCAAGCGGACAACTTGGAGGCACAAGGAGGGGGCTCGTGGAAACCAGGGATTACCAAACCTTACGAGATTGACAAACTCAAGGCAAACCAAGCTGAAACGATACCAATTGCAATCAATGAGCCTAGCTACGAATCAATCGACTTGCACCCAATGTGTTTCACACAAAAGAGAATGTCAATGATGAATAATGTGAGTTCTACAAGAGGGATCATCCGTCCTTTTATTAACCCTAAGGCTGATTTTTAATGGAAATGATAAATAAAAGAGAAATTAAAATAAATCCCTAAAGTACCTAAAATAACTGAAGTAAAGAAGGTTAGTAAAAATGGCAATAAAAGGGTTCCAACACTTAGGAAAAATCAGCCATTATAAGGACTAAGGAGAATCGACCATAACTAGTGTAGAGCATAAGAATGTCCTCGACGGCTCCTCGTGAAGTTGAACTGTGCTCGGGAAAAGAACATGACTCACGAAGATGAATGAGTCTCGCTGAAGTTTCTTGGCACGAGCTCGAGTCATAGGTCTGTCTCCAAGTATGATAGGTGTCCCTGGAGCTGTCTTGGATGGTCCCACATCAACCTCCCCTTCTTGGGAAGGATTCGACCATGAATCAAAGGTCTCATCCACGGCAAGATAGGGAAAAAGATCGACGACGTTGAATGTAGCGCTCACACCATAGTTTCCAGGAAGCTCCAGCTTGTAAGCATTCTCACCAATCCGCTGCAAGACCTTGAAAAGTCCATCTCCTCTTGGAAAAAGCTTGCTCTTCCTTTGCTCCGGAAACCTCTCCTTCCTTAAGTGCACCTACACATGATCTCCAGGCTAGAACAACATATGTCGTCGACCCTTGTTGGCCTTGTTTGCATTATACTCGGCCTTGTCCTGTAGCTTAAGCCGAGTTCTCTCATGCCTTTCCTTGATAAATTCAACATGTTTCCCTGCATCAAAAGATTCTTTCTCCCCCATAGGATATGGGCTAAGATCAAGAGGGGTTAGTGGGTTAGTACCATAAACACCTTAAAATGGAGTTAATTTGGTCGATGAATGCATAGTCCTATTGTAGGCAAACTCCACATGAGGTAACTCTACATGGTGGTTAAGGTTCAATTGGTCACCTCAGTTTCGCCATCAGTTTGGGGGTGACTAGAGGTAGAAAATAACAACCTAGTTCCCAATTTGCCACATAATGTTCGCCAAAAATTACTAAGAAACTTCACGTCCATATCACTAACTATTGTCTTAGGCGCACAATGTAACCTAACTATTTCCCTAAAGAATAAATTTGCAACATTGGAAACATCATCGGTCTTATGACATGCAATAAAATGAGCCATCTTAGAGAATCTATCTACTACCAAAAATATGGAATCTCTCCCCTTCTTAGTTCTAGGCAATCCAACAATAAAATCCATAGAAATATCCTCCCAAGGGGCTGAATGGGTTGGTAGTGGCGTGTACAATCCAAGAGGCATAAGTTTAGATTTGGCCTTTAAACATTCAATACATCTCTTAAGGCAATGTTCTACATCCCTAAGCATATGAGGCCAATAAAAATGTGTCCTAAGTGTATGATACATCTTATCTCTCCTAAAATGACCCATTAATCCTCCACTATGGGATTTATTCACAAGTAATAAATGTAAAGAACAATCTATATAGAGCAAGATGGAGAAAAATCTATAAGGACTCGATATCGACTAGGACTGAATACGGGGGACTCGATGGTGCGACTGTAATGGACTCAAAGGACTCAAAATAAGCAAATAAAAACATGATAGGTTGGCGAAACGATCTACATAGAACAAGATGAAGACCCTAGGCTCCCGTAGGAGGTAAGAACCAACACCAATGACTATATAACCCACCTCTACAACCCTACATAACCAAATGGACAACTTGGAAGCACAAGGAGGGGGCTCGTGGATACCAGGGATTACCAAACCCTGCGAGATTGACAAACTCAAGGCAAACCAGGTTGAAACGATACCATTTGCAATTGATGAGCCTAGCTGCGAATCGATCGACTTGCATTCAATATGCTTCACACAAAAGAGAATTTCATTGATGAATAACGTGAGTTCTACAAGAGGGATCATCCGCCCTTTTATTAACCCTAAGGCTGATTTTTAATGGAAATAATAACTAAAAGAGAAATGAAAATAAATCCCTAAATTACCTAAAATAACTTAAGTAAAGAAGGTTACTAAAAATGGTTACTAAAATATACACATTTACACAATTGCACACCACCATTGGAGTTAGTCTAAGAATGTGGTAATGGATATTTCATATAGGCATTATAGGTTTTTCTTATTGCTTTTAGTTATTGTTTTTGTTAGGTTTTGAGTGTAGTTCCGTTTATTCCTTGTGAAGTGTTCAAGTTTGGAATCTATGTGTTTTTAGTTTTTATTCTACATAATTACATTCCGACCTTGGATGGACTTTAGGATGAGCTTAAAAAGCATGTTTTGGGAGCAAATGGAGGCTAAGTAGGAGCTAAGGAAGAGCAAGGAGGCACGCCATTGGAATTTATTGAAGACATTTAAGGAACGTCGGACACTGCAGAGACGCCGACCGCCGCCCCTTGCACGACTCTCGTCGTGGCCCCAGATTCTAGATACGCGGTTTTGGATCCGAAGACCACTATTTTATATTATTTTCTATTATTTCCTACTAGGGTTTAGCCGACCTTTGGGAGGCTTTATTAGTTGTTTTTCAGTTCTTTTGAGCATATGGTTGTTTTGAGAGAGACTATGAACTCAATTAGAGAGAGAGAATCAGCATATGAGTTGTTAAACTCATAGTTTCGCCTGTGATTCGAAGACATGGTTGTTTGGATTGTGAGGATTTGATTCTATTTGATTATTCATGTTCTTAGTTATCATCATGTGCTTAATTTATATTTTTGTTCCTTTCTATGTCTTATCAACATGTTAGGAATTGCATCTTTAGCTATAAATTTGTTTTTGTTTTCTAGATAGCAAAGAAAGGTATTGATGATAGTGATTGAGAATGCATATTTCATATAGGCATTTTAGGTGTTTCTTATTGTTATTAGGTATTGGTTTTGTTCTGTTTTGAGTCTAGTTCTGTTTATTGCTTGTGAAGTATTCGAGTTTGGAATCTATGCATTTTTAGTGTTTATTCTGCAGAATTACATTCGGACCTTGGACGGACTTTGGGAAGAGCTTAAGAAGCATGTTTTGGAGCATATGGAGGCTGCGGAAAAGCTAAGGAGGAGCAAGGAGGCACGACATTGGAATTCATTAAAGGAATTTGATGAACATCGAGCACTGCAGAGACGGCGCCCGCCGCCCCTTACACGGCACCCGCCGTTGGCCCAGATCCCGAAAACGCGGTTTCGGACCCGAAGACTACTATTTTATATTATTTCCTATTATTCCTACTAGGGTTTTGCCGACCCTTGTAAGACTTATTTAGGTTGTTATTGTGAGACTATGAACACAATTAGAGAGAGAGAGAGAGAGAGAATAGGCCTATGAGTTGCTAAAGTCATAATTTCTCTTGTGATTCGAAGACATGGTTGTTTGGATTGTGAGGATTTGATTCTATTTGATTATTCATGTTCTAAGTTATCATCTTGTGCTTAATTTATATTTGTCTTCCTTTCTATGAATGATCAACATGTTAGGAATTGCATCTTTAGCTATGAATTCGTTGTTGTTTTCTCGATAGCAAATAAAGGTATTGATGATAGTGATGTCTCTTTGTCTTTGTAATGGATGATTTCAGTTGATCTATGTTGAGGATATTTGATTAAGATTGAGTTCGGTATGCGCCTATTAGTCGTGATTGAATAGAGTCAATGTGTCAATTGGTCTTGATTACTTGAGTTCTTAATGCTATTCTTTAGTGGTATTGAATAAGATGAGTGAAAATCTGCGGATCTCTCAACTTTAGTCAATTAGACCTAGGAATATGAATAATTGATAGATCAATTCGAGGAACATGAATTCCAACCATTGTTAGATAATCACAGGGGAAATGTTCTTTCTACTTTGATATCAAGCTCCTTTGTGATTTGCAATCTGGTTACTTTTACATATTTGCTATTTGTCAAAAATCATTGCTTTGCTATAAGAGTACTTGTCTAGAGTTATTGAATAGGAAATCTCTTCTCCCTTTGGGTTCGACATCGGACTTCATCGTTATACTAGTAGTTATTTGGTTTCTCAAGTAATTGGTTTCCTAATCTATTGGTTGTGTGTTTAAGTTTGGATATTATTACTATTTGGCAAAGGGCGAAAGTGCCAACGACGTTTGCCTCCAACCAAATTCTTGGCGTCGTTGCCGGGGATAAGAAAGGAGTTTGCTTTTCTTTAACTCTTTCAATTACTCTTTACTTTGAGTTTATTGTGTCTTTGTATGGTTAAAACTAGATCTTCTAATTCATCGCCCTTGTCTTTTTATCCCGAGGTTGAAAGATCTTTTCGGTTGAAAAGGAAGCTTGTGTTTGAGACAGACGAAGAGATTGCAAACGTTGTTGTTAATCAGAGAAGGACCCTGAGAAACCTGAAGGAACCTGATTTGAATGCTCAACCACTTGCAATTAGTCTTACGGATCTCCATGAGGGTACAAGATTTGAGTTCAAGTCGATTTGGTAATCTATTTTGCCTTACTTTCATGGATTTCCTAGGGAAGAACCAAACAAGCACTTTACTACCTTTGTGAGCGTGTGTGATAGACTGCAACCCTAAGGTCTGTCTAACGACACATTGATGTTGAGAGTGTTACCCTTTACTTTGAAAGATGTTCCAAGAACTTGGTATTACTATCTACCCCTAGAAAGCATTACTACTTGGGTGCAATTGAAGAAAGCTTTCCTGCCAAAAGTACTTTCCTGCGACTCGCCTCAACAGACTTAAGAAGGAGCTGTCCAGTATTGAGCAATCCCCTACGGAGAGTCTTTATGAGTATGTTGAGCGGTTCAGGAAGCTTAAGGGTAGTTGTCCACAACACGGTATACCCGAGGATAATCTAGTGATATATCTTTATGAAGGCTTGCTTGACACCGACAAGAGTTTCATCAATACTACTAGTGGAGGAGATATTTTGGATAAAACACCTCAGGAAGCAATGCAGATTTTTGAAGGGTTGGCTAATGTATTGCAACAATATGGGAGACACCAAGGAGTTAGAGGAGCGCATAAGTTGGATTGTTCGAGAGATGGACATAAGGATGATATCGATAAGCTCATGGAGATCGTGAACAAGATGGCTATCCAAATGAATCAACCCCATCAGCCTAGACCTTGTGGAGTTTGTTAAGATCCAACTCATCCGAATGATAAGTGTCTCTTGATTCAGGAGGACACCGCTGAAGTTAAAGCTATTGATTATGGACCTCGACGCAACTTTGGTAACAATTACAATCAGAGCTAGAATTCAAATTACCAAAGTGGATTCAACGGAAGTGGTCAGCAGCAAAAAGTTCCTTTTTAGAGAGGAAAATAGGAGAATCGTCCTAGAAACACTCAATAAGAAGATAGTGATGAGACATTGAGGTTGTTGTTGGATAAGATGAGTGTTCAAGAGAAGTTGCTGAGTCAAATGGTTGAGGAGATTGGTGAATTAAAAGCGAAAGATTCGGGAAAGTTTCCATTGCAGATGGTAGTGAATCCGAAAGAGAATGTTAGCGCTATGATCTTTAGAGGAGGTAAACAAGTTAATACACTCACTAGGAATGTTAAAGAGAGGCCTAGAGAGGAAGTTGATTTGAGAAGGAAGTTGATTTGAGAAATAAGGAGGAAGAGACGGAATTGGAGACGCACTGCATAGACAGCGCCCGCCGCCCCTCACCACGGCGCCTGCCGCGACCTCTATCGACGGATCCCACTTCTGACGTTGTTCAATCCCCAAAGAAAGCTTCTAAAGAGTGGTCTTCTGAGGTTTCAAGACCTGCACCACCCTTTCCTCATGCCTTAAGATTCGATCATACATGGGAATAGGAACAAATTCTTTATGACACATTTGCTCATTGTGAGGTAAATATTCGACTTTTCCATTTGATTAAAATTGTGCCTCGCTATGCAAAATTCTTCAAAGAGCTAAGCACGATGAAGCACAAAAAAAGGATGAGAAAGAAGAAAAAGGTAAGTTTAAGTGAGAATGTTTCTGCTTTGCTTCTGAACGATTGCCTGAAAAGTGCGGAAATCGAGGTATGTTTACTATACCATGTGCAATAGGTAATGCTAGCTTCACCAAAGCTATGTTAGACCTAGGTGCTTCAATAAATGTTATGTCTTATAACTTGTACACATTTTTGGATCTTAATTCATTATCTGAAATTGGTGTTACTATACAACTCGCTGATCTTTCTAGTATTAAGCCTAGAGGAGTTGTTGAAGATGTTTTGGTTAAGGTGAATGATTTGATATTTCCAGCTGATTTCTTCATTCTATACATGGAACAAGGTAAGCCTGAACCCCTGATTATCTTGGGAAGGCCATTCTTGCGAACGGCTAAGACTAAGATTGAGTGTTTTGAAGGTTCACTAACTATGGAGTTTGATGGCAGAAAGATTGAGTTTTCTATATTTGAGCCTATTGTTTCTTCTGCCAATGATTCCGTAGATGTTTTTGACTCTAATGAAATTAATCACATGAATTAATCAAATACCTTGTTAGATGCTTCTGTTGAAAATTAATCTATGATTCTTGAGTTTTCAAACAAAGATGAAATTGGATTAGGGAAAGATGACATTGAGAAGAAAATTGAGAATTTGTTTAAGTCGCATGAAAATGTGTCTCATTCAAATAATTATATTGCTATTCCCTATGGAAATTCGATTCCTAATAATGTTGAGGTTTTTGCAATTGCATGACAACCTCCCGGAGTTATTCATTTCAAGAAGGAATCGATGGATTCCATGGATGGATATGTCGGAGAAGTTCCTAAATTTCCGCCCATTTGTCTGAAAAGGACAAGTGTGGGGGATCTTGGTGGAATAACTTGATCAAGAATGCATCACGTAGAGCCAAGGATGTGAAACAAAGGCGCTTCTTAGGAGGCAACCCAAGGTAGTTAGGCAGTATTTCTATTTTGAATTTAGTTTTTCAATTCAATAAAGTAGGATCAATTGTGTCACCGAGTTTCGGATGTTACGGTAAGTGAAACCGATATTGGGTTTGAGTTTTTATTGATTTAAAAGAACAGAGTTGCTCTCTGTGGACACGGCGTCCGCCGCCACAGCCACAGCGCCCGCCGCCTATCTGTTCGCCTGACGAATCCAAATTTTGGTAAACCTGGAAGCGAACTTTCTATCTTTTTATTTTTGGTTATTTTCCGAGTTTAGGTTAGTTTATTTGTATCTTTGTAGGATTAGATTGTTTTCCCTTTTTGTTTTAGGTTAGATTATTTTCTATCTATCTAAGGTTAGTATTTTATCTTTTATTTATTTTCTATTTGTTTTAGGGCGTTGTTAACTGCACCACAAAAAATCTGGTGGGGCACCCAAAAAAAAAATAGTCTTCCGTGTTTTAGAAACGGAAGTAGTGTTGTAATAATTATTTTTTGGAAAATATTATACACAACTTCCGTGTTTGAAAAACGGAAGGTCAAATCAACTTTATACCTTCCGTTTTTCAAACACGAGAGACAAAAGTTGTTTTATGCCCTCCGTGTTTTAAATACGGAAGTACAAAATAGATGTTTGCCTTCCGTGTTTTAAATACGGAAGTACAAAATAGCTATTTGCCTTCCGTATTTAGAAAACGGAAGGGTAAGTTTAAATTATTATTTTTTCGGGTCAAAAAAGGTTATGATTTTCTTATTAATAGGACGAATATACTAGTCATAACCGGTATTTGCCCTAGTTCCGCCGAATTGAGTAGAAGAATGTCAAACCACACATCCAATGGTAACGAAGGAGTAAACAATAATATTCAGGTATCTATATAAACTCTTAATTTAGAAAAGTTTAGGATGATGTGTTAATCTTAGAGGCATTTTATTAGTCTTACTAATTTTTTTTTGCCATTTTTCTTGGATTTTCTGTAATTCTCCTTTTTTCTTCTTCTTCCTTTAATTATCTTTTTTTTTTAATTTTATTAACTATCTATACAAACTCTTAATTTAGAAAAGTTTAGGATGATGTGTCAAAGGAGTCTTACTATTTTTTTTTTTTCCATTTTTCTTGGATTTTCTTTAATTCTCCTTTTTTCTTCTTCTTCCTTTAATTTTATTTTTTCTTTAATTTTATTAACTATTGGGCTTAATTAAAAACATTTTGTAACGGCCCGGGATTATGATTCCCGAGTTACGTTTCGAGGGATGAAACCCCTCGTTGGGATGTTGCGCCCCGAGTACAGGTTGAAGGTTTGAAACCGAAGATTTGTAGTTTAAAGTGGGATTTCGCACCCAAATCCGGAAGGTCCATTGGAGACCCCGGGGTAAACCCCTGTACCTGTCCCAAGTCTACAACGCGGGAAATCCTTTATCATGCAAAGGGTATATGTTCTGAAAATGATACAACCAGTGCCACGGCAGAGCCGGGTCAAAACAGAGTATAAGTAGGGAGAAATCCCAAAAGTATGAATCTGGTGAAGTAAGGTTTCAAACACTCACTCTCCGCCATATGAATCGACCCCGTCATAACAGCACAAAATCAAGCAGTGTATCGGGTACCTGAAACTATACCACCAAGTCAGGCCAAGAGTCCGCCCGCGGGTCCTCTGACCGCGCTGAGGACATATAATACGCATATACCTAGAATAAAGGATGCCTTCATGCAGTATTGGAATATTAACCACACTATCATGTTCCTAATTCATATGTGCAAAATATTTAGTAAGGCCTTAACAAAGAATACCAAGTGGTATATCCCTCTTCTACCCCCACCCCCCTTCATGTCAGGGTGGAGACTGGCCAGTTCGATTCTATAGCATATCAGTTCTCATCATCATATCATATCGCATCATCATATCATATCTCATGCCCATCTCGTATCTCGTGATATATATAAATGACTTGAGGAGGACAACACCCGATGAAGCTGGACTGCCTTATGACCCTAGCAAGGACTCTAGGACCCACAAATAACGGTCGTTTTGTATTCAAACGCATACATAATAAGAATGCTCATTCGTAAGTGCAATTCCTAAGCATGATACTACATGGACATGCTTTTATGCATATGCAGCACCTACATACTATATGACACATCAGGCAGGAGGTACTGGTTACTGAGTAAGCCCCGGAGGACTTACCTGAAGAAGCGCAGAATCCAAACAATAATCAGCAATGGCAAGCAATCCAACATATCAGAGATCACCTAGTAATCCCATAAATAATATAATCAGTCTAAGTCTAATTTACACAAGGCACATATGAAACATATATCACATTCATACAAGTAGATAATTAACAAGCTCACATCAACCATACTTTCAGTTCATCACGATCACCCATCTCTTATCAACTTAAGATAATCTCCATATCATACTTAGCCAAATTTGCATATTATTATTTCATACTCATACTTTCCATAAGGATATATATCATCATCATAAGTATCGAACATTTAATCTCTTCTAAAAATCACCACAATATCATGCTATTAGTCACACATATCATACCGTTAGTCAAATTATCATATTATCATACTAGTTAGTCATCAAATAAGCCTGATTCTCAGTTAGACCCCATTTTGTTTCAAATCCGAGTTAGAATCCCGAACCTTGAAAATGTTAGCAAAACTCCCATTTTCAATTATTTAATAATCCTTTCCGACCTTGAAATTCATCTTCCAAATTCTCTTCTAAACCGACAAGCCTTAATATTTTATCTTTTAAATCCGTAATAATATTGTATATATAACAATTTTAATTCCGCTAAGCTAATTAGTTAAATAAGTAAACGGATAAACCCGAACCGAACCGAACCCAATTAAATAATCCCACCGGTTAACCAAAGACACATAATATATATACGCATAAGTTAGTGAGAATGGGCCCACAAGTGCCAAGTTGGCCGTGTTCTTCCTGGATTCAAAATGGACTCCCGCCCGCGGCCGCGCCATGGATCAGCTCTCGCAGGTTTCCTCGCTCTCCAGCGCTCGCGGCTCACTCGTTCCTGTTGTCGCTGGTCAGCCTCCTCCCTCTCATTGCTCAGCCTCACCCGCGTCCATCTCTCACTGCTCGTGCTCGCTCATCGCCTCTGCTCAACGCTCGCTGGTCCCGCGCTCACTCGCCTCTGTTCGTCGCCAGTACGAGTTCGCCGGAGGTCTCGATCTCGCCGGAGCCCTTGACCTCACCCCAGATTTCCACACTCGACACTCACTCTCCCTTTCCGACCAAAAGGAATGAAAGGAATGAACCGTATAAGGAAGGGAAGGAACGAAGCTCACCGAGGGATTTCGCGACTTTGGAGCTCTGGATCGGAGTTCTGGGCTTCGTCGGTGGCTCGCGATGGCTCGTCAGACCTGCACCGGACATGGGTGAGTGTGACGGAGGACCTCGGGGGTGATTTGGATCGGAAACGAAGGAGAACGGCTTACCGCAAGATTGTTCGCACTCGAACGGGGGGACCGTGTTCCGGTGGCTTGCGGCGGCGCTGGGGAGCGTCAGGGCTGCCCCGGCTGCTGGTGGTTTCTCCGAGGGGTGCGTGAGAACTTCCGCTGGCAGCTCGAGGTGGAAGGAGGGAAGGAGGAAGAGACGAGGGTTTGAAGGTGCGGTGACGGTGGTGTACGGTGATGGAACAACGGTGATGAAGATGACAGTGTGGGACGATGGTGATGGAGAGGAAGGGAGCAGCTGGAGGGAAGAAATGAAATGAAAGAGGAAGAGGTTAAGGGAAGATGGAGGTGATGGTACCAAAGGCGTGTAGAAGAAGAGAGCGGAGTGGTTATGGCGATTGATGTTGAAGGGAGCAGGTGAGGGTGATGATGAATGAATGAATGACGGGGTTGAGGGTGAACCTTTAAAGAGGTACGGTAAGGGTAGTGTGTGGAAGTGGTTAAACCAATACCCGGAAATCTAACCCGATTACATGAATTTCGAATCCCAAAATTAGTTATCAAATGTTAGTTTTTCCGACTCTCTCTTTCCCGATCAATTAGATTTATAAAAAAAAAAATATCACCATCTGATAATTATCTTAAATTTTCAAGGTAAAAGAACGAAAATCGTTCGTCAAATTTTATATTACGGTCGGAATCCGCTAAACGAGCTTTTAATTCGATTTAAATTCATTTTTAATTTCCTTTTTTCCGAAAAATTAGGATTTGAAAATTCGAGCCTTTACATCATCCACCTCTAAAAACAAGTCTCGTCCCCGAGACTAAAATCATTTTAAAATAGGGGATGAAGTTTGAAATTAGTGAGTCAAAGGATCATGACATTAATCCCGTAAGTATCTCATAAGTGCCCCTATGAGATCCTCACAGTACCGTTGCCGTGATCATAATATCCCCAATAGACCGTAGCAAGAATGTGATATGGGCCCCTACCACATCCTTACTCGGACGCCTCGGTCATATCATAACTCAAAACATCACAACGTCCTCTTTAAAAAACCGTTCAAAACTTCAAGTTCGGCATTAGTCAAAAGCACTCCTAACCTCTCCATTCATCCTACCATTCTCTTCTAAAGGTTAATCCCATATTCTCTTCCTAGGTTCTAAGTCAGAATCAGGGTTCAACAGTTTAATTTCTATTATTTTCATCATCAAGCATCATGTATATATATCGAATAACAATAGCACCTCACGTCTAATAGCATAACATAATCACCTCAAGAATAGCCACAGAGCATAGCATATCTAGCATCGTATCATATATGGTAGAATTTATCACATCATCTCATAGAAGGGACACACCATATCAATCATATAAGCACGTTATATCAATCAGATTAGTACATCATACTCATTCTAACTACCAAGCGTCATCGCATTAGAGGCAAACAACTGTTGCCGTACAGTAGCATTTCATCGAGTTCAGGGATAACTGTGTTAGTACTAATAGTTCACTATTGTCAACGACAATACATCATAGAATCAACATCGTCTATAACATAGAATTCGCACAACATTCGGCCCCAAGTAAAGTATACACTAGATCACTATCTTAGGAGAATTTGCCTACACTACCGATCATGACGAGACACGACCCCTACTCACCAACCCTTGCACTAAGATCAACTTCGCCGAGATCTAGCAACTCAATCCACTACCAGTTCTAGGCACCATTGTATCATGCTCACATACAACCGTTCTAGCCTCATAACTATTCGTAACCAAGACCGAATACCCAAACCAACTACTAGGTATCCCAACTCCTATGCCATCAAACAATCTAAGGGATAATCCACTTTGACATCCCTATCTCAAGTCCTACCTTCCACTCGACTATTTAAAACTATCTCTCGGAGCTCCCAAATCACAAAATTCCCTCGTTTCGACAAGCTGAACAACTCAATCTACTACCAAGACTCCATATATAACACATCCTTGCCCTAGGGTTCGTCTATCAACCCCTTCTTTACCCTCAAATAGAAAATTCCGAGTCCTCAAATGAACCACTCTCACGATTGATCTAGACACTTCTTAACAATCTCGCTAACTCCTCCTAGGCTCTCAAGACTCCGCCCGACCATCATCTCCGAAAGAGACATCTCGGATCACCTTGCTAACCTGATCATATTTCCCATTCCGCTAACCACTCTCACTAACCATCCACCTCTAAGGACCCAACTCATGCTAACCATCTTACACCGGACACTCCCGACCAATTCTAACGCAGAACCCAACTAGTGGTACTCCCAACCACGAATCACCATGACCCTCAAGCCGACCCACTCTAGACCCTCTTCCCATCATACTCTACCTGGACTAGGTCCCTCAACCCCGCATGTTTTCCCGAATTGCCTCAGATCACGCTTCCTTAAACTTTGAAATCTCTACCACTTAAACCCTTATATACCGATCAACATTTTCACCGAATTCCTATGACATCCTCGTCCGAATTTCCTAAGCACCGCAACTTCACCAACCTTCAAAAATCTCTTCTCCTCTAGGGTCCTCAATACCTTCTGCTTTGCCTAGTTCCCAAATCCCTGCTCATAATCTCTCTATCTCAACCTTAAGCCCACAGTCTTACTAGGAATCTCAACTACATCCTTGCCTAGCTACCAGCCTTTCCTCGAAGATTCATCTCACATCCTCAATTACCCCAATAGCCACAATGACCTCCACTAAAAAATCCCGATTCATTCCCTATCTCAAAATCCTCCAACAATGCATCTAGAGATCCTTCACTCATAAATTCCCCAAGCATTACCAATCCTATCTAAACAACCCCCAAATACCCATCACACGAACAACCCTGATATGAACAACCTAATATCCCCGATCGATAATTTCCCAAGCGACCTCATACTACTCTTCCTTGGCAATTCCTCAACCTTATCATGTACCGAAATCGCTCCCACTCACAGCACACATCACCTAGTCCCAAATTCTACGATTCCTCATACATTCCTTAATTGATCATCCTCGACATCGTCCACGATCCGCTCATAGACTATCTAGACACCTTCCTTGGTACACCAATCCGTCTCACAACACCTCCCCTCAAGAATCCCCTGATCAACTAATAGCTCGCCAATCCACCTCTAGAACCACGCCAACTGCCTATACTCACATCCACTCTTAAGGTCACCCTCATGCAACTAGTCTAGACCTCAATCGCTACCCTCCTATCCTAAACACTCACACCGCGCACCCACTACTTACCGACACTCCTAGCTAGGACATCTCCCTCAAAATCTCAGCATACCAGCCCCACTCCCCACCTAAGACCTACTTTGAACCTCATCTATACTCACGAACCACTATCTTCGACACATCCCAACTCACTCGGCTCTACTCAAGCTAAAACATCATTCATGCACCCCATTTCACACAAACAATGACCCAATCCGAAGACCTCAATCCACCTGCCACTTTTCGACCCGTCTCACCGAAGAATCTCACGACTCAAGCTCAAGAAGAAAGCACTAACAGGCTTATAACCCATAACCTACTCACCAGCAAGTCATTATACCAAGCACCAAGGCACATAATCATAGAAACAAGTTAGTGAGACAATCATTGCTACCAGTGCAGGACATCCGTCATCACACATTCAATTATGTCAGTTCTAGGCCTATCACACAACATCAATTCCGATTCGTATAGAAGAATCCACGATTTGAATTAAGAATGTTCTTCCTCGTGTTAGCTAGGAGGAGCTTGTTCACGATTGTCATCTTTGAAGCATATTCGTCCTTTTTTCCATCGGTGACGTTGTTCCTGGGGCCTAGGGTTAATGGACCCATCACACTTCCGTTGCGCCGCTCCGGTGCCACTTGGTCGTCGGCCCTTTCTTGCATGTTGGCGCTCATCGAAGGATCATAAGGGTTAGAAGTTACGGAGATAGGGGAGACAAGGGCGTACAACACAACTTCCTTAAGAGTTCAGACATGGACCAGGACTAGGGGCGACGAGACCAAGGAGAAGATCCCAACCCGAGAGTTACAACGATGCCTTTATAATTGTGGAACACAAACACATAAAAAGCATAAGATATCATCACATTATTTCACACTAGTATGCACCTACCTCAAAGAATATCGATTTATGCATTCATAACATGTTCATATAATCAGCTTTA
The DNA here is from genome assembly GCA_037127255.1 of Persicaria tinctoria. Lineage (NCBI taxonomy): Eukaryota > Viridiplantae > Streptophyta > Magnoliopsida > Caryophyllales > Polygonaceae > Persicaria > Persicaria tinctoria. The sequence goes on from JBANSL010000006.1 coordinate 73,674,004, forward strand.
TATGTGCGCAGAACAAGCTAGCAACCTATCATTTCATTAACCAATCATGCTTGACCGACTAAGAACATGTATGCACAGACTGACATGGGACATATATGGCATAAGTTATGCAAGATCTAGAAAACATCACAAGATATCATATGCACGACTTATCACTCATTTAGATACACAATTAAGCAAGTCATAAGATTACGGAAAGCATGTTAAGATGTACCCTAAAAATCATGCTGAGGGTATGGTCAATTCATGCAGGGTTGGTATAGCAACTATCTCATAACATACATCCATATTCGCATAGTAAGACTAGGACGTCACACAATCATACGTGGGCCTATAACTGGGAGGTATATGTCCTAAATGATACTAGCAATACTCATTAAACATTTACACGGTCATGAGGTCCAATTAGGTTAATTTGGCATGTTAAGTCATCCAATTCATGTTTTAAACATACAACGAGAGTTGACAACACTATCATGGACCTAGTTCATAGGGAGACAGTAATCGTGAGGATTCAATACATACGGTACATACATCCACTAATAAGTGCAACCATGCAAGGTACGAGGTAAGTCATGTTGAATTATACCAATATAGCATTTCATGAAATTACAAGGAGGCTATCATTATGACTTGACAGAATTCTCTAAGGACAATCACCGACTCACCACCCCGTTTCCCTGTGGGACGCTAGTATGACATGTTGGACACAAGGACATTCACACCGTTTCTGAGAGAAGATGGTAGAATTCATGTTTAGACTCTTTTGGCAAGGCGACACGGTTGACCATTACAAGACTCCAGAGGGATGACTCCATAAGACAAAGCACTCCTAACTCTGAAGAATGTCGATAATCAACCTCAGGTAACCCTCACATTATACACAATCCCCAAAAGTAGTTAGTTGACCCACCCAAATTTCCCGTAGAGAATGTTGACATTAGGTATGAAACTCTATGAACATCTATGGTTGGATTACAAATAGGACTCAAGTAAAGAGGAACGGACACTCTTGACCCATACTAACACATCCAAGTTCTTTGGTGGGATGGACGACGGAATCGGGATTATCAAGGGGGTTGTACTATGTTAGAAGTATTCCGACAAGACAGAAAATCTGATTACATAAGAACAAGGTTTCCTCCCGCTATCCCGTTTGCACATACAATAATTTACATGCTCAAGTTAAGGCATTCTGATTAGTTCGCTATCCTAAACACAATAGCACTCAACACGGAAGCAATCAACAAGTATTAATATGACCTTCTTCGAGGAGGATCGCCCTCGGGCCCAATTGCATATATGTATATATAATGTAAGCATAGAGACTATCTATGCCGTCCTTCGAGGGACAGCTGGTGTTTTGCCTACCGTTTTCCGAGTTCTATATCCATAAGGGATGTCTATCGCTTTAGTCTATACCCACGAGATTGTTTCCCCTTTATTCATTTTAGGTTTAAGTCCAATTAAATTCATTTTGCCCTTTTGAAAATATTTTTCAAAACCCTTTGAAAACATTGGGAGCTTTTCAAAACCATCTTCAACCTATTGTACTCGGATTGCAAAACCTCAGCTCTGATACCACCTTTGTAACGGCCCGGGATTATGTTTCCCGAGTTACGTTTCGAGGGATGAAACCCCTCGTTGGAATCTTGCTCCCCGAGTACAGGTTGAAGGTTTAAAACCGAAGATTTGTAGTTTAAAGTGGGATTTCGCACCCAAATCCGGAAGGTCCATTGGAGACCCCGGGGTAAACCCCTGTACCTGTCCCAAGTCTACAACGCGGGAAATCCTTTATCATGCAAAGGGCATATGTTCTGAAAATGATACAACCAGTGTCGCGGCAGAGCCGGGTCAAAACAGAGTATAAGCAGGGAGAAATCCCAAAAGCATGAATCTGGTGAAGTAAGGTTTCAAACACTCACTCTCCGCCATATGAATAGACCCCGTCATAACAGAACAAAATCAAGTAGTGTATCGGGTACCTGAAACTATACCACCAAGTCAGGCCAAGAGTCCGCCCGCGGGTCCTCTGACCGCGCTGAGGACATATAATACGCCTATACCTAGAATAAAGGATGCCTTCATGCAGTATTGGAATATTAATCACACTATCATGTTCCTAATTCATATGTGCAGAATATTTAGTAAGGCCTTAACAAAGAATACCAAGTGGTATATCCCTCTTCTACCACCACCCCCCTTCATGTCAGGGTGGAGACTGGCCAGTTCGATTCTATAGCATATCAGTTATCATCATCATATCATATCGCATCATCATATCATATCGCATCATCATATCATATCGCATCATCATATCATATCTCATGCCCATCTTGTATCTCGTGATATATATAAATGACTCGAGGAGGACAACACCCGATGAAGCTGGACTGCCCTATGACCCTAGCAAGGACTCTAGGACCCACAGATAACGGCCGTTTTGTATTCAAACGCATACATAATAAGAATTCTCATTCGTAAGTGCAATTCCTAAGCATGATACTACATGGACATGCTTTTATGCATAAGCAGCACCTACATACTATATGACACATCAGGCAGGAGGTACTGGTTATTGAGTAAGCCCCGGAGGACTTACCTGAAGAAGCGCCGAATCCAAACAATAATCAGCAATGGCAAGCAATCCAACATATCAGAGATCACCTAGTAATCCCATAAATAATATAATCAGTCTAAGTCTAATTTACACAAGGCACATATGAAACATATATCACATTCATACAAGTAGATAATTAACAAGCTCACATCAACCATACTTTCAGTTCATCACGATCACCCATCTCTTATCAACTTAAGATAATCTCCATATCATACCTAGCCAAATTTGCATATTATTATTTCATACTCATACTTTCCATAAGGATATATATCATCATCATAAGTATCGAACATTTAATCTCTTCTAAAAATCACCACAATATCATGCTATTAGTCACACATATCATACCGTTAGTCAAATTATCATATTATCATACTAGTTAGTCATCAAATAAGCCTGATTCTCAGTTAGACCCCATTTTGTTTCAAATCCGAGTTAGAATCCCGACCCTTGAAAATGTTAGCAAAACTCCCATTTTCAATTATTTAATAATCCTTTCCGACCTTGAAATTCATCTTCCAAATTCTCTTCTAAACCGACAAGCCTTGATATTTTATCTTTTAAATCCGTAATAATATTGTATATATAACAATTTTAATTCCGCTAAGTTAATTAGTTAAATAAGTAAACAGATAAACCCGAACCGAACCCAATTAAATAATCCCACCGGTTAACCAAAGACACATAATATATATACGCATAAGTTAGTGAGAATGGGCCCACAAGTGCCAAGTTGGCCGTGTTCTTCCTGGATTCAAAATGGACTCCCGCCCGCGGCTGCGCCATGGATCAGCTCTCGCAGGTTTCCTCGCTCTCCAGCGCTCGCGGCTCACTCGTTCATGTTGTCGCTGGTCAGCCTCCTCCCTCTCATTGCTCAGCCTCACCCGCATCCATCTCTCACTGCTCGTGCTCGCTCATCGCCTCTGCTCAACGCTCGCTGGTCCCGCGCTCGCTCGCCTCTGTTCGTCGCCAGTACGAGTTCGCCGGAGGTCTCGATCTCGCCGGAGCCCTTGACCTCACCCCAGATTTCCACACTCGACACTCACTCTCCCTTTCCGACCAAAAGGAATGAAAGGAATGAACCGTATAAGGAAGGGAAGGAACGAAGCTCACCGAGGGATTTCGCGACTTTGGAGCTCTCGATCGGAGTTCTGGGCTTCGTCGGTGGCTCGCGATGGCTCGTCGGACCTGCACCGGACATGGGTGAGTGTGGGGGAGGACCTCGGGGGTGATTTGGATCGGAAACGAAGGAGAACATCTTACCGCAAGATTGTTCGCACTCGAACGGGGCGACAGTGTTCCAGTGGCTTGCGGCGGCGCTGGGGAGCGTCAGGGCTGCCCCGGCTGCTGGTGGTTTCTCCGAGACGTGCGTGAGAACTTCCGCTGGCAGCTCGAGGTGGAAGGAGGGAAGGAGGAAGAGACGAGGGTTTGAAGGTGCGGTGACGGTGGTGTACGGTGATGGAACAACGGTGATGAAGATGACAGTGTGGGACGATGGTGATGGAGAGGAAGGGAGCAGCTGGAGGGAAGAAATGAAATGAAAGAGGAAGAGGTTAAGGGAAGATGGAGGTGATGGTACCAAATAGAGCTGGCAATACCCGACCCGACCCGAGAAAACCGATCCGATTGATCCGACCCGAACCCATCCGACACCCGAATAATTGGAAAAAAAATTTGGATCCGAGACCGACCGACCCGATTCGAGTTAAGCCCGAACCCGATTATATCCGAATGGACCGACCCGAAATCAACCCGAAACCCGAATTTGCCCGACCCGAGCATATCCGAAACCCGAAATTACCCGAACCTGATTATACCCGGCACCCAAAATAACTCAAACTCGATTATATCCAAAATCAACAAAAATCTTAGCATTTTCCCTAAAATACTCAAAACAACCTAAGTATTTGTTTGCTTAATAATGAATGGTAATATTATCATGCATATAGTATAATTAAATATAATTTTGTACTCCGTTCATTAAAAAAAAGTAACTTTTTAGCAATTTTTAAGACGCCCAAACTATATAAATATCAATTTTTTGTTATTCATATAATTTCATAGTTATGAATAATAACCACGAAATTAATATTAAAAAATAATATTTTATATGATTTTGACTTTTTTTTTAATATTATAAAAAGTGGGAAGACTTACATTTTTTTAACGAATGTAGTATTGATTAAGAATTGATAAACATTAGCTTAATCTATATAATAGAATACATATCTCAGAGGTAAGACAAAATTGATTAGTTTTATCCAATATGATTCTTGCGGATTCGATTTGACTGAACTCAATTCAATCAAAACCATTGTGATCAAAACCCGATTCACCTTAACCCGTTTAGACCGAAACCTGATTAACCCAAACTCGTTTAGACCGAAACCCGATTCACCCGAACCGAATAGGACCCGAAAACCAGATTGTATCCGATAAACTAATGCCCGAATAAACCCGACCCAAACCTAATCAGACCCGAATTGTCATCACACCCGATATCAACCCGAGTCCGATATGACCCGAAACCGAATAACCCAACCCGAACCCGACCCGACTCGCCCGATTGCCACCTCTAGTACCAAAGGCGTGTAGAAGAAGAGAGCGGAGTGGTTATGGCGATTGATGTTGAAGGGAGCAGGTGAGGGTGATGATGAATGAATGAATGACGGGGTTGAGGGTGGACCTTTAAAGAGGTACGGTAAGGGTAGTGTGTGGAAGTGGTTAAACCAATACCCGGAAATCTAACCCGATTACATGAATTTCGAATCCCAAAATTAGTTATCAAATGTTAGTTTTTCCGACTCTCTCTTTCTCGATCAATTAGATTTATAAAAATAAAAAAAAATATCACCATCTGATAATTATTTTAAATTTTCAAGGTAAAAGAACGAAAATCGTTCGTCAAATTTTATATTACGGTCGGAATCCGCTAAACGAGCTTTTAATTCGATTTAAATTCATTTTTAATTTCCTTTTTTCCGAAAAATTAGGATTTGAAAATTCTAGCCTTTACACATTTAATTCAATCTAATATAACTATTGGGTTTAATCAAATTTATTTACTAACTATCTATATAAACTCTTAATTTAGAAAAGTTTAGGATGATGTATCAATCTTAGAGGCATTTTAGGAGTCTTACTATTTTTTTTTTTTGCCATTTTTCTTGGATTTTCTTTAATTCTCCTTTTTTTTCTTCTTCCTTTAATTATCTTTTTTCTTTAATTTTATTAACTATCTATATAAAATCTTAATTTATAAAAGTTTAGGATGATGTGTCAATCTTAGAGGCATTTTAGCAGTCTTACTATTATTTTTTTTGCCATTTTTCTTGGATTTTATTTAATTCTCCTTTTTTTCTTCTTCTTCTTTTAATTATCTTTTTTCTTTAATTTTATTAACTATCTATATAAACTCTTTTTTTTTTTTTTTACAGTAGGCAAGAAATAGCCAGTCTTTACAGAAGTAAAGCACCACCATGATCATCCAAACGGATGATGTTACACATATCCCTAAAAGTAGGGAGATTACTAAATGTACAAGTATTACTAGACTTAGCTATGAAATCAGCAGCCCTGTTTGCTTCCCTGTATCAGTGTCTGAATTCTATGCTTTCAAAACTTGAGCTAAGGTTCTTGATAAATTCCACTTCCCTCAACACTTCCCATCTGGTATGCCTTCTATCATTGATGCTCTTGATTACATCTAGGCAATCATCTTCCACTATGATTCTCTTGAGACCTCTGGATGAGGCTAAATGTACCCCTGCACAGAATGTTGCAGCTTCCGCCTGGATAGGAGAAGAAGCTGCAAGTTTTGATTGAAAGATATCAATCACCGATCCCTTGTGATCTCTTATGATCACCCCCACCTGACAAAAGCCTGTGGGCTTTAGTGAACCATCCACGTTAATCTTGTAGATATCCGTAGGCGGTTTTGTCCATTTGGAATTGCGTTTCCTTCTCTTGGGATAGTTAGGTTTTGGCTTTGATTTATCATTAGTTGTAAGCCATTCAGCAAAGTCTGCTGAGGCTCGGATTGCAACTAATCGTTGGCTAGATTTGTTATTCTTGAATATTCGGTCATTTCTAGCTTCCCAAATCTTTTGCCAAATAAAGCAAAGTTCCTCAAGATCTTGTTTGGAGTTAATATTTTTAATGATATCGTCAACATTGTTGTATTGAGTTGGGAGTAATTGATTTGTTTTGCCCTTCAACTGTTCATAGGTCGCCACCGTCATTCTTGTGAACGGGCAAAGGATGAAAAGGTGGTCTGTGTTCTCAAGGTGAGAATCGCATAAGCAGCAATTCGATGGGACCCTATTAACATATCTGTTTAGCCGTTGCTTAGTCGCAAGACTATCTGACATTATCTTCCACAAGAGATTTTTTATTCTAGGAGGGAGATTAAGTTTCCAAATCCAGCTGAGGTTTAGAGTATTATGGTTATGGTGAGCGGGGATTTGTCTTACTAATCTAGTGGAGAACTGTCCATTCGAATTATATTTCCAAATAAGTTTATCCTCCACGTCCCAAGTTGGAATTTTGATTTTGATAATTTGGTCCAGAATGTTGGTGGGGAAGATCTCAGAAAGAGATTCAACATCCCACTCTTTATTGTTATCAAATAACTGGTTAAGCTTGAGGTATGGGTCAAAATGTTGTCTGTAGCCTGAAAGATCGATCCCCTCGAGCCAGGGATCATTCCAGACATTAATAAGGTTTCCATTTCCCACAATCCAAAGAAGGCCCGTGATAAACTTGTTACGTAAATGAAGAAGTCTTCCAAATTGCCAGGAGGTATTCCGAGTAGATCTCTCCATTAATCCTTCTTGTTGAAGGTACTTTTCTTTGATAATTTTGACCCATATGTTGTTAGGTTCATTGCAAATCTTCCAAAGGAGTTTCATTTGAAGACTTATATTCATTTCTTCAGCTAGTTTTAGACCCAATCCACCTTGATCTTTAGGTTTGCAAATTTTTTCCCAGCTGATCAGAAGTGTATATCTTTCAGATTGTAATTTGTTCCAAAAGAAGTTCTTTTGGATTCGGTCGATTTGATCTAGGATTCCTTTTGGTAGAAGAAAATTTTGCATTAGGTAGTTAGTTTTTGAGCTCAGGTTCGCCTGAATAAGAGTTGTTCTACCTGCCTGACTAAGCGAATTGGCTTTCCACTTGGACAGCTGCTTTTTTAGGCTTTGAATAGCATCATTAAAAATCCCATTTTTCACCCTTCCTCTGACAATTGGGATACCTAAATACTTCTCGAGTGCTCTAGAGATGGGGATGTTCATCTCGCTAGCAAGAGAGTTAGCCAGATTTTGACTAGTGTTCTCTGAAACCTGAAGTGAGCTCTTGTTGTAGTTTATAGTTAGTCCAGATAGGTTAGCGAATTTGTTAAGTATATTCCTGATTGTGTGAAGACTTTTATGGGAAGCTTTTGCAAAGATAATGGTGTCGTCGGCAAAGGTAAGGAAAGGGATTGGGGTGCCGTCTTTAGTTAATTTAATACCAACTAAGGCATCATCGTAGTTGGATTCCTCTATTAGCTCTCTGGCTAAATTTTCCATGACTAGGATGAAAATATATGGGGCTAGAGGGTCACCTTGTCTAATGCATCTTCCTGGTTTGAAAGAGTTGACAGGTCTGTTATTGACTAGTACAGAGAGAAAGTAGTCGTGGTGATGCAGTTCATTACCCAGTTTATCCATTGTGGGTCAAAACCGAAATTTGAGAGCGTAGCCTTGATATAATCCCAGCTGATTCTGTCATACGCTTTTTCTAAGTCCAGATTTAGAGCCATCCAACCTTTTCGACCTTTCTGTTTGTGGAAGGTGTGAAAAACTTCATGTGCTAGAAGGGTGTTGTCTTGGATCGAAGAACGACCCTCAACAAAAGCTCCTTGGAAGGGATTGATTAATTTTGGTAAAATTGGTTTGAGCCTATTCGCGATCATTTTAGTTATTAACTTATAAATGGTGTTGCAAAGGCCGATCGGCCTGTAGTGGTTAATGTTAATCGGGTTATCCACTTTGGGGATGAGGGCTATGAAGGTTTGATTGATTTGAGAAAGGAGGCTTCCTGAATGAAAGAAAGCTTTAACAGTTTTACAGAGAGAAGGTCCTATGATGTTCCAGTAGTTAATGTAGAATTCCGGTGGGAAACCATCAGGGCCCGGGGTTTTATCTCCAGCCATGTTCAGAAGAGTGTCCTTGATCTCCTTGTTAGTTGGATTAGCTAGAAGTCTTACATTATCCATATGGGTGATTTGCTTGGAAATGTGAGTGATGTCATTAGTAGAGATTGAAGATCTATTATGAGGTTTGAATCTATCAGCCATTTCTTGGGAGATATGGTCGGCTATGTCCTGCATATTAGAGAGCTGAATTCCATTTTTGGTTGTAAAGTTCTTAGTGTAGTTTTTAGAGGATTTGATTTTAGCGATCGTATGATAGTATTTGGAGTTTCTATTTGGAGTTTTTGTCTCCTAAAAGGAGGTGCTTGGTTTTGGCCCTTTGTTTCCAGAAAGTAAGATTGAAATTCAGTAGAGCCGATCTCTTGTTTTCAAGTCTCGTTAGTTTCCTTATTTCTGAACTTGAAAGGTTACCCCAAGGTAGTTGGAGCTGAAAGTTATGAATATCATCTTCTACCTTTTTAAGCTGTTTCTGAATATTGTTTTTACTGTTACTCTTGAACCAGTCTTTAATGTTTTTTTTTAAGAGCTTCTGTTTTTGCATGAAGGAATATGCAAAGGAGCCGGAGAGTTTATTATTCCAAGTTTTAATAATTAGAGAGTTGATAGATGGAATTATCTATATAAACTCTTAATTTAGAAAAGTTTAGGATGATGTGTCAATCTTAGAGGCATTTTAGGAGTCTTACTATTTTTTTTTTTGCCATTTTTCTTGGATTTTCTTTAATTCTCCTTTTTTTTCTTCTTCTTCCTTTAATTATATTTTTTCTTTAATTTTATTAACTATTGGGCTTAATGCAAAACATTTAATTCAATCTAATATAACTATTGGGCTTAATCAAATTTATTTACTAACTATTGGGCTTAATTCAAAACATTGAATATAACTATTGATTATGACACATCACATTTAAACAATGTTATAATGATATTGATATTATTATTATTGAGTAATTTAAAATATCTATATATATGTATTATACTTTACATAAGATTTTTTTAAAAAAAATTCTGAAATAATTATAAGATACATTAATTGTAAAGTTTATTTTTATTTTTATCATAACACTTATTAATATTTTATATAATATATATATATATAATATTTTAGTTTATAAAAAACACGTCATGGCGCGGGAATCGTACTAGTTTCAATTGTTTTCAATTCGTGAAATTTAATGATAATATTGATTCAATTCGTGAAATTTGATTATTTTCAACGCTATTTCAATTGTTTTCAGTTTGATAAAATGAACATTGTTGGATTCGATTATTCGCCTTGTTTTGTGAATAATTATTACTGGTCGGATAGAAAATCGATGTTAGAATGGGCTCGTCGGATTGCTTTTATAACCATTTCTTTCGGCTTCCCAACCATACAACAAAAATGGACATTTATTTTTTTTAGACCTAGCTTCCATCCCGCGGGACTATTACTGGTACATCAGCACCTCTGATTTTCTTCTTACGATTAAATATTTATAAAACATTATATTAAAGGATATCAAAACATAACTTATGCAATAAATTTGGTTATTTACTCTTTATTGGATAAATTAGTGAAAAAATATTAAACAGTATGTAAAGAAGAGTACTTACTCTTATATGATATACTAAAATATAATTTATTAACAAAACGCGCAAGGGTGTTGGTAACTGTTACAATTTATTTATTAAAGTTATGTGTGTTTCAATTTATTTTTATTTTAAAAAAAGTTAAAATCAAAATCGTTCGTTTTTTCAAAATACATTAAAAAATTGTACTCCCGTATTTAGAAAACGGGAGTTATAAAATAGTTGTACTCCCGTGTTTGAAAGAGGGGAGGTGTAATTAAAATTGTACTTCCGTTTTTTAAATACGAGAGTACAACCCAGTTTTATAACTCCCGTTTTTTAAAAACGGAAGGCAAAACTAAAAGTTGTACTTTCGTTTTTAAAACACGGAAGTACAACTTATATTTTGAGCTCCCATGTTTCAAACCCAGAAGGCATAAATTAATTGCCCATTTACCCTTCCGTTTTCAGGGCACGGAAGTACAAAGCTTTTTTGGGTGCCCACATCAAATCTTTTGTGGTGGAATTAATGGACGCGTTGTTTTAGGACTAGATTTTTCTTTTTAGGATTAGTTTCCTTATTTCCTAAGAATAGATTTTTATCTTTTCTATTTCTATTTTATATAGATCTAATAATTTTCCTTTTTCTTTTTTTTTTGGATTGATTTCCATCCAACTCACCACATATTATTTCTCCCTATTTTCGATCAATCAAGCTTGCTCAAGAGGAATCTCAAGAATACCAAAGGCCTACTGGAATCCAATCCAACTGCCTAAAGCCTTGCGTTTCAATCGGTTCAATCCACCAAAACACTTTCTACCATCACCCTACATCCGCAAAATTCAGCCTTTGCCAATTCCATTCCCTTACCTATCACAAAAGAACTCTTTGAAACCAAGTTGCTCAAGAAAGTTTGAAGTTTGGAGGAGTGGATGTCCGTTTTCCAACGTTTCCACTCGAATTCGTGGTTCTGCGTACACGACGCCCGCCGCCCCTGCCACGCCGCCCGCCACCACTATAGCACGCCCGTTTTTGGTCGTTTTTGTGGTTCTTCGTTGGTTTTCTTCCTCGGTTTTCTTCCTCAATTTTGTGAATTATGTCTCGTGCTCCTATCATGGATGCCCCAACCTATTTGTCTAGCAGTGGTTTCAACTATGGAATGTGAGTTATCAGTCGACGCGATTCTTTCATCTGGACACATTGCAGAAGCTTGGTATTCATAGTTCGGTATCCCTGATGCTGGAATTGGGAGGTCTTGTTAATTTATAATCGATGATCGCGCCAACTTGTCCTATTTTGGTGTGTGAGTTCTTGTAAACTCTAGAGGTGCGTTCTGCTAAGGACATCCACTTCATACTATTGGGTACTGAATGCTCAATTCAGAAACGATTGTTATCCCATGCTTTGGGAGTGCACATACCTTGGTCGAGTCGTTTGCGTTGGAGCTTATCGACTACTACACCCGCTGATACTTGGGTTGTAGTGTCAGGTTATGCTGATTTGGCAGACAACTTTCACGACTATTCGATTACGCACCGTGGCCTTAGACTTTGCGATAGGGCGTTGACCCCTACCTTCCATGGTTCTGCTGATCCGAGGATCATTCCCAAGTGGATGTGGATGTGGTTACAATGTTTGACGTCGAAGGCCGAGTACGTACCAGATTGGATACATTTGTTTGTGGCTGCTTGTGCGGACACATTTCGAGGGAGAGATGATATGAGTGCCCATGTTGTTACTTTTGGTGGAATGATTACCCTAATAGCACGCTATTTAGGTATGGATTTGAGCTCCCTACAACCCTTATCAGCGCCTCACTATTTTGACATGTCAGTCCTGCTGAACGCTCGTTTGATTGAGAGAGTTAGCCGCTTTGGCATTGGTGTGCATTTCCGTTGGCTATCCGGCGAGAAAGGTGAGCACCACCTGTATCTTCCTACGCATATACATGTTCGCCCTACTATGGATGCTTTCATTATTCTTCATGTTCCGGCACCTGCTGGCATGGTTGTGGACCCGTTCTCTTCGAGTAGATTTCTTTTGGAAGATGAAGCCGATGATGATCTTGATATCCCCACTGAGAGTAGTTCCTCGTTTGAGCTTGTGGCAACTATCGACCGTTGTTTGACTAGAATGGAAGATCAAAAAATGAGAAGTTTTCGCAGACTTTATGAGCATCAGTTGATTCTAGAGAAGAAGATTGAAAAGATAGATACATGTCTTCATAAGCCCTCGGCATACATTTCCCTGGACATCAATTAGCGGTCTGGACCCCCGACCCCGCCTTCATAGTAATTGGTCAGTCATTTGCTTCTTTCATACCCTTTATTTTTATATTTCCATTGTCCCTTTTTATATTTCTACTTTTATATCAATCTGCTTTATGATTTGCAATCTGATTACTTTTACATATTTGCTATTTGTTAAGAATTATTTCTTTACTATAAGAGTACTTGTCTTGAGTTATTGAATAAGAAATGGCATCTCCCTGTGGGTTCGACACCGGACTTCATCGCTATACTAATAGTTATTTGGTTTTACAAGTGATTGGTTTCCTAATCTATTGGTTGTGTGTTTAAGTTTGGATATTATTACTATTTGGTGAAGGGAGAAAGTGCCAACGATATTCACCTCCCACCAGTGATGTCTCTTTGTCTTTGTAGTGAATGATTTCAATTGATCAATGTTGAGGATAATCGATTAGAGATGAGTTCGGTGCACTCCTATTAGTTTTAATTGAGTAGAGTCAATGTGCCAATTGGTCTTGATTACTTGAGGTCTTAATGCTACTCTTTTGTGATGTTGGATAAGATGAGTGAATCTCTGCAGATCTCTCAACTTTAGTCAAGTAGACCTAGGAATATGAATAATTAATAGATCAATCCGAGGACCTTCTAACCAATGTTAGAGAATTGCAGGTGATATGTTCTTTCTACTTTGATATCGATTTGCTTTGCGATCTTAAATCTGTTTGCTTTTACATATTTGCTACTTGTTACGAATCATTGCTTTGCTATAAGAGTCTTTGTTTGGAGTTATTGAATAGGAAATCGCTTCTCCATGTGGCTTCAACACCGGACTTCATCAAGTGATTGGTTTCTCCATATTTGCTACTTGTTACGAATCATTGCTACCTGATAAATCGCTTCTCCATGTGGCTTCTCCATATTTGCTACTCATTGCTTTGCTATAAGAGACTTTGTTTGGTTTATCAAGTGATTGGTTGCCTAATCTATTGGTTGTGTGTTTAAGTTTGGATTTTATTACTATTTGGCCAATGTCGAAAGTGCCAATATAATCTATACTTGAGAAAAAATAAGATCATGTTGTGCAATAATCTATAGAGTAAGTATAAGATTATATTGAGAAAATAAGATCATGTTGAGCACAGTTCTACCAATCCCCATGTTGTGCAAATATAATTTATTGTTTAGAAAAAATAAGATCATGTTGTGCAAGATAAGATTATGATGCCCAAATAAAGGATCATGTGTAGGGGTTTTATGTGAACACGACTATCTCGAATTCGACTCGTACTCGCTCGATAAAAACTCGACTCGAACTCGTTCATTTTCTAAACAAGCCGAGAATGAGCACATTTTAAAGCTCGGTTCAAAACTCCGCTCACTTGAATTAAGCTCGAATAGTTCGAGTTTTATTGAATTTCTAAAATTTCTTTTATATTACAGTATAATGAACAAGTAGAACTGCTTAAAGCTTGAAAAACATTCGGCTTGAGCTCGTTCATTTGCTAAAGGAGATGAGTATGAGCACATTTGTAAGCTCAAGTCAAAATTTAGGCTCAACTCCAGCTCGTTCATATTCTAAATGAATTGAATATAAACAAGAAATACTCGGCTCCTTCGGCTTGAATAACAGCCCTAATCATGTTGTCCATATATAATGTTAAGTTGTGAAATTGTAGCCTAAATGATGTGCAATAAATAAGATATTAAAAACTTTCCATACTTATACAAAAATTAAAAACCGTTTTCCCTGGAAAAAAAGAGAATCATCCCCAAGTATAAATACCTAAACCGCTTCTCTCATTCTATAACGTATTGATCAAACCTCGTTTGCTCCATCCCCCTTCGTAAATCTACTAAGTCTTGTTGTTCGATTTTGTCAACCCTTTTGACTATACAATTGTTGAGACTAGATCTACCATATACATCAACATGTCATCATATTCGAAAGGTTTGATTTCCTATTTTCCGATTATTACAGTTTAAATTAGAACGCTTAGGTTTTAAGGTTTAGATTTCACGGAAATCAGAAAATGGCAGTTATCCAAAGATGTTTGAATGTTTATAATCAAGCAGTTATTCATCCTCTTAAAGATAGCTTTGCAAATTTAATGATTTCCACATTTGAATGTGTAATTACTTTGATGGATTGATCGTTCGATTTTATAATTTATATGTTATAAACTTCTTTTTTAAAGATGTTTACATGCGATATTTGTATAAATTGATCTTCAGTATTCATTCCATAGGTAAACGCCCGCAAACTACAAGTGATTCTCCTTCTCTAGATAGTCCAAATCGAATTTGCAAGAGATAAAAAAGATCAGGGGTTAAACCTCTAGTAGTTAATTTGTCTAGAGATTCACCACCCTTCAAAGATGAAGCGATTGATGATACTGAGCCTGGTAAATCCTATGGAACAGGGGAGGGTTGTCAGTCGCTTAAAACTAAAGATTCACAACCACTTATTCACAAGACCAGGAAAAAAGAGGTCCCCCCTAAGCATGTTGTTAATGTTAGCATTGTTCCTTTCGAAGCCATTGAAATTATAAGTTTTCATGACAATTCACCTAATGTGAAGGGTGTTCAACCAGTAAGCATAACTGTTCATGACCACACATCTGAGGAGCAAATGCAATCAACTGACATCCAAACTAACTTAGGAGATAGAGAAATGATTGTGAAGAAGGAGAGGGACACTAGATTAAACCACTTCCCATCTTTGAAGACACGTTCAAGCCCTCCCCTGCCTGTGTCAACATTGGAAAAAATGAATGATAAGCAGAAGAATTTCATTCGAGAAATTGGTTTTGGATTTTTGTTTGACTTGAATATTGTTTCTCTTCCACTATATCTTCCCTATTGGTTAGTAGACCACTATGATGCTAAAAAGTGTTGCTTAGTGATGACTGATGGAAGAGTAATTGAGATTACTGATATAGATATGCATATCACCTTGGGCTTGCCGATAGGGAAGATTTCAGTAGGAAGAAAAACATCTAAAGAGAATTCCAGTCTTGTGAAGATCTAGAGAAAGACATTTGAGGTTGAGGATAATATAACCTCGTCTATGGTTATCGATAAATTGATAGCTGATGCTGACTGTGGTGACCAGTTTCTGGTAAACGGACATGCCAACAAAAGTTTAGTAAGAGTAGTTCTTGATTTGGGTGACATAAAATAGTTAAATTGATGTGCTTTCCCGTTAGAAAGTTTGGTTGGCGCAAAGAAGAGTTGGGAAAAAAACAAGAATGGTCATTTTAGAAGACCTATATTATTCTTGATTGTAAGTATTTTTTAAAACATTTCCTTTGATGTTTAATTAATTTTTTTTACCATGTTAGCAGTACCCCATGTCAGCAGTGCCTATTTTTCCCTTCGTATCTACATTAGTCACCAAGTCAGCAGTACCCATTTCAACTTTATACTGATATATTTTTATGCAATTGGTGTGGCAGTTGTTTTATGCAATTCCAAACTTTTGCGCAAACGGGAAATTGATGATATTAATAGTCGAGGCTTTGGTTGTGGCTTAGTCCAACCTCACCAAGTTGTTCCTTCCCACCAAGACATACCTCATTCACTTTGCCAACACACTACTACACACTATGTTGAAACCGCCGATCAACCTGCTGTTCCAGAAAAACAACCCCCCCAGTTGAGGTTTATATGAATTTTTTAAGCCACTTCAATTTAATATTGGTTAAGATTAGCATGTTTTGTTGTTTATGGATGTTTTTTTATTCTTATTTTTCATGTGTTGTTATCTTCTTGAATTGGATACATTCTTTTGCTCAAAAAACTTCTGTGATTGCATCTGCTATCTCTGATTTTGCTGAGTGGTCTTCAAATGTCCCCCCTGACCTACAACACTGATGTCCACTAAAGTAACCATATTTTTATGCACATTTTAGCTTCTTATTATAAATACTTTGCACATTTAGGGTTGGAAATATGTTGAATTTGTGTAGTATAAGCTTCTTTTCCATAAATAGAGGTCTACATGAGTTTTGGTTTAATATTGCAGAATTTGGAGCCATTCTGGGACGAAACCAAAAGGAGGAGACAAAGGCAAGATTCTACTTGACGTCCACAAGCTTACTCGACGTCGACTACAGCTGGGAGCAAAACCAAGTCGAGGTCTGAAGACGCACACCACTCGAGCACGAGGAGTACTCGACGTCGAGTACCTTACTAGATGTCGACTAGATCTAGAAGACTACCCGAGCTCGACGAGAAGATGACTACTCGAGACGCTAAAGATAACTCGAGATCGAGAAGACTACTCGACGTCGACTACTCTGGTCGACGTTGAATACACATTTTTTGGGTCGTGAGTCCGTTAGGCCAATCTGAGGATGTGTGGACTACTTGGGCACGAAGCAAGACCAGATCTATCACAATTTTTTCAAGATCTATCTATGGAAGAGAAGATTTTTCACCTCATGAAGATTTAGATATTTACCTTTTTAGATTAATGTTTTATTTATCTAAGGTTTATCTTTAGGAATAGATAGAATTTGCTTACCTTGACTAGCAAGGATTAAGCCCTATAAATAAAGCCCATGAGGCTAGTTTTTCATTCATTCCAATTTAGAGAGAACACGAGAGTTAGAGAGTAGGGGAGAGAGAGCTTAGGCCAAGAGGTGTTTTGTCCTACGAGAGCGGATTTAACTTCGATCGGTTGTATGTTTTATTTTATTAATGCAATTTAGTTTTCTTTTATTATTGATGAGTTTCCCTATGATGAAGAGTGAGTATTCCACCCACTTCTAGGGTCGGGGTGAGCCCGACGGTAGCTATGCATGTTTGAGGTAAAGATTTGACTTTTATTATGTTTTGATCATCCACTATCTTTAGTAGGTTTATTACCTAATTAATAGAGAATCAGGTTAACAACTTGGATTATAAACATAAAATTGGTAGATACAATTAGGGTTTCTTGAAAGAGTTATCTAATTGTTGGTAAAGGCGAAAGCGTGATCCTTGATTTGATTACATGATTATCTCTCTTTATTTTTCCTTATGCATGTTTGGTTATCGTTGTTGCAAACCCCGGTCTTGAAAGTTTTCTTTAATATTGTTTATTTCGAAATCTGCAAACCCTAGCCTTCGTTACGTTTCTATAGTTCTACTCGACTTCGACTAGCCTAGTCTGAAATACCCCAAATTGTCTTTGGGTATTTCGTTTTAAGTACATGTAATTTTCGTAATAAAAACTAATTTAATTTGAACTTAGACATTTTTCAGTAGATATATATTAGGTACAAAAAATGTTGAACTTGTTTCCAACTTGTGAAAATCCCCTACTTCATATAAAAGATATACACATATTTAATGTTTCCCAGACTCCCAATAGTTTCAAATTATATTGATTATTATAACATATATACGTAGCATATTAATAAAACATATAATATCCATTTCGGGTATAAAGAGTTAGAGTGATGGGCAACACCATTTCATCCGTCGTTACCCATCTGACCAAGCAGTGTCCGCAAATTGTGGATCGGACTAATCCGATAGGTGGGAAAGATCTCACGTATCAAATCCCTTTCAACCGCACTGTTCGCTTACGATGCAACGCTATTCAAGTTGAAGCTTATCAAGTGGTTAGCATCGAATCTTCCGAAAATTAATCCAAATCCTCTAGTTACCACCCCTAGCCTATTGATCATCCAATTCTCTACCCACCAATTCATTTTCCTCTCTCTCGACTAGAGATGGTCGTCGGACATTGGAGCTCCTCCACTATCAACGCCGGAAACCACCACCATTACGATCAAATCCTGGAAAAAGTGTTTCACCGCCGGGGTGAACGCAACAGCACATACAAGCCCACAGCTAGGGCATCCACAGTAGACAGAAAACCACTTTCCGAACGCGGTCGCCGCCTTCACAAATGCACCATGGTGGCTACCATTGGTTCTGGAATTAAGCTTGCAATACCATCTTCCCAACACCACTTATCTCAACGCCTTTGGTGTTATGACGCCTCCATCCTAGGTCCCCGAATACACCCCGATGAGATGTTATCATTCGAATGTGATTTTCATATTTCAATCTGTTAGTTAACCGACTATCTCAAATGGTTAATTAACATCAACTGTTTCATTCTAGGTCCTGTATCACAGATCCATCCATCATAGTCGGTAAGAAAACCCAATTACCTAGATAACATCTTGTGATCAAAAGATACGATCAAAAATAACAAAATGAGGATGTTTATGTATAAGTTACTACAGTTTCTAGTTGTCGATTTGGACTGCGACCGTAGGCATATCTAACATCACATATCCATGTTCAATCGGTAAGTTAAAGCGAACGTGATTCGTTGATCCTAAATCACATTGATTCGCGGTCGAACTAACTTAACCAAGCATGTTTGTGCGTATGTTGTTTTGTTCAAATCGCAGCCACTGTTCAAGCACTTGTCTCGAAACTGTCATTTACCTTCCGATAAAAAGAACACAATCATACTGGAGTCGAGATTGCACTCGTCAATTTGATAGGTTATACGCACCAAACGGAGTTATAGGCAAGGAGAACGAGCCGCCGGAAGATAGCCGGAAATCACTGTTGAAGTTGCAAGAAGACTACTCTCGGGATGAGGTCTGTTTGTGGGTATTTAAACAAAACGTCCCACACTTTCATATTTTTTGTAAAATATGCCCCTTTTTTACTTTCTAAAATTTCAGAAATTACCCTGCAGTTTTAGATATTATTCTAACTCGCACAATCCCCTTAATCCGCAGCGTCATCGTCGAACATCTACCCATCCTCAATGTTGGAGGGTCCCAAGGATATCATATTGGTATTATTTCCGACTTTCTAAATTAATTCGATTTTCAATCAAATTAAATAAGTCAATTCTATTTATTAAAATTCCAATTCTTAAATCCTTCTCTGTGTCTCCTATTTCATATATGTAGATTTATTCGTAGACTTCGTCAACTATTTCACCAAGTGCTTGAAGTCCATAGTTGGTACCGAAATCCAACAAGACGAATAAGGCAAGTGACATTCTGAGCCTTTCTGCTCAATTGGTGTCTTCGTGTCTTGTTTATTTTCATGTATTTGATTGCTTGCCAAGTTAAATAAAATAAATTACAATTCACCTGCTTGTGTGATTTATTTACCGTCAGTTTGAATTTGGCAAGTATATATAATTGGGTGACCTTAAGATAAGATAATAATATAGCTACCCACTGGTTATTTAAAGCATGATTTATTTTTGTCCTTTCATGCTAATTGGTTATGAATGGAACATACCTTATTCTTTGATGTTTCCATCCTTTTATTTTAATTGCTTTTATTTCATTTGGCATCCATGTTACCTATAAATAACATGGGTTATAGTGTGTTGTGTGATCACCTAGGTTATCTTAAGTAAAAGTAAATAGTAATAATGTGAGGATTGTGTGTTACGACTGGAACTCAATTGAATCAAGATCAATCAAATAAAACGTGTCAATCAATTCAGAGTAAAGTGAATGCAGTATGTAAAGTAATAAAAATAATGGAAACAGATCGGGACTGTGTGGGCCCGATCTATAAAGGGTTTCATGAAACTAACACATTTCCGTAGAGAAATGTTACATTACCTCCGGTAATAGGCTGCTATCTGCTAGTGAGAGCGGGGTTGGTATCATATTATAATGAATAATGTGTGATGTAAAACATTCAACTCATATTAAGAGTGGTAAACGTTTAAAGCATATAAACTTGTGTTTAAGCGACTCAACGTGAGGAAGTGAGTGAAGTGTTTGTTAAATAAATGTGTGGTTAAACGACTCAACGTGAGGAAGTGAGTGAAGTGTGTGTTAAATAAATGTGTATTTAAGCGACTCAACGTGAGGAAGTGAGCGAAGTGTGTGATATACATATATTTTGTTAACATAGTGAGAAAAATATTTTATAGTGATCACAACTAATTCAAGCTATATCATATTACATCTTTAATCGAAGTATGATTCCTAAGAGTGCTTGTCGCTCGCTTCTTTTGTTACTAAATCCTTCTGGATTATCCGTGTCACATGAGTCGTGTCTTAAAATGTTAAGCCTACATAAAATATTCTCAATAATCACATTTGGGTTTAGATTCATACCTTATCAAGGTCACTGAGTTTGAATCCAAAGTAGTCCCAGTTTTCGAGCCGTTGCTTGCTAGTTCTTACGAACTAACCGTCATATTATTTGTGACGGCAGGTTTAGGTCGAGTCTTAGAAGAGAAGACGAGGAGAAGTTGAGAAGACACTTACGTTAATTTAACATTGTATTTACATTTTAAAATTTCTAGCTATATTGTATAAGAGTTTTATTGTCTGATTTTATTTAAAAGTCTTCCTCGAGGATCGATCCTGACTATGTTTTGCTACAGCGGGACGAAGTCTTGTAATTACTTGCGTAGGCACAATCTGGTTTGATTTTTTTTTATATTTTGAACTCGATTTCCTCCTACAACAAACACGATGATAAGGTGAAAACACTTCTACATGGGCCTAACCAGCTCCTAGGGGTGGAAGATGTATACTCTAACCTCCTCTAGGGGCTGCTGACAGGTCTTATTTGGATGACTCTCCAAATACAATTTTTTTTTGAAGTAGTTAATTTATAGATTGTAAAATGTAGTTACAAAAAACAACAAGACCAAGGCCTTATCAAGATTCCCAACGGAAATGAGCATAAGTGTTTCGTATACCCACAAAAAATATCCCCTACACTAAAAAAACGAGCTGACTCCTCTTCCTAACTCTACTCCTCTCTATCCAAGCGTCTATGCGCCTCCACCATCTCTAGGCAATATACTTTTGAACCATCGCTTCTCATTGTGTGTTTTGCCTCTACACTTCAACGAGATTCGGTATTTAAATGACTCTACTATCCTTAATGCCCAATCCTTGGGCTTACACAACTCGCTTTTAAAAACTACACCATTCCTATCAAGGCAAGTGTGGTAAATGAAAGCAAGGAAGACAAGAAGTTTAGCCTTGAATGCTATGTTCTTCTTCGTGCTTGAATTCTCCACAGCAAATCATTGCAACCAATCGGCAATATCTCCAGCTCTTCATGGGAGGCCTATCCACTCCCACATGACATTTCTAGCTTCTTTGATAACCTCACAGCTGAACCATAGCTGGCGTTCTGACTCTTCCACTCTTTTGCATAATGGGCACGTAGCAACATCTGCACCAAGCCAATGTTTTAACACACGCCCCGTTTGTAACCACCGATATGATTGACAGCAACCCAGGCTACAAAGGACCACTTTCGGGATTGATCCCCCTTCTAGAGTCTGTCTCCCCAATCTACCATCTAACCTTTCAGTCTGATTTCCTCATAAATCTATACACAATCTAGCCGCCCTCTTGGGCTCACAAATCTGTCTTCAAACCAACTAGCAGAAATTACTTGGGCATTCCTAAGTTCATTTCTGACTCTAATCAATCCTTTCCAAACCCACGAATCATACACTCTGGTGTCAATGGACCAGATGTTTGAGCGCTTCAGGTGATTACAATGGGCCCACTTCGACGAGATGCCCTCACGTTAGAGAACTAAGTCCCCTAACAGAGCTGAGAATAGGCTCTTATTCCATGCCCTCATCTGTTTTACTCCAAATCCACCCTCGGCGTAAGGCTTTGCAACCACCTCCCACGCAACAACGCCCCTTTTACAGCTGGCATGGCCACTTCATAAGAAACTTCTGCATATGTTGTCTAGCTGGTTACGCACGACATTAGAAAGAAGAAGGTTCTGCCTCCAAAACGTGAACAACCCACCCAGAGCTGCTTTGATGATCTGAAGTCTCCCTGCATATGAGATATTTTTTGTTGCCCATACCTTCATACGGTTCTCCACCTTTTCAAATAACAGGTTGTACTCCGCTATGTTTACCCTTCTAGAATGTAAGGGAATACCTAGGTAAGTAACGGGGAAGCATTCTTCTTGGAACCCGAAAGTTTGAATGATAGCATCTCGCTTTGGGGTGCTAGTGTCGGCCACATAACATGTGCTCTTCAATACATTTATCCTCAACCCAGACGCAGCAAAAAATATATCCAGACCACGCTGAAGTACACTAATAGAGCCCACATCAGCACGACATAATAGCAGAAGATCATTTGCAAACGCCAGGCTGGTCAGAGCAATCTCCTTGCACTTCGGGTGAAAGTTGAAATCAAGGTTCTCTGCCTCTTCCTGCAACAATCGGTTCAAAACCACCATGTAGATTACAAAGAGGTAGAGGGACAGAGGATCTCCCTAGCGGAGTCCTCGTTTGCGACTAAAATACCCCTAAGGTTCTCCATTTATGATTACAAAAAATGAAGTGGATGTCACACACCCCATGATCACCTTCACCACGTGACTAGGGAACTTCATATACTCCAATGCAGCTCGCACGAAGTCCCAACTGACATAGTCATATGCCTTCTGCAGATCAATCTTCAAGGTACAACGTGGGGAAACCCGCTTGGTGCCATATCCATTCACTATTTCAATCGCCACTGCACAGTTTTGGGCAATTGATCTCCCCGGGATTAACGCCCCTTGATTTTCTACAATTAGCTGAGACGGTAACAATTTAATTCTATTCACCAGAACCTTATTGACAACCTTCATAATTATATTGCAGCACGATATGGGACATAAATCTTTGACATACGTGGGATTTTCAACCTTAGGGATGAGGGATACAAAGGTAGCATTAAGATTGCCAACTGCTAAATATCTCCACCACTTCTCTACAGAAATCTTTCCCAAGAAATCTCCAACATTTTTTGAAGAACTGACTCCCAAATCCGTCCAGCCTCGGGGATTTCTTAATGTCGATGGACCACACAACATTTTTTATTTCCTTATCAGTTGGGACATCCACCAGCCCTTCATAGCTTTCCTTAGGGACAGACGCCCCTTCCTTCAACAAAAGGAAAGTAGGAACAAGTCGATTCCTTGCCAAACAGCTCCTTAAAGAACTTGAGAATGTGTCCGGACCTGCTGTTCATCCTCAATCAACTCATCTTTGTCATTACACATCGAATTTACAGCATTTATAACCCGTCTTTCCTTAATGCTTCTAAAGAAAACCGAGGATGTCTCTTCTCCCATGCGGATCCAGTAAACCTTAGCCTTTTTTTATGTCAGGATCACAAGCCTACTCACATTTTCTCTCAGCTCTTTCTTCATTGATCTTGCCCTTGCAGCCAGTTTAGTGTTATGCTTTATCATCAGTCGAATCTGCATCTCCTCTAGACACTGTTTGTTCAGTTTCATTTTGCCTTGCAAATATGGGAACATAGTCCTATCCCACGATCTCAAGGTATCTTTTACACTTCTTAACTTATGAGCAAATATGTATTGTTTTGATGCCGCTACCTCAGCCCTCCACCCAACAGCGACCAAAGACAAAAACGATTTCTCCTCACTCCAAAATTTTTTAAATTTGAATGGGTATTTTCTGGCTTTAGCCTCGCTTAGAAGTGTCATAAAGGCAAGTGAGTGAGCAGAGCATCCCGACACATCAAAGAATGCCTTAGTGTTTAGAGATCTATCCCTCCATTGATCACTCACTAGAACTCTGTCTAGTTTCCTCTCAATTCGTTCTTCCCCTAATTTCTTGTTATTCCATGAATGTTATGCACCAATGTATTCCAGGTCGGATAGATTGCAGACTGCCATAATAATGTTTAACTCCTCAAAGCCGTCATCACTGGATGTGACCAGTATTCATTTATCCTTAAGTTCATAAATGCAATTTAAGTCTTAAGGGACTACCCAAGGCGCTGATCTGGTTGAAGCAATCCTATGCAGCTGCTCCCAAAGTCCAACTCTGTCTCTTTTAAAATTTTCAGCGTATACAAATGTAGCCTAGAACATGATCTTGCCATCCTGGGTATTAACAACACAATGCATTAGCTGTGGGGGAGCAAAAACCAAACAAATATAAAAAAATGTTGGGTTCCAAGTCACCCATATCCTCCCTTTTCTGGTGTTGCTAATGTTCTCAATAAATTCCCATCCATACATGAGACATTGCCTTACATTTTCTATATTTTTTTGCATCACTTTCGTTTCTAGAAAAGCCATAAGAGAGATGTCATGATCCCAACAATAACTTGCCAGAATATTATTCTTCATGTGGTTGTTAAGACAACCACATGTGTTCCATGCTCCAAATTTTACTCTATCCATCACAAACATCCGCATGAGTGCTACTCTCACCTTTCGGACCTGAACAACATAGATCAAGCCAAAAATCACTGAAAAAAAACCCAACTCTTTGCTTTCCTCCTCTGCAAGAAGCACAAATTTGCTCCCCATATCATATTTTAAATTAGCCTACTGCCCTCGGTCTGAGACTTTAGGAAATTGCTTCTTCTTCTTTCTATTAGATGTAGTCGACCACCCTTCCTCATCCTCTCTAACTGTGTTTTCATGCTCTGTTTCAGTCCCACACGATATTTTTTCTGACATTTCACCCATATCAGTACCATTCTCACCAACTAGATCGGAAGCACGATTCTCCTCAACCTCTGGCTGTCCCGCTACACAACTATCATTCTGCTCACTTTTTTCTTCCTGGCTCTCAGTCTTTAGTTCCTGAGAATCATTAGCTACCTGCCTTTGGCAATTAATCTTTTTCAGCATTTTTAATTTGCTAAGCATCTATGGATTTTGGCACCCATGCCCATCCATTCATTTTAGTAGCAGTTGCTCGATCTTTTTTAGCTCTAACATTAGCACAATGATCAGTAAAATGCCCAAAACACAAGGATTCACCACAGATTTTAGGGAGCCATTCATAAATAATTCGTTGAACACAGCTTCACCCAAAATCATCATGACCTTGCTTAACACCCATTTTGGTCGGACCCTGCTTTGATAGATTTTCTGCTCGGACCCTGCTTTGATAGACTTTCTTACTTGGGTTGAGTTGGCATATAAGAATAAGGAAAAATTGAAATCAAATATTGAAGAAGATGAAACTTTTTCCTTTCATATATTTCGAAATGATCCTACTTTTGAAAAAGTTAATGGCACAGCGCAGGGCACTACAGATGCAAATGAGGTTGCTAATGATACACAAGAGGCTCTTGCAGACGCCCATGGTGATACTCCAATACAACAGGATATTCGTGCTAATCCTGGAGACACAGTATGCACTCCTGCCAATCCCCCACCCACTCAATTTGAATGTTGTGTGAATTCTATGCTTGAACGATGTTGATTCTCTGATGTATTGTCGTAGACAATAGTGAGCTATTAGTACTTGTTTGCCTATAATGTGATAATGCTTGGTAGTTAGCGTAAATATGATGTGATTTAACCGGTTGTTATGATGTGCAACTTCTGTGATGTGATGAACCCTACTATGTGTGATGATATACTAGGTGTGTTATGGTGTGTAATTATCCTCGATGTAACATTGGCATGTTATTAAATGCGCTTCATGATTGCTATGTTAGGATACCTTGAATTGGAATTGTTAGAATGATGGAACTAAGTTGATGGAATCTGATTTTGAGAAATGAACCTACGTAGAGAATATGGGAATATCCCTTAGAGATGGATGAAGTCCCCCTCACGTTTGGAAAATAGGTAGGAGTGAGGCCATGGGATTAGTCTTTAGAGGTGGATGACCACCTCTTATGTGGGAGCTTGAGAACTTGGGACTAGAGTGGCTAGGCGGAATATCGTTGGGTTTGCCGAGCACCTTGAACATCAAAAAGGATTTCAAAATGGTTTTAAAAGTGACCAACTCTAGCTTACTTTGACAAAAGTTAAATGTGTTAAAAACTTCCATTTCCCGGGTAACTCTATGATGCTTCATGAAGTGGATACAAGTATCTTATGGGGGCGCTTGTAGGGTGATTGCTAAGACCTAGTGATGATATTGTAGAACATTTAGAGTTGTGGTACTTCCAAAAAGTTGAAGCGAGAATGTGATAAGGGTGCTTATTGCATACTTGTCAAGACTAATTAGAGATGTCACAACCTTGACTAGGATGTTGTGAGAATCCTGGAATATGCATCCGAGATGATTACAAGATCTTTGGGCATGGTCCTTGGACTCGCATTTTAAAACTTCATCCTCTTAGATTGAAGTGATTTTAGTGTCGGGGACAAGACTCGTTTTTAGAGGTTGATGATGTAAATGCCTGGATTTTCAAATCTTGATTTTTGGAAGAAAAAAAATGTTATTTCGAACGGGTCCGGCCCAATTTTTAAAATTTTGCAAAATATATTTTATTTCCTTTTCATATGTAGAGAATTGGAAAATGATGTTCAGATTTCATTATTAAGTTCAGATTGGAAAATTCAAAACGTTATTTCGACCTGGTCGGGATAAGATCGAGAGAGCGGGTTTCAGGGTTTATTTTCCAGGTTTTCCGAGATGAAATTTGGGACAACTTTTGTTTTGTTTCCTTTGAATTTTTTTTCGGAATATCCAAAAAATGAAAAATTATTATGAGAATAGCCAAAATTTGAAAGATTTTTGGGAAATAGCCAAAACAGGGTAAAGTCGTTGTTACAAACATCGACTTTACCCAAAGTTTTAAAAAAAAATATATAAGTAAGTCGTTGTTACAAACAGCGACTTACTATTTTTTTTATAAAAAAAATTATTTTAATTTAAAAAACAAATAAAAACTATATATATATATGGGAGAGTCGTTGTTTGTAACAACGACTCTCCTTTTTTTTTCAATCTCTGAAACCGTTGCCCACCATGACTACTTTCGGCCAGTTCTAAAGGAGGAGGCTCAATTCCTTTGCTTCAATTCATTCTCGGAATCACTGAATTTGGAGACGAGGTTCATCGATTGGAGGAAGCCGAAATGGGATTGGACTTAGGCGTGAAAGAAGAAAGAGAGGTCGACAGGAGATCCACTGATTTGCAGTGTGGGGGGTGTGGGGTTTTTGGGAGATGGGTCGAAAGAGGTCGACGGGAAGTGGTGGTGGGGGATTAGAGGGCGGGGCGGCGGAGAGATAGAACAGGAGAGGAGCAGAGGAAGTCGGCACCGCCAACGACTTTGCTGAGTCCACCGCCGCACCATGGATCTGCAAACGTCGAAGTCACTGGCCAATTCTGAAATCGAAATCCGGAGACGGGGGTTGTTGGGAGATGGATCGAAAGAGGTCGACGAGATGTGGTGGTGGGGGTGTAGGGGCAGGGCGGCGGAGAGAACGAACAGGAGAAGAGTAGAGGAAGCCGGCGTCGCCAACGACTTCGCCGAGTCCACCGCCGCACCATGGATTCCACTGGTCGATCCTCACCAAACGACCAGTCTGGTTTTGGTTTTTCCAACGAAGAAAACAGCGACTCTCCCACATATATATGTATATATATTTTTTTTTAAGTTTTTATTTGATTTTCAATTTAAAATAAACTTTTTAAAAAAAAAAATAGTAAGTCGCTGTTTGTAACAACGACTTACCTATTTTATTATGTTTTTTTAAACATTGGGTAAAGTGGCTGTTTGTAATAGCGACTTTACCCTATTTTGGCTACTTCCCTAAAATCTTTCAAAATTTGGCTATTCTCATAATAATTTCTCGTTTTTTATCTATTTCGAAAAAAAATTCATTTCCTTTCCCCTTGTCTTTTTCCCCTCCTCACCTAAATTTTCTGCTCAGCATCCCCCTCTCCCCATTTGAATTCAACTCTTAGCTCACCCCTTCCATGCTTGTCAAAACACTCTCCTCACACCTCCTTCCTCACCTTGTTGATTCCTCCATTTGTTGCAAAGAGCCAAAAACCCAGCTCTCCCTCCGCCTTACTTCTCTGCAGCAACAAGAGCCACAAAATAAAACCCCTCTCCTTACCTTGTTGACTAGCCCACGCCACTGCAGCAACCTCCCCCCCCCCCCCCCCTTCCTGTTGTTGATTTCATAAGGCACAAATCTCTCCCCTCTTCATCTTGATTTCAACCACAGACAAACCAAACACAAATCCACACCTCTTCTATTCCTTTCTTACCGATTCAAAACACCACACAACTCCGGGAAAGGCTCTCGCCCCTCCGTCGACTCCATGAACCACCACCACCATCCTCCGTTTCCTCTTACTTCCAGTCCACCCCACCGAGATCCTTCCTGAGCGCCTCCCGAGTCACCCGAGCACAGCAGCAGCAACATCGGCCACCACCTCCTTCGTCGCCGACAAGCCAGCAACACCCAGAAAGCTGAGCCACCATTTCAGTTGTCGTCGTCATTTCCATCCACCACCCAATCGACATCCGAGCACCTCCCAAGCCCCTGCAGCACCTCCTCTCTCTCTCTCTCTCTCTCTCTCTCTCTCTCTCTCAGCAAGCAGCAGCAAGGGCCAGTGAGACACCTTTCTCCTCCGACGTCTAGACCGCCCGAAAGTCACCTGAGCACCACCGCCTTCCCCTTCTCTCCTCCCTTGCTTTCATTCATGTACAAGGGTATAATGTGCAACACATGAAACAAAAGGGAGGCAATATGTAATTAGGAAGTTTGGGTATACACGTGTAAGGTGGGGATGAAATTAGGTTAGAGTTTGGTACTCAGTGTGTATAAATAAGGAGCTTGAGCTCTTTGTACAACAAGAAGAAACATTCAATCAAATTCAATACAAACATCAGTTGGTTCCTCTCTTCCTTTGCTCAATCTTGTACAGTTTTCAATCTTCGTTGTATCAGAGCACATCAGGCAAGATTGATCGGAAGCTATGGCTACTGATTGGCGTTTTCCAACGTATGTTGAGATGCAGAGTCCATTGTTTCTTCATCCGTCGAATGGGCCAAGAACCATTGCTGTCTCCAAGAAGCTCTCAGGTGCTGCGAATTACAGATCCTGGCGCAGGAGCATGGAGAACAACCTGTCAACGAAACAAAAAATAGGATTCGTCAAAGGCACGGTGATCAGATCGCTGGATGATCCACAGAAAGTAGAGCAATGGGACATCTGCAATAATCTAGTAATCGCATGGCTTATGAATTCCGTTTCAGAATCAATTGCTAAATATGTCTTGTATATTGAATCTGCTAAAGAAATATGGAATCAATTGGAAAAATGATTCTCGTTGAGCAATGGTTCAAGAAAGTACATGCTTAATCCGGAAATCTATGCAATGAAGCAAACTGGCAGTACAATCAACGATTATTATACTGGTATGAAATCTTTGTGGTAGGAATTGGATGCTATGGGGAGCTTGCCTCATCTTGTGGGAGTGTCGTCTGATGTTATGGACTCTCTTCGAAAGATAGATCAGATGAAACAGAAGCAGAGGTTGTTCCAATTCTTGAATGGATTCGATGAGTCGTATGGTGCTCAGAGAAGTCAGGTGTTGTTGATGGCTTCATTGCCCGCTGTGGAAGATGCATGTTCAATGGTTCAACAGGAAGAATCTCAAAGGGAAGTTCTTGATGCAAGCGATTCAGGAGAAATGTCTGTGTTGTACAACAAGTGAAATGGGAAATGCAAGATTTGTGGAAACAAGTGGCATCCAAAGAAAATGTCATGGGAAATCATAGGATACCCGAGTTGGCACTCCAAATCCAAGAAATTCCCACAAAAGTAGAACTCCTCAACTCTAGAGAAGAAGCAAGGATATGCTAAATGTTCAGATGAGAAGAAAAATGGATCTGGTAGAGGAAGCAAAACAGTGGCTCAAGCCATGTATAAGGAGGAAGCTACTGGGAATGTGTACTCCACTCAGCAGCAGTTTGTCGAACTGTTGAGAAGCTTGCCTCAAGGAAACAAAGAGGAGGAGGAAGATGATGATCTAGATGGTGATTTTGCAGGTAATGTGATTTGTTCAAATGTTCATGCTATGAAAAAGGAATGGATCATGGACACAGGTGCGACAGATCACATGAATCCTGTGTATCATGACATTTTGGATCCTATACTGCATACCTCCTCATCGAATATTCACTTACCCAATGGATAAAAATCCCAAATCACTCATCATGGTGATCTCATACTTAAAAACAACCTCAAAATGCAGAAAGTCTTGCTTGTCCCCTCTTTCCAATTCAGATTGATGTCAATCTCCAAATTGGTTAAACAAAACAAATTCTTTGTAACCTTTTATCCATATTTTTGTCTCATACAGGACTGTGTCAGCTGGAAGCTTTTGGGGATTGGTAAAGAGTGTGGTGGTCTCTATTATCTATTGAACAAGAAACTTAGCTCCATGAAATCTGATTTTCTTGAAAAGGTCATTGCTTCTTGTGTAAAACCATGTGTTCCCTATTCTCTGCCTTCTAGCAATTTAATTTGTTTTGCCTAGTGATTTCCATATTTGGCATATGAGGTTGGGTCATGCTCCAACTGACTAGTTGATCCTATCCTTAGCGGCCAGGTCAAGAGAATTGAAGAAGATCTCCTGAACGACATAGGGAGGTTGTCCATGTGTAGGGCATGATCGCAGTAGATCCTTATATCGTTCCCATGGTTTTGCTAGCGGCTCCCCAGGCTTCTGTTTGAAAGATGTAATCTTTTGGCGGAGGAGCGCTGTCTAGGCAGGAGGAAAGAATTTATTGAGAAATTCCTGCCTCACTTCAGCCCATGTTATGAGGGATCGTGGCGGGAGACCTTCAAGCCACTTCAAGTATGGGGTGGGGGAAGGGTTTACTTTGTGCATATTTGATACCCTTATTTCAGGCAGGAATTTGTTGAGCAATTCCTGCCTCACTTTACCCTTGTTTTTATACAGTAAGGACACTATAATGTTTAAGTATGGGGTGGGTGAAGGGCTTACTTTGTGCATATTTGATTTTATTTGACATTATTTGTGCATTATTTCTTGAATTGCTTATACATGGCTACTTTGGATTTCATATTTGATTTATGTGCTTATACGTTTGTTTTCCAAAGTTTGAAAAAAAGTCACCCCATTGAAAATTTTGATTAGTGTCATGGAAGCCTAAATTGAACTCGACGATGCAAAATTAGATTCATTAGAGATATAGCATGAAATTGCCTAGTAAAGAGAAGTCACAATGAAATGCAATATTTTTGAAAACCATGAAAGGAGGTAAATTTGATGTTGCTTTTGACATGTTGCATGATAAGAGGATGAAGGACTTTATATTTTCCATATATGCTCATATTGTTATATTCTAGCCTTTACCTATACTTATGCATCACAAAAGCCATATTGAGCATTATTTCATATTATGCTCCACATGATCTAAATATTGCCCATTCTTTACCTTATTTCCTATCCGGAAATTATGTTGAGAATGAAAGCTACATTATGGAGATTGTTATATGGTGTTTGTGTTGTTATATATCATATATTGGAGTTTGACAGGAAAGTTTCATATATTATGGAAAATTTAATGACTGAAATAAAATCCGGTCACCTCATGAGATAAAGGTAGATCGACCCTGCCTGGGTTGAGATGTTAGTTCCGCAGGATGGGACACCAAGGTGAGGATTTCGACCCACTAAGTATCCGGGACCATTCATGACACCCATGTTTGCGACTCGCGAGAATGCATGTAGTACTGAGGTTAGGGAGATAAAAGCATACAAGTGAAAAAAGAAAATAGTGAATTATGAGAGGATGAGTGATGTGGAATATCTTATGAAGGAGAAACTGTATCAAAGCAAGAAAGCAAGTTTTGAAGAATTCTCCCCAGATTTAGCACCACATTGCCCAAAAATAGCCCACTGTTTTGCCTTTTACCCTTTTTTTCACCATGCGCATAAAAGTCCTCTTGATTATTAATGCTTCGTCACTCATGAATTTGTTTTGCATAACCCTTCTTTTGTGAGTAGATGATGCTTTTTATTGCACAATTATGGATTTGTGACATTAGTACCTTTTCAAGGATGGTAATTGATTGCAGAGACATATGGCAATGAATCTAAGATGTTGAGAGTTTGAATTCTTCCCCTGAATTACCATTAAAAGTATTGCTTGAGGACAAGCAAGCTTAAGTATGGGGTGTTTGTTGTGTGGCTGATTTGCCATGTTTTACACTTACATTTATATCGATTTCTGTAAACATTTCATGCATTTGGAATAGAAAAGTACATATTCTATGTAGTTTACACTTATTTTCCAAATTATGAAGTCTACACTAATTTCTGTTTAATTTCACAGAAATCGGACGCACTTTGGAGCTTGAAGGAAAGTCATGAAGAAGTTAAGGATGGTGCAGCTGGAGAAAATCCCACTTTTCGCCTTTCATCATTCTGAATCAAGTTTTATTGTCTTCAAGAAAGTTCTAGCCCTCGAAAAGAGCTTTCCAACGCATACGAATATGCGTCAATCGGACAAACGAGGACTTAGGAAAGTGCGTTTCAAGAACGAAGCAGAATGTCGAAAGCTGGCAATTCTACTCGACGTCGACCACTTTTAGTCGAAGTCGAGTACTCCAGAGCACAGACTTCCACACAAAGTCAAGCAGAGCGACTCGAGAGCCCAGAGCTACTCGATATTGAGTACATCTAGTCGAAGTCGAGTACACATGTCGATTCCAGATGATGCTCGAGCTCGAGTGCAACCCAGGAGGAGAAGACTGTAGTCGACGTCGACTAACTCTAGCCGAAGTCGAGTACAATCCAGACGAGTCTGAGTCTGAGATCGAGTTGTGCCGAGAAGATAGAATTGTTTGCAAGAGAAGATATGTGGAATTTTATCCATCCACATCAAGATTTATCAATTCAAGAAGGGATCTATCCACATTAGTCCTAGTTTCCTTTTATATTTATTTCCTTTATCATAATATTTTATCTTATGTTATTAGATAGAAAGTTTTAGATATAGATAGATGTTCCTTCCTATATTAGCTAGAGGGAGAACACTGTAAATAAGGCCTTAGGGGCTGGATTTTAGAATCATCCAAGACAAGCCATTAGTTACATCGAGTAGAGAGAGAGAGAGTGGAGGCCTAGAGGAGTTGGAGAAAGCGAGAGCGGGATTTGACTTCGTTCGGTTGTAAGCTCTATTTTATTTCATTAACCCAATTTAGTTCATTTTTGTTATTGATCTATTTATTCATGATGAGAAACGAGTAGTCACCCAACTTCTATGGTCGGGGTGAGCCCGACGGTCGCCATGTAAGGTAGAGCCCGACGAGTAGTCACCCAATTTCGTCTTCTATCCCTATGAGCATGATTCTTTTGCGAAAGTTGAAGGTGATCCTTGTTTGTGCTATTGAAGCAAAAGTGATCTTAATAAAACTTGGATTAATTATGTGAAAAAGGGTTAGTAACAATTAGGGTTTAAGTGAAAGCCTCTATATTCCTATTTTTTAATAACGACAGTTATTTGATGAAAAGGCATGTTCTTTTATAACTTATGCATTATTTTATATGGTTATCGTTGTGGCGTTGATACCCCGATTCTGGAAGTCTTTTAGTTTATTGAATTTCCCACAATTTTCGTGTTGCTTCTATTTTATTTCTGTCATTGCAAAGGTCACGTTTTTACACTGCAAGCACTCAACATCGCCTGAATTCTACTCGACGTCGAGTAGGTCTAGTCGACGTCGAGTACTCTGTGTTACTCGACATTGCTTGTTTTTTTTTTCTTTGTTTGCATTTCTGTTTGCTTCTGTTTGCATTTTTCCCCGATTGAGTAGTCGACGTCGAGGACACTGGTTGACGTCGAGTGCTTCCTGAGTCGAATTTCAAAAGTTTCTGAACTAAAAAGGCGGGCGTTGACACGCTTCCTCGTGGATCGATACTGACTGCCTTCTACTACAACGGGGGGAAGTCTCGTATTTATTTGCTGAGACAGGGAGTCAGTTTAATTTCATATTTCATTTATATTTCATACTTGACCATCCTCCTGCAACAACAAATTGGCCCCGTTGCCGGGGAAGCAATCAATCACGCCCTTTTTAGTTCCTTTTACTCTTCTTTTCGCTTTTTAGTTTCTTTTTACTTGTTTCTTTTTGTTTTTGTTTTGCAGGTGCATTCGAAGAACTGATCGCACACCTATCGACCCTATTCTTGAACCTGACCGATACTTCAATCTTCGACGAAGGCTAAGGAGGATGTCGCAAATCAACAACAACAACGAGAATGTTGTCGAGCTCACACCAGCACAGAAGCTTGAGCAACTCCTTCTACGCATTGAGGAACTCACCGCCAGAGAAGCAGAACACGCCCAACGGGAGGTGGAACATAAACAGAACCAGCAGCGGTGGAAGGCAAGGGTAGATCGCGAGGTCAACGCGAGGAGGGAACTTGAGGAGCAGATTGGACATGTCCCTGCCAACGCAAAGGAGTATCTGCATCCTACTCTGGAAGTTCCAGAATCACCGATCATTCTTCACCCTGTTAATTATGAAATTCGTCTTTATTTTATTACTGAAATTAGGAAGAGTCAATTTAGTGGAAGACCCAATGAATGTCCTTCATAGCACGTTACTACTTTTCTAGATTTATGTGAAGCAATTGATGATGGTGCTAATCTAGAATATCTCAAACTAAAGGCTTTTCGTTGGTCCACTGCATGAGTAGCCTCACAGTGGCTTAATAGATTGCCAGCACGGTCAATTCGCACTTGGAACGAATTACAGGACCTATTCCTCCACAAGTTTTTTCAACCAGCAAAGACAGCTGCTCTGAGACAACAAATCACGGCTTTCAGACAAAAGACAGGAGAACCGCTTGCACAGGTGTGGGAGCACTACAAAAGGCTTCTGAAATCCTTTCCTACGCATGGACAACCACCCTACGTCATCCAGAAGATCATCTTCAACTGCCTAGATGCGCCTACTAAGGATCGGATCAACAACTACACTGCATATAGGTATCTCGAGTACACCCCACGACGCGTTTGGGAGACCTTTGAGACGCTGGCCAACTACGACAATACATATGGGACTTCTGCGTCCTCTGCTGACGAAAGGTATGAAAGGCATGCCCCATCTATGCCTCTATATGTGCCACTAAAGGAGATTGATCCAGACGTCAGAGACTGATAGAGGATTTTCAGTCGCCTTAAATCCTATCAAATAAATCCGACTAACCTAACTAATGTAGTTTGGCAAGTACGGGTCGATCCCACAGAGAGTCAACGATTTGTATGCAAGTCAAGTGTGCTAAATAAGAACTAAAGAAACAAAGAGGGTGGATTGTGATGGTTTAAACTAACTAAGAATGAAAAAGTAAGCAAAACAATAAAATAAAACAGATTGAATGAATAAATAGGAGAGAATAGCTCAGGTCAATCAATCTCAGCACTCAGATTTGTTCATTGATCATGGATATCGAAAAGATAACTTTCTCTTGAATAATTTGTTGTGGAAAGACTAGGTCTTTAGAATCCAATTCCTTATCAAATCTAGTTAACAGGACAACCAGACCTTGAAAACCTTAATTATCAAACAATCCTGAAACTATCAAGATTCAATTCAATAATTGATGAAGGCTAAAGGAAATCAACAAAGACAATAGACACGCACAACCAGTTATTGCATCAATTGCAAATCAATTCTCTACACAAATCCCTAAATCAACCAGTTTTAGAGATTTATACTTTGCTACTCAAGAATATAGATAATTCAACCAGAAATTACCTATATCTAGCTATAGATTATCATGAAAAGGCATCAGTTGATCATACTAACGGAAATTCACGAAAACCCTAAACAATCAGCGTAAAGAATTGATAATATTCAAAGAGGAGTATTAAGAACACAAATCTCACAATGAAATAAAAAACCTGAAGATTCGATTAAATTCCCCGAGCAAATAGGTTTAGTGGTTCATAGTTGAAAAACCACAAAAGGTCTCTAATGGCTACCGTAGCCCATCTCTTCGTCCTCTCCCAAAACACACCAAAAACTCCTCCTTATTCAAGTCCACCGTTTCATGTCTCCTAATTCATTAAAGTAATAATAATAAAAATAAAACAATACATTTCATAATTGAATCCATGTAATCACATCCCACGTCTTGTAGCCACTACATAACTCGGGCTCTCCACCACATAACTCGGCCGAGTTATTCTTGCTCCACCCGAGTTTCTTTCAGCAGCCATCTTGACGTCCAGATTTCACTGTTTTCGATGCCTAATTGGAAAAATCGTAAACATAAAAGTCGTAGGTCTTCAAATCCTCTTTCCAACAAGTATAAGTACGCCCCGATCCGATAACTACAGCCTTCATACGACTTGTTTTAGTGCAGCGTCGCCAGTTTGGACAGCTCCAATCCTTTACATGTTTAGCTCCTCTCCTTGGCTCTCGTGCTCTTATATTTTCGAGCATTGGCTCGAGGATCGAGCTTAGCTTCACCTCTTTACAATCACCTGAAATCATGCACAAAAATCGTAGATTCCGACTCTAATTGAAACATAATCAAAACATGAAAACTACTCTAACTCATGCATTTTAACCCTACCTAAACACATCTAAATGCTCATATTAACACTACCTAAATGTGCATGATCAAACTCCCCCACACTTGAACCTTTCTTGTCCTCAAGAAAGCAAAACCAATCCAATCAATTCCACAATGACCAGGTACGTCTTCTTACCAAATAAGTCAAATTTTTGTCTAAAAATCAGCCTTGTTTGGAATGTGGGTCTGTGAGGCACAACACTACTGCGTGCCCCATGTCGATCAAATACAACTGGAAGAATCCAACGAAGAGGTAAGGTATGCAGGGGACAGTACTCAAGACAACTTCAAAACCAGAACTGGAGCTATTATCGCCAGCCCCGGCATCAGAATCCCCCGAATTACAGAGCTCCTGGTCACCCTGACAGAGAAGGTAAGAAAGACGACCTACAGGTGATACTTGAGGAGATGCAGAGGAACCATGTAGAAAGCAAACACTCCATTAATTCCATCCACATACAGTTGCACGGCGTCAACTCAAGGCTTGGGGAAATCGATATCTGGCGGAAATCTATGGAGACCTAGATTGGACAACTGGCAACATCTGTCCCCAAGCAATCATGTATGCTCCCTGGATCCTCTGAACCTA
This sequence comes from Persicaria tinctoria, assembly GCA_037127255.1. Classification (NCBI taxonomy): domain Eukaryota; kingdom Viridiplantae; phylum Streptophyta; class Magnoliopsida; order Caryophyllales; family Polygonaceae; genus Persicaria; species Persicaria tinctoria. The sequence continues at coordinate 73,711,550 of JBANSL010000006.1, forward strand.
ACCCTAAAGGTAAATCCACATGACAGGTCGTTTCCATGAACCTAAGGAGTGGGCGACAGACACAAAAGCTCGAGCCCAACACAGACGAAGGAGCTGCAGAGAAGTACTCGACATCGACCAGCCCACTCGACATCAACCATAACCTAGTTTACATCGAGGAGCCCGTACTCGACATCGAGGAGAATGCGAGGCCTGCCCGAAAATCGACAAACCTACTCGACGTCGACCAGCCTCTTGCCCATGTCGACCGTACTCCTGCACCTCCGATGAAGAAAAAGCTTCCATTCCTAATGAAATCTCCAAATGATCCAGCAGAGAAGAAGTTTCAGCGGTTCGTGAAGATGCTTTAGAGGCTCAACGCCACCATCCCCTTTACAGAAGCTCTTCATGAAATGCCATCCTACGTCAAGTTCCTCAAAGAGATTCTGAGAAAAAAGCGATCAATGGCTGAGATCGCAGAGGAGGGCATCCAATGGACGTTCTAGAAAAAAGGCCAGATCCAGGTAAGTTTGCTATAACCATTGGATTTGGTGAATATAAATTTAATGCTTTGTGTGACTTAGGAGCCAGTGTGAGTATAATGCCTTTATCAATCTGGTCCAAAGTTAAGATAGGTGCCTTAGAGCATGTGGATGCAAAGTTATACATGGCGAACAACACGGTTGTCATCCCAACCAGCATGGTGGACAATGTACCAGTCCAAGTAGGTAAGTTCTTTGTCCCTTCTGATTTCCATAGTTATTGATATTGTAGAGGACCCTGCTTGCCTAATCATTATAGGAAGGCCCTTCTTGGCGACGGTGGATGCCAACATAAGCGTAAGGAAGGGAGAACTCACTTTCAACATCATCGATGAGGTAATTGAGTATTCTTTAAATAAAACTGAAAGGAACACAAGTCCCATGGAAGAGGTCAAATCCATATCATCCAGGTACATCACTTGCGGGGAACCTAAGGTAAGAAATATTACCCCCGAGGAGCTGGAGAAGAGGGACATGGAAGCACAGGTGGAGGAGATCATGGCCATCCTAAACGGAGAACTAGAGAATCTACTCGACATCGACCAAGGTAAGTTGACGTCGACTAACTATTTTTCGGATGCTTTGCCAAGTCTGAAATTTGGGGTCGATGTTGACCAGAAGTACTCGACGTCGAGTACTCTAGTCGACGTCGACCAGATCCCGAGCCCACCACCGACTGCAGTACCATCGAGTAAGCCACCCGAGGACGAGTAGTACTCGACGTCGACCAGTACCATTCTTCCTCGACTCCTTCTTCCTCGACGAGCAACCCACTCGAGTAAGAAAAGTACTCGACGTCGAGTATCTTACTCGACATCGACCAGACGCATGGGTCCCCGACTTCGCCTACCTCGACCAGCAATCCACTAGACGCAGCACAGTACTCGATGTCGAGTACTTGTACTCGAAGTCGAGTAGAACCCGAAGTCTCGAAAGCTGATTTCACAACGGTAAGCCAAGGTATGGACATCTCCTCTCCTATTTCAATTAAAGATTTATCTATACATTGGAGAGGTTTGCCTTGGTATGTGCGATTGTGCAGGGTTTTCAATGATGAGCCTAAGGAATATGAAGTTGGAGAGAAGGTCTATGTTGCCAAATCAAAAGATCATTGGTTTCACAATAAATTCAACAAGAAGAAGATGGGACCTTTCACGGTGAAAAATATCCATTCAGGAGGATTGCAGCTGATGGACAAGAATGAAGTCTTGTTTGAAGCCCAAGCTACATGGGCCCTGCAAATGCCACCCTGAGCTTAACGGAGAAAGTCGGCCTAGCGACTATAAAGTCTAGAGCTTGTGAATAAAACACTTAGTTTTTGAATTTTTGGACATTGGTTTTTAGTATTTGATTATTGGACTTTATTTTTAAGTTTTTCTATTGTGAATATTTTCCGTCTAATGAATCTTATATGTACGAAGAAAGTTGCAGAAGTACTCGATGTCGAGTAGTCTACTCGACGTCGACTGCCCCCAACGAGCAAAACGACATGTGATCGAGGAAGGACCACTCCGGAAGCTTCACTGTACTCGAAGTCGAGTAACTGTAGTCGAAGTCGGCCACATCTCCTCGATATCGACCACCTTCACTCGATGTCGATGACCTCTGCAAGATTACAGCACTCGATTCCGACGTTCTGCACACCTTTTGATAATCCATATCTTAGATAGGCATTATAGGCATTTTTAGGTTAGTTAGGTTGCATTTCGTTCATAATCTGCAGTTAATTTACATCTTGTGATTATTTTGGAAGAAGTTGGATTATGCAAAAATTTATGGTTACTTTGCAGATTGAATCTGACCACATTTGGGAGATGCAACATCTGGAAGGGAAATACAAAAGACATTGGAAAGAAGAGAGGAAGGAAGAGAAGAAAGGAGTAATTTGAGCTGCTCTCAGTTTTGACATGAGGACACGGCAGCAAGACATGCCGCGGCCACAACAAAGTAGGGATGCAGCGGGTATGAAGGAGCAGCATGTGCCGCGGCCGCAGCACTGGTTGTTAGCGACGTCGCGTTTCATTTAATGAAAACCCTAGTTTTGATTAGTTGTTTCATGACCGACTTGGATTTATTAAAAAGGCCAAATTAAGTTATTTTTTACTACTTCTATTTTATTCTACGTTCATCATACAATTTAGAGATTGAGCGATGTCTTCCATGAGGAACTAAACTCATCTGTTCTTCCTATAGTTTGACGCTTTATTTGGATTGATTGTGAGTTTCTAATTCTCGTTCCTTGTTTCTTATATTTGAATGCTTCAACTTCTTCGTGCTTGATTGTTTATTGTTTTGTTCTATCTTGTCTGGCCAACTAGTTAGATTAATTCAATTGCTAAGGGTTTGTAGATTCCTAATTGTGAACCTTAACCTAAGTATTAAACTTGTCCCTTTAGGGTAACTGAACTAATTGGATAGGTAGAAAGTTAGATCTGTTGTTAAATCCCTCTTTAGGGACTGCAAATATCTTAGCTAATCTCTGGATTTAAAGCTATCAATTGGGTTAAATCCTTCTTTAGGGATTGTTCGATTGATAAGGATTTCTAGGACTGATTGGGCTTGTAACTATATTAGGTCGAGACAAGGGCATTAATAGGAAACTTAATAGGACGAGAAGAAGTTACAAGGATCGCTTCAACCGAATAAAGTGGAAAATAGTAGATAGAACTGCTTCTCATAATTGTTTGAACCAAATTCATTTACTTTGCTTTCATCAATCCGCTTTGATATAAGGGGAAACTTTCACACTCAAAAAACCCTCTTTGGATACTTAATTGACACCTAAATCATACTTGAATAACAAATTTCCCTGTGGATCGAACTCTTACTTATTTCTATACTAGTTAGAGGTTTGAGTTTTCTTTGACGGATCAACGACAGGTTTTCCCGCCGTCACCTGTCTAGTGAGTCTATTTGTTTACCCTTGTTTTTATACAATTAGGACACTGTAATGTTTAAGTATGGGGTGGGGGAAGGGCTTAATTTGTGCATATTTGATTTTATTTGACATTATTTGTGCATTATTTCTTGAATTTCTTATACATGGCTACTTTGGATTTCATATTTGATTCATGTGCTTATACGTTTGTTTTCCAAAGTTTGAAAAACAATCACCCCCATTGAAAATTTTGATTAGTGTCATGGAAGCTTAAATTGAACTCGATGATGCAAAATTAAATTGAACTCGACGCGTAAGGCTTGAAATCTGTCAAATCGAGCTTGAAAAGGAGCATCCCATCCTTCGACGCTCGGTTGATGATGTGTGACCCATTCTGGTGCAGGCGGCGGAATAGGAACGTTAGAACGGAACCAGACCTATGAGAACGGAAAATTAGAGTTAGAGTATTGACATATAGATGAAAAGTAAGAATAGGTAATATAAGACGTTTGGAGTCGTACCGCGGCAAAATGGTCTTGGTTTCCGATGCAGGCTAAAGCAAGGGTTGGTGATTAGGGGTTGTTACCAGGTCTCGGTGAGGAGATTGGGAGACATGTGAACGGATGATGCCAAGCTAGGATGACGAGAGGAATCTGATATATCGTTGCAAATACTAAACCTATGATGGGTAGCTCTATCCAACGTCTCCTATCACCATGCACAGGTCCCGCCCATCTCTGGTTGTCGACGAATTGTTGGAATGAGTACCCTCCCATTACAATATGATATGTCATCAAACATTTAGTGATTGCATAATAACTTTTTCAGTTCCGGGAAAGCAAACTCGCCGATCGGTGATGTCAATGACGCCAAATCACGGTAGCCACAATGACTATCTCCAATAGTGTCCCTCACACCCTGAATATGTCTAAGGATGAAGGGATCAACGTAGTTTCGACCCCAGTTGAACCCTCCGAACACATCATTACGTCCACGTCGAGCTGAGGTCGCTTGGGGACGATGTCGAGCAGCACGTGCTTCTTCTCTCTCAAAATTTTCCCTGAACTGCTGGTATGGAAACGGATTGGTTCTGCAAGCATTCCTCGACCCCCAAGGCCTCCCTTTAGATCGGACGCTTGTAGATGAGGGTGGGTGGAGCTCATTGTCGCATAAATTGTTGGAAGTCGTGTTTGAAGATGACAGCTCATACGGGACTGGGGTGTCGTCGATGTCAGTCCATGACAAATCCATCCAGAATGGGTGGATATCCTCATCGGATATCGGAGTCCCGAAACTGACCCAGGCCTGAATCTCATGGACACAAGGAATCCCGTAACAAACCCTCCAATGTCGGTCCGTGCATTCCGGAGGAATGTTTTGGTTTACGACATCCTCCCACAACTTTTATAGATAGTCGAAGCACTTTTTAGAGATTAAAGTCTTTACCTCATCAAAAAGGTTGACTTGATACGCCCTCGTTGTCCATTTGAAGCGATCGATCTCCAAAGTTATTTCCAGCTCATGCAGTTGGAAATCATTGACTCTATGGATTGCATCTATCACAATGCAGAAGTCACCAGTCGATGAGTGAAGTGCCTCTTTGAGAACCTTGTGTTGACCCTCAACTCTGTACACAGTTTCACATAAACATTGAAGTTCATACCACTAAATGTTTGATGACATATCATATTGTAATGGGAGATAGGAATTACGGTGTACCTGTTTGTTGTACGAGTGCCGAAATGTAGAACATTATCTACGTAGCATCTTACGATGTTCCTTATGTACGGAAGCCACACTGCCTCTAAATACGCCATCACACCTGGGAATGGGTGTCATGCATTGTGTAGCGCCTGACGACGTCGGTTGAATGATTCCTCCGACTTTGATTGGAACAACCCCCAACATTTGCCCTTGAAGATTCCAGCGTGACTTAAATTCTTTGTGATCTTCAGTGCAGCTTACTCGCATCTTCTCGTCACGTGTAACTAGCAAAGGAGATGTTGGACGTTGAGGAAGACAACGTTTAGCGCCGCCATGTGACCTAGCTCTCGATCAGTCATAATAGCTTGAGGCTGATCCGTCCCAAGCAAGATCTCCAGCTGATGCAGCACCCAAGCGTACATGTCTCCGTCCTCGTGCGACATGATGACGTAATGGAACCTTCGGAGGAGCCGTATCCCGTCAGGGTGCGCTAGGAAGAGGTCGCTCAAGACGCCGTTCTTATCTGGATGTCGTCTGAACTCGTAGTAGTACCCTCTTTCCCGTAAACGATGCAGAGTATCTTGTTGAGCGTGTTGGTAAGGGAACACGATGACGTGACGCTAGTCTCATCCAACTGCCTCAATCCGTACCCAATGGCTTTTGGAGAAGTACCAATTTCCTTCATCCACCTAGCCATCTTATTTCCCCCCTCTGTCATCCGTCCGGCGATGGTGTGACCCTTAAAGCTCGTGGGAAGCGGGTGGTTATGAACCCGTGGGTTACCGTCATAACCCAATGACCCGGCGAGCCTTCGTGCCCGTGTAGAGAGAATGGACATCCGTTTACCTTCGATTGCGTGCTTCGGAGCTTCTTCCAGACTGGTCGGTACTCCCCATACTGCTCGCAAGCAAGGAGAACCCCGCCTGGACAGTTTGATGCCCCCGTCCAACACCGCTTGATTACTACAATCATGTAGTGTTTTAGACCCAAGTCCTTGAAAGGCGTAACCATTTCGTTATGGTCATTCCAAATCTTTGGGGCCAAGAACTCAGGTGTGAAGTCTCGAAACTGTAATAAAATTAGTGGAAATATAAACATAACGCAAGACATATGGTATATATTGAATTATACGAAATGTATTTGTACCTGGCAAACTTGGAGACGACGATTGTCTTGCGACTCGACCATAGCGATACTAACTGTGACGGAATATATCGAACTATGGGATTTGTTTTGGAGGATGCAGATTCAAACTATCTCGCTCCGCTTAAAATAGGCAGATGTGCGTCAAAGGTACGCGAAGGTGCACGTTTAAAAGAACGTGCAAAATACACGTGGTCAACGAAGTGTATGCACGTCGTTGACCACGTGTATCATATGCACATTCTTTTGAACGTGCATAATATGCACGTCGTTAACGACGTGCAAACCCTCACCCGAAGCCCTAGCCAAACTAACCCTAACCCTATCCCAACCCTAAACCCTAACCATAAACACCCTAACCCTCCCTAGCCAAACACTTTGCCCGAGGTCCAATTGAAACCCAAAGGCCTTTGTTGTTGTTAATTTTAACTTTTTACTTGTAACTTGAGAATCAATTAAATATGACTAGAGAAGATAATATAAAAGTATAATATCAAAAGGTGAATATCGCATAAAATATAATGTCAAAGCTACTCGAAATGTCGTAACAGATATAATGTACATCACGGTGATCTAGTGGACCGTACAACATCTTCCAATATCTCAGTCACCTCGTCTAACAACAGCTCGATCCGAGGGTGGGTGGCCAGGGCCCGTAGATTGCCCTGTATCTCATGCATCCAGGCCTCTATCGCCGGAGGGATAACTGCAGGCTGAGGCAGGTCCACCCCTGGAACCATTGGTGATGGGGTGGACGGGTGCTGGAGGGTCCGGATGGGATGGCGTGGTGGACAGCACGTACGGCCGGCTCTGAGATGCGTACCAGGCCATGTACTCAGTAGTGACACCGGCCTGACAGTCCTCGCTAGTTCGTCTGTGATCAACCAGTCTTTGCTAGTGCGTCTGTGATCAACCAACACGGCGATGTACTTCGGCTTCAAGGTGGCGCCGCGGGTGATCTGCCTTGGTTGGATGACGGGTTGCGGGACCCCGTGGACTCGTCCAAACTGCCGAAGACACCTATCGGGCATGTATGGCTCCTCCTCCCTGCTGAATGTGATCATGCCCCGATAGGTGGACTGACGGTACTCGCCGTTGGAGTCAAGATCACGCCCAAAGGGCATCCACCATCTATAAATAAATAAAAACAGTCGTAAGTCACATTAACGAAATGTATGTCATACATTTAGAGCTTCGAAGACATACATCGGCGACGGTAAGGTGGTCGACCTCGTCCCGCATCTTCTTCACCTTCAACAACTTCGCGGCAACGTTCGCGCGGGTAGGCACATTCGGAGGGATGAACTTCGCATACCAGGGTCGATCCTCCATCCTAGCCGGATCGCTGGATAGATCGCCTCGGAAGCAAGGGAAGTACGCCCATATCCAAGTCTTGACACAAAAGACAATGGGGTTAGAATATAATATAAATATTACTAAACTATAAAACAAATTCAGCGGTCTCGAACCTGTAGTGGCATCGTGCATCCATCTAAACTCTTTACACTTGCTCGGGTAGCCTCACCTAGGTCCCTGTAGAGACAGGCAAGGGCACCTGCACCCCATGCAATGTCGGCCGTCCGGGGGATGTCCCAAGCAAGGCGGAACATTTTCCATGGGACCCGGCTCTACAACTTGTCCACAGACAGAGTCGCGGCGAGAGCGGTGGATAGGTATCTAAGGTGCAGAAACCGATGTTGGGCAGGGTAATCTCTTGGTTGCCCCCCTCCCGTATGCGTGCAGATCAGCTGCTGCTCGGGATCAGCTGCGGCCTTGGGGTCATCAACGGATGCGGGGTCGATGAGCGGCCTATGTCTCGCGATCCACTGGTCCTTCACCACCCCAACGGGGAGGCCGCCAGCGTGTCTCTACGATCTCAGGTGCTATGGGGTCACCTAGTAGTACTCGGCGACCGTGATGATCTGTTCAGCCTCGCCTTGGTGTGACAAACACGGCAGACTCTCAATCCGAACCCTCAGCAGGCAGGCTACGTCGTGCAGCATGATGGTCATCTCGCCCCATGAAAAACGGAAGGAGCTGGTCTCCGGATGCCAATGCTCCAAGAACGCCGTGACTAGGAACTCGTCCACACCATCCCAATGGAGGGTCCAAAGCTGCGGGATGCCCGAGGGAATCAGATCCTACCACCGGGTCCTCGGGCCCTCGAAACCGTACGGGTCAAACGCAGCCAGGTGACTCGCCCGATGGTGGATCTTCAGCAGCGGCAGAAGAGTGGAAATCAGGCAGACCCTTCCAGAAGCTGGTCGCGCTCTGCAGACAGCAGTAGATCATCTACTCTATGGGTCGACATCTCTTCTCTAACATCAGGTCGTAGGGTACTATCAGTCCTCAAGAGCCTCCCTGCCTGTTATTATGAAATGTTTAAGAATATGTTACTTCTTGTATTACTTATGCTAATTCAGTAGATGTCGTTGGCTTTTAATGTCTTGTAATGGCTTTTAATAACTTTTCAATGTATTATAATGTCTTTTAATGGTTTTTAATGACTTTTAATTTATTTTAATGTCTTTTAATGACTTTTAATTGCTTTTAACGTCTTGTAATGGCTTGTAATGTCTTTTCATGTCTTTTCATGGCTTTTAGAGCATCCGCATCCATGGAACCCAGTTCGGTTCCTTAACTCTCCTTTTTATTTTTCTCTCTCTTTAAGAAACTCATCTTAATTTTTTACCCACATCCCTACAACCCATTTTATTATAAACTAAATAATATAAAATTAAAAAAGCCTCACTACATACCTAAATCCCTCTCTTTCTCTTTCCTACTCTCCCATCCATTTTCTTTCTTTTTGAGTTTTTAAGGGTTCCTTGCTAATAAACATATCACATCATTCCTTAACACAATATATCATTCCTCTATTATTTTACTATTAAGTTTCTTATTTTTCTCCTCTAAATACCCCATTGTGGGTGCTCTTAATATCTTGTAATGGCTTTTAATGTCTTTTCATGTCCTTTAATGCCTTTTAATGGCTTTTACTGGCTTTTGATGGCTTTCTCCCGATGTCAATGGATTTTTAATGACTTTTAATGGCTTCTTATGGCTTTTAATAGCTTTTCATTGTGTTCTCATGGCTTTCAATATATTTTTATTTTTTTTAATATATTTTAATGGATTTTAATGGCTTTTAATGCCTTTTAATATCTTTTACCTATTGTCCAAACTATGGAAACTATATACTATAAACATTTAATAAAAACTATATTATAAAACAATGAAACAATAAACATACGACAAATATTTCAATTTATTTAAAACTATAATCTAAACTATATTATAAAACAATAATCTAAACTATATATCTACACTATAAAGCTATATTATAAAACAATAATCTAAACTATATATCTATATTATAAAACTATATTATAAAACTATATTATAAAACTATATTATAAAACTATAAAACTATAATCTATAAAACTATTTTATAAAACTATATTATAAAACTATAAAACTATTAATATCAAATAAAATAAATAATTCATATAACATAATGGTGGGGTCGAGAGATGCGAAACCTCCATGCAACGCCGCTTCTGCAGCGGTAATATGGTCTGCGTCTCGGGCACCGACTCCGGCACCACCACCTCTGCCGCCTGCAGCTCTCCGGTCGCCACCCTCCGGTCCTTAGCCGCCCCACCAACACCACCCTCCACCCCCTCTTCTCCTCCTCCGCCACTGCCTCAGCCTCCCCACCACCACCACCCTCTGCTCCTCCTCCGCCATCGCCAGGAGCACATCAGCCTCCCCACCACCACCACCCTCCACCCTCTGCTCCGCCTCAAGACCACCAACACCCACCACCCTATGCTCCTCCTCCGCCACCGCCTCATCCTCCCCACCACCACCACCCTCCACCGTCACCCCCAGCACCTCATCCATCTCCATGGCCTCCGCCTCCGCTGTCGGGACCACCATCTCCTCCATCTCCGGCTCTCTCTCCATCTCTGTCTCCGGATCTTTCTCTCTCTCTCTCTCAGGCTCGATCTCGCGTCGGAATGGTCGTCGACGTCTCTCTCTCTCTCTCTCTAGATTGGGAAATGAGGACGAAGGGACACGTTTTTTCGATTTTGAAAAAACGTGTATGCACGTCAAATACGATGTGGATACACATTTTTTTAAAAAAAAATTATGTGCACGCACGTAGGCACGCTTTGTTCTGTATCCAATCTGCACGTTAATTACGACGTGCATGCACGTCGTTTTTAACGTGCATGCACGTCGTAATTACCGTGAGGATTTGCGGTGTATATATCCGGAGCGAAAATGTTCTTTCCCCACTTTATTTTTTTTCATACACAACTGCATGCATCTCATTATTTGCAAAAAAAATTATCATTTTTAGTTTTAAAAAAACCCTAACAAATTTTAAAGAATAAAAGGACGATATTGTCCCCACTCATCTCTCTAATTTTCAATGATTACCCACTTCCATAACACTGAAAACGTATCATCCAATCCCTTAATAACTTGACAACCATATCTAACCCAATCCAACCAATGTCCGATCCACAAATGTGATTCAACTCTGTCAATCAAATTCTATTATTCCATTGAAAATTTGAATCAAATCACATCAAAGTTTTGATCTTTATCTCTTCAACCTACAATATCTGAGAGTTTCTCATCACTGGGGTATCCCTATACTAAATTCTTGGTGATTCCAGTTCGACGTACAAACTTCTCAAGCTTGATTCCAGTTCGGCGTCGGAAATGTTCTGTGAGGTGGGGTAGTTGAGGTCGGCTGTTTAGTGTTTAGGTGAGATTTTGATAGCTATAAATGGGTCATCTCAAGACCAGTAGAGAAGCCAAGTAGAGAAAAGCCCATTTAAAATAGGCAAAAAATGCATAAAATCACCCTTTATTCAGGTTTGTTTGTAAATAACCACCCTTTATTAAAAAAATTGCAACTAACCACCCATTATATACAAATTGGTTTTAACTAACCATTCATTCACACTTTTCCTGTTAAACCTCACTTAAGTTAATAGGAAAAGAGAATTATACCCACAACTTTTTAATGTTTTACATATTTCTTTATATTAGTCACAACAAAATCAAATTTCCAATCTAATTCGTAGACCCGGGCAATTGCGGGTCGGGCTTGAGACAGATTTTACCCCAAATATTATCTCAGTGTTGCGGACACGGACCGGACTAAGCCCCCTTCACGAGTTGAATGTATAGTCCAAGTTCGTCCGGTATTGCGGACTGGCCGCAAGTACCAGCAAAACCTAAACTTTTACTGTTTACTTCGAGCAAAAAAAAATTGTTGTTACTGATGTAGTACGTCAAGCCAAAAAAAACATTGTTGTGATACAAAACAGTGCACTATTATCCTACTAACAACATCAGTGCATTGATAAGTTTACCAAATAGAGAACAATAAATCTAACTTACTTGAATTAATCAATTTTCTTTTATTGTTTTTTCTTGTAACTATAAATATTGAATACTTAAAAATTAATATTAATTATTATATATGTTTTAAATAAATATAAAAATAGCGGGTACCCGTTACGAACCTAGTGGCCCGCAACGGGTATATTTGTTTATTGCAGGCGCAGGCCGAGCTTAGCGGCCTGCTTGCGCTTCACCTCTTATCCATACCCATCCAAAATAGCGGGCGGGCGGGCCAACCCGCGTTTGCCCAGATCTACTAATTAGCCAAATAGAGGGAGAGGAGGATATGAATATGACCGATCCCCCGAACAAGACCCAATAAACACCAGATCGTTACACCAGAGGTCGTCGTTGCTGGAGGCGGTGAACAATGGGAGGCTCTAGACATTCATCACTCTTTTTGTTTAAGATTAGAAAAAAGTTAATTAGAATTAACAAGAAAAGTGGGTATGGGTGGTTAGTTGCAACTAATTTGTATATAATGGATGGTGAGTTGCAAATTTTTTAATAAAGGGTGGTTATTTGCAAACAAACTTGAATAAAGGGTGGTTTATGCATTTTCGCCTTTAAATTAATTTCATCCAACTAAATACAGACATATGTCTCAGAATAGTACGATTCATAAGAGAAGTCCCACTTTTTATACTAGGTAAGGGGTCGTGCTTTGCACGGCGATTGTTTGTGAAGAACCCTCTTCACAATCTCAATCTTGAGCATGACCCGAGTAGGTTGAAGATACCTTTGATTGCTGGCCCGATAATATAGCTTAGAATCCTCAAGATGTACTCTACTGTTTATACTATATAATATTATAACAATGGATACACATACAAATGTCATTACCGATATCATCTTGTGGCGGTACGTTAAACTTCGTCGTGAACATCGTCGCAACCCTGGTCAAGCTAGGAAATCAGATTATATATCATCTTCTTGCACATCAGCTTGAAGTACACGTGCTACCTCGTGTTCAAGCTAGGAAATCAGATTATTCCCCTTTCAACTTTGGGTTTCATTTTTGCTCAGAATCATGAGGCTTGAAATGACGATGCTTGGCAATTGAATTTGGAGGCTTGAAGATAGCGCCCTACATAAACCAAATAAATTTCAATAAGTTACCAAAATAAATGTGTTGCATTGCAGATACACAAATAAAGTGTTATCGATGTAAGAGAAAGGGTATGTTGCAGCACTTCAAGCTATATTCACAACAACTTATAGATAGTTTATACAAACCATTATAACAATCATTCCTCTCCACCACCAAGAATACAGGAACCTATAGCATAGAGTCAACTTGACTTCTACCCAATAAAAGTATTCCAAAAGAATGTTTAATAATCAAAATCTTTTCAAAGTTTTGATAGTCCACTTGAGTGAGAACAAACTTAAGCAAGCATAACTCGAACATTAAAAAAAAAGTTCCATTAAATATCATAGTGATTCAAGAAAATAAGAATAAAGAGAGAGTTCATTTAGGGGAAAAGCCAGGAGTACGTGTAATATATGAAGTTTGGTAACAATGGTGTACTTGGAAAAACCAGAAATCATCGAAGACATTAGAGCTTAGGAGTCCTAGTCTGTAAGCAATATTTTAAGGTATATAATAGCTAACAGAGTCCGGTCATAGAGTTATGAAATCAAGTACGATGCCTGGTATCACATAAGATTGGAAAATAGATATGAAAAACAAGAGAATGATATATGAGTGGGATAACTGCAAGAAGATAGAGACATGGTGTTGAACTGCTAATGCAACCTTCATATTCCAAAATGCCGTTTTTATTTATCCAATGCTAGCTTAGTGCTGTATTAGGTAGCGCAATCATATTATTTATCTTTACTTCTTGATCCATTTCGTTTGTTGCTTGGTTTTTGAATTCTTAATACCTTTGGGCTTTGATATTTCGCTCTACAATGTTCAGCCAAGTGGTTTCCTAGAATTTGGGACCATGGGTTAAAATCTAGCCAACAAGAATGCATAATATGGGATCAAAAAAAAAATTCCAGCAATTAAGCAAGTACCCAGAAGAATGTACATGACAGCAAAGAACCTTAAGCAACTTGGGTTAGTGAGGTTGTAGGAATAATTGTTAATCGGCCTACATTACTATAAATAACATTTGACACTGAGTAAATATATACATATAGTCTTATGCCAGCTCTTATCCATGAATAGCATATAAAGATAAATCATTATGATATTGGAACTGGAAGAATTAAACAGATGCATGGATGAAGTTAATTTAACTAACCAAAGTGTTTAACTAATAAAATGTTGATGATAAAAGTAACACAATACAAATAAGGAAACTTATTTTTAATCAAAAAGAAAGAAGTCATGATATCCACACTGAAAAGTAGTAGAACGTTTGAAAATGGTTGACAGGTGCACCAAGCATTTCCATATCTATCACAACTAAAACAAGGTAGACACGCACTAAATAAATAAATAAATTAACAAAAAAGTGTAAAAATAATAGAGAAGGTAGAACCTGAATTACTGATTTTGGGTTGTCATTTCAGAAGTGTATTCCAAATGGATAGTTGTTGTCCAATGTAGAGCTCGCACGAAAATGGTCCTGCAAAAACACCAATCCAGCCATAAGTACATGTGAAGGTCTCTGCTCATACCGTCTAAAGATAAGAAAACAACTTAGAAGAACCACGTTTTGTGGTGCAATATTACCTCAAAGAAGATAGTGTCATTCACAACCCTGTAAAACAAAACAGTGATGAAAATGAGATATCTACCAATGATAATGGTAGTGGTAAATCTTTCATTCAGTTTCCAGCAATCTAGCATTGGTGATGGTTTAATCCTATGAGTTGAAATCGTCATAATAGTATCGGTACACAAGATAAGTTCATTATGTTATTGATTGTTACAAAAACATCACCTTCCCGCTATTTTAGGACTGTAAAAGGTTGAACATTACCGTCATTCAATATTGCAATCATCTGAACCATGAAGGGTAGGAAGTCATTCCCAAAAGCATGAAGCTCAATTGAAAATAGGGAGTTAAACCTTTGTCAGATGTTCATGTTAACAAGATAGAGAGAACTTAAGAAGAGCATGGAAGATAAAACTCACCACTATACGGATGGTTATGGGCACTACATAGATAGACAAATCTTAAAGGTGTAAATTTTGTATATTAGAAAATGATCACAAAGTCTTAAAATTACACAGGAATTTGTATGATTATAATCATAAGGTGCTCACCGCTCCCCAGTATGTGCCAATGAAGTGGGAGTGGTGCTCCGAGACCAACCCTTTTGCAGAGGGCATCATGGCCAGTAGATAGCCACAAGCGTTGGCTAGCTAGACGAAGGCGGAGACGGCCTTGTCTACATGGACTTTGGGGTCGCCGACTACGACAGGCTTCACTGCCTTATTTAGGGAGTCAGCCACTGCCTCCATAGCTGCTTCCAGCCCCTGTAAGTTGCTCACCCTGCTATGAAATAGAGCATTAGGAACCAGGAGATGTTAATTCTAAACTCCATACTGATTCAGATTGGAGAATCGACCAATCCTTCATTATATCAACTAAAACATATAATTAATCACACAAAAAATCATTGTAACAAAAATCACACGTTAAAAAGAAATTGTAAGAAATAACAACTATACATTCAATCAATTTGGATGTTGGTGAAGTGGTGGACGGTTAAAAAAAGGTATAACAAGAAATGAAAACACTTCTAACCTCGGGGATACAAAGATGTGAGAGCAGAAACTCATCCGAATGGCGAAGGTATGGGGCCTTGCCCAGCCAGTGAGTGCATCTGACCTTTTGATGCCACTTATGCCACAAATTATGCAGTTGGGTGCAGCAAGAGCCGAGAATTTGGCACCACAGAGATCACAGATGTCATAGCCGATGGTTGACAAGCGGCTGAGCATGGCAGCACAAAACTGGGAAGGATCTTCCATTGGGTCGATTGATTTGTTGGTCAAGCCTCTTTGAATGCAGATGTCGATCAGGGTCCTCAGCTCGTCTTGCTTACCAAGAGGTGCCTTGGACAAGAGGTCGAGCATCTGCCTGGAATAACCATAATTCTGCACATCCATGTTCCGTTTTATGGAGGTCCTAGTGCAGCTTATTCTGTGCTTTATCAAGCGAGGCAAGGAGCCAAGATGACGAGACAGTCTGGCTATCTCATCCTTTGCACTGATAGCCCCAGCGCCAGACTCTTTGCAGCCTCCCGATTTCCTGTAGGAGCATTATCAAGTCAAAAACAGTCAAAATACTCGTACAAAGGGAAAAGAAAAAACTTAATGAAAGCTATTATAAATAATACCAAGTCTCTTTATAATGATTATTCTCCCATTAACCATTAAACTGGATTTTCGAGCAAAGAAGGTCATGATAAGCTTTGTAAAGAGGTCAATTTTTCAAAAAATCTCGTAACCGGAAATTCTTCCAAGCTTGGATCACATTTAGAATACACAAGTCAATACCTGAAGAAGAGTCACAGCAATCTTGTACTGAGCACAGAGAGTAGCTTGAGCTTTTATATCAGAGCCGCGTGATTGATCCTTTGCTAATGCCAGGAAAGCTTCATCAAAACGTGACAACGCATCTGGAAATTGATTCTGCTCAAGGTGTACGAGTCAAGTCTTAAAACATACTGGAGCAACAGCACCATGTGGAACCTATTTCAAAGAGGACAAATAAGAAATGGGCAATATGGGATTTAAAATCATTGCCAATTAAAACAAACACCATTTACACTTGGATTTTTTGCAAAAAGGAGGAACTGAAGTGGATTTGTGTAAATGGGCTGGGGTATACCCTTCTTTAGAAGGGTGTTTTATTAGTGCAAAAGCATTAATAAGTTCATATATGAAAGGGGCTGGGACGAGGTAAAAAGCCAGCTAAAGGCTAAAGCTGGTAAACTTAGCTTACAAAAAATAAGCTAAAAATAGCCTAAAAGCAAAAGGCTATAAGCTGAATAAAACCAGTGACTAAGATGATCACCTAACACATGTTTCTCTATAATTGACTAATAGCTTGCATTAAGACTAATTTAAGGGCACACAAAGAATTTGCAAAGTGGTACAACACCCCGGAAATATAGCACATGTTTAAGCACACCAGCCTAGTGTGCTTTAAAAGCTAATTGCATAAACTGAAGATGCAAAATGCTACTGGTATAATACAAGGTCACACTCCTAAATTTCAGGACCCTAATCAAATTACGCAGATAAGCTCAACAGAGATTTTAACACTTCCAAACAAAATCAGGAAACAAGTAGACCTAAAGTAAATAAATTAAGATCCACCATCCGGCTTGCCCAATTTGCCCAAATTGAATCACAAAGGCGGAATTTCTAAAGCTATTTTCAAAGTTGAAGATCCTATTTGGCGTTTTCAAAACTTGTACTGATCTCAAATCTAATGGAGTCAGTCCTCAAATATGACACTCTAATCCTCGATGTGAAGACTATAACCCTCAATTCCGAGGCTGTAATCCTCAATCTGAAGAGTATCACCCTCAATTCAAACTCCACAGTTATCGCCTTATCGGACTGAAGGTCAGAGCCCTAAATTTCACAACCCAAATCCTGAAATTAAAGGTCCTCAATATATAAAATTAAAAACCTTCATCCCGGAATCCATTAGCTCATATATATGAATGAAAGCGGTACTAAAGAGATACATTAGCTCATCAAGCCTAAGGTGTTGAGGCACACTGTGAGACTCCAAAGGTGTATTACTTTTGGGCCGGGGAGTTAAATTAACAACAAAGTTCTCGTCACTTGTGTTGGACTGAGCATTGGAACTTGGAAGTTTAAAACATGGATAGTTCTAAGCTATTGCTCCTTCTCCCTTCCCACAGAGTAATAGGAAAGGTGATCTTAAGGGAAAGAGAAGAAATAAAGGGAATTATCCATGTTGCTCCGTTTAATTGCATAAGGGCCACTTGGTTGCAAAATTGTATTACTTGTGGTGTATTGTTGTCTACTAATTACAAAGCTACGAGTCAAATGGAAAAAGGGCTATGGTATCTGACTTTTAACATGTCCTGTTTTAATTCTCCTTTTGTTTCCTTCTAATCTCTCGATGCAATTAGGTAACAATGATTCCAGACATATCAGTTTTGAGAAATAAAACCCCTAATCTGAATAAAGCAAAATTCAATTAAGGAAACCAGTGCAGCAAAATGAAAACTAAAACAAGAAATTAGGGTTCAAGTCTAACTTCAATTCGGAGTAAACAAAGGTCCGATTTGATAATAAACAACGAATTAGAGCTCACCTAGGAGAGAAACTGGAAGAGCAACGGCTGCGCAAGGTCGTATGTAGCATGAGACCGAACCCAGACGATTCGAAGGAGGTAATCGACCAGAAAGAAGAGATGATGAGGAAGGGCAAACACGGACGATTCGAAGGAGAGATAAAAATGACGGAGGAAGAAGCGGGGATGGCGGTGGGTGGTGCAGGGCCTTGGACGAATTCGGTGAAGTCCTCTGGTCGGCGAGTCGACTCTGAAAAAGGGTCGTCAGCAAGAGAGGGAGGGGAGGTGTATGTGGATGAAGAGGAAGGTGATGTGCAAACAGCAAAAGCGATCAGAAGAAAGATAAGAAGTGGCGACGAAGGCTCCGGCGAGAGGCTAAATCCGGAGAAGGAACTACAAAAAGAGAGAGAGTTGGATAGGGAAGGACACGGGAGGACAGAAAAGCAGATCAGTAGCAAATTAGATGCAATTACCGAAAAGGGCCCGTAATCAAAAAAATAAATATTTTTAAATTCAAACTCTGATGGCCAATTCAGACCTTACACAAGGAGAGAGTGATGAGCCGTCGATCAGACCAGCCTACTAAGATCCAACGGCTAATTTAGCAAATATTTTATGAACAGTAAATTCTTACTTGCTGCTTTTATAGGAATAGAGATATAGAGATACAGATACATCACTTTCCTCATAAAAGTTATTTTTGTAGATCGAATGATTGAGGAAATTGAAGATGAACAAAGGCTAGATGAAAGGAGAACAAGCAATTTGGAGTTTCTCCACCGATGGATTTCTGTAAAACAGCACAGATCTGGAGAGGGAGCTTGCCCTCTTTTATATCCAGAGGCCTAACAAACTATAGGCGGGAAACACCCTCCACCATACACGTGTCCCATTATTTCTCCTAATTACAAAGATTGTCCCAAAACTTACTCAAGCTAACATATTATCCTACACTCCCCTTCAAGCTGGTGTGTGAAAATATATCCAGAACACCCAGCTTGGGCAAAAAACGATTAAAACTATCAACAGTAGTAAGTTTGGTAAACATATCAGCTAATTGAAAATGAGTAGGCACATATGAGGTCACAACATGCTTTGATTGAACCATATCGCGGACATAGTGGCAATCCACCTCTATGTGCTTAGTTCTCTCATGGAACACAGGGTTCTGAGAGATATACAGAGCAGCTTGATTGTCGCAAAACAAGGCTGCAGGAGACAACTGAGGACAACGAAGATCACGAAGAAGGGCACCAAGCCACCTGATCTCAGTGCAGGCATTGGCCATTGCACGGTACTCAGCTTCAGCTGACGAACGAGACACAACTTGCTGCTTCTTGGATCTCCAGGACACCAAGGAATTGCCCAGAAGCACACAATAACCCGTGGTAGATCGTCTAGTGAAGGCACAACTTGCCCAATCCGAATCACAGAAAACTCTCAGCTTGAGATTTGAATTTGCTGATAAGAGTACACCCTGACCAGGTGAGGCTTTGAGAAATCGTAACACTCTGATTGCAGCAGCCATGTGCAAATCAGTGGGTTTGCTTATGAATTGACTTAGCAACTGCACAGTGAAGCTCAAATCTGGACGAGTTAGAGTTAGGTAAATCAGTTTCCCAACTAATCTCCTGTAATCATTTGGCTTGTCAAGCAATTTTCCTCTATCAATAGATAGCTTGACATTAGGATCCAGAGGCAGCTTCAATGGTTTGCAATCCAGAAGATTTGCATCCTTTAGCAAATCTAACACATACTTCCTTTGGGACAAGAAAATTCCCTTGTCAGATCTTAGTACTTCTAAACCCATAAAGTACCTTAAATCTCCAAGATCTTTCATCAAAAAATGACTGCTAAGCATTTCTTTCACCTTTCTCAACTGAGTGGCATCACTGCTAAGAACAATCATATCATCTACATATATAAGAATTGCAGTGAACTTTCCTGAAGAAGCTTTGATGAACAATGAATAATCAGCCTTTGACTGTCGAAAACCATTGCCCAGCAAAGCTGAAGACAACTTGGCAAACCATTGCCTAGGGGCCTGTTTAAGGCCATACAGACTTTTGATCAATCTGCAGATCTGGGAGGAAGAGTTGTTGTCTTGTACACTCTCCCCTTCACCAACATAGCCCTGAGGTAACTTCATGTAAACCTCCTCGTGGAGGTCACCATGTAAAAAAGCATTGGATACATCCATTTGACTGATGTGCGAGTGTTTCACAGCAGCCACTGCAAGCACAGTCCTCACAGTAGTCATCTTGGCTACAGGTGCAAACGTTTCATCATAGTCCACACCTTTCCTTTGCCTACAACCCTGGATTACCAGTCTTGCCTTGTACTTGTCTATAGAACCATCAGCTTTGAACTTAGTTCTATAGATCCATCGACAACCAATAGCTCTCTTTCCCTTAGGAAGATCAGTAACAATCCAAGTTTTGTTTCTTTCTAATGCTCTAAGCTCAAGATTCATTGCTTTACACCACTTTGGATCCTCAATGGCTTGGTTGAAATGGGTGGGATCAGAAATAGAATTGAGGGCCAATATGTAAGACTGATTTGCAGGACAAAGATGAGAGTAAGAAACAAAGGTACTAATGGGAAATGAAGTTACCTTTGAGGATGTGGTATGAGCAGTGGCAGTTGTGTAATCTGCTAACCAAGAGGGAGCACGAGAGACCCGGCCTGATCTTCTGGGAATAACCACCTCAGGTTGAGGATTTGACTCGGAAGGCAAGACATTGACTGGTTCTTCAGACATAGGAATGTCATCTGACCAAGGCATTGTGGAAGGAAATAAAAGAGGTTTTGGGGAGGCAATCTTTTGTGAGAAATCAGTTTGGTAAGGAAATAGGTGTTCATAAAATTGAACATCTCTTGACACAAACCTGACCATAGTGAAGAGGTTCAGAAGTTTGTAGCCCTTTTGAGTGGAAGGGTATCCCAAGAACACACATGGAACACCCCGGGGATCAAATTTGTCATGAGTTCTAGTAGGATTTGAAGCAAAAGCCAAGCATCCAAACACCTTCAGTTGATGATATGAAGGGGGTTGGTGACACAGAATTTCAAATGGGGTTGTGTTTGACAAAACTGAAGATGGAAGGCGATTTATGAGGTATACTGCAGTGAGTACACAGTCACCCCAGAATTTTAGTGGAAGATGAGCCTGAAATCTCAAGGCTCTTGCAATTTCTAGCACATGTCTATGCTTACGCTCCACAACACCATTTTGTTGAGGACGATCAACACAAGATGTCTGATGTACAATGCCTTGATCAGAGTAAAAAAGGTTACATTCAGCACTTGAAAACTCCAAAGCATTATCAGATCGAATAACTTTGATTTTGCTGGAAAACTGAGTGTTAACCAACTGACAGAAGGCTTTGATCATAGAGAAAGACTGGTCTTTGGATTTTAGAAGATAAATCCAAGTAGCTCGACTAAAATCATCAACAATTGTCAAGAAAAATCGACAACCATTATGTGTTGGAACACGATAAGGGCCCCAAATGTCAATGTGTATAAGATCAAAACAAGCAACTATATTGTGTTCTTTGACAGGAAAAGGTAACTTTGTAAACTTTGACATAGGACAAATAGAACAAATGGACTCAGTTTGATTTATTGAAATGCAAGGTACATGCTTCAATTTGGACATGGGAGCATGACCTAATCTCATGTGCCAAGTATGAAGGGAACCAGGAAGTTTGTACCTACTGGATGTCAAAGAAAAAGGTATACAGGGCTTGACACAATCTTCAGTTACTTTCTTGACAAAATCAGGTTGAAATGTGCTCATCCCTTGATTCAGCAGGAAGTACAGTCCACCACTCTCTTTACTAATCCCCAAAAGTGTCCTGCTGGCACAATCCTGTATCAAACAGTAGTTGGGGTAAAAGGTTACAAAACACTGATTATGTTTAGTGAGTTTGGAAATGGACAATAAGCTGAATTTGAAGGAAGGGACAAACAACACTTTGTTTAGTTTAAGATTGTTTTCTAGGTGAATTGTTCCATGATGAGTAATTTGGGAGGTGTGACCATTAGGCATGTGGATATTGGTGCTAGAATTGTGAAGAGTAGGATCCAAAATGCGATTGAACACTGGTGTCATATGGTCTGATGCACCAGTGTCCAGGATCCACTTATCCATCATAGCATGAGCATTAAAACAAAACGAGTTACCTGCAAAGTCACCCTCTAGCTCATCATCAGTAATGTTCACCTTGTCACTTTGTGAATTTCCAGGCAGATTCCTCATGAACTCAGCAAACTGCTGTGGTGTGAAGATCACATTGCCAGATCCTTCACCATCAACCATGGCCTGAGCTGCTGTCTTCTGCTTCTGTGATCCAGTATTCCCTTTTCCTTTTCCGGATTCAGGAGGACTGGTCTTCTGTGGGAACTTCTTTGATTTCGAATGCCAGCTTGGATATCCTATCACCATCCAGCATTTTTCCTTAGGATGCCACTTGTTGCCGCAGATCTTGCATTTTTCTTCCGATTTACCATATAAGGCAGATATCTCAGTGCCATTTCCTCCAGGATCCAGCACCTCTCGTTGAGATTCTTCCTGCTGAAGCATGGAGCATGCTCCTTCGACTGTAGGTAACGGAGTCATAAGCAAGATCTGGCTTCTCTGGGCTCCATATGAGTCATCCAGACCATTCAAGAACTGAAACAATCTCGTCTCTTGTTTCAGTTGATCAATTCGTCTCAGATATTCAAGAACATCTGCACTGACATTGACCAATCTTGGCAACACATCCATAGCATCTATCTCTTCCCACAGAGATTTCATACGAGTGTAATGTTCATTCACATTACATCCATTCTGTCTCATAGCATATATTTCTTTATTCAGTTTGTATTTTCGCAAGCCATTGCTCAACGAAAATCTCTTTTCCAACTGAATCCAAATCTCATGTGCAGACTCAACATACAACACAGATTTAGCAATGGATTCAGAAACGGAATTCATAATCCAGGCAATTACCAGGATGTTGCAGGTGTCCCACTGCTCTGCCTTCAGAGCATCATCGGACGATCGCACCACCGTCCCTTTCACAAATCCCAATTTGCGCTTGGTCGAGAGATTGATCTCCATGCTCCGTCGCCAGGATCTGTAATTGCTTGCTCCTGCAAGCTTTTCCGACACCGTGATCGTTCCAGGTCCATCGGATGGATGCAAAAACAATGGACTCTGCAACTCAGCTGCCGTCGGATACCTTGCTGCCATCGTTATGCACTTTCTTCAAGCTTCAACGAATTCGCTCAATTTGTTGCTCTGATACCATGTAGATCGAATGATTGAGGAAATTGAAGATGAACAAAGACTAGATGAAAGGAGAACAAGCAATTTGGAGTTTCTCCACTAATGGATTTCTGTAAAACATCACAGATCTGGAGAGGGAGCTTGCCCTCTTTTATATCCAGAGGCCTAACAAACTATAGGCGGGAAACACCCTCCACCATACACGTGTCCCATTATTTCTCCTAATTACAAAGATTGTCCCAAAACTTACTCAAGCTAACATATTATCCTACAATTTTTTTATTATATTAAATTATTTTTAAAGATATTTTAAGATTTGATGATAATTTTATTAAATTATTGGTGAAAGTTTATGTAAAAGAGATAAATAAAGGGGAATTACTAGTAAATACCCCACTTTGATATTTGGTTTGCAAAAATACCTAGGTTTGAAAACAATTGCATCAATATATGGAAATTTGTGAAAATACCTTATTTAATTATCAAAACTACCCACCACCCCAAAAAATCAGGAAAAAAAATCGTTAAATATTTTTTGTATTTATTATTATTTTTATATTTTTAAATTATAATAAATAATTAAATAAAAAATCTGGAATTTAAAAAAAAAAATCCCAATCCCAATCCCCAACAGTTAGCCCCCGACCGACCCAATCCCAATCCCTAACCCGAACACACAAGAGTCGCCCGACCAACCCTAAGTCTTAGGTGCTCTGACCTTAGCCCGCACTAATTCTCCGGCTCCGTCGCTATCCTCACCCTCCATCGCTGCGCTCACTCTCCGACGCAATCATTCTCGGGCTCCAACTCCATCGTCGGCCTCTACTGTCTTAACCCGTGTTCGACCCCAAGAGCACCCCGACCAACCCTTCGACCTTAGCCCTATCTCTTAATTTACTCAATCTCCCGCCGATTGTTTTATCATATCCTGTCAATGTTCATATTTGGATTGTCAAGAACAATATTCATCCTGTCAATGGGATAATATTATGGTTTCAAGATATATATTGACAATCCTTTTGTAAATATGGTTAATAATCCTGAAGATATGATTTACTGTATCTTCATCGATTCTCTCCCCGATTATAGCTTCAATCATGTCAAAGTAAATCTACAACCTTGTCACTATGAACATTACTCCTGTCGTTGTGAACAAATAACCTTGTCATCTTGGACAGACCTTTAATTTCTAGTTATGATATGGATAAAATCGTGTCTTTATTCTCTTCCCTATTATAGACTTCATCTTGTCATTATTAATTATTAGCTTTGTCATAAAGAACCTATATCCTGTCAATAACAAATTATATTCCTGTCACTATTAATTCTCTTACTAGAGTAGTAATTTTCATCCGTCTATTTTAATTATTTTTAAATTTCTGAGAAAAAAATATTAAAACATTATTTTAATATATATTTCATTATTTTATTTTTTTTACTTTTCTTTTAATTCATAATTCTCCTTTTAATGATTTTTACATTTATATTTAAAGGTAAAATCATTCATTATTTTTTAGCACGAATGACCTATTTTTTAGCACAAATGACCCCCTATCCTATTTTTGCTATTCTCAGAAAATGGGTATACTTTTGCAAACCGAACACTAATTTGGTGTATTTCTGCAAATCGGCCATAAATAAATTAAAAAATATGCTGGTAAATCAAATATTAGTTCATGATTACCTGTATTTTAATTTCGTGTCACTGTAAATTAAATATTTTCATTTTCATGGTATATTAAAAATAATTTAGTAATCAAGATTTTATTTTATTTTTAATAAATATCAACCTTGTATTTTAAATGATCACAAAACCTATATTTTAACTAAGTTATTTGATTATAAGATTTTATTATTGAATAAATGGATTATTTTTACCCAATATATGATATATCTAATAAGAAGAATATATGTAGTAATAAACAGACATGTTCTTAATCAATATATATTTTTATTATTTGATTTTTTATTCGAAACCTATGTATATTGATCCAATTTCAATCGGTCAAATTCCATTAGATTGGTAGTTTTATGATGGGTCACAATTTGCAAAACACATAAGCAAATTACATTACCATGTAACCAAATAAAGGGAGGTAGGGTTTGGAAGAAAATAGATAGATGGATAAAAAAAAATTTAGCAGGAAAAAATCCGGGGAAGAAAACTCTATCCGAAGGCATCCTTTCGGATGAGGTCTAGAAGACCAGGATTATTCTTAATATTAGTACCCCAAGCAGAGTGGCAAATGTGTGCAACCTTATCAGTCACTCTATTGCCTATTCGGGGTACATGGAGGAAAGAAACCCTTTCCAGATTTGTTAAAATAGTTGTAATATCTGACATAATAAATTCGATTTCCCATGGACGTTTTGTTTTTTCTGTTGAGATGGTGAATAATTATTCTAGAGTCCCCCTCAATTTGAAGTTTGGTAATTCGTAAATGGGTCTCCCTATATACACCGCAAATCCGCATTTAGCGCTGCTAATGCAACGTCGAATGTGACGTTTTAGCAACGTTGGATTTAACGTTTCAGCAACGTTCGTTTCGACGTTGTCATTTGTCCTACACAACGTTGTGAATTGAAGGATGTTGGGCGGGTCGGACACTTTAGCAATGTCGAATCCGACGTTGCTAAAGTGGGCCTCGTCGGGCCAGACAGCAACATTGAATTCAACGTTGCAATATGAATGCAACGTTAAATCGGATGTTGTTAACAACAACACTTGGATCAACTTTGAAGTTCTATTATCTTTGTTTTTGTTGGGTAGTATGTTGGCGAAAACTTAGTGCGAAACACGTTACTTGAAAACGTTTAGATTACCTCAGTTCTCATATTAATGATAGAAGATTACAGCAAATAACTTAGTTAAGAAGTTTTTCCGGGTCGCCGTCGTGTCCCACCTCAGAGGAAATCATTTTTGTTCTCTTCCTCTGATGGTGAATCATTCTCCGGCGGCACTACGACGACCCGGAAGCGAGCGTTGCCTAAGTAGCTAAAAACCAAACCCGCGCCTACCCGCACGCCAGGCGATCTCGCGAACGTATTCCATCATGTGCGAGCCAGAGTGCCCCGGAGCTATTGCGCTCAACTCGGATGCTAGTGTCTCTCCTCCCGGGCCTATTAGTCAGCGTTATTCTTTTGACGCCCCTTAACCCGTATTCTTCCTCGAAGTTGG
Source organism: Persicaria tinctoria (assembly GCA_037127255.1). Lineage (NCBI taxonomy): Eukaryota > Viridiplantae > Streptophyta > Magnoliopsida > Caryophyllales > Polygonaceae > Persicaria > Persicaria tinctoria. The sequence goes on from JBANSL010000006.1 coordinate 73,737,924, forward strand.
ATGGTAGAGGCTGCAGATGTTAAGATCTATTTAGTGAGTTGGGACCATTGTAAATCGGATGTGAGACCGAAGGGGGCTTACCAGTATTTGTGTGAGCGAGACGTCTTCTACCTGAAAAACCGCGAAACGAAAGGCCACCATTTTTATGTGGGGCCCGGGAACCTCCTTGATGAAATGTACGTCCTTCTCAACGGACTTACCTGACCCGCGCCGAAGGAATCGACGCGGCCCAACCTGTGCCGCGGGAAGGTAAGTTAATTTGTTTTAACTACGAATGGCGGTTCCCTTATCGAGTTTTTCCTAGACAATTTGGAAACCTAGTTTACTATACCTGTCGTCGTTGAATGTCTTGAGGTTTATTAATGTCAACTCTTAATAGAATTTTACGCTAAAAATAGACAGGTTTTACATCCGCGGAGATTGACATTAGCACATGATGTGTAATCTCTTCTTTTTATCAGACTTCTCTTTCGCGTGTAATTGCTTCTTTCACTTCTTTCTCCTGGTTTCACTATATCTTAATCCGCCTTCCTCTCGTCCCTTTCGTTTCCAAAAAGTCCCCCTTTCACTATGAAGTTTTTCCTTATTTATAGACTTTCGATTCTCATGCATGTCATGCCACGTGGCGTTCTGCTTTCAACACGTGTTATACTCGTGGGATGTGGGCATGATTGCCACGTATCTGTTCCTTTTTATCCGCGGACGATTTCTTATGAGTAGCTTCTTGGACCTTCGTCCGCGGATAATAAAGTCTTCTTGTTTTGTTTTTTACTTATTTGTTTGGTACTTTTTGTGTTCTGACAGATGTTTCTCGGCCTTGGTTTAGTCACAGCTCCTCGGTCCGTGTTGATTATGTCTAGTAATTGACGCGGATCGATACAAAATATAAACATCTGCCGTTTTGTTACCGTCATTGACTCTGATGGGGTTAATGGGCCTTTTCTTTATTGAGTCATGGCCCAATTTGGGTCCATTGGGCCCATTTATGTTTGGAATTTCAAACGTCAGTAATTTTCCTATAAGTTACCCCGTTCCGTTCTCTTTTTCACCCACATTTGTCTTCTTCCACTTTTCGCGAGGTAATTCTTTTTGTTCTTGGCTGTTCTTGAGTTTTCTTTGTTGAACTTTTTGATTTTTTATCCTTTGGATCGTAGATTTGGGTATGGAATTGTTTCAGAGGTGTTTTTCGGATGGAACTTTACTTTGTGTTAGTAAAGATTTTCGTACAATTTTCTTCTAGTTTCTTTTAGAAATGGCTAATCTCAACAAGGAGGGTGACTCATTAGAAGATTTTGAGAGGGATGAAGGATGGAGAGGTGGTGTTGTTTCATCTTCTCAGGCGCGTCCGTCTCCGGAGCCGCTTTCTATCTCCTCAGGGAGTTCTTCTTCTTCCTCTGATGATTCTTCGTCAGAGTCATCTTCTTCTACGTCCGCGTCTACCCCGGATCGAATCGGACCTAATGGTAGCCCAATCAAGGTGAGAAGGCATCGGAAGCGTTCTGACCCTGATTACTATTCTTCACCTTACTCAGTTTCTTCTTCTTCGAAGGGATGCGTGGATGGTGAGAATACAACGGCTGCGGATAATTCGGGTGCTAGTTCTTCCGTGGACGCGGGGATATCGTCCGCGTCTCAGTCGGCGAATCAAGAGTCAGATGAAGTTTGGATTCCTTATGAGCTTCCCCCCATTGGTTTGGCGGAAGCTCCTAAGGTAATCCGTTCTAAGGAGAATTTGAGTGATTTGGATACCCCTGCGTATGATTTGAATGATCTTGACTCTTGTCTCTTTTTGGGGGATTTCAAACCTCTTCCTCCCCGAACCAGTCGTCCACCAGTTGTGCTCGAAAGGATTCATCCATGAAGATCCCCAATGAGTAAATTGAGGGGTTGCACTACCCTATTAAATCTTGGAGACCTTGATGCTCTTTCGCAAGTTTTTCCATGGCCAACGGGTGTCGAATTCTGTCTTCCTGAGGAAGGAGGTGGATGTCTGGATGCTTACGAAGATTTCTTAGTTGTATATGCAGCCAGTCTATCTCAAGGTTTCCGGCTCCCTCTTCATCCCCTTTTCTCAAAGTTTTTGGAGGAGTACAACCTGAGTCCTGCTCAAATTGTTCCCAATGGTTGGATGTTTTTTACAAGTTTTGTTATGAGATGTAAGGAGATCGGTGTTGCCCCCTCGTTGAAGTTGATGCTCAGCATTTTCTCTCTGAAAAAGGGGACTCAAGACACGAGATTTTATCAATGCAACTCGAGTTGTAAATACATGGAGAGGTTGTCTAGTAAACCAAACTGGAAATATAAGTGGTTTTTGGTCCGCGATAAATCCGGACAGGGCTTTGGTTGTCGAACGGTCCCAGGGCCTTTTTGCTCTGTTTCAAAACCAAAAATTTCCAACCTTTCTCAGTTCAAGTCGTCCTTTTCTCATATTCCTAGATTTCCATGGGATAAAATGTTATCCGCATTTCGTCTTGAGATGGTTGGCTTGAGCATGCCTCATCCGCGACTAGGTGGCTTCTTTGTTTAATAATTTGCACTTTCATATTTTACTTTTCTTAAAATGGATAACTTATTAGGAAGTGCATTGTGTTTTACAGATAAAATGGATTTGGATGCACTTTTGAAGCGGCATAAAGCCAAATCGGGAAAGAAAAAGAAATCGAATTTGGTAGCCAATGATCCTCCTGCTCCTCCTCCTGTCTTAGAAGTGACACCAATTGTTGATGTGAGTGTCGCGGATGAGACTGGCGCCTTAATTGAATCCTCATCATTGGTTCCTGCCCTTAGAGAAGAACGCACTGGTCCGTCCGCGCCGGAATCTTCGAGATCCAAAAAGAGGAAATTTGCCATGGTTGCTGGGCCAACCGCTTCAGATAAAAAGGAGCTTTTTCTGGAGGGTGTGGCTACGCTTCGTGAATTTCCTATGCCTGGTTTTGATCCTATTGACTTGCAAGGTCTTGCTTTCCCAGCCAAGAAACGTTGCCTCCCAGAGCAAGGATATGTTAAACGCATGGACTCTGTCTCTCTCTCCGCTTACTTTGATCGTTTAATTCAGTGGGTAAGTTTAGATCTTTTTATTGTTTTTCATTAACTTTCTTTACTTACCTGACGCGTTCCATCCTCTTACTCTTACTTCGATTTTATAGTTAAGGGTGATCCAGCCGGACGTTGAGAGACGCATGGTCTGCGGAGAAGAAGACCTCAGGAAGAAAGATGAAGAAATCAAAAAATTGAACCACAAGCTCCGCATATTAGGGAATACAGTTGGGGATCCAGCTTCAGTGGAGAAGTTTAAGAAGAGATCGGCTGATCTTCATGAGGAAGTGCAAAATCTGAAGAAAGCCATGACTGTTTTTCAAAAGAAATATGATGACTTGAAAATTTCTTCAAATTCTGCTGCCTCCCGCGTCAAAGAGCTAGAGGCTTCTGAAGGTGACTCACAGAAGCTTCTCCAAGCTAAACAGGCTATCATAGACAAGATGGAGGAGGACCTTTCAATTCTTCGAGAGGAGCTATCTATGACCAAACAGGAGCTTGACATCGTGAAGGCGCGAGCGGATCAGGATGTGGCTTTACAATGGCTTCAGAGTCCTGAGGGTTTGAAGCATCTGTCCTTTGAATGGGTCAAAACTGAGGCTGGTCTCTCTTTTCTATCTTCCGCGGCAAAGGCGTGTCTCCAGACTCCAAAGGGCTCCAGTATTCTGAAAGACAAATGTTTTAGTTATTTTCGGAAGGGAATGGTTGCAGGGATCAACCAGAGTGTGACGCGTTCGTCAACCAACCCAGGTGTCCCTTTGGAAAAATTCGAGCCTAGTTTGGAGAGTGCTGACTGGGGTCTTTCGAAGGAGGAGATGGACGCGGAAGACTCTTATTCCGAAGGCGATGACGATGACGAAGCGGAGGAAGAAAATGAGAAGGCCAATTCTCCTTGAGATACTTTGTTACTTTAGGTTTTTTTGTGTGGTGATGCACATTGGGAATCTGTATATGGTTTCCTGATTTTTGGTGTGTCATTGAGATTCTTCTTTTGTTTTGAAAATAGGTTGAAGATCTCTCTGGCTAAAACATTTGCGTTACTTGCATGCTTCGTTCACAGTAAATATTTATATATTTATATTCTGGACCTTCCAAGTGTTGAAAGGATTTGTCCCGGTGTTCAAGATTCGTCACCACTTGTCTTTATTTCTTCGGATGAGTTTTTCTTCTTAAGGCTCCGATCTCTGTCCTTTGTGATTTCTTGAGTTGAGTTAATCAGTCGCGTTACTGTAAGTATCATGTCCTCTGGAAATTTTAACCCGTGGGCCTTTTTTCAAAAGATTGAGAATGTGGAGCAACTCTCTCGGCTAGTGAGTATCTTTTTAATCTTTGTTTTAAATGAAGTTTGAGTTATTTCAACTTAAACATCGACTTGTTTCATATGTAGGTTATGCCTCCCCAATTTGAGGCTGAGTATGGACCTCTCCCTCCTCGATGGGCCTTTCTTTCGTCCTATCTCGTCCGCGATTTCCCAGTGGCTGTATCATGGAGCGAAAACGGTCTTTTTCAAATTGATAATGGTTGGGATGAATTCCTCATGCTTCATCACCTGGGGATAGGAAGTGCGATGATGTTTTTTCACAAGGGCAATGTCTCCTTTCAAGTTTGTCCGCGTCGTGAAGTCGTAAATGAACCTAAATCTACTTCGGACTCGGTCTCTTCGTCGTGTGGTTCTAACTGAATTATTTCCGCGTAGTCCTCTTGTAGCTTCTTCGAGCTTATCACTTAATATGAGTTTTTTTAATGGATCAAAATAAAATACAAAGGGAACTCATAGTTTCTTCATCATTTTCATATATTTTATCAAACTACAATAAAATGAGGGGATCTTTATTATTATTAATAATGGAAAATGCGTACAGAAACCTTTCATAGGGTTTGGATCCCTTCAAGCTCGTTACATAGTTGACGCGGCGAATTTATTGGGAGATCAAGGGCGGCCTATCTCTCCATTCTCTTCGCTATCTGGGCTGACAACGTCGACTTCAAAGATGGAATCTCCCATGTAGGTGAAGATCAACGCGGACCCTACATTGACTCGATTTGCTTGTGTGAAGTCGCGCCACCCTTGGGTTAGCCAAAAAAGGCCATCTTCATCTTTGTCTACCTTCACCTCGTGTTCCTGGTTGGAGCGGAACCAGAGTCTAGCCTGAGTATGAGCGTCTTCGTCGATTAGGACATACGCGAGAGGGAGGCGAAGGGTTTGAAGTTGTTCTTCTCTCATAATGACTCTGTAGAAAGCCCTAGGCTGTGAGTTTGGATCCATTTTGTTTTTAAGTTTGCTCTTTACTCCTGGATGTTCTGGGTGAGTTTTATACTCGTCTCGTGAGGTTTTCCTGTCTTTGGTTTCGTCGCTTCTTACCGATATGTAATTTTAATTTCTTTTGAGTTTTTACTTTTGTCGATCTTGGGAAAAGATTTAACACCTGGTAATTTTATCTTGAAAAAGATGGACGCGTGCCCTTGACAGTTGTGCCATCCGTTGCATGTCACGCATGTGTTTCTTTTTCTTTTTGTTTGATTGTCCCCCTGTGGCTAATAAGTAAGGAGTTTTTTTACTGTTTTTTCCAACCTCATCGATATGCGGGGATCTATTATAGTTCCTCCTTTGTCTTTTAGAGCAGATGGGGTTGTTGAGTTGGGAACCCACTGGGCTTTCTTTCAAGCTTGATTATCCGGAACAGTTCCTACAATTGGTGAGCTAACTATGTCGATAATCCTTAGAAAACTTACTTTTAACTAATACTTCCTTATTCTTTTTTAGTTACTTCCACTTCGGTTTGAGGAGGAATATGCTGATGCTATCCCTGGTCACGTTTTTCTATCGTCCTATCTATTGCATAACTTCATGGTTTGCATAGAGCGGCGTAACGGTGGTCTTCTTTACTTTGGCCGCGGATGGAAGGACTTTGTAGACTCACATGGCTTTGAGCAGGGGGTTTCTATGATTTTCACTCATACGGGCGAGGCACATTTTGAAGTTCAAGTGGTTGATCCGCGTGGGGGAAATAACGAGGATCGGGTCCCTCCTGAAATAATTTCGAATGGTTCTTAAAAAATGCTCAGTTCTAAATAAGGTTTTAGGCTCTTCTATTTGTTTCAAAACGTAGAGGTTTAGCTAGCTCGCGGCAGCTACTCCTGGGAATTTCTCTGTTCATGCATATTAAGTTTTTCGAGGTTCATTTGTCACGATGTTCACCTTACAGGATTTCTGAGAGATTCAGTAACAGTATTTACTATTTATCTTATGCATGGCAACTGTGGTTTTTGGTCCCAATGACGTGACATCTCAAATATATGTGTTCAATATTTTCAGTTTTTTTTTTCGACACATGTCTAGACCTTTGTTATATAAAAAGGAGAATGTAGTAAAGAAACCATTGAACCCATTGCTGTACTTTTATGATGCCTTCCATGGATGGTTCACCTTGGTCATTCTCTAAGAGAATTAGCTTTCCTGAGCAACTTCTTCGTTTGGTTAGTTCATTTGTTGTTGATTTTATTTTTTATCAAATTGGTTTATCTCCTAGCATCTCTTGAAATCTGTTTGTTTTTGTTAGTCCTTGCCCTTATGCTTCGAAGATAGACTTGGGCCAGGTCTTCCCAGGAGTATCCTCCTATCTACTAGGATTCTTCGTGACTTTCCAGTGGAGGTTATGCGTGGAGACTATAGGGTTCCATTTTTGAGGGGTGGTTGGAATGACTTTGCCGAGACTCACAGTATCCATATTGGTTCTTCTCTTACCTTTGTTCATAAAGGTGAGAATCGCTTCGACGTCCAGATCTTAGATGTCGTGGGAGATGAGGTGGACGTCGAGTGGGCTTCCTCAGAGTCAGATGGTCCCCCCTCAAATGGGTTTCGTTTAAGTCAGGGCAGAACTCGCATCATCCCAGGGCGCTTTCCGCGGATATAGGTTGAAGGATGCTTGTTTTAATCATGAGTCAACCGCTGTAATTTCTTTCAATAATCATGATACTTTTGGGGAATCCCAAAAGAGTATTTCTTTTGTAATATTTTAACTGTGGTTTACCGATGGGTTTGGTCCTTTGAAAGGTTGACCAGACTTTGAACTCTAAGGATCTGATTAATAATGAAGTGTTATCTTTTGAGAATTTGGATTTAATTAAAGACCTGTTGCGAAGCTATGCTCCAGCGTTTTAGGACTTTATACGAAGTATCATCTCTGAGAATGCAGATTCGATCAGAGGCCTGACGCGGATATAAGCTCCAGCGTCTTAGGACTTTATACAAAGTATCATCTCTGAGAATGCCGATTCGATCAGAGGCCTGACGCGGATATAAGCTCCAGCGTCTTAGGACTTTCTACAAAGTATCATCTCTGAGAATGCCGATTCGATCAGAGGCCGGGCGCGGATATAAGCTCCAGCGTCTTAGGACTTTATACGAAGTATCATCTCTGAGAATGCAGATTTGATCAGAGGCCTGACGCGGATATAAGCTCCAGCGTCTTAGGACTTTATACGAAGTATCATCTCTGAGAATGCAGATTCGATCAGAGGCCTGACGCGGATATAAGCTCCAGCGTCTTAGGACTTTATACGAAGTATCATCTCTGAGAATGTAGATTCGATCAGAGGCCTGACGCGGATATAAGCTCCAGCGTCTTAGTACTTTATACGAAGTATCATCTTTGAGAATGCAGATTCGATCAGAGGCCTGACGCGGATATAAGCTCCAGCGTCTTAGGACTTTATACGAAGTATCATCTCTGAGAATGCAGATTCGATCAGAGGCCTGATGCGGATATAAGCTCCAGCGTCTTAGGACTTTATACGAAGTATCATCTCTGAGAATGCAGATTCGATCAGAGGCCTGACGCGGATATAAGCTCCAGCGTCTTAGGACTTTATACGAAGTATCATCTCTGAGAATGCAGATTCGATCAGAGGCCTGATGCGGATATAAGCTCCAACGTCTTAGGACTTTATATGAAGTATCATCTCTGAGAATGCAGATTCGATCAGGGGCCTGACGCGGATATAAGCTCCAGCGTCTTAGGACTTTATACGAAGTATCATCTCTGAGAATGCAGATTCGATCAGAGGCCTGACGCGGATATAAGCTCCAGCGTCTTAGGACTTTATACGAAGTATCATCTCTGAGAATGCAGATTCGATTAGAGGCCTGACGCGGATATAAGCTCCAGCGTCTTAGGACTTTATACGAAGTATCATCTCTGAGAATGCAGATTCGATCAGAGGCCTGACGCGGATATAAGCTCCAGCGTCTTAGGACTTTATACGAAGTATCATCTCTGAGAATGCAGATTCGATCAGAGGCCTGACGCGGATATAAGCTCCAACGTCTTAGGAATTTATACGAAGTATCATCTCTGAGAATGCAGATTCGATCAGAGGCATGACGCGGATATGAGCTCCAGCGTCTTAGGACTTTATACGAAGTATCATCTCTGAGAATGCAGATTCGATCAGAGGCCTGACGCGGATATAAGCTCCAGCGTCTTAGGACTTTATACGAAGTATAATTTTTAAATGCGAATCATCATAGAAAGCGCCTTCTAACCGCTTTATTTGATTTTTGCGGGGGCGACTTAGTTTTATATTTACTTTGCTATTTTGATGGTTACACATAATACTTTTTTAGATTGTCCGCGTTCCAAGTCTTGTTCAGGATGATTCCTTCGGGAGTGCTGAGTTTATATGCTCCTTTTTGGACTTCCTTGACAATAATATACGGTCTTTCCCAGTTGGGATCCAGCTTCCCCTCCGACGTAGCTTGTCGTAACACTAGATCTCCTTCTTTAAGATGCCGCAGGGAAATTCATTTATCTTGATACTTGGAAAGCCTCCTCTTTTATTCTAGATCCTTCAAAGCAGCTGTCATTCGGCGTTCTTCTATGAGATGGAGCTCAAATTCCAGTGCTTCATCATTGATATCCGGGTCATAGGTTATTATCCGTGCCGATGGTATCAATCTTTCTACTGGGATGACCGCGTCCATACCAAAGACTAAAGAAAATGGGGTTTCTCCAGTGGGAGTCTTCGTTGATGTGCGGTAAGACCAGAGCACTAATGGTAAGAGTTCTACCCAACGCCCTTTTGCTGTGTTGCCAAGTTTCTTTTGTATCCCATGTAATAGCTGTCGGTTGGTTGTTTCCGCCTGCCCATTCGTCTGAGGGTGAGCTACGGAGGAGATTTTAAGATTGATGCCCAGCCCCACACGGAAATCTTTGATCGTTTCGCAATCGAATTGTGGCCCATGGTCTGTAATTATTGTTTCGGGTACTCCGAAGCGGCAAACAACGTTTCTCCATAAAAACTTTCTCACCATTTCCGCGGTTATCAATCCCATTGCTTCGGCTTCTACCCATTTGGTGAAGTAATCAACTAGGACCAAAACATACCTCAACTATCCAGGAGCAGTGGGAAATGGTCCGGGAATGTCCATTCCCCAAACAGAAAAAGGGCAAGCTCCGGCTATACTCTTCATTGTCTCAGAAGGACGGTGATTGAGATTTCCGAACCTTTGGCACGCGTCACATTTCTGTATATAACCTTGGACATCATGTCTCATTGTAGGCCAATAATATCCTAGCCTGATTGCTTTAGCCACAATAGCTCTCCATCCTTGGTGATGCGAGCAAACCCCATCATGTAGTTCCTCCACTACTTGACTTCCTTCTTCTGATGATACGCACAACAGATCAGGTAAGCAGTACCCTCTCTTGTACAGTTTTCCTTCCCGAATAGTGAATCGAGAGGATTTAATGAGTATCTTCTTAGCAGCGGCCTTGTCTCCAGGTAGGGTACCTTTACCTAAATAATCCGCGATTGGTGCTCTCCAGTCTTCTACCTCCATTTCTTGTACCTGATAGATTTCTTGGATGAGTCTTCGGTTGCTCATTCTTTCCAGAATCACCTCTTTTCCTACTTCTTCTGGCATTGCAGCTCCCAAACGTGCCAACGCGTCCGCTTGCTGGTTGTCACTTCTAGGAACAGTGGTTACACAAAAACTCAAAAAAGCTCTAGAAAGCGCATGCGCTTTTCTCTGGTAATCTGGCATTAATCCAGTCCTGGCTTCATATTCCTCTGATATTTGCCGCGTCACGACTTCTGAATCGGTGAAAACTGATATTTGCCTAGCACCCTTAATCAAAGCTATTTCCAGTCCAGCTAGCAAGGCTTCATATTCGCCTTCATTGTTGGTAGTTTGGAAATCCAACTTGTAGGCATAGTTGTACTGCCGTTCATCAGGTGCTGTTAGTGTAACCCCTGCTCCGCATCCATCTTTGTTAGCTGCACCATCTACCCTGAGTGTCCACTCACTTCTTTCCGTTGGAGAGCTTGATTCGAAACTTGTCTCACTAATGAAATCAGCCAGAAATTGAGCGAGGGTCGCTTTCCGCGGAGTGTATTCTATCTCAAATTCTGTGAGTTCGACTGCCCATTTCATCATTCTCCCTGATAAACATGGCGAGTGGAGGATCTGTCGCATCGGCAAATCTGTCATTACTCGGATTGGATGATCTTGAAAATAAGGCCTTAGCCTTCTTGCCGCGAATGTTAAACACATGATCATTTTCTCCACTGGTTCATATCTTGTCTCCGCGTCCTGAAGAACACGACTGATGTAGTAGACCGGGAACTTTTCTTCTCGCGTTAAAACTGCACTGATGGTGACATTTTTTACAGATAAATACAGATGGAGGATTTCTTGTTTCTCAGGTTGGTGAAGGGTGGGAAGCGATGTTAGAAAAAGTTTTAAATTTTCAAAGGCTTCTTGCAATTCGGGAGTCCACTGTATCGGTCCCTTTTTCTTGAGTAGAGCGAAGAAAGGCAACGACTTATCCGCCAGGCAGGAGCAAAAACGGCTCAAATAGTTCACTGCTCGATTTAGAGATTGTAATTCTTTGATTGTCCGCGGTGGTTGAAGATTTTGAATTGCTGTAATTTTTTCAGGATTAACATCAATTCCTCTATGGCTAACCATAAAACCAAGGAATTTCCCAGAATCAACCCCAAAAACACATTTTTCTGCGTTTAAATTCAAACCTCCTATTCGAAGGGAATCAAAAGTCTCCTGTAAATCCGTGGCGTGATCTTCTGCTCTTTCACTTTTGACGACAATATCATCAACATAAATCGAAACATTCATGCCAATTTGATTACGAAAGATCCGATCGACTGTTCTCTGAAACGTTGCTCCCGCATTTCTGAGTCCAAAAGGCATGACGCGGTAGCAAAAGATTCCATGGCCGGTGATGAAAGTCGTAGCTTTTTTGTCTGAAGGATCCAGGTTTATCTGATTGTATCCTGAGTATGCATCAAGAAAACTAAGGACTTTGTTTCCCGCGGTTCCATCGACAAGTTCATCTATGGATGGAAGTGGGTAACTATCCTTAGGGCAGGATTTGTTAAGATCAGTAAAATCAATACACATCCTCCACTTCCCATTAGATTTCTTCACCAGGACTACGTTTGAAAGCCATTCAGAATCTTCCACTTCTTCTATGAAGCCAGCTTCTAAAAGTTTATTAGTTTCTTCCCTTGCCGCGACAGCTTTTTCTGGTGCCATTTTTCTCCTCTTCTGCACTACAGGTTTCGTTCCCGGGCGAATCCTCAAAGTATGTAAAGCTATTGCAGATGGGACACCTAGCAGGTCTCGAGGACTCCATGCAAAGATGTCTCTTGACCTTGCTATGATTTCTAAAACTCTAGCTCTTTCTCTTACTTCCAATGCTTGTCCCAGATAGACTTTTTCCTTCGAGTTAGAGAAGGGTGTAAATGCAATTTTCTCATCTGCGGTAGACATCTTGACTTCTGTCGGCCGAACCTCCAATTCAGCTTCTGAGAAATCAGCTGAGTCACTGTCTCCGACCTCGGATTCGCAATTCTCACTTACACACATTACTTCTTTATTTTTCTTGATGGAGGTTAAGTAACAGCTTTTGCTTTCCGGTTGTTGTCCGCGGACCTCACCTATTCCTCCACCTGGTAACGGGAATTTCCCCAAAAAGTGGTAGATTGAAACTACCATTTGGAATTTGTAAAGCGAGACACGGCCCAGCAAAGCATTATACACGGTGGGAATTTTCACTACCGTGAACACAATATTTTCCATACGCCTGTTAGGAGGCGTCCCCAGAACCACTGTAAGCTCGATTGTACCGGCCACCTGTACTTCTCCTCCTGAAAATGTGATTAGCGTTCCTGGATACGGTTTCAATGAAGCCGCGGAGATTCCCATTTGAGAAAATGCTTCCCACGATAGGATGTCCACAGAGGACCCGGTATCAATAAATACTCTTTTGACGGTTTTGGCAGCTATCTGTGCGTGAATGACCAGTGGATCTGAATGTGGCATTCTTATTTCCTCCGCGTCTTTCGGAGTGAAGGAAATGTTTTCATGCTGCGTGAGAGAAATTCTTCTACTTGACGCGGATGGTGGTTGTCTTCTTTCCCTCTCATAGTTTCTTTTTTCCTGCCTGCTAGACCCGGCCATAGACAAACCTCCCGCAAGGGTGTTGATGAAGCCTTCCGGTTCGGGTATCTGACCTCCTTCTGTCTTTCGAGCTTCTCTTTGATTGACAAATCTCTGAGCTACTGGTGTGTTGTTGTATCTCCCTCCGCGTCCTCTTCTTCCTCTCCCTCTTCCCCGGTTATGGAATGGGAGATCTCTACGCGGATCATGTTGCCTATCAAATCGTTCTTGTGGATTCCGAGATTCATCAAACCTAGGACCTCTGTCCTCCCATCGAGGTCTGTGATCGGGTCGGTTCTCCCTCCTAGGTGGAGGTCTCACATCGTGATTTCTGTATTGATTTTCTCGTGGATGATGAGCGCGTGGAGGATCTTCCCTACGACAAGATCCTTGACCTCTTTCTAAGTTCATGTGCACTTCATCACGATGGGGACGGAAATCTACTGCCTCTGAATGATGTCTAGGAGGCTTGGCTTTCTCCTTTCTGAATTTTCCTACCAATTTCCCAAAAGGTCCTGAATTCCCAATATTCGCCTTTGAGCTGGACGCGGCTGCTTCCTCTGCTTCAATCTGTCTAGAGACTCGCTCTCTTAAGTCATCATAACTTGTGGGCTTTTTTCGAAATAAGTATGTCTTAAAATCCCCTTCAGCTAAATTGCCCATAAGTATGATAATAGCTGATTCGTGATTGAAGTTAGGGATTTGGACTACCATACTGGTGAAACGAGTGAAAAAATGCCCCAAGGACTCCCCAGCTCCTTGCCTGATGGAATTTAAATCAAGCATAGTCTTCTTTCTCGACCGCACACTTCCAAAATGAGAAGTGAAGATGTGAGACATTTGGGCGAAATTGGTCACGGACCCTTTGGGAAGGTTGGTGAACCAAGTTAGTGCGATCTTTGTTAAGGTCGAAGGGAACGTTCTGCATAACATGGCGTCATTGTACTCGTTAATCCCCATTGCGGTAGCAAAATGACAGAGATGATCTTCAGGATCAGTTGTTCCGTCATACTTCATGAGGTTCACATCTCTCCATCGCTTCGGTACTGTCGCGGAGCAGATCTCTTGAGTAAACACTGATGGGAATCCGGCTGGTGCATTCTCGTTTGTTTTTTCTACAGAGTCAGATTTAGTCGAGGTCGAAACATCTGTCGACCTATCTCCGCGTCGATGTTTACCTTCTCTGTGATAGTGATCATCTTGCCACGTCTGGTATGGCACTTCTTGGTTCTGAAAACCATAGTTCCAGTTACTGGGATTTTCATAAACAGTGTTACGACGATCAAAATTCCCATACTGTCCTTCTGGCCTATAATTTCCTTGTTGACGCGGATTCTGTCCCCATTGATCATAGTAAAAGTATTGAGCCTGCTCCTGTTGAAAAGGATTTGGCTGTTCGTGTCGTGCTTCATAATACTAGAAGTTTTGTGGGATGAATCCTCCGTCTAATCCATACTGATTACCGTAGGGTTGAGGAGGAGTTTCGAGGTTCTGTTCCCCCATCTCGGCATTAGGATTAGTTTGGCTATCACCCATTTCCTTGCTATTGTGAATCTGTCGTGTCAGAAAGTTCGATGTTAGATATCTGAAAACTTACATTTGTAGATTTTAATCAACTTAAAATAGGAAACCCCTTAGTGTGAGGGGGTTTCCCACAGACGGCGCCAGTGAAAAACCGCGAAACGAAAGGCCACCGTTTTTATGTGGGGCCCGGGAACCTCCTTGATGAAATGTACGTCCTTCTCAACGGACTTACCTGACCCGCGCCGAAGGAATCGACGCGGCCCAACCTGTGCCGCGAGAAGGTAAGTTAATTTGTTTTAACTACGAATGGCGGTTCCCTTATCGAGTTTTTCCTAGACAATTTGGAAACCTAGTTTACTATACCTGTCGTCGTTGAATGTCTTGAGGTTTATTAATGTCAACTCTTAATAGAATTTTACGCTAAAAATAGACAGGTTTTACATCCGCGGAGATTGACATTAGCACATGATGTGTAATCTCTTCTTTTTATCAGACTTCTCTTTTGCGTGTAATTGCTTCTTTCACTTCTTTCTCCTGGTTTCACTATATCTTAATCCGCCTTCCTCTCGTCCCTTTCGTTTCCAAAAAGTCCCCCTTTCACTATGAAGTTTTTCCTTATTTATAGACTTTCGATTCTCATGCATGTCATGCCACGTGGCGTTCTGCTTTCAACACGTGTTATACTCGTGGGATGTGGGCATGATTGCCACATATTTGTTCTTTTTTATCCGCGGACGATTTCTTATGAGTAGCTTCTTGGACCTTCATCCGCGGATAATAAAGTCTTCTTGTTTTGTTTTTTACTTATTTGTTTGGTACTTTTTGTGTTCTGACAGATGTTTCTCGGCCTTGGTTTAGTCACTACCCACCAGAAAAAATCCCTAGGGCCACTCCCTGTGACCGAGAAGAAAGGTCTTGGTGTGTTACCGGCCGCCATCTCTTCTTCCCTCAAACGAGATGTTGTAATTTCGACCCTCGCATGGCGTAATTTATAGTGGGAAATCCTTTCTTGATTTTTGTGAGGGTTGCATAATACAACGTCGAATATGACGTTGTTAAAACGTTACATTGAACGTTGCTGCAACATTCAATTGGACGTTGTTACAACGTTACATTAAACGTTGTGTTATGAGAACTCCCATAACAATGTTTAATTGGACGTTGCTAATTAGGCCATCTATAAATACGGCAACATCTGCGTTTCATATTGGCATACACAAAACACACGTAATGGCATCAAGCCCAAATTGTTTTGTTAAATATGGCATGTTCAATGATGGAACCCATTTCATTGTTGATGTGGGGAGACACCCTCGTTCGCCGAAGTTGGATGCTTGCAACTGCAAGCACATTAACTATACACATTATTTTCGATGCAATCTATTTTCTGTGCAGGTTTGCCGCTTCCTGGAGAGGTCAATACAGTTGCAGTTCGGGTGTTAGGAGTGTGACGACAACCCTGCATCTTACTATACACGGATGATTGAGCAGATAACGGATCTATTGATCGTTTTGTACGACGACGTGTCTTTGTTGCGCTGTCGCAGAGTAGCACAGTATGCAGTTGATACAGTAGTGTGCCCTGCCCAAGATCTGATGATGACATATGCGTTCCAGCAGGTGCAGATTCAAATATACCCAAACATTCCTGAAGAGTTGGTCGGTAGTTGTAACGTTAAAAACCGTTTGTCATTTTAGATATGGGGCCAACTGATGTTTGTTTTGGTTTAATGATTGCTTTTTTATATTGTTTCTACGTCTTCATAACAAAAAACATTCAACTTTCAACTCTTAAATTTATAGACAAGAAAACAAACAAATACAACACGGATAATTCCAACTTTCATGACTCCTAAACATGGTGTAGATGGTGACCTTCTTGAATCCGCAATGCTCTAAATCTATCAAATTGGTCTTGGAGGGGAGTATCCTATCCGTTGATGCTCGGGTGATGGTATGTTGTCTATTCATGCGTTGGAGGAGGTAAAAGGCCGTTGGGATGTAACCATATCTACAAAAGGGCAAAAAGTATAGTATAATGTTAAGTGGGGTAATTAATGATAGTTAATTTATGGTTGGAGCGAGAGTAACACATATCATACTCACCACTGCGAAATGATCTTGGTTCCCGATGCATGTCATGCCTAGTATGGCCACGTGAGGTGCGCCATTTTGTTGTTCGGTGTACATAGGGAGGCATGTGAACGACATGTGCCAAGATAAGACGACAAGGGGCACCTGGTAGACGGTTGCGAACACAAGATCCATGATCGACAACTCGATCTAGTATCTCCGGTCACCTCCCACTATGCCGGAGTAACTCTGCAGGTCGACAAACTCTCGGACCGAATACCCTCTCATGTAACAACCAGCGTAAAGGTGATAGTTATGCTCCAAATGGTTGCATAATAACCCTCTCATATCTACGAACCGTGCCTCCTCTGGCCGTAACATCAGTTGCGCCAAAGCTCGATATCCGCAGTGACCATCTCCCACCGTGTTGACGGCTGCCGCAATGTGCCTGAACATGAAAGGGTCCACATTGTTGTCGCCCCAGCTAAATCCCCAATATTGTGCGTCAGACGGAGGTCGGGACTGTCGGTCCCTACCGCGGCGACCTGATCTGGCTTCCTCCCTTTCAAAATTCGCCCGATATTGCTCAGATCGCAAGGGATTCGTTCTGCACAGGTTCCTCCTCCCTCTAGGTCTACCCTTTGACCGTATGCTACCCCGCTCCGGTGGGTGCAGATCAAGGTCACAAGCTTCATTGGATGCAGTGTACGAAGCCGACCTAGCATAGGGTAAGACCGCATTGTCTGATTCATCCCACGTCAGATCCATCCAAAATGGGTGGATGTCGTCAGGTGTTATTGGAACTCCTTCAGCAACAAAACGCTGAACGTCGTGCACACAAAGTATCCCATAGCATATTCTCCAATAACGGTCGACGCACTCTGAAGCTACTGTTTTGTCGACAACTTTCCTCCAATGACCGTAGAGAAGTTCGAAACACTTCTTCGAAACCACGTGCTTAATATGTTCGAATAAGGGGACTTCGTGTGCGTTAGTTGGCCACTTGAAACGATCTATCTCCAACGCAGTCTAGATCTCGTGTACTTGACATTCATTCACTCGATGAATGGCATCCACCACGACACATAAATCACCAGTGGACGAGTGTAATGCTTCCTTTAACACTTTATGTTGACCTTCAACCCTACACGATGCATCATGTGCTCGAGGTGAACGACTGTCGAAATGTAGTAAAAGAGTGACAAGGGTAACGACGAAAATGATATGCGTACCTATTTGTTGTCCTCGTTCCAAAGTTCAGGACGTGGTCGGTGTGACATCTGACAACGCTCGTCTGATGGATGAGCCACACTGTTTCCAAATACCCCATGACCCCGGGCATGGGTTGCCATTGGGCGTGAAGCCATCTACGCCTCCTCTCGAACGACTCCTCCGTCGAAGACGAGAATAAACCCCACACCTGATTCTTGAATAGAGTTGAAAGTTGCAGATTTTTTTGTAATCATCAAAGCAGCCTCTTCGCAGTTGCGAGTTACATGTAACCAACATAGTAGATGTTGCACATCGGGGAAGACGGCCCTAAGTGCAGCGAGAAGGCCCAACTCTTGATCTGTCATGATCGAATCGGGCACCTTACCCTGAAGAATAACATGTAGGTTGTTGAGCACCCAAGTGTATGTGTCCGTGTCCTCGCGAGCCATAAAGGAATATGCGATGCAAAAGTTATTTCCTGTTGGCGTTAAGCCGACTATCTCGCACAACGCGACGTTGTACTTGTGGACGCGGTGCAGCAACGTACGCACCTTAGCATAGCACTCTATATGGTAGAAATGTACGAAGACATAGGATATAGTACTTACACGTTGGTCTTGTACGTACTATCCATGACGATGACGTAAGGGTATTTGTTCAAGAGACGAATCCCATCTGGGTGTGCGAGACAAAGGTCATTCAATACATTGTCATCATCTGGGCTTCTCCTGAATTCGTAGTAGTAGACCCTTTCTCGGAGACGATGGAGGGTATCTTGGGTCATCGTTCGATTTCCTATCTCTTCAATGGCGAGCTTGTTGAGGGTGTTCTCCAATGATAGCGTTGAGGTGATGCTATTCGCATCTTCTTTCCATAGCCCGTACGAGATGGCCTTCGGCGGAGTTCCTATGTCTTTCATCCACTTGCACATTTTCTTCTTCCCTGGTGTCATCCTTCCCGCGTAAGCATGACCCTTCTATCGTTGAGGGAGGTGATGGTTGTGCATTCCATTTTGCACGGTCATCGTCCACATACTCGGTCCCCCCTCATGACCGAGTAAAGAGAACGGGCGGTTTCTTAGTTTGCTCTGCGTGCTGCGAATCTGCTTCCCCCTTTTGCGAAACACCCCATATTGCTCGCACGCTAACAACACGCCACCTGGTCGGTTTGAAGCGGTCGACCACGATTTCTTGATTAATAAGACTGATGTGATCGTAGTCGCTCATGAGCTTGACTCTTTTTTCCTACAAGGGTTTGTCTTCGGAGCAGAACATCAACTTTCATTTGTGAAGACTATTTGGTGACACCTCGATATTTTGGCTCGTTCTGGCTGTATGAAATTCCGATTGAAGCCAATTAGCACTTGTTGGAAAGATATTTTAAGTGGCTACAACTTTATTAAAGAATGCAATCATCAAATCAGCTTGGAAGATGGACGAAATCTGGCATCTTTGGAGCAGTTCAAAAACCATGCAGCTTGTCGGAAATGCAATAAATGAAGACGGAATGCAATCAATAAAGTCGGATTAAATGACGGGGCTTTAGAGATTTTCGAACTTCCATATCTTTGATGGCAACCAAGACCATTCGGTTCCCCCCATTATGGTTGCCCATCTCTCCATCATAAATCTCAGAAAACCCTTTCGTGTTATCCGTCATTAGTTTATCGATTTATTTTAATTTCTTTTATTTTTCATAGCATCCATATTTTCCTATATAAAGGGATGTAAGAACTTATTTTGGCAGGGAAGTGGAATTTGATAAAAAAAGTGAGCCTTTACCTTTCAGTGATTCGGGTCAAGAATCCCGTTCTTAGGTGAGAGGGCGGGAACAAAACCTTCGGTGAGAGGCTGAAGGAGATTCCTTAGTGAGAGACGACGGAATCAAAGCACTAGTACAAAATGACTGATTAAGAGCGGTTTTTTTTATTGATAAGGATAGCGCTTATTGAGGTGTTGTTAATGAAAGCGCTGAGAGCATTTTTAAGAGCGCTTTTTAAAAAGCGCTGTAAAAAACACAAGGAAAGCACTCGCTTTCATCCTTCTTTTATATATTTTTTTAAATTCAAAAAAGGATAGCGTTTTTTCATAACAACCGCTTTCTATGATAATATTTTTTTTAAAAAAAAAGAAATTGTAGCTTTGAAAATCGGTTATACTAGCACAATTTACGCAAAACCACCGATTCAACATGGCATCAGTCCACCACCCCATCTTTACCACTTCCACCTCTCTTTGCAACTTCCCTGTATCGGTCAAAATTTATCACATTTTCGGAGAGACACCATCAGTATGTATTATCAAAGTTCAAAACACTCATAAACAAGAACCCATGTATTAATGGCGTATGAGAAGAATTACAAATCAAATTGTCCATAAAGTCTGCAAACTTACATAAAAGTGGAACAATTGATGGAAGTACAGAACAATTTGAACAACAGATTGAACTTGGTGGAAATACAAAAAAATTAACCCTAGAGAACCACATCAGTACGTAGGAGATCGAATGAGCCTTTAAGGATGGAGATCGAAGGAGCAGGACCTGGGTAGGAGAACGTAGGAGATCGGAAGCGGAAGCAGCCTGATGGTTGTGCTTGAAGGTGCCTTTAAGGATGGAGATCGAAGGAGCAGGACCTGGGTGGCGTCGGAAGCAGAACGTACCGAAAGCGACCCTAGCCAACTTCTCGATTGCATTGGAAGCAGATCGAAATGGAAGAGGCTCAGTCCACCGGAAGTAGCATGGCTCAGTGGAGTCAGAAGAGGAAGCGACTCAGTCCACCGGAAGCGCCGAAGTGGCCTGGCTCGGTGACGTCGGAAGCCGAAGATCGAGGTGGTGAAGAGGGAAGATGGAGGCGGTGGGCGAAAGACGGAAATGGAAGATGGATGCAGTGGCCTGGTTCGATGCGTCGGTGGGCAGAGGAAGATGGAGGCGGTGGGCGGAAGACAGAAATGGAAGATGGATGCAGTGGCCTGGTTCGATGCGTCGGTGGGCAGAGGAAGATGGAGGCGGTGAGTTGTGTCTGGTGAGATAAGGAGGGTTAGGGTTTTTTAAAGTTTAGAAGTTAGAAAGTTGTCTAGTGGTTTATTAATTTTTTTATTTGGTAAATTAATATGCAGCCATAACACTTATCTCATAAAACCATTATTTAAGTGAAAAAAAATTATTTTTGATTTTGTTGATTTTTTTTATTATTAAATTTAATAGCGTTTTTTTTTTTTGAAAAAGCGATGTGCTTGTTTAAACAAGCATAGCGCTTTTTTTGAAAAAGCGATGTGCTTGTTTGAACAAGCATAGCGCTTTTCTAAAAAAGCGATGTGCTTCCCATATACTAATAGCGCTTGTGTTTAAACAAGCGCTATGCTTGAAAAAAAAAATATATAAAAAATAAAGTAAATACATTCTCAGCGCTCATTTCAAAAAAGCGCTATGCTTCCCATACATTAATAGCGGTTTTGAATAAGCACTTTTAAATTTTCGTTGTTAATGATTTAATTTGTACTAGTGAAGGGTCGGAAACACTCGAAGTGCGAGGCCGAGAGTGTGGAAGATCGAGTGTTAGAGAGATCTCGGAGTGCGAGGTCGAGAGCGATCTTGCATCACATATCCTTCAACCCCCATCCCCTACCTTACCATCATTCTAAGGCCTTTCACAGCCCCATCATCACCCTCAATCATCCCCCAAAACGTCACTCACAAAACAGGCCCTCAATCCCTCTCAAACGAGCCCCGTTCGGAATCGTCTCTACACACGCGACATCTCGGGAAAACGCTGTTTCCCGCTTCGTCTGACCTCCGATTAATAAGATATGCCCTAATCTGTGATCGAGACTTCAATATCTACAAAAGTAGTACTTGCACGTCCCCAGAAGCCTAGCCAATCGACGAGAAATCGGTAATCTTTGAAGACTGGTCCGTTGACTCAGAAGTTGTCCACAATTTTCCGACTTCTCGGAACTCTCGTCGCCGGTCCTTTTGCTCGAGCCCGGGTCCGAGCACGTCAAGTGGTATCGAGCTTCGATAACTAAGTGGTTTCTTCCTAGTTAAAATATTCAAGAAGACGAGTTCCAAGCTTTTGTCATAAGAGTACATCCGATGGTCCATTCGAGCCTATGATGATGGGTACTTTCATTGGAGCGACATGGATGGTGCTACATATAATGTATTTGATTAAGAGTTCCGGATGAGGCTCGACATAAGAAGAAAGTGGAACCACCTTGGCAAGAGATCCGCAAGCTCGTGGAAGACTCAATGCAACAAGTACAGGAAATGTGAAAAGTCGTCAACACATTGGGGTCGACGGTATCGAAGCCCACAAGAGCCCCACCTTCCTCTTCAAAGACGACATCCTCCACGGCCATGGGCGAGACACTTGAGATTAAAGAAGGAAAGTCCAATGATGTTCCTATTGAGATTGCGAATGTCAACCCTGAACTTAAGAAAGATGAGGAAATCATCCAAGTTCCCAAGGTTGCACTTTCCATGAAGGAGAAACAAATGGCAACCGACATGCCTAGCTTTCTGAATTCCATGTCAAGTAAGTGGTTAGATTCTTGCTTGCCTTTCACGGTTCAAGAAGAAGAGGGGATTCAAGATCCGTTCAAGAAAGAAGAAACATGTCCGAAAGAGTCACTTGTTTCCACCACGGATTCGAGGACGAATCCTTTTCAAGGGGAGGAGGATGATGTGATCCTAGTCATTAATGAGCTCGAATTCTTTATCTTACAAAGCTATGTTGCCAGGGCCGAACATCAATCCTCGTTTGAGAAAACAGCATGGCAACACCGTGGTATTTTGGCTCCTTCGGGCTGCATAAAATTCCGATTGAAGCCAATGAGCACTTGTTGGCAAGCAACTTGACGAGAAGGTTTCTCGACCAAATAAATTTGTAGTCAAGACCCCGCTATAGGATAGTGGAGTCCGGTTCGTCCTCAGGAGAGAAGTCAGCGGTTCTAAGTTTAGTGTGTTTTGGGGTTCAGGGATAGCGGGAAAAGGTGATGAGGGTAGCTGTCGACAAAGAATAGAGGGGTCGATGTCGAGGGATGGAGAGAGAATGGTCGTTTAATATCGAGTAGAATATGTGCCGAATAAAAATAATAAAATAAAACAAATAAAGATGCAAACTTCCAAGGTTAGGGATCACCACAACAATAAACATATGTGCAGATCATAAATCACATAAAGATGCATGTTTTATATCAAAGAATCAACTTTCGCAAATTCCAACAATTTAGGTGATAGAGGCTCTCGCATAAAAACCTAATTTGTTTCTACCTTTTCTTAATTAGGATCAACCAACTTTCGCAAGCAAACCCTAATTACTATCCAATTGATAATAAGATCACTTTCGCTTCAATATCATGAATAAGGAATTTCCTCAACTCTCGCAAAGGATTAAGCACATAGGTAGATGATGATAAAGACATATAAATTCATGGATTTATAAATCAAACACACATATCTATGTTGGGATCACCCCAATCAAACACACATATAAATTCATGGATTTATAAATCAAACTAAAACTTACAAAACCTTCCAAACGTTTCGCTTCTCTCTCTCTCTCTCTCTCTCTCTCTCTCTCTCTCTCTCCTCCTTGCTCCCTAAGACGACTTTTCTTGAATGAATGAAAATCAGGCCCCTAGGGCTTTATTTATAGCCTTCTAATCCTTGCTAATCAAGGATATAATCTTCTATCTATATCTACTTAAAGCTTAAAGATAAATAAATCGCTTAAAGAAAATAAATCTTTAAAGAAAAACTATATCTAAACTAGGTAATATGTCTTCATGTTGGTAGATCTTCCTATATCTAAACTAGATAGATGATGATAGATTTCGGCCTACTCGACCTCCTTCGTGCCCAAGGAATCCTAGCTCGACTCGGATTGCTCAACCGCGTAACGCGTTTTCGGACTTTGCTCGTCGATCTCGACCAGGCTCTACTCGAGATCGAGTACGGTGGTCGTCGACTTGGCCTGGCTGGGCTCCTCGGGTGGCTCTGCTCGACAAGCTCGGACAAGGCTCCTGGGAGTCGTCGATCTCGACTTGGGTGTACTCGAGATCGAGTAGGATTCGTCGTCTGGCTGGCTTGGTCGAGTGGCCCTGCTCGACATGGCTCGGATCTGGTGGTTCTGACTCCTCGATCTCGACAAGGCCTCCTCGAGATCGAGTAGGGTTGGCTCGGCGTCTCCGTCTTCGGCTTCTCGACTTGGCACAACTCGTCGACTCCGGACATGGCTCCTCGATCTCGACAAGGCCTCCTCGACATCGAGTAGGATTCCGGGAGTCGGGTTGTCTCTGACTCAGTGTCCTTGATCAGCTCTGCTCGACCAGGTCTGCTCGACAAAGTTGGTCGATATCGAGTAAGATGTACTCGATATCGAGTACACTTGGCTTCAGCTTTCTGCTCTGTTCTTGAAACGCACTTTCCCGAGTCCTCGTTTGTCGGATTGACGCATATGACCATGCGTTGGAAAGCTCCTTCCGAGGGCTACAACTCTCATGAAGACATCAAAGCTTGATTCAGAACGAAGAATGATGAAAAATGGCCTTTTCTCCAGCTGCACCATTCTTAGCTTCTCCATGAGTTTCCTTTAAGCTCCAAAGTGCGTCCGATTTCTGCGAAATATAACCAAAACTTGTGTAGACCTCCATATATTCCATATATTGCAAATAAGTGTAAACTACACAGATTCTGTATTATTCTAACCCAAATGCATGCAATGTATGCAGAAATCGATATAAAGTAAGTGTAAAACATGGCGAATTAGGCTTACATCACTACTTTAAGTGGCTACAACTTGAATGAAAAAGACTTCTCCTAAATCATCCTTGAAGATGCTCGAATTGGATGTTCTTTCTAGCAGCTCCAATATAGATGTTTTTTCCATGCTTTTATTTCTATCAAATAAATCCCACATCGATTATAGATGCTTGGCGGGCAATATTTTCATCCTATATATTGCTTGTAAAACTTTCATTTTAAATCAAGTCAAGTTTAGTTGAGTTAAAGGTTAAGCCACTAAATAGCTTCCTATGATTCCGGATTAAGGATCGAGTTCTTGGTGAGAGGCTAAGAGTAAACCCTTTGGTGAGAGGTCGAGGGTGACACCCTATTGAGAGGTGAAGGTGTCAAAGGGTCGAGATCCTCGAAGTGCGATTCTGAGAGGATTGAGATCGAGTGTAGGGGATTCAAGGGTGAGAGGCCTACGAATCTTGCTCTATATATCCCTCTTTTCAGTTTCCATAAACCCCAAAAATTAGCCCCACAAAAAGAGTGTTCGAAAGCTCGAGCCTTGGTCGATCCTGGTCCTCGGGTCTCATCAAAGACCATGTTGTTCTTCACGCCGAGTTGCTTGAAATGGTCGACCATTTCGTTCCGGGATTGCCAAATACGGACGTCGGTAAACGTACTTGTAAAGTCTTGAAACTAGATAAAGGCATAACAACGTACATGCACTTGATATTACTTAAATGGTATATATTTACTTCGGGTTAAACATGATAATGGAAAAAAACATAGAGACAGAGAATACAGCCATAGGATTTTACCTATGGGACGACATTGCTTCGTCGTGCGGGGGGGTCGACTTGTGCCACCTCCATCGCTTCTTCACTTTCTGAGGATGACATTTTCCCATCTACGAATGAAATAACTATTGTCTTGAATTGTGAGGTAAATGGATGCATTCATTCGGCCTGATGGTGGAGGTATATAAGGGCATCAGAGGGGGACCATACATGACATCAATTACGCGTTCTATGTGTCAGTCGTCAAAACGTCATATTAGACGATGTGAATGGGAACATTCCCCAATTACAACGTCAAATCCAACGTTGTAAAGGGTTTACAACGTTACATGTGACGTTGTAATTGGGGGCACGATATAAGGCCCCTCTGGTCTCCCCTCCACTTTATCACACCAAACACCCAACACCCAAAAAGCCCTCTACCATGCCTTCAACTCCGTACAGTTTCGTCAAGACAGTTGAGTTCTCGGATGGCACCCATTACACTATTAGAGTGACGAGACACAGTGTGCCGGCTGAACGTCACATTTGCAACTGTATGCACAGGAAATATCGCATTTGATTTCCATGCTGTTTATTTTTTGTGCAGTGTCATCGCCGGTCTGAGATGTCAAGGGAGGTGTATTTCCGTTGTATGGAGTCCGACCGAGACCCTGAGTCGTACTACACTCGCGTGTTGGCCCAGACAAAGAATAACATCAAAAGTCTTTACAGCGATGTGAGTCATTCGCATCATTGTCGAGTACGTGGTTGACTTAGTAGCGCGGTTATTGACTGTTTACTTGGCTGCTTGATATTAGTCTGGGACGGAGTGGATGCCCAGTTATTGACTGTTTTCATTGAGCACTGGCAACTGGAGACGAACTCTTTCCACTTCCCATGGGGCGAGATGACCATCACCCTCCACGACGTCGCTTGTCTGATGGGGCTGCCGATTGATGGACTGCCTTGCGAGCCTCTCCCTGACTATCTTCCACTACAGCTCGAGCCTCTCCTACAGCAGCTGTTTCGTTGGACCGCCCCCCAGCTGAAGAAGCATAGGACGGCTTGCAGAGCGCCTATCCCGCATTTGATGACTGTGGGAGGAGAGGCACGGCCGCCGTCTGGAGCAGTGGGACGACCTTACACCAGAAGGCAGAGAGTGGCAGCACGACCTCGCCGTTTCCTTCTTGGCTACGTTGTTGGGTGCGACGCTCTTCATCGACAAGTCCCAGAGCCGCGCACACTTCTCGTTGTTCAGGCTCGTTTGGGACTTGCCGCACTCCGGGAGACTAGTTTGGGGAGCAGGAGTGCTTGCCTTCCTCTACCGGGGATTAGGGGAGACCACGAGAGGCGATGCTAAGGGGCTACATGGGTGTGCTGCACTGTTGCAGGCAACCTGTTTCTTTAATACGGTTAATATGTTCCTCTGCTTGCGAGTTACATATAATAAGTGCTCTAATGGTTTATAATTTTCAGGCTTGGATCTGGTCGTACTTCCCTTGTTTTGCGGGTCCGCTTCACCCGGACAAGGATGCACTTGCTGATGATCCCCAATACATGGCACGCTTCGACCCGTCGAAGGCCGCAAAGAGGGGAAACGACAAGGAGAGTCGCAAGCGTGAGAGGAGGCTTCGAGCACAGGTGGAGCGCATGACCATCGACCGGGTAACCTTTTTCACACTTTCTTTGATTTTAACTAAATATGTCGAGTAAAATTGTTTCCCTTATATCATTTTTTGAACATAGGTCGAGTGGATGCCTTTTGGCAAATACCTGGATTCTGCAGGGCAGTTTCGCGCCTCCACCTATCGAGGCACCCTCAGATTCGGTGGCGTCTTTGAGCCGTACATGCCAGATAGGGTGCACCGAAAGTTCAGCCACGTACAGGAGTAGCCATTGGCCGTTATCTCTCTGTCCTTCGTGTAGTGACCATTTCGCCTGCAAAGGCGTTGCATCGTGACGTTCGACCTGCAGCACCACCGTTGGGCAGATTAGGACGATGAGAGATTCTACCCTATCACCGGTCACCGGAGGACGATCGAGAGCTGTCAGGGAGGCGTCTTAGCTGACTACCTTGCTTGGTTCCAGTCCCAAAGTCGAGGTCATGTGTTTCCCACGACAGTGGTACCACCTGACGCTCATCCGGCTGCGCCTACCCACCCAGACGACGTCATCAGACTAGATGGGGATGAGGCCGAGACTACTGCGCCAGGCCCGGGTCGACGAGATGACCCAGGCCATTCAAACATTGGTCGGGCATCCCCAGCTAGACCAGATGTATGAGCATTTCATGGGCTACATTCGATCTCTGCAGTAGATACATTATAGTCCATTTGTTTATGACATACATTTCGTATTTTGTCGGTATACTATATTTGTGTATTTCATGTTGTTTGCGTTATTATTTTCGATGGTTTCTACTCGATCACAACAACAAACAATCACATGCAAACGCTTCACTTCATAGATAACGATCAGATTAAACATCGAGGCATTACTAAAACTAACAAATTACATACATCGAGGCATTACCACAACTAACAAATACAATATCGATAACAACATAATTTTTTCTTCATATCGACCAGGCTATTCTTAGTTCGTCTTCGAAATGATTTTAAGGTCCTCATTCCCTTTTATAGGGGTGGTTGATTGGGGGAAACATGGAAGTTGTCACAACGTCAAATCTGACGTTGTGACAACGCTGAATCCGACGTTATTACAACGTCAAAATAAACGTTGCCAAGCCCGCCCTTAGTTTGCCTCTGGGGATTTGAACGTAGCAACAACGTTAAATTTGACGTTGTAGCAACGCCCAAATGAACGTTGCTAAGCCCAATGGAGCCCGTTTGGGATCCAGGTTGCAACGTCCGTACCGACGTTGTTACAACGTCGGATCCCCTTCCCTTGGGCAATTTTTACCAACAAATGCAACGTCAAATTGGACGTTTTAGCAATGTCTAATCCAACGTTGCTGCAACATCCAATCTGACGCGTCATTTACGGTGTATATAGGGAACGCGTTCGTAAATTTATTGCGTTCTGTACCCCGAGTTTTAAAGCAAGAGCTTCAGCTTTTAATTGACTTTGATTACCGAGTTTTTTATATCTTATGTTGAGTGGATGACCTTCCTAGTCGCGGATAATAGTCCCAGATGTGCTTGCCCTGTTTAAGAGGGAAGAACCATCAGAGTTTTTAATTTATAAGTTCCTTTGGGTGGCTTACGCCATGTAATGTTTTTGCATTGCGTTTTTTGTAGTCTATCAGGTTTGGTTCGTGGGTGAATGTCGGAGTCAATCCCGAGTTCACCCTCAAGATTAGAAGATTTGCTCCAATTTAACTCGTGTGTTTTGATGATGAGGAGCGTGGTATCTCTATTGGGAATTGGAATTGACCTGAAGATATGCTGATTTCAAGAATACCAAAGAGTCCACCAACAGAAGGCTAGCTTAGCTTTGGATTTATTTTTGATGTTGTTCCCAATGTAGGCCATAACTGGTTTAATGTCTCTCGATTGCTAAAGCATCGCATCTATAGTTGTATTGGTGTCGGTTGGGAAACTGAGGATAAAGGTCGTGTATTGGCATTCCAATAGAAGATGGGCATCATCTTCTACCGCACAATTGCACAAACAACAAGTGAGGGGCACCAAAGCGCTCCGTTGTGCTAATCTAACGGCCGTTGGAAGACCATCCTAAGATATTTTCCATAAGAAATTTTTAACCTTTGGTGGAATGTCCAGGTTCCAAATCCAAAAATTAGGATCAGGACATTGAGAAGACTGACCTGAAATTAGTTTATATGCACTCGAGGTGGAGAACCAACCCTCCCTGTCCGGCCAACAATATAGTCGGTCCTCAAAGGGAGCAGATGACAAAGGAATATCCAGGATTTCGTTGACAATGTTTGAAGGTAGCACCTGACAGAGCTTCTTGTACTGCCATCTACCAGCCATGATATAATCACTAACAGTCTCCTCAAGATTAACAGTTGGAGGGCATTCGCCCCTAGCATTAAGTGAAAGGCACGAGATCCAGCTGTCTGACCAAAATTTTACCGATTTTCCATTTCCTATTGACCAGATAAGCTTGGCTTTGAAGAATCGATGAAGGTTGTCAGTTTGGCCCATTGCCAAGATGAATCACCTTTTTTTTCCTATATTCTAGCAAATTTGAAGACCGGAGATACTTGTGTCTAATAATGGAAACCCATACATTTAATAGTTGGCTAGAATCTTCCATAAAAGTTTCATTTGGAGGGCTTCATTCATATATTTTGATTTTCGGATTCCAAGACCACCAGCTCGTTTCTGTCTACAAATCCTATCCCAGCGGATAAGAGGGCGGTGTTGAAGATCCTTATTCTAGAAAAAAGTTATGTTCACTTGATCTAATAATTTAATAACTTTGAGAGACTATGATATTTTTTGAGTAAATTGTACAAAATATACCAAAAAGAACCCCCACTTGCATAACTGACACTCCCCCTTGAAATTTTGCATAAATGTATACAACCCACCAAAACATTTGCACAAGTGACCGGTTTTTTTTAATCTAAGTAACCCACTATAGCCTATACATTTCCATGATCAATTAAAGAGAGGGACACATGTCAGACACAGAATGGGTAAAAAAGAAAGGGACATGATGATGGATGACATTATAGGGGGGCACATGTCAGAGGGAGAAAGTAGTTGTAGAGGAAAGAGACATGATCCAATTTACATATTATATATGTAATTTTTGACATTCAAAATATAAAAAAATAAAAAAATACCACGATACTAGATTCATTTTGCTCTACCCATAGACATCAATTTCGCATATATTTGATCATATTTTGGAAAACGTTATTTTCATTGCGTTTTAAAGCTTCCTCCATACTTTCTCAAGCTTATAAGCCATCATTGGTGAATATTTTCAGTCACACATTTTTTCTTTACTGGTATAGATTTTTTCTCTACTGGCATAGATTTTGTAATTACTAGCACTTGTTTTTGCAACATGAAACCTTTAATGTACACACTTGCATCTCATATATAAAAAAAAGGGAGATATTGTTAGAACTAAATGAGGGAAGGTCGTGCCGACGCCGTTGAGCAAGATTAGAAGGGCCAACCATTTCACAAGGCAGGGCAAGCATAGAGGAAGTGAAAGTCGGTGACGAAGAAGAAACTGAAGCACCATCCTTCGAGCGTGGGGGAGATTTGCGCACACACACACAAACACACACATAGAGAGAGAGATCGCATTTGGAAAACGAAGAAGAGGGCGAGGAAGGGAAGAAAAACCTGAGGATTTTGAAGAAGAAGAAGAATAGCCCACCCACAGCGAATTGGCAAGGGATATACCTCTGTTGGCACAATAATTAACGGTATTGGCACAAAAAATGTCTAGAGCGGAACGTATAAAATTGTCTTGCCACGGGATACACCAAACACTGGTTTTTGTCCGAGTCGTATGACTTGGCACGGGATACACCTTATCTGGCAAGACAAAAACCATTATTGGCACATAAAACATTGTTACTGACACATAATAAATTATCATTATAACTTCGGTTGAAGGAAACTGAAAGCAAAGTCGAGGAAGTTCGCGTACAAAACTATTCTTACATACGGAAACGCAAAATAAGGGCCAAAATGCTTAGTTGTTGCCATTGAAAATATGAGGCGTCCATTTGGTCCCATTCTGATGGTCGATTTTGTTCAAGTCCTCTAATGCAGTCCATCTTATCCGGTTCTGCACCTCCTCCTTGGACTTGAAGAACAAGCTCCCGTGGATGTTGGTGTTGTTGTATCGAGGGTCCCCTAGCAGCGGGACAACTTTCTCCACCATCTCTTCCCCTTTGCCACCGCACCGCCCATCTGCCACAATAGTAAAAAATACGAGCTCCTTCTCCCCTGCACTCGTAAAAGCATAATATGGTTTTAGCACTTTCGATGGGGATATGAAGAGGAGTGGAAGTAGTGATGGCCATAAAAAGAAACCCACAAGCTTACTTACCCATTTTTGTGAATATATACTATATGATGTTGACACTTGTCATTCTTCCTCTGACACGTAATAGCTAGTTGTTGTCCCGTATTCTTTAATGACCGGCATATAACTAGTAATTGGGTCCACCTTTGCTTCCCGATCAGCTTAAAAGGAGAAGCTTTTACTTCCCCCCTAACTTTGAGCTGAGATGGAATGGTGGTGAGATCCCTATACAATAGAGAAGCTTTAAAAAGTCAATCATTTATCCCTTCTTTTTTGGCGCCAATATGGAGTGCATTAAATGCATTTAATGTGCATGTCATCATCCCCTCTCTCTTCTACCTCTCAAGCCGAATGATTCATTTGTTTCATTCTTCCTACCCTCTCCCATGGTGACACATGTGCTCTCCTCTACTCTCCTAAAAATAGCAATTAACTCCCTCATTGCAATTTTTACAGTAGCACTGCTACTTTTGCCAAACAGTTTTATTTTTGGTATATTCTTGCAATTTTGCCATATTTTTTTAATAGTCAATTTATGGATTTTCATCATCATCATTATTTAATTAATAAAATTAATTTTAAAAAAAAATTAATATACCGTGCACAATGTTCTAAAAGGCGCTAGGCGGCCGCTAGGCGGTGGGTGGCCGCCTAGCGCCTAGGCGGTTAGGCGGGTGCCTAGGCGGCGCCTAGGCGGACTTAGAACAAACTTGATTATTTCCTTATATTTTGATGAATAACACTTGTCAATAATTCATATAATGTAATAATAATCCATAATATCACTCATAAACCCAAATTTGTAGTAGTTGACTAACACTATAGTAAATAAACGCAAAAATACATGTCTGACTAACAACTCTAAACCTCCTAAAATCCAAAACTATAAGTTCGACTGAAAAGCAAATGCATCTCGACATGGGGGATAAAAAAACCCTAAGTCAACTAATCATATGCTTAGAAACGCAAATTGAATAATCGTTGGACTAGGCGGTGCCTAGGCGGGCCCAGGCGGCGCCTAGGCGGGACTAGTCGGGCCCAGGCGGCGCCTAGGCGGGACCAGGCGGTGCCTAGGCGGGACTAGGCGGTTCCTGGATGAATTTCCGCCTAGAGGTCCGCCTAGGCTTAAAAATTCCTAGGTCCCGTCCCGCCTAGCGCCTAGGCGGCGCCCAAGCGGCGCCTAGGCGCGATTTTTAGAACACTGACCGTGCAAGATTACGAGCAATATATACTAATTTATAAAAAAAATCGCGAAAACGCGGGTAATAAAACTAGTTAAGATTTAAATGCGCAGAGTTAAAGAAAAAAAGAAGAAGTAGGTTGATGAAATTCAATGGCCGGCAGTGGTTGTAGGTAGGGATGATATTCGAGCCGAACGAGCTGAGATTGGCTTGTTCAAGCTTGGCTCGAACGGGAAACGAGCCGAGCCGAGCTCGAGCCCAAATTTTATTCGAGCTTTTTTAGGCGTTCAAGCTCGGCTCGCGAGCCCAGTCTTAGACTCGAGCTCGGGCTTGTCAGGCTCGAACAAGCCGAATGAACGAGCCTAAGCTCGTTCGAGCTCGTTAGCTGGGCTCGTTCAAGCTCGTTCGAGCTCGTTACATCACTGAAAGCCTAAATGGTCAATCAACAAATCCAGAACAAATATCAAAATTTCAATCTCCTCCTTGATAGTTAATCAACACGTACGTACACAGAATACACAATCTCCATTATTTCCATTATCTTGAGCAAATTAATCAACACAGAGAGAAAGATGAACATGGAGGGAGTAAGAATACACAAATTAATTGATTATCTCGAGCAAACAAGAGGAAGATGAACATGGAGGGAAACACGAAGAGTGCGAGTACGAGCACAAATCTGAGGACTAGAGGAGGAAGTAAGGCCGAGGGTCGAACGCTCGAACAGGAAGCGACACCGCACATGTCGTGGTGGCGTGGTGCTGTTGCAGCCGTTCGCCGGAAGGAGAGAAGTTTGCGGTTTGCCGGCACCGGCGGCGGCCTAGGAGAAAGGAGGAACTAAGGAACTGAGGGATGGGAGGGACTAGGAGATCTAGAAGGGGCGGCGATTGAACGAGCCAGGAGAACTGGAGAAAGATTGAAACAAGGAGGAGCGGCGTCCAAATTTCAGGCCTCCCCTCCTCCTACCTTATTTTACCCCGGGGGTAATTTCGTCAGTTACCACATCCTCAAGCTTCCGAGCTCGGCTCGAGCCCAAAAGTTTGTTCAAGCTCGGCTTGATTTCCCTATTCGAACGAGCCGAGCTCGAGCTGTTCGACTCAGATAACAACCCCAGTTGTAGGATTTTTATTAAAAAACAGAAGCCCGAGTGCGAGCAGTCTCCTCTTCGCAGCGGATTGGAGGAGTATTATTTTTTAATGACATTGGAGGAGTATTATTAATAAGTGAGGGTCACATCCACCTAAGATGTCTTTTCATTTCTCCATTGCCGGTCTCCAATAACCAGCAGCCGCCTCCCTCCCTTCGACTACGCCTGGGCCGCCGCAAAACATCTCTAAATGGATTCCATCGCCACCGCACCCACCACCCGGAGTCACTTCTGCTCCGCCCTTCCCGCTTCCAATCGGCACGCCCACCGCCTCCTCCCTGCATACCCCTTTTCCATCGCCTGCAAAAAGTCCCCTTTTCCTCTCTCTCTCAAGGTCCGTCTTTTTTCTCTCTCTCCTCTCTTCTGTCTCCACACTATCAACCCAGTTGCCATTCATTGCATTCGAGTTCCATTGATTTTTTTTGCTTTTCGTCCTCGACAGTTTATTAATGCAATCAGTTTTAGGTCAATTGGGTCGGAATTTTTCCACCATAGGGTTTTCGGCTGATATGTAATCTCTTGAGAGTCAGTTCGGTTGTCCATTTTCCGCATCTTATTTTCCTCAATTACATGATTTGTTAATTTTATAATAAGGCTGGTTCTGACCAACTCTTGTATTCTGCCTGGTACGTTTGTCCTTCAGCTTCACAAACAATCCCTCGGTGGGGCTAATCAAGCAACAAGAGTATCTTCACCGACTAAAGAGGAGGGAGTAATCTTCAAGTTTGTATCCTTCTCATTTGCTCGTCTCTTATGATGTATGCTTTCTCTTTTTGAGGATTTATTATTTGTGGTCGTTGGAGTTTCTTAATGTACAATAATAGACAAAAAAAGAGGATTCCTTACTGTAGTTTTATCATCTTTAGGAGCTTAAACGTTATGCCATAAGTTGGAACTTAGAATCTAGTCTATGTTTATGTGAGAAGCTTGCTGGATTTGAATATTTCATATCGAGTATTTTGTATTTGATATGTGATATGTAATTTGCTGAATGTACATTGCACCCGCTAAACTAAGACATTCATCTTTGTTACTTGTTTGTAGTGATTTATGTACTAATCTTGAAAAAACTAATTCTCCCAGTTTTCTTTGTGGTGTTATTAATTTCATAGTTGCTCTGGTTTATGGTGATTCCTCTAGTTGGTAGTAGTAATCTGTCGCTTTGTCTTTGATCTGCTTTATAGTGAGCCATCCAAATTAGAAATTGATTGGGATAACCTTGGATTTGGATTTATACCTACGGATTATATGTATACGATGAAATGTGCTCACGGAGGAGAGTTCTCAAGAGGTGAACTGAGGCGGTTCGGAAACATTGAAATTAGTCCCTCAGCTGGTGTCTTGAATTATGGGCAGGTTAGTAGTCTTAGACTGTTTGCCCTTTGAAACTATTTTGCATTTCTTTTCTTATAGGTATGTCATCCTTTGCTGGAGTTTTAGATCAAATTACTTCCTGATTCTAGCATTTGTGTATATTTTTCAGTGTCGTTCGAAACTACCGATCAATAAGCATTTCCTTGAAGAGTTCAATGTTTTTTTTTTATCATTATTGTTAACAACGTACATCATTTACCTTGGCTTTTGCATCCATTTTTCTATTATTATATTTCATTGAAATTTATCCATTTGTGTTTTGTCCATATCTTGCTAATGTCATTTGTATTTTTCTTATAGTTATGTTGTAAAAAATTTGATCATTGAACAATTTGTTATACGTAATTTCACCCTCCTAATTTTGATCAAAATTAGGGGATGAAACTATGTGTAGCAGCGTGTTCTTCCCCCTTGTTAAGAATATTGTTCAAAACTATTGGATCAGTGAACACTTTGTATTGAAGCTACTTGAATTCCTGTTTTTTGTAAATAATTGGAAATAAACAGTGTTGTCTTTAATGGGTCAAACCTGTAAAAAAATATCCATTTAAGTGGATTAGAGATGCTCATACCTGACATACTAGATTCATGAAATCATAACTTTTTATAGCCTTCTACATCCTGTGCTATGGGAGCTAAAAAGAGGCAGTTTGTCTTTCATGTGCAATTAAAACCCTTTATGTATCTGTTTGATAAGCTAGGTTGTTTAGTGAAAATATGAGCAAATTGACTCTTGCAAGACAGAGATTTTGTGGATCTTATGACCTGGTCCCTCATTTTCTTCTGGAAAAGTTAAGATTTCATTAAGTGGTCCAAATTGCAGTGTCATTTATGTAAGTGTGTGTGGTTCAATCAAATCAAGTCACTTGAACCAATTAAACGCTGTTATGTTTAGCTTTAAAATAAGAAGTTAAGCTGTTAAGTTTTTATTCGTATTCATTCCTTGCTCAACTGCTCCTACTCAATAAGCAGTATTTCTAAGCATTTCATTCCTACCCTTTATACTTTGGATTTTTTTTTCCTCTGTATTGGATATCCCTCAGGGATTATTTGAGGGCATGAAAGCATACAGGAAGGAAGATGGTAAAATATTGCTTTTTCGCCCTTCTGAAAATGCACTGAGGTTGCAGATGGGCGCTGAGAGAATGTGCATGCCTGCACCAACTGTTGAACAATTTATTGAAGCTGTAAAAGACACAGTTTTAGCAAATGAACGCTGGGTAAGTGTAAACTACATTATGAAAGCTTGAAGGTCTGTTTTTTTTTTTTTAAAAAATAAATTATTATCAGGTACCCCTTAGCGATTGTATTTAATCTTTTGTTTCAGATTCCTCCTGCGGGTAAAGGTTCTCTATACATTAGGCCATTGCTTATGGGGAGTGGCTCTGTTCTTGGGATTGCTCCTGCTCCAGAGTACACATTTCTGATTTATGTTTCACCCGTAGGAACCTATTTTAAGGTCTCAATAGACGATCTTGTTTTGTTTTTTCTCATCTATTTCCCGATTACTTTGATAATGGTACATTTTTATCTGGCTTCCTTTATTTATTTCTTATTGTGTGGTGCAGGAAGGTATGGCACCAATTAATCTAGTGATTGAAACTGATGTACACCGTGCAAGTCCTGGTGGGACCGGAGGAGTAAAAAGCATTGGAAACTATGCAGCCGTAAGAATTTAAGTTATAGTATTACTTGTGAATTTTCACCTAAATGAAAATGTGTTATTTTTTTTAATGCTCTTTCATATTCATATGATAAATTGTGACATACTCTCTCTGTCTCAAAATACATGTCTTTTTAGGACTAAGCACGGGAATTAAGTAGGTTAAGTTTAATGATTAGATGTAAAAGTAGTTTAAGTGTAATGATTAGACTTTGATATTATAGTATTTGTTTTTGTTTTTTTTTAATTTGTGAGAGAGTAGAGGTGATATAAAAATAAGAGTAATAATTAGACCTAAAAAGTAGGTTAAGTGTAATGATTAAATCTAAAAAGAAATGTATTTTTGACAAAATTATATGGGCTAAAAAGACGTATTTTGAGACGGAGGGAGTATAGGTTAACTTGTCCTTCAAAGAGAAACTTGCTTAGTACCTTTGCATGACCTTTGTTTTGAATATGTATATAATATCACACACTTTTCTAACATAAAAAATATTAATATTAGTTAATAAAAATTAAGCATTCTCTAATATGTTCAATAATTAAAAAAGATAAAAATACTAAACACTACTCCCTCCATTCGGCAAAGCATGTCATTTAATATTCACGCACACTTTTTTAGGATGATAAAAATTACTCCCTTAGTTCTTTAATATTTGACCTTTTACTATTCAGGCACGTTTTTTAAGGTACTAAAAACTATAAAATATTAATGTTTTTTAAAAAATTTTAAAATAATTTCATACTTATTAGTAATAAGTATAATATTATTAAAAACTGTTGAATAAAAAATTAATATTTTATATAGTTTTTATCTATCTAAAAAAACGTGCAAAATTGAAAAAGACAAATATTAAGGAACGGAGGGAGTATATCAAATAGCTATTTTTCACCATATATTTTTTTAACAATTTCGTAGTTATTATTAATAAGAATCAAATTATTTTTTAAAAATGGACATTTTATATAATTTTTATCACTAAAAAAAGCGGGTGTGAATAGTAAATGACACGGTTTTTCCAAACGGAGGGAGTAGTATGGAACTTAAAGTATTGTAATTAAATATAAATGTATTGTTGTTCAAATATTTGTAAAGTTTATAAATATTATCTAATATAGGTTTGGTTATGATTTTTGTAAAAAAAAAGAAGAGAAAGATCATTAGTTAAAAAAGGAAATATAGGAAACAAAATAAAGATAAACAACAACAACATGCCCTGTATATCCCACTCAGAGCAGGATCTGGGGGTCAAATTGTACGCACCCTTGCCCCGACTAGGTCGAGAGGGTGTTTCCTAGTGACCCATGACAAAACATATAGGAAAGATGATTGCCTCATTCTACAAACTATAATTTAAACATGAATATAAAAATAAAAGGAGAAGCGGTGAAAAATATGCGCGTGAGAAAGTTGGGATAGAAGGAAAATTCTAGTGTTCGTCGACCCAAATAACACTCCTCCACTGTATCGTATCGCGTGTCATCTCCTCATTGAGTCCCAGAGCGGCTAGGTCATGTCTAATCACTTCATCCCAACTCTTCTTTGGACGTCCTCTACCTCGACGAACACTTTCGATAGCCAAGTTGTCACATCTTTGCACCGGCGCATTTGGATCTCTCATCTGTACATGTCCATACCATCGGAGTCTCGATTCCCGCAACTTAGCCCAAATACTAGTCACTCCCACCTTTTCTCAGATAATCTCGTTTCTGATTCTGTCGCGCAAAGTAAACCCACACATCCACCTAAGCATCCTAATCTCAGCCGCCAAGAGTTTCGTTGAATCTGTTCATGTGCCTTAGTTGTCGCCCAACACTATGCTCCATATAATAAAGCCGGTTTCACCACAACTCCGTAGAACTTACCCTTGAGCTTGAGTAGAACTTTTATGTCACATAAAACTCCTGACGCATGCCTCCGTTTTTGCCAGCTTACTTGAATCCGATGCTTGACATCTATGTCTACACCTCCATCACTCTGAATCACAGATCCCAAATACTTGAAACCGTCTTTCTTCGGAACAGGATTCCCACCCATGAAACAAAATAAAGATAACCACTTAAAATGTTAATTAAAAGATAAAGTTAACTTTGTCTTGCAAGTTCAAATTTGAAAGTTTAAAATAATGAAGATCATATCTTTACCGTTAGTTTGCTATAAAATATAGATAAAACCATTTTTGTTAAAAATATAGGTAAATCTGTTAGAGTATATGGTTAAAAGATTAGGGTAATTCAACTCAATAATATATTTTCATGTAAAAAAAATTTATTTGTGAAAGTATCTTTTTGGATTTGGTTATATCACAACATGAAAAATATATAACATTCTTTAATAGTAAGTAATTATATGGTTATCATACATATAAAAAAAATCCAACCACATTGATGAGTAATTATAGTTATAATCTAATCTTAATTAATTAAAAAAAACTTTATAAATATGTTAGATATTGGTCTTATATGTATTTTTTAAGTACTTAGCCGGTTCGGGTGTGAATGAATGAATGAAATAAATAAGTTAAAATTATATTATAAATAATTAACTAATTAAAATGATATAATTGATACAACAGGAATCCAAACAGACCCGTATTTTCTAAGTAGGTAGCCTGTTAGGTATGAATGAATGAATTAAATTAATTAAAATTAAATTGTAAATAATTTAAAATGATATAATTGATAATTGATTAGTATGTAATCAATTTTGATGTAGGCAATTTAAAATATATTAAGATGAATTAATTGAAAGGAAAAAGTTGGTAAATAATTGAAAAACCGGAGAAAGTTACAATATTAAAAAAACGATAAGATTAGTATAATTTATAAAACATCTTTCTTTCATTGGAATAAATGGATAATCACAATATTAAAAACCGTTTTTTAAAAAACTTCTTGATTATACTTACCAACCATACGAGTAGTTTAGATATGTTTTTATTGTGATTTTTAAACTTATTTTATCCACTTAATTAGGCAATTAAAATATATTAAGATGAATTAATTGAAATATATGAAGATGAATTAATTGAAAGGAAAAAGTTGGGTAAATAATTGAAAAACTATTATTGATCAATATATCTATAGTAAAGGAGACGGTACCACATAGCGTAGATGACTTCTTCTTTAGTACTCCCTCCGTTAATTAAAACACGTCGGTTGTTAAACTTTCTCTTTCGCCTTCTGAAAGAGAAAGTTTGGCAAGCGGCTCAGCAAACACGGATTGGGGATCAGCTAGGCAATGCAGATGCGATGTGGAGCTCTTTGGCGGGTTGTATTCGCAGTGTGGGTAGAGAGGTTTTGGGGGTGTCTAGAGGAGGGCTTGGGCCGAGTCGGGGCGAGGCTTGCTGGAATGAAGAGGTGAAGGCTAAGGTTAGGGCGAAGCAGGTAGCGTTCCAGAGATGGTTACACAGAGGCATTGGAGAAGATGGTGTGGAGCTCAGGTGCATGTACAATGCGGCTAAAGGGGAGGCAAAGCGAGCAGTTGCTAAGGCTAAAGACAAGTATTTTGAGAGTATGTACAAGGCCCTTGACGAGAAAGGAGGGGACCGAGTTCTCTATCGCTTAGCTCGACATAGAGAGAGGATGAGCAGAGACATCGACAGTGTCAGATGTGTCAAAGATGAGAGTGGTCTAGTGTTGGTTGATGATCAGCAGATCAAGAGACGATGGCAGAGGTACTTTTCAGATTTGCTCAATGAGGAGTTTGTCTCATCGGATTGGAGTTCCGGTCCATCGGAACGTATCGAGTATGGATTCCACCGGCGTATTTCAATAGAAGATGTTAAGGAAGCTGTCTGTAGGATGAAGAACGGTAGAGCTTCGGGCCCAGATGATATCCCTGGGGATGTTTGGAAATGGTTAGGGGCCAAAGGGTTGGCACGGCTTACTTCGCTTTTCAATACAATCCTAAGGTCAGGTAAGATGCATGCGGAATGGAGACTTAGTAAATTGGTCCCAGTCTACAAGAACAAGGGGGATGTTCAATGTTGCAGTAACTACAGAGGAATCAAGCTGCTGAGTCACACGATGAAGTTATGGGAAAGAGTTGTAGGAGTTAGACTTCAGAGATTGGTCAGCGTTTCCGAGAATCAGTTTGGCTTTGTCCCGGGCAGATCAGCAGTGGAGGCTATCCACCTGCTTAGGTGTTTGATCGAGATGCACAGAGACAGGAAGAAGAATCTGCATATGGCCTTCATTGATATAGAAAAAGCATACGATAAGGTTTCGAGAGGGCTACTTTGGAGTTGCTTGGTAGAGAAGGGAGTGCCGGGGTCGTATATCAGAGTCATCAGGGATATGTACGAGGGTTCGCTGACAAGTGTTAGAACGCCATGTGGTGATTCTGAGTATTTTGAGGTTCGTGTGGGGCTTCACCAGGGTTCAGCGCTCAGTCCGTTTCTTTTCACTCTAGTTTTGGATACTCTTTCTTTCTGCTCCACTCCAAGAAGAGGTTCCATGGTGCATGCTGTTTGCTGACGACATTGTTCTTGTGGACAACTCAAGATCGGGTTTGGATCGCAGACTAGAAAACTGGAGAGAGGTGTTGGAGTCTAAGGGATTCAGAATGAGTAGGTCCAAAACCGAGTATGTTCAGTTTCGTTTTGGCGCTAACAGGGACCCAGGGGCATCAGTTTCATTGGGGGACGTTATTGTCCCAAGGAAAGAGTATTTCAAGTACCTTGGGTCGTACGTCCAAAGTGATGGGGGTGTCGACAGAGATATCGAACATCGATTCCAGGCGGGATGGCTGAGATGGAGAAGAGCGTCAGGGGTGCTATGTGATAAGAAAGTTCCGACTAAACTGAAAGGGAAGTTCTACAAGGTTGCTGTTAGGCCGACCTTATTGTATGGTTCAGAGTGCTGGCCCGTCACCAAAGCTCAAGAACAGAAGTTGGCAGTGGCTGAGATGAGGATGTTGCGATGGATGTGTGGGCATACGAGACTTGACAGAATCAGAAATGAAGACATTAGGAGCAAAGTTGGAGTTGCAAGTATTGTGGACAAGCTGAGAGAGTCCAGATTGCGGTGGTTTGGGCACGTTCGGCGGAGACCTGGATCGGCGCCTGCTCGTAGGTGTGAGAGTTTGGAGTTTGGAGCTATTTGTAGGGGTAGAGGTAGACCGAAAAAGAGTTGGATGGAGGTTATTAGGCAGGATCTTAATCTGCTCAACTTATCGGAAGAATTGACTTTGGACAGAGACCATTGGAGGAGGGCTATTCGGGCTTCGGATGTGTAGTAGTACTAGGCTGGGGGTTTTGTTCTATTGTGGTTGCTTTTATTCCGCCTCCCTCTTTGCTTCTTCGTGCCTCTTTGTCTACTGTTTAGCGTGCTTTGATGGGATTCATATGTCTACTATTTTGGGTCTATCGGAAACACTCTCTCGGTGTATTCGGGGAAAGAGTGCGTACATCCTGACCCTGCTTAATTGCGGGATTTACTGGGT
Source organism: Persicaria tinctoria (assembly GCA_037127255.1). NCBI lineage: Eukaryota > Viridiplantae > Streptophyta > Magnoliopsida > Caryophyllales > Polygonaceae > Persicaria > Persicaria tinctoria. The sequence continues at coordinate 73,779,536 of JBANSL010000006.1, forward strand.
AGTTGTTGTTGTTGTTGTTTTAGGAAGTAAATCTTGTTAAGAAAAACTTCATTTTAGGAATTTTGACATCCACTTTACGAAATTGTCCTTGTAATGATTAGATAGTTCTTAGTTGTAGTTTTTGAGAAAGCAAAAAAGTAAAGTAATAATTAGGGGTGTAGGTGTTTTTTTTTTCTTAATAAGTGTGTAGATTTCTAAAATGAATGTTTTAATTAACGGAGGGAGTATTATATATATTGATTGGCTGTAATTTAAGCTATCTGGGATGCATTGCATTTGGTGGGACATGCTTTTCTTTTATGTTTCAAAAGAAATCTGCCTAGTATAGCTTTGCCAAAAGGAACCATATCTTCTTCTTCTTCTTCTTTTTTTAACACAACTTGCTTCAATGACAACCTCGGAAAAAAATGAACAATAAGCAAAATTTGGATGTCAAACATGTTTTGCTGACACTAGCATAAAACTATACTTTTTAATTGATATCCACCATAAGAATTACAGAAAGCAACTAATGTCCCTCTCCTTCCATGAACTCAAGCACGCCCAAGTAGATATGGTTGTCATTTATGGTGATTCAATTTGTCTGGTTTCGCATTTTTCTGCACGACTTCAGTAGGTCAATATGGCCTCTTTTGTCCACAAATTGCGATTTCTAGGCCATTCAATGATATTTGTCAATCCTGAATGTGTTTATGCTTCAAGTATGTCGCACATGTATCTGAATTCCATTGGTAGAGCTAATAAATTGGTTGATAGGAGCCATGTGCTGGGTTGATGAACTCTAGAGTCTAGCTTAGTAAAAGGGAACAACAACAATTTTCTGATTTTCATTGAATTTGCCTCTAAAAAGTTCAGTAACTTTTGTACATATTTGTGCAGGTTTTGAAAGCACAGACTGCTGCCAAAGCAAAAGGCTATTCTGATGTTCTCTACCTGGATTGTGTACACAAAAAGTATCTTGAAGAAGTGTCTTCCTGTAATGTTTTTGTTGTACAGGTGTGCTTCTTGAATTGTCATCCCAAGATTTGTAGTGTATTCTACTTTGTCCATGCTTATCTGCAATCTGGTTGGATTAATATGCTTATAGGCCTATTGGTAGTGTATTTTTTTTTTGTCCATGCTTATCTACTTTGTCCATGCCTATTGGTAGTGTATTTTTACACAGGATTATAGGCCTAAATTTGTATTTAAAAATGGCATCTTTTGTCGATTGGGTATAAATTTTTTTTTGTTTGGACAATCGAGTATTCAGACAATCAGAACCAGCCCAATGAGTTTATTCTTGTTTTTGTTAGTTTGAACTGGTTCTCTCTTCTCCTTTTTTCAAAATTTATATTTTCGATTTGATTTTTAGAATAAGAAGATTTTTATTTTTATTTGTAATTTATTAATCTAGAACTAATTTTTTCATAAAAATAATTAAGAAAGAATATAATATTAAAAGAATTAATGTATTATAGATTAGTCATCCAAACTACCATATATGTATTAAAAAGATTAATCATAAATTAAGATTAATATAATTAAAAGCCATAAATAACTGATATAATATTTTCTAATATTTGTTTTTTATAATCAAACTAATAATTTTATCATTCATGAAAAAAATTAGTGTTTTGAAAATAATTTAACTTAAAACATAATATTATATCTAATTAATTTTAAATAGTAATTTTCGAAAAATTAAATTATATTTACAGCAATCTGTTTCTTAAAATTATATAGTACTCCTGCTCCATAGTCTGTAAATGGTAGTTTGGTTCTTAAGTAAAATATTCTTAAATATAATGTTCTTAAATCAAAATATATGGAGCATCACTTTTCTTAATTATTTTTTGTTTGTAAAAAAATAATTATTTATGTGAAAAATCTAATTGCTAATGTAATATACTATTGAAGTAGAGTTTAAATATTTTTTTTTAAAGAAAAATAGGATTCAATATTTAAAATTTTGAAATTAAAAACCCGTTGAAAATAATTGAAGCCGGATTTAATTAATTGAACCTAATTTTAAGACTAAAAAAGTGTACTTGATGTGCGTTAGTTTTGGATTCGTCTTTTGCTAAGATTGCCTTCCACCCCATTTTCCAGGGCAATGTGATAGCAACACCAGCTGTAAAAGGCACAATTCTGCCTGGTATTACAAGGAAGAGTATCATTGATGTTGCTCTTAGTCAAGGCTTTGAGGTAGTAATGTTGACTCTCTTGTTTTTATTGACTTTCTAAGAGCTTGAACTTATAGCATAATGTAGTAGGCGGATCTCATTTGATTCTCTCATCTGGCTTGGTTTTTTGGAGCATTCATCTGGTTATTTTACATATGTATTTCTCGTTTTTTCCTTAAAGAAGAGAAATAATCACCCTACCTTATAATCAGGAGGCATACTTTCTGGAGCTATAAAGATAGTTATTAAATCGCCACAAAGTTGCAGTCATCCAATTATTTTTCTGGATGATTCGGTTTTGTGCTTTTTCCTCGAAAAAATGCAAGCAGTTGTGAAGATAACATTCGGCATATAGTTAAAATCTAAACGCTAGCCTTACTTGACCAAGTAATCCTTCAAAATTAAGCACCGGCGGGCTCTCATCTATTTACTTGCAATGCCTTTTTTTTTTCAGGAAATGGTATCCCCACTACACTTCATGAATAAATTTTGGTAGATTTTTAGGATCTAGTATTCTGTATACTATTTTTTTTCTTTCTATATAATCTTTTCTTGCTTATATTGACTCAACAAGTTTCTGTTATTTGTCCTTCAGGGAGAAATTAATGCTTTCACAATCTACATTATGTTGTTTAAAATAATAATTGATGCTCATTGTAGGTTGAGGAACGATTTGTTACAGTAGATGAGCTGCTTGATGCTGATGAAGTGTTCTGCACAGGCACAGCTGTGGTTGTTTCACCAGTTGGAAGCATTACATATCTTGGGAAAAGGTGAAGCTAATCTTTTGGCCGTTCTTTATTGTATGGTTTTGTGTTTACCCCCTTGATGAGGGTATATGCTGTGAGCCTGTGACGTTCAAGGACCGACTGACTGTAAGAACTTGTGATAGGGAGGCTGTTTGGCTATTTAGCTGTTAGGTTTTCATCAAAACCATGGGAAATATATAACCTATAGAGGAATCTTACTAGGAAAATCGCTCTAGAAGAAAATGTAGATTTTAGGTTTAATGTTTTGTAAAGGTCATTATGTGTACTTCCGATGTCTGATATGGATGTTACATAAAAAAAGAACTTCTCTAATTTGGATTAAGATTTTAAATGAAGGTTTTTGACTTCCAACAAGGCTTGTATTTTGTCATCCATACTGCACGCAGAAGTTCAATTTTGTAGTCTTAGTCCTTATTTAAAGATGGACTATGATAATTTGATTATATACCCCTACGAGAGAGTAGTTCAACCTCCAGGTTTTGAGGGACTTACAACTTGTGAAAACAGTAGCGGAGATTTTTTTTTTTTTTGTGTGTGAAATATAACTATGAATTCTTAGGAGTAAAACTAGTTCTGCAGTGATGAATGCCTTTGGTTTCATATAGTTCAGCAGTCTGTTTCTGTGATAACATAAAGAGGATATATAAATAAATGAATATATTTTGTTCGTCTTTGTAGGATCACGTACGCAGATGGCAAGGTTGGCCAGGTATCTCAACAGCTTTACACTGCACTCACCAAACTACAAATGGGTCTGGCAGAAGATAAGATGGGTTGGATCATGGAACTTTAGTAGAGGATGATAGAAGTTAAAACCCTATTTTGCTTTGCGAAGTTTGACTGCAGACAGTCTGGGGATACCAGGCAGTGCAGGTCAAGCTTAAAAGTGTGCATTTGTCCGAGCATATTACTGTACTCTAGTTTCACCTTTGTCTAGTACTATTATCTGTCTGTTTCAAATATCTTGTTATGACCATCTTTTTTTTTCCTATTTAACATTTACATGCTTGTTAGTTCTTAGTTTTGCACTAAATTTGGAGTGCAAAATATAAAGTCTCTGTCGGTACTTATATATGAATTGGTGGACATGTCAAAACACAACCCGACCCGAGCGCCCGAAGAATTCCGGGTCAAGATTTGGAATATTTTTTCCGGAAATTTTTTCCGACCGGAACCTGAAAATCCGATAATTTTCCGAGTCATCTGGGTTTTTGACTCGGTAATTTTGATCCAATTGATTTATAATTATATATAATTATACTTTTTAATGGAAATTTTAATTTATTACATTTTATAATTACAATCACTTGGTCTTTCATTTTCAAATCAACTTTTATATTACAGAAGAAAGGAAACGCTCTCTTTGAGCGAACCCTAGATGTCTGTTGCCCGCCCGCCACTCTTCATCAACTCCAAGCCTACACCAGGCTCACCGGCCACCACCTGGTCCACCTCCACAGCCTGGCCTCCCGCTTCCAAGCTTCACCAGCCACGCCTCTCTTCATCAACTCCATAGCCTCCGACCCTCCACCAGGCTCACCGGCCTCCCGCCTCAAAGCTTCACCAGCCACTCCGCCATCGATTCCTCCGCCTGTAGTGCCCTTCGATCTGGTCGTCGCTCCACCGCTATCTTGGTCCTCCTCCGCTAGTTCCCACCTCGATCGCCGCTCCACCTCGATCGCCATTTCGAGCCCTTCGGTTCCCCTGGTCGTCATTTCCCCTTTCAAGGTGTGCTTCTTCTTTTTTTTTTGGTCAACTGGTGTGCTTCTTCTTTGGGGGCACCGGTTTACTCCATCCGTGATTTCTGCCACCGTCATCTTTTTAGCTTTGGATCTATGCTATTTTACTATGTTAGCGAACCCGCCTCAATTCGTTTTTCCGCCTCAACGCCTTTTTATTGTTGTTCCTTTTCTCTGCTTTGGCTCGTTTTCATTCGCCTCTGTTTTGACTACCTAGTAGTCGCTTGCGATCTTGTTATCGACCTTGAGGATTTGTGATGGGTTTTGAGTGTTTTTAAGGGACAATGGTTTGGCTTGGAGTCGGGTTTGCGGGTTGATGTGTAGTACTATTCTTGTTGTGTTGCGGGCTTCTTTGAGCGGTGTTTGATTTGTCATGTTCGATGACGTGCTGGAGGTGCGTTGAAATCTGATGACTTTTTTGAGTCCATAATCTGAGGTGTCCGCTGATGTTTCCTAGAGTTCTCTGTGTGCGTCGTCCCTTTGGCTGATCGTTTTGTCTCTTTAGCTTGTGATTTTCAATGTAGGATGGCTTGCACGTTTTCTTTGTAATTTTATTTCTGTCATTTGCTTCAGTTATTTGCGTCCAGTTTTACATGATGGCTAGTCCATCTACCGGCTTGTCCAGTCTCTTGGTTTCTCTAGGTTTGTCTAAGAGACCGAATTCTTATCTTGCTTAAAAAAAACAAAAAAAAAATCAACTTTTATATTTATTTGTATTGTTTGATTTTTTTATTTTTTCATCGCATTTTTTAAGAAGATAAAAACTCTAAAAAATATTAAAAACAATTCGATGCTTATTACTAATTGTATGATATTATTTTTAAAAAAATATTTAAAATTTTGATATTCTTTATATTTTTAAATTTTATTAAAAATTATGAGAAATAATAAAAAGCAAACATTTTAGATCAGATATAGTATATAATTACAAGTACTAGAACTTATGAATCACGTATTTAATTTTATCATTTTAAAATTATCGCCAAATTACCAAATTATGATTTTTTTAATTTAAAAAAGAAAAAAAATTGACAAATCCGAAATCGATCTGATTTGACCCGAAATCGGGTCAAACACGAATTCAAGTCAATCTGGATTTACCCGGGACCCATTTTATCCAAAATCCGTTTTACTCGAAATGACCCGACCAGAATGATCCGATCGACATATCTTATACGCATCTATGATGCTGGTAGCAGGTAGATAATGCTTTGTTTTCAATGGTTCCTTTACAGTACTCCGCATGTGGTATTTTGAACCGTGTCAGTATGATCAAACTGAATGACTAATTAGAATTCATAATGTACCTGCAGGCCTAAATGAAATAGGGCATTGTTAGATACACCGCAAATGATTATTAAGGAATTGCACGTCCTTATTTACGTGCAAGTGTGGAACTGTGCACGTCTTTAGCAAACTAGGGTTTGCACGTCCTTAACAACGTGCAAATATTGCACGTCGTTAACAACGTGCAAACCCTACTTATGGTTTAACGTTTAGGGTTTAGGGTTTTTCTAGGATTTTTTAGGGTTAATTGAAAGATATTGAAGGGTTTAGCTAGTGAAGTTTTAGGATTTAGAGTCTAATTACACGGCAAGCAATAATTGTTATGGTTTTCATTCGAATAATATGCGAACAATGTTACAAGGAACGGAAAAAAGGTTTACATCCATAGTTGTAATAAACTGGTGGAATAAAATCTAGGCAAAGTGTGAAGGGCGACCAGACTCGACACGTAAGGCTCGAAATTTGTCAAACCGAGCTTGAAAAGGAGCATCCCATCCTTCGACGCTCGGTTGATGATGTGCGACCCATTCTGGCGCAAGCGGCAGAATAGGAGCGTTAGGACGCAACCATATCTATGAGAATGGAAGATTAGAGTTAGAGTATTGACATATAGATGAAAAGCAAGAATAGGTAATAATATAAGATGTTTGATGTCGTAACGCGGCAAAATGGTCTTGGTTTTTGATGCAGGCTAAACCAAGGGTTGTTGATTGAGGGTGGTTAGCATGTGTCGGCGAGGTCATTGGAAGACATGTGAACGGATGATGCCAAGCTAGGACGACGAGAGGAATCTGATATACCGTTGCAAATACTAAACCCATGATGGGTAGCTCTATCCACCGTCTCCTATCACCATGGACAGGTCCCGCCCATCTCTGGTTGTCTACGAACTGCTGGAATGAGTACCCTCCCATATAACAACCGGCGTAGAGACCGGCGTGATCCTCCAACTGATTGCATACTAACGTTTTGAGTTCCGGGAAAGCAGACTCGCCGATCGGTGATGTCAATGACGCCAAAGCACGGTAGCCACAATGACCATCTCCAATAGTGTCCCTCGCACCCTCAATATGTTAGAGCATGAAGGGATCAACATTGTTTTGACCCCAGTTGAACCCTCCGAACACATCATCACGTCCACGTCGAGCTGAAGTCGCTTGTGGACGATGTCGAGTAGCATGTCTAGTACGTGCTTCTTCTCTCTCAAAAATTGCCATGAACTCCTCGAATGACAAAGGGTTGGTTTTGCAGGCATTCCTCGACCCCAGAGACCTCCCTTTTGATCGGACGCTTGCAGATGAGGGTGGGTGGAGCTCATCGTCGCATAAATTATTGGAAACCGTGTATGAAGATGACAGCTCATACGGGTGTGGGGTGTCGTCGATGTCAGTCCATGCCAAATCAATCCAGAACGGGTGGATGTCCTTAGCGGGTATCGGAGTCCCGGAACTGATGTAGGCTTGAATCTCATGGACACAAGGGATCCCGTAGCAAACCCTCCAATGTCAGCCCGTGCATTCCGGAGGAATGTTTTGGTTGATGACATCCTACCACAACTTGTATAGATAGTCGAAACATTTTTTGGAGATTAAAGTCTTTACCTCATCAAAAAGGTTGACTTTATACGCCACCGTTGGCCATTTGAAGCGGTCGATCTCCAAAGCAGTTTGCAGCCCATGCAGTTGGTAATCGTTGACTCTATGGATTGCATCGATCACGATGCGAAAGTCACCAGTCGATGAGTGCAGGGCCTCCTTGAGAACATTGTGTTGACCCTCAACTCTGTAAACAATTTCACGTAAACATTGAAGTTCATACCACTAAACATTTGATGTCATATCATATTGTAATGAGAGATATGAAGTAAGGAGGTGTACCTGTTTGTTGTACGAGTGCCGAAATGGAAGACATTATCTACGTAGCATCGTACGATGTTCCTACTGTAAGGAAGCCACACCACCTATAAATACGCCACCACACCTGGGAATGGGTGTCATGCAGCGTGTAGCGCCCGACGACGTCGGTTGAATGATTCCTCCGACTTCGATTGGAACAACCTCCAACTGTTGCCTTTGAAGATGGCATCATGGTGTAAATTCTTTGTGATCTTCAGAGCAGCTTCCTTGCATCTTCTCGTCACGTGTAACTAGCAAAGAAGATGCTGGACGTTGGGGAAGACAACATTTAGCACCTCCAAGAGACCTAGCTCCCGATCAGTCGTAATAGCTTGAGGCTGAACCGTCCCAAGCAAGATCTGAAGATGACGCAACACCCAAGCGTACGTATCTTCGTTCTCGTGCGACATGAAGACATAGGCAATGCAGTAAGTATGGCCTGAGGGTGTGAACCCGACCACCTCGCACAATGGAATCCCGTATCTGCAAGTCTAAAAATGTTATACTTACAATACTTTATAATTGGATAGATGTGTAATAATGTAATCGTAATTAAGTAACTTACGCATTTGTTTTGTACGTGCTGTCTAATATGATGACGTAATGGAACCTTCGGAGTAGCCGTATCCCGTCAGGATGCGCTAGGAAGAAGTCGCTCAAGACGTCGTTGTCATCTGGATGGCGTCTGAACTCGTAGTAGTACCCTCTTTCCCGCAGACGATGCAGGGTATCTTGGGTCATCGTCCGACTACCCCTTTCTTCGGCGACCAACATGTTGGGCGTGTTGGTAAGGGAACGCGATGACGTGACGCTGGTCTCATTCAGTTGCCTCAATCCATAGCCAATGGCTTTTGGAGGAGTACCAATTTCTTTCATCCACCTAGCCATCTTCTTTTCCCCATCTGTCATCTGTTCGGAGATGGCGTGACCCTTCAAGCTCGTGGGAAGCTCGTGGTTATGAACACCGTGGGTTACCGTCATAACCCAGTGACCCGGCGAGCCTTCGTGCCCGTGTAGAGAGAATGGACATCCGTTTATCTTCGATTGCGTGCTTAAGAGCTTCCTCCCGTGTGGTCGGTACTCCCCATACTGCTCGCAAGTCGCAAGCAAGGAGAACCTCGCCTGGACGGTTTGATGCCCCCGTCCAAGACCGCTTGATTACTAAAATCATGTAGAGTTTCAGACCCAAGTCCTTGAAATGCGTAACCATTTCGTTACGGTCATTACAAACCTTTGGGTCCGAGAACTTAGGTGTGAAGTCTCGAAACTGTAATAACATGAGTGGAAATATAAACATAACACAAGGCATATGGAATATATTGAACTAAACGAAACGTATCCGTGCCTGGCAAACTTGGACACGACAATTGCCTTGCATCTCGGCCGTAGTGATTCTAACTGTGACGTAATATATCGAACTACGTCGGACGTTGTTTTGAAGGATGCGGAATCAAGCTATCCCACTCTGCTTCAAATAGGCAATTGTGCGTCGAAGGTACACGGAGGTGCACATCTAAAAAAATGTGCAAAATGCACGTCGTTAACCACATGCTTTTGCATTGCATTCTTCACGGTTTAACTTAGTATGACAGATTGAAATTGAACTGTATATATTTACTGAACTTGATAATAAACTGTAAAGATAGATAATATAGGGAATAACATAGAAATATAACATCAAAAAGTGAATATAATATAAGGATAGATACTACAAAAGCAGTAATAGTCTACATGTACATCACTATCCAAGGGGATGACGTACAACATCATCCAAGATCTCAGTCACCTCGTCTAACAACTGGTGGATCCGAGAGTCGGTAGCCAGGACCCTCTAGTAGCCCTCGATCTCATGCAGGCGGGCGGCTACCCCTGGAGGGATAATAGGAGGATGAGGCAGGTCCACCCATGGATCCATGGCGATCGGGTGGACAGGCGCCGGAGGGTCTGGATGGGGTGGCGTGGTGAGCAGCACGTACGGCCGGCTCTAAGAGGCGTACCAGGCCATGTAATCAGCAGTGATACCGGCCTGACAGTCCTCGCTGGTGCGTCTGTAGTAAGCCAGACGGTAAAAGCGACCCTCGTCCTGCAAGTCCTGCCACCTGTCGTGGGCGGCGTCAAAGAGGGCGACATACTTCGACGTCAATGTGGCGCCGCGGGTGAACTGCCTCGGCGGGATGGCGGCCAACGAGACCCCCTGGACTCGTCCAAACTTGCGAACGCACCTATCGGGCATATACGGCTCCTCCTCCCCGCAGAATGTAATGGTGCCCCGATAGGTGGACTGACGGTACTCACCGTCGAAGTCCAGATCAAGCCCAAAGGGCATCCACTCCACCTATAAATAAAAAAAATCAGTCGTAATTCACATTTTCGAAATATATGTCATATAATTAGAGCCTCGAATACATACATCGGCTACGGTAAGGCGGTCGACCTCGTCCCCCATCTTTTTCAGCATCGCCTGCTTGGCCCTCAGGTTCGCGCGGGTAGGCGCCTTCGGAGGGATGAACTTCGCATACCAGCGTCGATCGTCCATCCTAGCCGAATCGCTGGACAGATCGCCTTGGAAGCGAGAGAAGTACCCCCATATCCAAGCCTTGACACAAAACACAATGTGGTTACAGTATAATATAAATATTACTATACTACAAAACAAATTCAGCGGTCTCGTACCTGTAGTAGCGGTGTGCAACTATCTATACCCTTCGCACCTGCTCGGGTAGCCTCGCCTAGGCCCCTGTAGAGACAGGCAAGGGCACCTGCACCCCATGCAATGGTGACCGACAGGGGGATGTCCCAAACAAGGCCGAACATCTTCCATGGGATCCAGCTCTGCGACTTGTCCACAAATAGAGTCGTGACGACACCGGTGGCTAGGTATGAAAGGTGCAAAAACCGATGCTCTACAGGGTCATCCTCTTGCTGCCCCCTCCCGTATGCATACGGATCAGAATCTGCTCAGGATCAGCTGCGACCTCGGGGTCATCAGCGGGCGCGGGGTAGATGAGCGGCACGTGTCTCGCGATCCACTGGTCCATCACCCAAGTAATGGGAGACCGCCAACGTGTTTGTATGAGCGCAGGGTCTCTGGGGTCAACTGGTAGTACTCAGCCACCGTGTGGATCAGCTCCGCCGGTAACAGATGTGACAAACACGGCAGACCCTCAATCCAAAGCCTAGGAGGCAGGCAATGTTGTGTAGCGTGATGGTCATCTCGCCCCACAAAAAATGGAAGGAGCTGGTCTCCAGGTGCCAATGCTTCAGGAACGCGGTGACCGTGAACTCGTCCACAACCTCCCAATGGAGGGCCCGCAACTGCGGGATGCCAGATGGAATCAGATCCTGCCACCAGGTCCCCGGGCCCTCGAAGATATAAGGGTGTCAAATGGCAGCGGGTGAGTCGCCCGATGGTGGAATTTCAGCAGAGGCAGATCCACAGTCGGCTCCCTCCACACCCGATATCCTTGGTGGTGCTTGTAAAACACCAGCAGATCACCCGGCGGCAAGAATGGGTCGACCTGCGCAGCCGGTGCAGCAGCCTGCGCATAGATGGGCGCGGGCTCCGGCTCCCCCCCACCCCAATCATGCCCCCAGCCTGTCCCTCAACCTACCCCTCAGACTGCCTCTCCTCCAGCCGCTCCTGCCCGTCATCCACCCTCTCTACGACGTCAGGGATGGTGTCATCCCTGGAAGCCAAAGAAATAGGTGGTGGTCTGGATGTCGAAGCCTCAGCGTCGTGGATGGCGGAAGTAGAAGCCTCGTGGACGCCTGAAGTAGATGCCTTGTGGACGGTTGGGGCAGTCCAACTGGTGGTCTACCATGTGGGCCCGTCGATCCGCAACTACATCAGTGGCGCACCTGCTGAGTATAAACGCGGACTCCAATGAAGGCTGCTGCCCATCAGTAGATAATCTAATGTATGTGTCTCATCGTGTCTATTATGGGGTACCGTCTCCTCCTCAATCTGACTGACCGCTGCCCGGTCGCCGACCCTAACTAGCCGTAGGGTACCATCCCCCCTCAAGAGCCTCCCTGCCTGATATTATGAAATGTTTAAGAATATGTTACTTTCTGCATTACTTATGCTAATTCATTTGATCCAGTTGGCTGTTAATGTCTTTTCAATTTTTTATATTGTCTTTTAATGGGTTTGAATTTATTTTAATGTCTTCTAATTTCTTGGATTGACTTTCAATGGCTTTTACTGTCTTGTAATGGATTTTAATGGCTTTTACTGACATTTAATGTTATTATAATGTCTTTTAATGTATTTTAATGACTTTTAATGTTATTCTAATGTCTTTTGATGTATTTTAATATATTTTAATATATTTTAATATTTTTAATGTCTTTTAATATATTTTAATATATATTAATCGCTTTTCATGTTTTTTTATTGTCTTTGAATTTTAATGTATTTTAATATAATTTAATATAATTTACTATATTTTAATTTTTTTTATTTTAATGTATTTTAATGTAGTTTGTACTTTTTGTACAAACTATATTTGAAACTATAAACATACAAGTAATGTATGTTTATAGTCTATATACTATCAAACCATAAAAACTATATACTATCAATTATAATCTATCAAATTATATTATAAAACTATATTATAATCTATCAAACTATATAACAAATCATGAAACTATCAAACCATGAAACTATAAACTATAAACATATAACAAATCATAAAAACTATATACTATCAATTATAATCTATCAAATTATATTATAAAACTATATTATAATCTATCAAACTATATTATAAAACTATAAAACTAAATAAAAAATAATAATAATTCAAATAACATACCGGTTGGGTCAGGACAGGAGACACCTCCATATTCCGATACTTCCGCGGCGGTAATAGGGGATGCGTCGCCACCTTCGGATCCGACGCCGTCACCACCACCTCTGGCTGATCGCCGACCACTACCTCCATCCCCACCGCCTCCTCCACCAGAATCGCCGCCTCCGCCATCACTCCACCACCACCACCACCCTCCGCCATCGCCGCCTGCGCACCACCACCCTCCACCATCTCCGCATGCACACCACCACCACCACCCTCCATCTGCACCACCTCCACCGGCACCACCACCATCTCCGGCTCCATCTCTCTCTGAATCTCTCTCTCTCTCTCTCTCTCGTCGCTGGCAACCCTAACCCTCAGCGCTCGGAATGATTCTGGACGAAGTGGAGATGAAGGGGCACATCGCCTCCAATTTTAGATGACGGGCTTGCACGTCGAAAATAACGTGCAAAATTACACGTCCAAATTGACGTGCAAAATTGCACGTCCAAATTGACGTGCAAAATTGCATATCTTAATTCACGTGCAGTTTTGCACGTTTCTTTGGACGTGCAATATTGCACGTCCTTTTCGATGTGCAAGCACGTTTTTTTTAAAAAAAAAAAACGTGCCTGCACGTCCGGGCACGATGGTTGCCAACCCACATGCACGTTATTTTCGACGTGCAAGCACGTCCTTATTATCGTGCACATCGGAATTAACGTGCGGATTTGCGGTGTATATAGCCGAAGCGATGAAATATCCCACATGTCCCCAATGTTCCAAGTCGAGTTAAGTTTGGATTAAGATGGAGTATGACCCAAATATAAATATATAGGGGTTCAATTGGTATATTATCAATTTATTTTTTAGTTTACTCCAGGTACCAATCAATTTGAATTGTTAATTATAAAACCCCTACCATTACCAATAACCGAAGTGGTTGTATAAACATCAATGATTACCAATTAAGCTGGTTAGTTCATATTGGTAATGGTAATTTACCAACTTTCGAGTATTGAGAAAAAACATAATATTGACTCCACCTTGATGAATATATGTGATATATTTTTGTAGGGATGATGGAAGACAAATGCAAATATCAATTATGTTAAGCAGGGGCGAAGGGAGGGGGGGCATGCGGTGGCTCGAGCCCCCCTGAGATGGAGGAATACCTAAAAAAAAATAAAAATATGTTTTTTTTGGTAATTTTTGATAATTTAAGGGTTAAAAATAATTAAAAAGAGTAAAAGATCAATAAGTGTGCTTAGCTTAGTTGTAATGAGGTGGGAACTTGAATGATGAGTGAAGCGTTCAAGGGATTTCGCCTATACTTATTACCTCACTTATGACGACATAATGCTTTTAAAATACCTGCAAGCCTTAGCCTGACGGGACGATGATTAAATTGTGAATCTATTAGTCCCTGCGATGAGGATTACGAGTTTGATTCGCGATTAGTTATGTTTTACTGTTCAATTATCGTCTATGGAGAAAGTTTGGCGAGGTTGTTATCCCAAGAAACGTTCTCCTCCGACCGAAGATCTCTAGAACTCAACTTCGGAGGTTTTAAGTCCGGGGAATTATCAGAGCTGTTATGCTCTGTCTATCTCTGGAATCAGATCCTTTTTTCTGAGCTCGGAGGGGGTATTTATAGGGAGACCAAGCGAGCAGCTGGCTGGCAACCTCGTGGTTGTCCAAGGGACACGTGCAGCGCATGCCCACACTCTTAGGGGTATAGGCAATACACGTGGAACCATTAGAGGCGAGGTGTTTGAGCCAGCGAGCTGCTCGCTAGGTCTTCGGGGGTCCACGTGATACAAAATAGAGTTAACTTTGACCCTTATATTGATTTTGAGTCGCGAGGGAAACAAAGATTACTGGGTATTGGAAGCACCAAGTCCAGTTCTTTAAATCCGGATGGATACTTTTACTCGCGAAGTGTTAATGGTCGGTTTTTAGATGTAAAGCACCCGGAAGAGGTGGCTAGAATTTACCCGTGGCCGACTGGGGTAGAAATAGGTTTGGCCGTCAGGGGCAGGGGATGTTTAAACGAGTATAAGGATCATGTGGTGGTCCATTTAGGCAGCCTATTACAAGGGTTTCGTCTCCCCCTCCCCTCGTTGTATGTGGACTTTTTAGCTGACATAAACCAATGCCCTGCTCAGCTCGCTTTCAAAGTGTGGATGTATCTGGCGGTATATGTCATGCGTTGCGCTGTCATCAAGCAAGTGCCAACGTTAGATCATTTATTTTCCGTTCTTTCCTTGAGGCACGGTGATGGATTGGTGTCCGCCTCCCTGGATGGGAAGGTAGTTGAGAGGTTGTCCAGTAGCCCGGGATGGAGGAAAAGGTGGTTCCTTGTTCGCGATCCAACCAAAACCATATTGGACTTTGTGATAAAACCTGGCGAGTACATTGCGCCTGGTGATAAACACGATTCCGCGGATAGGTGGAGAGTCGTGTTTAAGAGGGGGGTTGCGGCCGCTCGGGGTTACAAGCAAGTTGTGACCCAGGTTCGCTTGGAAATGGCTAAACTTAGCCTTCCGCATCGGCCGGTTCGGTGTTTAAGAACCTTTTAATCTGAATCCTTTGGTGTTTTGTCCGTGACTTTCCTTTCATCCTAACTTGTTTTAATGTTTCCCACATATACGGTAGTTGACAGGTCGAAAGTTTTTGCCCTTGCAAAGAAGAAAAATGCCACGAGAGATGGGTCAGGGCCGACTCCTACAATCACCCTGCGCTGAGGTGGTGGTCGCCAACATGTTCCCCTCGAGTCTCCTGTTGTAGCTGCGAGCTCAAAAGGGAAAAGACCGGCCGAGGATCAGGAAAGTATCTCGTCTGATGATCAAACGTTGGCCCATCATGAGCGAAAACGTCTAAATGCGGGTACAGAGGGCACCACACGTCCTACCTCTGAGTCGGCTTCCCGTGCTGGAACACAAATGATAGCTTACCAGCTACCTGGGTTTGACCCTATTGATATTAAGAATTTGGATATTCCTTTGGCAAACTGTTCGAGCGAAAGAGATTATCTTCTTCATTTGACGGATGAAGAGCTAGTTGAACATGGCCAAAAAAGCAGGGGCTGGGTAATCTTCCTCGCGACCTACACCCTTATTTCCTTTCTCTTTCTATTCTTTAACTTATGCATTTTATTATCTTTCATACATATGTTTCCGTAGGATAATCTACAATGGTCTGAAATGGGCTAGCATTTGAGAAATTACGGCGACCAGGTGAGGGAGTTGAGAACCAATGTGGCCACCCTGAAGACAAAGGTGGAGAAGTTGAAAGGTGCGGAGCTTCGGGAGGTAACCATCGAGAGTCTTAATGATGCCTTGGTGAAATCCCAAAGAGATGCATAAGTCGCGAAGAATGAGCTAGATCTGTCACGTGTCGAACTTGCGAAGGCTCAAGAGGTGGGGGCCCAGCATGAACTGGAGGCCACACGTTTGAAAGATCATCTCAAAGACCTTGAGAGGGAACTGAGGGCGGTACGCGAGGAATTGGCCGGTGCGAAGAGCCAACTGGAACGCTTCGTTTCTGGGGATGAGGCCGTTCTATCCAAGAAACTACTTCACGAGTTCATGCTTTGTGATGAGGGTCAGGAGTGGCTATCTGGTTTCCTGGGGGGGGGGGGGTCGGGGTTGGCTTAATCGCTACCTCGAGACGGATGGAGAGGATGTCTTTTATGACAAGGTCTCCAATGCATGGATGGACGGGATCAAGGATGTGATTACTCAGAGTGTTAATCGCTGTGCTTATCTCAGCGACGAGGTGAGGATGTTTCCCCTAGCTACGAGGATGAAGATCTGAAGCTGAAGGATCCATATCGCGAGCTGCGACCCTATGACGCTCTTATTATTGATGCAGCTGTCCTTGATCCTCTGCCTGAAGGTGAAAAAGCCCCTAAGCCCGCTCATGTGGACTGCCCTCCTTCTGATGTTTGATTTGGCCATTTTATTCAATCTTTTATAAAGATACTTTGTTTGTAGGGAGGTTTGAAAACATTTCTACCCGTAGTGAGAGTATGGTACTCTGCTGCGGTTTGTGTCTATTTGATGAATATCTTTAAACCCATGTTAAGTGACGTATCGTCATGGTTTTTTGTGAATACCTTATCTTTTGAATGAATCATGGCTTTATTTATATCCTTTGCCTATTTTTCTTACTGGCCTGTTCTGCTGATTTTTCTTTGTGATTTTTCATGTCTGAATCTCGACCTGTTTTTTCTATTGGCCATCTTAGTTTGCGATACCCTTATCCATCTCCTGTCGTTGATCGTTTTATGTAATAAATCACGAGATGACAAAAAATAGGGTTCGCGTATATATTTGTTTTTTATTTGAGATGACAGGCCAAACTTTAAAAACTTCTTTGTGATGAAACATATCAGGCAGTATTTTGGAGTGCTTTTCATGCGATTATATCTCCTCGTAGCTTATGTAGTAAGGCAAAGTATCCCCATTTTCATCGGGATTTGGTTGCTCTATTGCCGTACTGTAGTGGGATTCTCCTTGATACTCGAAGGTGAGGTGACTTCCTAACCTCAGGTTTATGATGATCGCAAAAGATCGCCATCCTTCTGTTAGGGAGAACCAATCCCCCTCGTCTCGTTCGACTAGGATTAATAATTCTTGGTTTGAGGGAGAACATAGGTAGATGTGGTTTGTTACTTCCTCCCCAAATTCTACAAACATATATGGTAGTGGGAGCCTGTGTAAGTGGCTTTCTCTAAGGATTATTATGGCGAACTTAGGATTTGGAAAAAACATAGTGTTTGTGATGGAATTTGGTGGAGGGGTTTCTGGTGGTGAAGGCTCTCTCGAAACCCTATCGAAACTCGACATTGCGTTTTTTGGATACTTCAAATTGTACTTCTGATGATTTTATTTATACCATTTCTACTTGCAGTGGATATGGATACTGCTATTATGTAGTTATCTCTTTAATTGTGGTGAAATAGGTTGTTGCGTGTTGATGATATGTCTTTCGTGTAGCCTAGTGTTCGGATTTTTCCTGCAACCTTACCACCGCCTGGGCTGAAATTGTCTTTATCGGATGCAATACGGGTATGTTTATCTGATATCTGTTGCCCTCGTGGTTGAACTGAGGGGTAGGCGGTTTTCTTTGATGTTTTTCTCTGTAATTAGTATAAAAAGGTAGGAAAACCTGAAGCTTTTGTTGCAGTTGGTCTATGATAATGGTGCCTGCGACACCAGTTGATATTCCCGCCGTAGTTATTTTGTCCGAACTCTTAAGGCAACATCATGCGAATGTATTGCTCGTCTCCTACTAAGTAAATATCGAATATAAAGGGATTATTTGGGTTTTGGTTGTTGACGCTTGTTGCCATGTTTGCGTTTTTTGTTGGAAGGACTGAAAAGGAGGAAGTTGTGCCTTTTACGTTGTAAGGAAGGAGGACTTTTATAATGGTTTCTACTGGTTCGAATAATGATTTTTGTGATATATGGCCGTTTTCGAGTTTTGAAAAACGTCACTGTATTTGGCCTAGTTTTGCAGGGATTCTTTGTCACGTGCGGAACATGCAAGGTATCTTGGGAAATCCTTCCTACAGATTTTTTGTCCAGTTTCAATGTATGCAATAAATGCCTTAGATGATTTCCAAAGTATGCGTCCCTTTTTTCTGGGTATAAGAAGATGTAGTGCCGTGTCTGCAATTGTGGGTTGCTTTTTACAGTATTGGTGTTCTAGCACCAGGATGGCGTCTCCCAATTCTAGCATGCGTGATTTTTTCCGTTTGGTTGATGAAGAGGGGAGGATGCATCGTCTTGTAAGTTTTACATATCCTTCGTGATTTATGCTTTTTCATGGATTTAAATCATTTACTTGGTGATGATGCTTTTTGTATACAACCTCTTCTTCCTGATGCTTTTGAGAGGATGTATGGTCACGTTGTAACTGACCATGTTAGTTTAGTCTCTACGAATGGTGAGACCTTTCGTGTTGAAGTTTCCAAGGATTGCTCTAACCGTTGGTGGTTATCTGATGGTTGGAACATATTCGCGACCAGCAGCGGGGTTACTGTCGGAATCTCGGTAGTGCTCTTTCAATATGTAGAAAGAAATTGCTTCAAAACCCTCGTTCTTGCAGATGAAGATGAGTAGAACTTTTGTTCTTTGAAAACTTGGTAGATATTTGTTTTTATCTCGTGGTTTTAGTAGCCTCTAATCGCACGGTTTGGTATCTGTAACCCCGAATATTTTTGTTTAATAATATCTCGACGCTTTGAATGATCCGGCCTGGGCTTTTGTGTCTTGTCTTCTTTTGACTTGGATGTGACCTTTGCTAATGTGATGATGACGCTCTAGGTCGCATAGTTGGTTTCTGCAACTTTTACCACTTGGCTGGAATGCAGTTGGCTCTGAAAATGTCGCACTGGGCAGATATCTAGTGATAAGACAACACTTTCCTGTTTGGTTGGTTTGGTGATAAATATCAGATGCTTTAAATATGTGGTAGTTGTCCTTGGGTTTTGTTTGATTTAGCAGTATCTTTGTAGTGAGGAATCATGACCTCCCTTCCCCCTAGTCGGCGTGACTTTTTCCGTTCCATTGATTCTAAGAGAAGATGGAGTATCTGGTAGTCTTTTTTATCTTCTGTCATTTGTGTGCCTCCCCTTTTTTTATTTGATATTTTGGTTTTGTGGTTTGCAGCTTTTGCCTGAATCGTTCGGTGTTCAATATGCTCGTGGGGGAATGACTCATGTTTGTTTGGTCTCTCATACCGGGCGAGAGTTTAGAGTAAGGGTGTTTCGAGATAGCCAGGGTCGCCATATCCTTACCGAAAGTTGGCGTGATTTTGCCGTGGACAACGATTTACGCGTCGGGGGGTCTCTTAATATCTTTAAAAATGAGAAGAGTAATCATTTCACAATAATCGTTCTAGAGGCAAGTGAGTAATTATAAGCCGTGCGTGCAAATGCGTTGTGTAATCCTCTTTGTTGTTTTGGTTTGTATGTCGGCTTCTATATGTGTTTATACTGGATTTATGTTCCAGGTATGTCTTTAGAGTTTTGACTAGAATTTCCCACACTCCAGATCTCTGTGATCTTTTTTAATGATTATTTGACGTCATACTTTGAACGAAACTGAATTGTCAATAATGGTAGAGCAAAACATAACGTTCTTATTAAATCTCCAGATGTTACATAAACTTATAGACGTGACTTGCAAATAGAACGATGGCAACTAAACTTACTTCGACGAAGTTTTATTTCAAAGTAGGGGAAAACTTAGAAACTTTCTATGAGTATTCTTGATTTACCTTCACCGAGGCCTGGCCGGGATGATTCGAGTTCTGCCTTGGCTTAAGCGAGATCCGTTTGGAAGCGGACCTTCCGAGTGAGGAGGAGCCCATTCTGCGTCTACTTCATAGCCTACTGCATCTATGATATGAACCTCAAAGCGGACACCTCCTTTATGAATAAAGGTTACGGAGGAACTGACATCGATACTATGCGAGCAGGCAAAATCGTTCCACCCGTTGTCTAAATAAGGAACCCTATAATCTCCATGATTAACTTCTATAGAAAAATCCCGCGAAATTTGGGCTGACAGAAGTATGTTCCTGGGAAAGTTTGGATGAAACTCATCTTCCAAACGCAATGGAAGGGATAAGCGATGCAACTGTACTGGGAAAAGAATGGGCTCAGAAAATAACCAAACCGTCTGGTTTGACGTAGTCATAGAGGGGGGGGGGGGAAGATAGGAGTAAAGAAAGTGGGTTAATGGGATGCTCTTCCAATATATTTTCTTTATAAAGGGACGTCTATGTGATCGGCTTAGGATCACGGGGGATGACATAATAGGGTATCCCGATGTGCCGTGGCAGGACAAGGACACAAAGATCGAGGCTAGTAAAATCGTGACTGTCTTTGCAGATAAACACTTTGCCTGGGGATGACCCTAAACCTTGCGAATTTCATAGCAAATTTAGTTTTGATAAACAAAGCCATTCCTGGTGGAGAATCATGGGCGAATTTTGCAGGCTAGATTGCTAAGTTTTATTCTCCTTGGAGGTTTACTTGCATGCGTATCCATGTTCACCGTGCACGCGATCGCTAAATTTATTCTCCTCGAAGGCTTACTTGCATGCGTATCCGTGCTTAAATTGCACGCGATCGCTAAATTTATTCTCATTGGAGGCTTACTTGCATATCCCCGTGTTCGAAAGACACGTGATTGCTAAATTTATTCTCCTTGGAGGCTTACTTGCAAATCCCCGTGTTTGAAAGATACGTGATTGCTAAATTTATTCTCCTTGGAGGCTTACTTGCACATCCCCATGTTCGAAAGACACGTGATTGCTAAATTTATTCTCCTTGGAGGCTTACTTGCACATCCCCGTGTTTGAAAGACACGTGATTGCTAAACTTATTCTCCTTGGAGGCTTACTTGCATGCGTATCCGTGTTCACCGTGCACACGATCGTTCTAGATTTATTCTACGTGGAGGCTTACTTGCATGCGTATCCGTGTTCACCGTGCACGCGATCTCTAAATTTATTCTCCTCGGAGGCTTACTTGCACATCCCCGTGTTCGAAAGACACATGATTGCTAAATTTATTCTCCTTGGAGGCTTACTTGCACATCCCCGTGTTCGAAAGACACGTGATTGCTAAATTTATTCTGCTTGTAGGCTTACTTGCACATCCTCGTGTTCGAAAGACACGTGATTGCTAAATTTATTATCCTTGGAGGCTTACTTGCACCCCGTGTTGAGGTTGATGCCGTTCACCTCCTCGTCGTCATGGTGTTGTTGCCCAAACTCCTCTCCGAAGAGGGTGAAGTTCATGATTCCTGCAAAGTAAAACATTAGTCCCCTTTTTTCTTTAAAAAAGAAAGAAGGAATCAACACGATTACATATTAATTTATATATCATTTATATAGAATAAAAAGGATAAAGTGGCAAGAAAGGATGAAATAAAAGGAATGGAAAGATAGTAATGCAAAGAAGCGTATTGCTACGCGGAACCTCTCGTCGCGAAAGGTTCCCACAGACGGCGCCAATGAAGCGTTCAAGGGATTTCTCTATACTTATTACCTCACTTATGACGACATAATACTTTTAAAATACCTGCAAGCCTTAGCCTGACAGGACGATGATTAAATTGTGAATCTATTAGTCCAAGCAATGAGGATTACGAGTTTGATTCGCGATGAGTTATGTTTTACTGTTCAATTGTCGTCTATGGAGAAAGTTTGGCGAGGTTGTTATCCCAAGGAACGTTCTCCTTCGACCGAGGATCTCTAGAACTCAACTCCGGGGGTTTTAAGGCTGGGGGATTATCAGAGCTCTTATGCTTTTTCTATCTCCGGAATCAGATCCTTTGTTCTGAGATCGGAGGGGGTATTTATAGGGAGACCAAGCGAGCAGCTGGCTGGCAATCTCGTGGTTGTCCAAGGGACACGTGTGGCGCATGCCCAGACGCTTAGGGGTATAGGCAATACACGTGAAACCATTAAAGGCGAGGTGTTTGAGTCAGCGAGCTGCTGGCTAGGTCTTCGGGGGTCCACGGGATACAAGAGAGAGTTAACTTTGACCCTTATATTGATTTTGAGTCGCGAGGGAAACAAAGATTATTGGGTATTGGAAGCGCCAAGTCCGGTTCTTTAAATCCGGATGGATACTTTTACTCGCGTAGTGTTAATGGTGGGACCGACCGTCCTTTTGCGTTGGGTGACCCATATATGACGTAATACTTCGTGTTAAATATATGGCCTATTTTCTATGGCATCGTCAATGAGGTCTTGAGTTCAATTCCCTATAGCTTCATTTATTGATTTTTTCCCTTCTTTTAGCTTTTTAAACATAAAATAGCAATTTAAATCATAAATTTAATGTGTTTTCTACTATATTTTTTACAACAAATATTGTATCTTATATCTTCAAAAAAAAAACTCAAAAATATAGTTGTGTAACACCCCCATTTAAATTCCAAGGGAACGTTACAGCACCAGTGAATTCGCAGACTTTAATATCTTTGAATTCACCTAAAGCTTATAGGGACATGCCACTATGCTCCCATAAACAAGACAATACTCAAGCAGTTGAATAAAATAATGCGGAAGTAAATTAAATATCAAAGTATGAAATATCCAATCCCTAAAATAAAGCTAAAGTGCCAAAATCATAAAGTAGTAGTAAACTCCAAAGATAGTTAAAACCAAAGTAACATTGCGGAAACTTTAAAGGTTCAAGGAAATAGTATTGTAAAGATTCAATAAATGATAGCTCGCTCTTCAACTCTCTCCTGCTCCGCTGCTTGCACTAGACCTGTGGAATATGGTCTGGTGTTTCGTGAGTACGAATGACACCAACTATCCAACAAATAGGATGATTAGTACAATTAAGACTAGCAAATGATAGGGAAAATGTTCAGACTTTAACCTTACAGTGGCCATAAAACGGTATGTTATAGGTTAAGGGAAAGACACGAATATTTAACAGTGGAAACTGAATAAAAAGGTAAAAATTCACGACATGTCTCGGATGATCATAACGATAGATCATAGGATAAGAAAAGGAATTATACCCGAGACAGATGAATATAATAACAGAAATGATCACCTATTCAAAGTCGATAATAACATAATCACACTAATCATGATAATAACAACAACAATAATAATACGTGGTACCGGTCAGGCCTTTAACAAGAACAACGACCTACAACAGATCATTGTTTTACCACCCCACAGAGAATGCTTTCCAGGATGGGTGTTTCATGAAACCTTGTAAGGCGGTGGCTTAACGAACCACAACCTGCAAGTCAGTCTACTGCTGATCTTGCCAATGACCTATAGTCACTCGCATCACGTGGTGCGCATTTTAACTTATCACACATATGCATCACATGGTGCACAATTTAACTTATCATACATATGCATCACATGATGCACAATTTAACTTATCGTACATAACCAGTTCATACTAGGTGATCATAAAAACGATGTTAAATCAACAAGGAAAAAGCATGGATACTTCGAAGGATCTTAATATCGCATGTCACTGGTTGCATGAAAGAAACAAGCAGATTATCATGCAAATAGGAAGAAGGAAATGGGCAATTTCCACTTATCTCGAGTTATACATAAATAACACATTTAATACACATATCACTATAAATAAATTAATAATTGCCCTTTAATTTATACTCATGCCAACTTATTAGATAAATCACATCAAGCAAACGGATGCAATTTATCGAAATTGGCAAGGAAATTGGCTACAGAGCCGCATTCGACACTGAAGAATTAAAAATGCACACAAAAGAATCACGAAGCACACAAAGGGCGTTGAACAAAATCACTTGCCTTAACTTTCGATGATCGGTTGACGACAACAATATGAGATTTTAGCACCTATTGAATCCAACGATAAATGAATATTTAATATTGATATTTTATGCAATTAACTTTACTTAACTCAATTTGAAATTGAATTAATTCTATAAAGTTAGGAATCTATACCAATATGAATTCCTTGGGGAGCGGGATCCGACATGGGTGCTTCGAGATTTCTTGGTGTCGCTGAGACGGACAAGAATTGAATAGTTTAGAAACATTGGCTGCATAACTTAAGAAATAATTAACTTAGGGCCAGAAACGGAATTAGTATGAAAATAAGGGACGTTTCTGCGATTTCTTCAAAAGAAATCAAAATCCCTGCGTTCTCTTTTTGAACTTACGAACAACATCCGAGGGACGAACCTCTCGGCGGCAATTGCAAGCGGCATAGGCGGCGACTCGGCAGTGGTGGCCGGCGACCACAGGGGCGGCAGACTGGAGGCGGGTACGGTGGTGGTGGACTGCGGAGGGATTGCAACTGCGGCGTTAATTGATTCTTCGGCGGCAATTCGAGACGCAGGCAGCGGCGATCGGAGGCGGCTCAACCTGGGCGTTCTCCGGGCAAGGGCCGCGACTCGGTGGCTCAGTTGCTGGCAATCGTGGGTTGCAGTGGGTGCGGTAGTCCGGCGGTGGTGGCTCGGGATCGCCGGCGGCTCGGGCAGAGACTGGTACTGCTCACGGTGTACGGATGTTACGGGGGAAGGATGACAGACGGCGATGTTGAAGGATTGGTTTGGGTTGCGGGAAACCTAGGGTTTGACGGGTATGTATACTAATTAGATAAAAGATAGATTTTTGATTCTTTGATTAATAATAAATTAAAATAGGGATTAAGGGTAGATGATAGAATTTAAGAAAAATAATAAAAGAAACGGATACAGATTGAGATACAAGATAAGTTCTTCTCCTTTAGCGAGATGAATATTATTTAATTTAAATCTATAAATGAAATAATAAGAGTATTTAGAGGATTTAGCCCCTGTTTGGTATCCATATCCTGATATCAGATATCAGTTATGGGTATCAGATATAGATATCAGGGATATGGGTATCAAATCTGATATCTGATATCCCTGTTTGGCATTGCAAGATATCAGAATATGAGTTTGCAGAGTTGATAAAACTAGTGTTATATGACACTCATCATTCATGAATTCTAAAGCAGTGTAAGCATTTTTTAAGGATAAAGAGGCCAAATTTCACTCAAAATCTAGCATGTCTTGCAATTCAACCTCTGAATGAAAAACTAATCCAATAATGCTTTGAAGGAAGGATTTTTTTTAAAGGTTCAAAGCACAAACTTGAGGAAAATCGAATTCAAGCAAGAACGATTCCAAAAATCAGCATATTAAATATTGCCCCAAATTAGCCAACAAATACCCAAATGTGTCGATACATCAAACAAACCTGTAAATCAACCTATAGATCTGAAAAATCAAATTGAAAATAAGCAATAGATGTAAAAAAAAAACGAAATCAGCCTATGATGTCGAAACAAAACAGATCGAAAAATATCAAACAAACCCTAGATATGGAGATGTCAAAAATCACACAATCAGAGAAGTGGAGAACAATCAGAGAAGCGGGGTGTGAATGATGTATGAAGGAGACGACATTGAAATGGAGGAGAGCTTACCTTGAGAAGCAATGGAGCAGCGAACCACTGAGCAAGGAGCAACGAAGAAGACGTTCTTTTTCTTCCAGGCGTGATACCGGTGGTTTTTGGGAGATATCAAACAGGTTTTTTTTTACAAAGGGCGGGGATATGAGGATATCAAGTTGATATCGATATACCCATATACCAAACGGGGATATGGATATCGTTGATATCCATACCCATATCCCATATCCAGATATCAATACCAAACAAGGGCTTATGTAATTAAATCAAATCATATATTATTTCTCTTCAGAATAATTTAATTATTCTAATTCATACCATATATCTTAGGCGAATTTATTAAATGACCAAATTCACAAGATATATACTATGGGTTAATCTAATATAGATTTATTTAATTAAATAAAATTAAGAAATAGCCCAAAAATAATTTGGGGTATTTCATACATCCCCACTAAAAATAATTTTCATCCCGAAACTTAGAAAAGAAACGAGAAATGAATTGAAGATATGATAGTAACCTCGAAATAAATGAGAGAATATAGATTGATCAAAGCAGAGCTATGTGTAACTAACAATGGTTCCCGAATAGGTAGAATGTAAGCAGGCTTCGGTTAATGAACTTATCGAGTACGTGAGCGATGAGAATTACATCTAAAGTAACTCATTGCTTTCCGATTTCTCAATGGCAAAGCTTGAAATTTTTAATCATATGAAAATAGTGTATCTCTATAGATATAAATATCCAAAATAAGGATAATAAAATTTTGAAAGTCGTCTTTTAATATTCACACTCGTGCTCGAGGTAAGTGAACTTGCATCCCATAGGAAACGGGGTTAACTAGCTGGTCATTGGCTTTCGTCTCAGCCCCATCTGGCTTCCTTTTCCAGGTTGCCAAATGGCCCAGGCGGCTTTGAAGGCAACCATTGTGACAAAACTAGCCAACCTCATTCATATGAGATGAGTTGTGGGTCTTCGTCTTCTGCTTTATCGTCATGAACGTTGTCCGGTTCTTAAGCACATGCGTCATTGCTTCCTTGTCTTCTTCATAAACATAAATCGCGTATATCTATATTTAAAAGTACTATTCTCAAGCTTTTTTTTTACCAATGAGAGTTCAGTTGCTCGATCATGGAAATGAGAGATGAAATATATAACCCATGATCGTTTAGAACTAACAAGATTTAGGAAAGGTGAACCTACCTACCTAAAAAAAATTACTAATTATCTTCCTGAAGAACCTTACATATGCCATATCGATCATTAATCACTGATTTCACATGCATGTATTATATATTCCTGCTTATACAGAAGTGAAACAGAGGAGCCCATCTAGAGTCTATAGGGAGCACTTCCCGACTCTTTTCCGATGTCTATAAAAACACGGATTGACCAGCTTGATATGGAATCAGAAGTATCAATATACTACAACCGATTGTATAAAATGAAAGGAATATTAGTGGGGAGGTGTTCATAGCTTATATGGTATTCAACGTTAGAACATTACCAATTTGCACACCAATTCCCCACTTTGACTCGAACCTGTAAGGTTGTAAAGATGAATCCAAAACATTAACCAAAGGAACTATGATAAAAGGTATCTGCCAAGCTTCCCTTATTTATTAATATTCGAAGAAAGAAGGTAATGGAATCACTATGCGACTCGTGCTAAGTAGAAAACAACCGAGGAAAGCGTTTCCTCATTTCTTCTTCAGTTTCCAAAGTCAACTCCTTAGGCATGTGCTTTGACCAAAGCATTTTGACAAGCTGAACAACCTTGGTGCGAAGTTGCTTCTCGTCGCTCTAGAATCTGCACCGGTTCTTTCTCATAGGCCCCAATGGGGCAGACCTCAATGTCCTCATATCTCAAAATGTGGGTCGGGTTAAGCACGTACTTCCGTAGCAATGATACATGGAAGTCATCATGTACTGGATGAACTAACGGAGGCAGAGCAAGGCGGTAGGCCACATTGCCTACACATGGCAGAATCTCAAATGGCCCGACATAGCGAGGGTTCAGCTTTCCTCCCTTCATGGATGTCACTTTCATGAACACCTTGTCGCCCACCTCAAAGTTGACCTCTCTACACCTAGGGTCGACATAAGACTTTTGGCGACTCTGAGCGGTCAACATTCGTTGCCTGATCATCGCAACTTCTTCCGCTGTCTTCTCTAACAGCTCCAGATCTATATGGATGACATCAGTCGCATCATGTCAACATACTGGCGATCGACACTTTCGTCCATAGGAGCTTCAAAAGAAGTCATCTTTATGGATGAATGCCAGCTATTGTTGTAGGTGAACTCAATCAAACTTAAACTGGTCTCCCAATCTGTCGGCATATCCAGGACAAGGCTCGTAACATATCCTCCAGTGTCTGGATAGTTGGCTCCAACTGACCATCTGTTTGAGGATGAAAAGTAATATTTGTAATTCAGCTAAGTACCAAGTCCCTCATGTAGCTTCTTCCAGAGCTCTGAGATGAATCACCCCTCACGATCAGAGACAATGGACGACGGAACACCGTGAAGATTGACTGTGTACTAAAGGTACAACTTTGCTAGTTTTGCCAACTTCCAGTTAGATCGAATAGCAATGAAGTGTGCACATTTGGTGAGTCAATCAACAATCACCCAAATGGCATACTTCTGCCCCTGACCCTTAGAGAACCCCATAACGAAATCCCTCGAGATTTGTTCCCACTTCCATGTAGGTACTAGGAGTGGTTGGAACTTCCTACCAGTTCTCCGATGCTCAATCTTGACCTGCTGACATACCAAACATCTAGTCACGCGCTCGGTTACCTCATCCTTCATACCTGACCATCAGTAGTTCTTCCTCAGATCCTTGTACATCTTACTGGTTCCAGGATGCACCGAATAGCCGGATGCATGAGCTTCCTGAAGGATGGTCTGTTAGATCTCAAGGACATTGGGGACGCAAATGCGATTCCCAAACCATAAGGATCTATCATCCCTCACGACAACACGGGGCTTTACAATCGAAGAAGTCAATGGTGGTCTGCAGTAACACAACATCCTTTGTATGTTGGCCTTCATCTCTGCTAACAGATCTGACAAAACCTCCATCATATACAATTGTCCTCGGTTCCTTTCAAACCAAACTCCAACCTCTACTTGAGCAGATGATTCTGCAGAGCAGGACTTGCTGTCAAACAACTAATCATAGTCTCGTGCTGAGATTTGCAGCTTAGAGCATCGGCTACGACATTAGTCTTTCAAAGATGATAGAGAAGCTCAATGTCATAGTCCTTGATCAGCTTTAGCCAGCGTCTCCGTCTCATGTTCAACTTCTTCTTCTGGGTGAACACATACTTGAGACTTTTGTGGTCAGAGTATATTTGGCAACAAATCCCATACAAATAATGGCGCTAGATTTTTTTAGAGCAAATACCACAACAACTAATTCCAGATCATGCACTAGGTAGTTATCCTCATACGGTTTCAACTGTCATAATGCATAGGCTATCACCTTCCCATCTTGCATCAATACACAACTCAAACCTTGATTGGAAGCATAACTGTAAATCATATAATCCTCTGACTCCTTAGGAAGGGTCAGAATAGGTTCTGTGTTCAACCGCGTCTTAAGCTCATAGAAGCTCACTTTGCACTTGTCATTCCAGACGAATTTCTGGGATTTACGCAGAAGTAAGGTCAGTGGTTGGACCGATTTGAAAAACCCTTCCATGAACCTCCTGTAGTAACCTGCTAATCCCATAAAACTCCGGATCTCCTTGACGTTCTTCAGCAAATTCCACTTCTCTACAGCTGCTATCTTTTAGGGGTCGACCATCACCCCTTTCTCTGAGATGATGTGGCCTAGGAATGCCACCTACTTCATCCAAAAGTCACACTTAGAAAGCTTTGCGTACAACTGATGCTCTCGTAGTGTCATCAAAATAATTCTCAAGTGTTCGAAGTGAGCCTCCTCACTCAGCGAGTAGATCAGGATGTCGTCGATGAAGACTATGACAAACTTGTCCAAATACTGGTGAAAATAACAGTTTATCAGATCCATGAAGACTGATGGGACGTTTGTTAAGACAAAGAGCATCACCACAAACTCATAGTGCCCATAACGCGTCTTGAAAGTAGTCTTTGGAATATCCTCGTCACGAACTCGGAGCTGATGGTAACCAGATCGAAAGTCAATCTTGGAGAATATCTTTGCTCCCAGAAGCTGATCCAATAAATCATCGATGCGTGGTAGTGGATACTTGTTCTTGATCGTCACCTTGTTCAGCTCCCAATAATCAACACACAGATGGAAAGAGCCGTCTTTCTTCTTCACAAACAGCACAGGAGCACCCCAAGGTGAAGCACTAGGTCGTAAATAACCCATCTCTAACAACTCTTCCAACTAGCTCTTTAATTATTGCATCTCAACTGAAGCCATGCGATACGGGGCTTTGGAAATAGGAGCAGTTCCTGGCTCTAAGTCAATGGTGAACTCAATGAACCACTTCGGAGGTAAACCAGGAGTCTCGTCGGGAAAACATCAGGGAATTCCCGAACTATAGGGATATCAGAGATAGGGATTGGTTCGGACGGCTGATCATGCATATAGCATAAGAATCCAGCACAACCTTGACGTAACAATTTGGCTGTCTACATCACATTAATAACACGGCCATCCTCCTCGGGGATGCGCCCACGAAATCTACACACAACCTTACCGTCCGACAAGAGGGTCACGAATCTCCGTCCACAATCAATGATTGCACCATGGCGAGTAAGCCAATCCATGCTGAGAATGATGTCCTAAAGAAGGATCGGAAGTAGAACAAGATCGGCAAGGTACTCATCACCACCTATCGCGATTGGGAAGCGGAATAGCATTGTCCTACCTCTAACTCTACCCCCATTAGGAATTTCACAAAGAAGGAATCATCTAGAGTCATAGATTCTAATCTGAGTTTTTCAACAGTTTGCTCGGCTATCTAATAAATTTGGAAGTCTCTTAATTATGGATGTTGATGAGATCTTAATCCTCGTCATCTTCTGAAAAGACATACAGCTCGACAAGTTTGTCCAATTCAGAGCTATGCTTCTGTGATGCTGCATCTCTCTCTGACTCAGCATGCTCACACATCTCTTTTAGTTCATCCCTAGCACGATCACATAGTTTTCTCTAGCTCATCCACAATCCACTCCTTGTTCTGAAATGTTTCCTCGACCTCCCTCATGCGGAGCCTCTGCGTCGCTCTTCTTGCCTACAAAACATGGTATACTTTTTCATCAACTAGGATTTCTGAAAAAGATCTCTTCTTTGGCTCCTCCTCACTAAATCTTTGGGATGGTTCCATGTCGTACACTCGGACGAGGTTCTGGAGGTACTTTCTCCTATTGTCATCCAGAGGAGCCGACATGACTCTCTTTTCCCTTGTTGCCTTTTCCTCGACGTAGAATCGAGGAGTTCCCAAATTATTTTCCTTGTACCACCCGCGGATGGGCTTCTTGCCATATTCTATGGCTGCAACTCCTTTGGGAACGTCGACAAGAACATTCTTCCCCTTGGACAGCTCCACTGTAGCTTTTTCCACAGACTTCACCTTTGTGCTGGAGTCAGACCCAGTGTTAGAGTTGTTGGTGAGGTAAATGCATTGGGGGTAACCTGTGGCGTACAGTCATAAGGTGTTGCTAACGTTAGGCATCTATCGAGGAGGGCGAGGAGTCATCAGTACTCGAGCGAGACAATTCAAAAAGCGAGATTTAGAACAAGAATAAAGAATATAAGCTTAGTCTATGGCGGGAGCAGGAGCTTGAGAAGGACAATCGAACAATTATTTTAAAATCATTTCCAAAACTGCTTACTTTTATAAATAGAACTTAGTTTTGATAAAAAGCCTTTTTGAAATTCACTTTAGAAATCATTTTAAAATCCGAATGAAAATGTTTTAAAACCTATAGCTCTGATACCACCTTCTGTAACACCCCCTTTTAAATCCCAAGGGAACGTTACAGAGCCAGTGAATCTGCAGACTTTAATGTCTTTGAATTCACCTAAAGCTTATAGAGACATGCGACCATTCTCTCATAAACAAGACAGTACTCAAGCAGTTGAATAAAATAATGCGGAAGTAAATTAAATATCAAAGTATGAAATATCCAATCCCTAAAATAAAGCTAAAGTGACAAAATCATAAAGTAGTAGTAAACTCCAAAGATATATGAAACCAAAGTAATATTGCGGAAACTTTAAAGGTTCAAGAAAATAGTATTGTAAAGATTCAATAAATGATAGCCCGCTCTTCAACTCTCTCATGCTCCGCTGCTTGCACCAACCATCCAATAAATAGGATGGTTAGTACAATTAAGACTAGCAAATGATAGGGAAAATGTTCAGACTTTAACCTTACAGTGACCATAAAACGGTATGTTCTAGGTTAAAGGAAATACACGAATATTTAACAGTGGAAACTGAATAAAAAGGTAAAAAAATCACGATATGACTCGGATGATCATAACGATCGATCATAGGATAAGAAAATGAATTATACCCGAGAAAGATGAGTATAATAACAGAAATGATCACCTATTAAAAGTGAATAATAACATAATCACACTAATCATGATAATAATTACAATACTAATAATACGTGGTACTGGTCGGGCCTTTAACAAGAACCACGACCTACATCAGATCGTTGTTTTACCACCCCGTAGAGAATGCATTCCGGGATGGGTGTTTCATGAAACCTTGTAAGGCGGTGGCTTAACGAACCACAACCTGCAAGTCAGTCTACTGCTGATCTTTCCAATGACCTATAGTCACTCACATCACGTGGTGCGCATTTTAACTTATCACACATATGCATCACATGGTGCACAATTTAACTTATTATACATATGCATCACATGGTGCACAATTTAACTTATCGTACATAACTAGTTCATACTAGGTGATCATAAAAACGATGTTAAATCAACAAGGAAAAAGCATGGATACATCAAATGATCTTAATATCGCATGTCACTGGTTGCATGAAAGAAACAAGCAGATTATCATGCAATTAGGAAGAAGGAAATGGGAAATTTTCACTTATCTCGAGTTATACATAAATAACACATTTAATACACATATCACTATATTTAAATTAATAATTGCCCATTAATTTATACTCATGCCAACTTACGAACAAGGAGATAAATCACATAAAGCAAACGGATATGCAATTTATCGAAATTGGCAAGGAAATTGGCCACAGAGCCGCATTCGACACTGAAGAATTAAAAATGCACACAAAAGAATCACGAAGCACAGAAAGGGCGTTGAACAAAATCACTTGCCTTAACTTTCGATGATCGGTTGACGACAACAATATGAGATTTTAGCACCTATTGAATCCAACGATAAATGAATATTTAATATTGATATTTTATACAATTAACTTTACTTAACTCAATTTGAAATTGAATTAATTCTATAAAGTTAGGAATCTATACCAATATGAATTCCTTGGGGAGCGGGATCCGGCGTGGCCCGCCGCGTGGGTGCTTCGAGATTTCTTGGTGTCGCTGAGACGGACAAGAATTGAATAGTTTAGAAACATTGGCTGCATAACTTAAGAAATAATTAACTTAGGGCCATAAACGGAATTAGTATGAAAATAAGGGACGTTTCTGAGATTTCTTCAAAAGAAATCAAAATCCTTGCATTCTCTTTTTGAACTTACGAACAACAACAGAGGGACGAACCTCTCGACGACAATTGCAAGCGGCACAGGCGGTGGCTCGGCAGTGGTGGCCGGCGACCACAGGGGCGGCAGACCGGAGGCGGGTACGGTGGTGGTGGACTGCGGAGGGATTGCAACTGCGGCGGTAATGGATTCTTCGGCGGCAATTCGAGACGCAGGGCAGCGGCGATCGGAGGCGGTTGGACCTGGGCGTTCTCCGGGCAAGGGCTGCGGTTCGGTGGCTCGGTTGCTTGCAATCGTGGGCTGCAGTGGGTGCGGTAGTCCAGCGGTGGTTGTTGTGAACTGAATCTGCCATGTTTTACACTTACATTTATATCGATTTTTGCATACATTTCATGCATTTGGGCTAAAGATAGTACAGAATCTATGTAGCTTATGTTTATTTGCCAAATTATGGAATCTCCACCAGTTTCTGTTTAAATTTGCAGAATTCGAGGCATTTTACAGCAATTCTAAGGAAGGTCAGAAAAGCTCGGAAAACCACTGCAGAAGTCCAAGGTCAAAGAAGCAGCGGAACCAGTCGAATCAAGCCGAGAGCCAAGGTTACTCGATCTCGAGTGGACCTCACTCGATCTCGACGAACATGTCCGAGCACAGGCCTTGTCGACTAGGAGCAGTGTCGAGAGCCAGACCAACCCAGCTCCGGAAGTCAACTCGATCTCGACAAGACCTAGTCGAGATCGACGAAGCCTAGACGCCACACCCGGAGTCGAGAAGAGGAGCTGATCGAGAAGCCGAGGACGAAGACGCTGAGCAACCCTACTCGATCTCAACGAGACCTTGTCGAGATCGACGAGCCACCTAACGCCTATCTGAGTCCATGCCGAGGAGCCCTAGTCGACATCACCAGAGAGCCGTCTTCGACCACAACTCTAGTCGATCTCGAGGACCAGCTAGTCGAGATCGACGAGCGCCAGGAGCCATGTCCGGAGTCAACGAGCTGTGCCAAGCCGAGAAGAGTTGACGATGAATCCTAGTCGAGATCGACAAGCCCTTGTCGAGATCGAGTAGACCAGATTCCAGAAACGCGTCGACGTGAGCAGTCCGAGTAGAGTTGGGATTCCTTGGGCACGAAGGAAGTCGAGTAGGCCGAGATCTATCATCATCTATCCATGGAAGGGACATCTATCAATATGAAGGCATATTACCTAGATTAGATTTATCTGTTCCTTTAAAGATTTATTTCCCTTAAGCATTTTATTTATCATTAATCATTTTAGATATAATTTTAGATATAGATAGAAGATTCTATCCTTGATTAGGAACAAATAGAAGGCTATAAATAAAGCCCTAGGGGCTGAGCATTAAGCATCTAATTCCAATTCAGAAACACAATCAATTTCATCAAGTAAGTAGGAAGTTCTAAGGTTTTTAGGGTTTTGACATTCTGCAAAAGTTGAGTGCCGGGATTGTAAAGGCTTTGAATTTAGTTAATGCAAGTTTCTTTTCATCAATCAATGTCTACTATTGCGATGAGGCGTGAGTAGTCCACTTACTTCTGGGGCTGGGGTGAGCCCGACGGTGGCCATGTAAGATGATGCGATAAAGGTCAGATTTTGTTATGCAATTCGTCTTCTATCCCTATGAGCATGATTCTTTTGTGAGAGTTGAAGGAGATCCTTGTTTGTGTTATTGAAGCGAAAGTGATCTTAATGCAACTTGGATTAATTATGTGAAAAGGGTTAGTAACAATTAGGGTTTATGCGGAAGCGTCTATATGCCTATTTGTTAATAACGAAAGTTGTTTGGTGGAAAGCATGATCTACTATGGCTTTATGCGTTACTTTGCATGGTTATCGTTGTGGTGTTGATACCCTGGTCTTGGAAGTCTTTTATATATTGAGTTTATTTCGTCAAATTTCCGAGTTCTGTCGAAATCTGCGATTTACAGTTTTCTGAGTTTCCCTGTCGACATAGAGTAGTTCTTGTCGATCTCGAGTAGGACCCTTGTCAAGATCGAGTAGGTCTTAGTCTAGGTCGATTTACTGTTGTGCCTTCTGTTGTCGATTTTCAGTTTCTGTCGATTTGCCCTTGTCGATCTCGAGTGCCCTCTTGTCGAGATCGAGTAGCTTCTGTCCTTGCTTTGTTCTTTACTTTCTTTCGCTATTTTCTGTCTTTGCTTTTGTTTATGCTTTGCTTTGTCTCTCTTCCTTTGTTCCTTTGTTCCTTTGTTTCTGTCTTTTCTGCTTTTTTGTGAGAATTTACAGCTACCTAAGAATTGCTGACGTGCTTCCTCGTGGATTCGATCATGACAACCTTCTACTACAATGGGAGGAACTCTTGTATTTATTTGCTGAAGACAAGGAAGTCAGTCTGATCTATACTTTATATTTATTTCATACTTGACCATCCTCCTGCAACAACAAATTGGCGCCGTTGCCGGGGAACCTATCAATCGCGCCTTAGGTAGTTAGTTCTCACTTTTTCTTTGAGTTAATTTACAGGTGTATGCGCCGTTCTGGTCAACCACCTAAGTTTGACGGCTTAGACGAACCAGAGCGCCTCCTACACATCAGAGCTAAACTGCAAAGAGCCATGGCAGCTGCGGAGACACAGGAACAGCTGATCGCTAGGCTTACAAGGGAATTGGCCGCTAAAGATGCTGCTTTCGCCGCTGAGAAAGCAGCAAGGGAACAAGCACAGGCTGAGCTTGCCCAATACCCAACCACGGCAGAGGACTACATGCACCCAACTCTCGTCGTGCCTGAATCGGCGATTCTAATCCCTGATAACTCTTTTGAAATTCGCACTCAATTTCTTATAGAGCTTAAAAATAATGCCTTTTATGGTAGATTTAATGAGTGTCCTCTTGAACATATTACAAACTTTTCTGAGATGTGTCGTACTCTTGCTGAAGGTACAACCCTGGAATATGTCAAGATGAAATCTTTTCGCTGGTCTCTCGCTAGGCCTGCGCTGAAATGGCTTGAAGGGCTGAAAGCAAGATCACTCACAACATGGGCCCAAGTAGAGCAAGAGTTTCTAAACAAATTCTTCCCACCCGCCAAAACAGCACATCTCCGCCAGAAAATCACCGCCTTCAAACAGAAGCAAGGGGAACCGCTGGCAAAGGCATGGGAGCGCTACAAGGAACTTCTGCGATCTTGCCCTACTCATGGACAGCTACCCTACGTCATTCAGGAGATCTTCTTCAACTCTCTGGATCAAGTCACTAAGGACAGAATCAACCATTATACTCACTATGAGTATCTGACAATGCCGCCAAGTGACGCATGGGGTGTGCTAGAGAAGCTCACCAACTACGAAAACAAGTATGGGTCTACTGCAACTTACGCCAGGCCAGCACCATCCATGCCCCTCTATGAGCCTCCTAAGGAGATCGATCCTGATGTGAGGGAGCAGTACTACAGAGACCAGAATAAGAAGCTCCTTAAGCAAGTAAAGTATCTCTCTGTCAACCAGCCTTGTATTGAATGCGGATCGCAAAGGCACACCACTCCTGAGTGCCCACACGTAGAGCAAGTCAGAATGGCAGAGCATCATGAGGAGGTAGCTTACGCAGGGGGTTCCAATCGCTACATGGGGGACCAAAGGTTTCAGCAACCACAATGGAACCAAGGTGTCCCTAGGAACCCCCCGCCCCACAGAGCTCCAGGACATCCGGAAAGGGAACAGAAAAAGGATGATATACAGAAAGTCCTGGAGGAAATACGGAGAAACCATTCAGAAACTAGGCAATCCTTCAACTCCGTCTATACTCAGATGCAAGGTGTCAACTCCAGGCTTGGGGAAATTGATATATGGAGAAAATTAGTTGATACACAGATTGGTCAGCTAGCAGCGGGAATCCCCAGACAGTCAGGTGCGCTCCCTGGATCTTCAGAACCAAATCCCAAGGGAAAGACTGGACACATCGCTGCTGTAAAACTCAGAAGCGGCCATCAACTGCAAGAGCCAGAGGTCGGAAAGCAGTAGAACAACGATGACCAGCAACTCGACATCGACCAGGGCCTAGTCGATCTCGAGGAGGGCCTACTCGATCTCGATGAGAAACTTCAGAAACCCTCGTCTGCACCACACAGCAACTCAACATCGCCAAACCTAGTCGAGTTCGACAAGGGTGTAGTCGATATCGAGGAGCCCTAGTCGAAGTCGACAAAGCTGCAGCACCTCCGACGTCTGTTCTGGCTCCGAAAAAGAAGCTGTCTTTCCCCACAAAATCTCCAAAGGACCCCGCAGAAAAGAAATTTCAGCGCTTCATCAAGATGCTTCAGAAACTCAACGTCACCATCCCCTTCACAGAAGCTCTCAATGAAATGCCATCCTATGTCAAGTTCCTGAAGGAGATTCTGAGCAAAAAGCAATCAATGGCTGAAATTACAGAGGAATGCAGTCATCGGGACATACTGGAGAAGAGGCCGGATCCAGGTAAGTTTGCTATAACTATTGGATTTGGTCCATATAAAATTAATGCCTTATGTGATCTTGGAGCTAGTGTGAGTATAATGTCTTTAACAATTTGGTCCAAGATTAAGATAGGTGCCCTAGAGCCTGTGGATGCTAGACTTTACATGGCCAACAACATTGTGGTCATCCCAACAGGCGTGGTCGACAATGTTCCAGTACAGGTAGGTAAATTCTTTGTCCCTGCTGATTTCCTAGTTGTTGATATGCAAGAAGATCCTGCTTGTCCAATTATTCTAGGGAGACCCTTCTTGGCGATGGTGGGTGCCAACATAAGCGTAAGGAAAGGAGTGCTCACCTTCAACATCAGCGATGAGGTAATTGAGTATTCCTTTAATAAAACTGAAAGGCATACAGGTCCAATGGAAGAAGTCAAGTCTATCTCAGCTGGCTACATCACCTGCGGGGAATCCAAGGTCAGAAATATAACTCCTGAGGAGCTAGAAAAGAGGGACATGGAGGCCCAGGTGGAGGAGATCATGGCAATCCTAAAGGAAGACGCAGAAAATCCAATCGACACAAACCAAGGTACGTCGTTATGGATTAATTATTTTTCGGATGCACTGACAGGAACCAAGTATGGGGTCAAGATCGACCAAATCTCCTCGACATCGAGGACCCTAGTCGATCTCGACCAAACCAAGAAGCCTCCACCAGCACCAGCCTCGTCGAGCGACCAGACGGAAGCAGAGCCCTACTCGATCTCGAGTACCCTAGTCGAGATCGACAACAAATCGGCTAACTCGACTTCGTCTTCCTCGACGCTGACTCCACCAGACGAACCAGGCTCCTCGATC
Organism: Persicaria tinctoria; assembly: GCA_037127255.1. NCBI lineage: Eukaryota > Viridiplantae > Streptophyta > Magnoliopsida > Caryophyllales > Polygonaceae > Persicaria > Persicaria tinctoria. Next base: position 73,818,132 of record JBANSL010000006.1, read on the forward strand.
TCGACTAGGCTTGTCGAGATCGACCACCACCCGGCTCCACCAGATCCTGTTTCCTCGACGCTGCAGCCACCAGGAGCAGAAGCCTACTCGAGATCGATTAGCCTTGTCGAGATCGACAAGCCTTGCCCTTCGTCGACTCCTGGATCCTCGAGCAGACCACCACCTGGACCTGCAGCCTTGTCGAGATCGACTAGCCCTAGTCGAGATCGACCAAACACAGTGGTCCCTGATTCCGTCTCTGCGAAGGTAAGCCAAGGTATGGATCTTTCTTCTCCTATTTCCATTAAAGATCTATCTATACATGGGAGAGGTTTGCCTTGGTATGTGCGCTTATGTAGGATATCCAATGATGAGCCCAAGGAGTATAAAGTTGGAGACAAGCTCTATGTCTCTAAATCGAAGAATCATTGGTTCCCTAACAAATTCAACAAGAAGCGGACGAGACCGTTCGTGGTGAATAAGATCCATTCTGGAGGATTACAGCTGATGGACAAGAATGGAGTCTTATTTGAGGCCCAGGCTACATGGGCCCTGCAGATGCCACCTTGTACATAGACGTTTTTGGGATTTTTTTTTTGGACATTGTTTTGTTTGTTTTTGGTTTTGAACTTTTAGTTTTTCTATTGTGGGTATATGTCTTCTACACTTTTTAGGTCCATGGATAGAAGCACGCTATATTCAGACTCGGCCCAGGAGGTGCTTCCATTCGATATTTAGAGGCCCTGCACACCTGTCTTGTGAGTTTCTTTCTTTACCCTTGTTTTTATACAGTGAGGACACTGTAATATTTAAGTATGGGGTGGGGGAAGAGCTTACTTTATGCATTATTTTCCATATTTGACATTTTTGTGCATATTTAGAGTTTATTTCTTTTGCTTATACATGGCTATTTTGGAATGCATTATTGATTTATGTGCTTATATGCATGTTTTCCAAAATTTGAGAAAAATGACCCCCATTTGAAATTTTTGATAAATGTCATGGGAGCTTTATTGAACTCGACGATGCAAAATTAGATTCATTAGAGATATAGCATGAAATTGCCTAGTAAAGGGAAGTCACAATGAAGTGCATATTTTGATGAAAACCATAGAAGGAGGTAAAATTTGAAGTTGCTTTTGACATGTTGCATGATAAGATGATGGAGGACTTTATATTTCCATATAATGCTCATATTGTTATATCCTAGCCTTACCTATGCTTATGCATCACAAAAGCCATAATATGCCATATTTCAAATATTTGCTCCACATGATCTAAATATTTGCCATTATTTACCTTATCCGGGGATTATGTTGAGAATGATGTTACATTATGGAGATTATTATATGGTGTTTGTGTTGTGATTATTATCATTATTGAAGTTTGGAAGGAAATTGTTTGAAATATATGGAAAATTTAATGAGTGAAAGAAAATCCAATCACCTCAGGAGATAAAGGTAGATTGACCCTGCTCTTTGAGATAATAGTTTGGAGAGATGGGACACATTGTGAGGAGTCCAAAGCACTAAGTATCCGGGGCCATTCATGACACCCATGTTTGCGACTCGCGAGAAGGCAGTGCTGAGGTTAGAGAGGTAAAAGCATTATTATTGAGAAAAAGCATTATGAAAGGTGATGAATCTCAAGGAGAAGGAATGTGGAAATTCAATTTGGAAATACTCCATTTCCCCGGATCAAAAGCACCACATGGCCAAAAACTGCCCACCTTTAGCCTTTTACCAATCTACTCCTTATTTCACTACTAAAAAAAACAGGAAATAGCTACGAATGTTTAGCCACGAATGTCAGCCGACGCTGTTTTGGTTGCCAATAGCAATGACATTAGCCACGACTATTCTTGACCGTGGCTATTTTCGTGACTGGTGTTCACCTAAGAATGCCATATCGTCAAATTCGTTGCTAATAGCAACGAACACAATGTCCGTGGCTGATTTTGTGACTGAAGAAGTTGATGATAGTGGTAATTAGCCACAAAATTAGCTACGAATGCTTATTTCGTGGCTGTATTCGATGCTGATTTGGCAACAACAGCAACCTCGTGGCTAAATCCGTGGCTATTCAGCATCAGAAATCCGACGATGGAATGGACACGAGGTGAGTGGGCTTGGATCGGTTATTGTAGACGGGTCAGACATGGGGTGAGTGGGCTTGAATTGTAGTTGAATATGTGGCCAACAAAGAAGACCAAATGTTAAGGGCTCGGCATGGATCAATAGCCCATTAGAAATGATCAGCCCAATTACCTTATTAGCCCGTAGAATGAAATGTGTATTTAGCAACGACTCGATCCGTGGCTAAATCCGTTGCTATTATGGTTGAGCTCAAATGTGCTTTCATTTATTATGGGCCCAAATAGGACTATACTTTCCCCGATTGGCCCATTGACGAGACCAAATATAATTATGAATTTTTTTTATATAAATTGTAAGTGTTGAAAAAAACATATATTATCTAATTAATAAATTCTTATGAGAATATTATAATGGTATGTTTTGAGGAAAACTCATATAATTGACTAATAAATATTTAATAAAACCTTATACTAAGTAATAAATTCTTATTAGAATACTATAAGTGCATGTTTTGAGGAAAACTGATATAAGTGACAAATAAATGTTTAATAAAACCTTATACAATATTAACTAATAAATTCTTATTAGAATACTATATGTTTATATTTTGAGGAAAAAAATTCTTATTATAATACTATAAGGTAATGTTTTGAGGAAAACTCATATAAGTAACTAATAAAACCATATACTAAGTAATAAATTCTTATTATAATACTATAAGGTTATGTTTTGAGGAAAACTCATATAAGTAACTAATAAAACCTTATACTAAGTAATAAATTCTTATTATAATACTATAAGGTTATGTTTTGAGGAAAACTCATATAAGTAACTAATAAAACCTTATACTAAGTAATAAATTCTTATTATAATACTATAAGCTGGTTATGTTTTGAGGAAAAATCGTATAAGTAACTAATAAAACCATATACTAAGTAATAAATTATTATTATAATACTATAAGGTTATGTTTTGAGGAAAACTCATATAAGTAACTAATAAAACCATATACTAAGTAATAAATTCTTATTATAATACTATAAGGTTATGTTTTGAGGAAAACTCATATAAGTAACTAATAAAACCATATACTAAGTAATAAATTCTTATTATAATACTATAAGGTTATGTTTTGAGGAAAACTCATATAAGTAACTAATAAAACCTTATACTAAGTAATAAATTCTTATTATAATACTATAAGGTTATGTTTTGAGGAAAACTCATATAAGTAACTAATAAAACCTTATACTAAGTAATAAATTCTTATTATAATACTATAAGCTGGTTATGTTTTGAGGAAAAATCGTATAAGTAACTAATAAAACCATATACTAAGTAATAAATTATTATTATAATACTATAAGGTAATGTTTTGAGGAAAACTCATATAAGTAACTAATAAAACCATATACTAAGTAATAAATTCTTATTATAATACTATAAGGTTATGTTTTGAGGAAAACTCATATAAGTAACTAATAAAACCTTATACTAAGTAATAAATTCTTATTATAATACTATAAGGTTATGTTTTGAGGAAAACTCATATAAGTAACTAATAAAACCTTATACTAAGTAATAAATTCTTATTATAATACTATAAGCTGGTTATGTTTTGAGGAAAAATCGTATAAGTAACTAATAAAACCATATACTAAGTAATAAATTATTATTATAATACTATAAGGTTATGTTTTGAGGAAAACTCATATAAGTAACTAATAAAACCTTATACTAAGTAATAAATTCTTATTATAATACTATAAGGTTATATTTTGAGAAAAACTCATATAAGTAACTAATAAAACCTTATACTAAGTAATAAATTCTTATTATAATAGTATAAGGTTATGTTTTGAGTAAAACTCATATAAGTAACTAATAAAATCTTATACTAAGTAATAAATTCTTATTATAATACTATAAGGTTACGTTTTGAGGAAAACTCATATAAGTAACTAATAAAACCTTATACTAAGTAATAAATTCTTATTATAATACTATAAGGTTACGTTTTGAGGAAAAGTCATATAAGTAACTAATAAAACCTTATACTAAGTAATAAATTCTTATTATAATACTATAAGAGTATGTTTTGAGGAAAATTGATTTAAGTTACTAATAAATATTTAGTAAAACCTTATATTGGCTAATAACTTCTTATTAGAATATTATAAGAGTGTTTTGAGGAAAACTCATGTAAGTGTCTAATAAATGTTTAATAAAACCTTATATTAACTAGTGAATTCTTATTAGAATACTATAAGATTATGTTTTGAGGAAAAATTATATAAGTGACTAATAAATGTTGAATGAAACTTATATTAACTAGTAAATACTTATTAGAATGATATACGAGTATGTTTTGAGGAAAACTCATATAAGTGATTAATAAATGTTGAATAAAACCTTCTATTAACTAGTAAATTCTTATTAAAATACTAAAAGAGTATGTTTTGAGGAAAACACATATAAGTAATGAATAAATGTTGAATAAAACCTTATATGAACTACTAAATTCTTATTAAAATACTATAGGAGTATGTTTTGTGGAAAACTCATATAAGTGACTAACAAATGTTTAATAAAACCTTATATTAACTAATAACTTCTTATTAAGACACTATAAGAGTATGTTTTGAGAAGATCTCATATAAATGACTAATAAATATTGAATAATACATTATATTAACTAGTACATTCTTATTAAAATACTATAAGAGTATGTTTTGAGAAGATCTCATATAAATGACTAATAAATGTTGAATAATACATTATATTAACTAGTACATTCTTATTAAAATGCTATAAGAGTATGTCGTACTCTAGTGCAATCTGACCCGGGTTTTTTGACACGTCAATTAATGATGATCTAATATATTTACGCCATGTCATACAACAACCTCATCTATTTATCCATGTGTTATGTGTCCACATTAATTGATAATTACAATTAATTTTTATCATTTGAGTTATTTAACCTATCAATATAAAAAAACATCATCTATCTCTTACTACTTTAATTTAATGATTATCCGTCTATGATAATGATATATTTTAATTGATTCATATATATATCTTATCGTTATTTAAATTATGATTTTAATTTTAATCATATCTAGCCTTAATTATTTATTAAATATTTAATCAACTACGTACATCAATTTTTACCAAAGTAATTTTATTACATCTTAATATTTCAATTGATAAAATTTCCTACGTCTAAACTATCTATTTTTTTAATACAAATAAAAAAGGCATCTAAACTAACTGATTTCGGATGACGATAAATCTTCCCTCCCATATGAATTAGTTTTGTTTTTATCTTTACCAAATTACAGATATTTCATATTAACTAGCTTTATTTTATTACCATGTTTAAAATACAATAATTTAATTTAATTCATAACTCTTAGTACTAGCTATTTTTATGCTTTTGAAATAAATTTATTAGTTTGGATAAAAAAAAGAAATAAGTTTATTAGTTGTACGGAATAAAATTTACAAACTATGTTTATAAATATGAAACTTATACATGAAAATTAGTATGCACATAAATAGTTGTCAAAAAATAGCATACACATGAATCGTAAAATAGTTAATTTATTAATTTACAAATAGATATTTGTATTATTTAACCAAATAAATTTTACATGAAAACATTCAAATATTACATGGATGCTTAGCATTATTTTAATTTAATTTATAAGCATTTAAAGCCTTCATAATTTAATAAAGAAAATAATTTATATATGCTTAATATAATAAAATAAATTAATCAACCGCATAAGAGTGCGGGTAAAATAAAACTAGTACTATGTATATAGTAAAAGTGAATATATGTTAAAAAATTTCTATCAACATTAGACGGAATTGGCGCTGAAATGAAATTGGTTTGGGCGGTATAAAGTTTTGAGGGGGAAATTGTTGGGCTTTCAAAATTTAGATGTGTGAGTGCGTATAAAAAGTAAACTTCACACTTTCTAACCCTAAAACTCTTCACCGCCTCTCCTCCTCCACGCCGCATCTGTGCAGCCCCTTCATCACAAATTAAACGCCTCTCCTTCTTCACACAGACTCTTTCCTCTTCCTCCATTCTCGCCTCTAGTCAAATACATTAATTTCCTTCTTTCGGTGGGGATTCAATGTAAAGCTGCTTGCTTGGAATTAATTCCAAGAGTTGTCCACTTTCTTTCCAATCCAGATTTTCGTTTACTCTTTTCCACATAAATGGGTTGAATATATTCGGATTTTCCCTTGGCCATTCAAGATCAATTATTATTCCCATTTGGGTGGGAATTCATGGAGATTCAGATTTTTACGGAAGGGTGAAAGAAGATTTCATGGTCTTATAGCTCAGATCTAGGTTCTCTCACTTGTTCCAAGCTAGATCCACAACAACATGTGAAGATTCTCGTTCAGATGTGCTCTTGGTTGCTGATTTTCGACCAGATCTAAAGGACTTTTGCTATCATGGGTTAGTTCCGCTCCTGTTGGTGTTGATTCACTTCATGACGTCTTCACTCTTGAAGATTTTCGTCCAGATCTGAAGGTCTCTTGATCTCTTTGGTAAACCCACATCCTTCGGTGTGAATCGATTGTTATTAGCCCTTGACTCCCAAATCTCCAATGTCTGTCCCTTTCTTTCGCCTCTTGTTACCTTTATTTTCCAATTTCCTGTTTCTGTAATTGGTTATATAGGTAAGCGGGTGGACGACGAGGACGACGATACCGATGACAAGGACGGCGAGGGTGAGGATCCTCAACATGGCCGCTTGCTGCAGCTTCTTCATCCGGTCTCTTCTTCCTCATTTTCACAATTAGGGCTGTTTCACAGATTGTCCAAAAACGATTTGATTTTTAAATACCTAATTTCGATTTCATTTAATTTCTTGGTGTTTTAGAATTGGGCAGATCCAAACTCCCTAATTAAACTAAATATCAAAATACTTTATTTCTTCAAAATGGGTTAGAAATAAGAGATTTTCGGTTTACTGGATGAATAAAATTTTATTTCATCTTACAGGCTTCATATTATTGGGATATCAATTGGCTTCTAGAGTGTGGTCTTGCCCTCATTGCAGTTCAATCCCTAGTTGGTCCAGTGTGAGGCATTGGGTGCAAGAACAAGGCGAAAGTTCTCAAACTAGTATCTAGATTCTTAAGATGTGTTGGTGCCTTTTCTTATGTGTAGTATTTCAAGATGTTGTACATTATGTGAATGATGTTGTGTTTTGTATTTGGACGAATTAACTATAACATTATATATATTCTCTATTGTATAAATAACGCATCCAAATAATCACAACAACGTAAGCCACGAATTTAGCCACAACCCTGATAACGATGCCCACCTTAAAACAAGAAACAACATCAGCAATGAACTCGGCCACAAAATTAGCCACGACATTTGCGATGACCATTTCCGATGCTGTCGTCGTCGCCACAGCCACGACATTAATAAGTCATATCTAGCCACGGAATTAGCCACGACAGTATGAGTTCGTTGCTATTTTCCTTTGATACATCGGCCCGAATTTAGTCACGAGGCATATGGCTACGGATGGCCCGACCGTTGCTGAGTCCGTGGCTAAACCGGTTAGCCACGGTCATTCGTTGCCAAATCCATTGCTATTTTCCGTTGCTAAATCTTGTTTTTTTAGTAGTGTTTGAGCTTAAATTAAAGTCCTCTTGATTATTAATGCTTTGTCACTTATGATTGTTTTTGCATAACCCTCCTTTTGTGAGTAGATGTTGCTCTTTAAATTGCACATGCATGGATCTGTGACATTAGTACCTTTTCAAGGATGGTAATTGACTGTTGGGTTATATGAGAATGAATCTAAGCTGTTGAGAGTTTTGAATTCTTCCCCTGGATGACAATTAAAAGTATTGCTTGAGGACAAGCAAGCTTAAGTATGGGGTGTTTGTTGTGAACTGAATCTGCCATGTTTTACACTTACATTTATATCGATTTTTGCATACATTTCATGCATTTGGGCTAAAGATAGTACATAATCTATGTAGCTTATGTTTATTTGCCAAATTATGGAATCTACACCAGTTTCTGTTTAAATTTGCAGAATTCGAGGCATTTTACAGCAATTCTAAGGAAGGTCGGAAAAGCTCGGAAAACCACTACAGAAGTCCAAGGTCAAAGAAGCAGCGGAACCAGTCGAATCAAGTCGAGAGCCAAGGTTACTCGATCTCGAGTGGACCTTACTCGATCTCGACGAACATGTCCGAGCACAGGCCTTGTCGACTAGGAGCAGTGTCGAGAGCCAGACCAACCCAGCTCTGGAAGTCAACTCGATCTCGACAAGACCTAGTCGAGATCGACGAAGCCTAGACGCCACACCCGGAGTCGAGAAGAGGAGCTGATCGAGAAGCCGAGGACGAAGACGTTGAGCAACCCTACTCGATCTCAACGAGACCTTGCCAAGATCGACGAGCCACCCAGCGCCTATCCGAGTCCATGCCGAGGAGCCCTAGTCGACATCACCAGAGAGCCGTCTTCGACCACAACTCTAGTCGATCTCGAGGACCAGCTAGTCGAGATCGACGAGCGCCGGGAGCCATGTCCGAAGTCGACGAGCTGTGCAAAGCCGAAAAGTCCAGTCGACGATGAATCCTAGTTGAGATCGACAAGCCCTTGTCGAGATCGAGTAGACCAGATTCCAGAAACGCGTCGACGTGAGAATTCCGAGTAGAGTTGGGATTCCTTGGGCACGAAGGAAGTCGAGTAGGCCGAGATCTATCATCATCTATCCATGGAAGGGAGATCTATCAACATGAAGGCATATTACCTAGATTAGATTTATCTTTTCCTTTAAAGATTTATTTCCCTTAAGCATTTTATTTATCATTAAGCATTTTAGATATAATTTTAGATATAATTTTAGATATAGATAGAAGATTCTATCCTTGATTAGTAACGAATAGAAGGCTATAAATAAAGCCCTAGGGGCTGAGCATTAGGCATCTAATTCCAATTCAGAAACACAATCAATTTCATCAAGTAAGTAGGAAGTTCTAAGGTTTTTAGGGTTTTGGCATTCTGCGAAAGTTGATTGCCGGGATTGTAAAGGCTTTGAATTTAGTTAATGCAAGTTTCTTTTCATCAATCAATGTCTGCTATTGCGATGAGGCGTGAGTAGTCCACCTACTTCTGGGGCTGGGGTGAGCCCGACGGTGGCCATGTAAGATGATGCGATAAAGGTCAGATTTTGTTATGCAATTCGTCTTCTATCCCTATGAGCATGATTCTTTTGCGAGAGTTGAAGGTGATCCTTGTTTGTGTTATTGAAGCGAAAGTGATCTTAATGCAACTTGGATTAATTATGTGAAAAGGGTTAGTAACAATTAGGGTTTATGCAAAAGCCTCTATATGCCTATTTGTTAATAACGAAAGTTGTTTGATGGAAAGCATGATCTACTATGCCTTTAAGCGTTACTTTGCATGGTTATCGTTGTGGTGTTGATACCCTGGTCTTGGAAGTCTTTTATATATTGAGTTTATTTCGTCAAATTTCTGAGTTCTGTCGAAATCTGCGATTTACAGTTTTCTGAGTTTCCCTGTCGACATAGAGTAGTTCTTGTCGATCTCGAGGACCCTTGTCGAGATCGAGTAGGTCTTAGTCTAGGTCGAGTTACTGTTGTGCCTTATGTTGTCGATTTTCAGTTTCTGTCGATTTGCCCTTGTCGATCTCGAGTGCCCTCTTGTCGAGATCGAGTAGCTTCTGCCCTTGCTTTGTTCTTTACTTTTTTTCGCTATTTTCTGTCTTTGCTTTTGTTTCTACTTTGCTTTGTCTTTCTTCCTTTGTTCCTTTGTTTCTGTCTTTTCTGCTTTTCTGTGAGAATTTACAGCTACCTAAGAACTGCTGACGTGCTTCCTCGTGGATTCGATCCTAACAACCTTCTACTACAACGGGAGGAAGTCTTGTATTTATTTGCTGAAGACAAGGAAGTCAGTCTGATCTATACTTTATATTTATTTTATACTTGACCATACTCCTACAACAACAGTGGTGGCTCGGGTTCGCCGGCGGCTCATGCAGAGAATGGTACTGCTCACGGTGTACGGATGTGATGGGGGAAGGATGACAGACGGCGATGTTGAATGAATTGGTTTGGGTTGCGGGAAACCTAGGATTTGACTAGTATCTATACTAATTAGACAAAAGATAGATTTTTGATTCTTTGATTAAAAATCAATTAAAATAGGGATTAAGGGTAGATGATAGAATTTAAGAAAAATAATAAAAGAAACGGATAAAGATTGAGATAGAAGATAGGTTCTTCTCCTTTAGCGAGATGAATATTATTTAATTTAAATCTATAAATGAAATAATAAGAGTATTTAGAGGATTTATATAATTAAATCAAATCATATATTATTTCTCTTTAGAATAATTTAATTATTCTAATTGATATCATATATCTTAGGCGAATTTATTAAATGACCAAATTCACAAGATATATATTATGGGTTAATCTAATATAGATTTATTTAATTAAATAAAAATAAGAAATAGCCCAAAAATAATTTGGAGTATTTCAAGTTTAGGGATGGTAATGGGTCGGGTGATGGGTGGATGATCTACTTCCGTCACCCGATCCACCACCCAAAATCCTTCACCCTACCCGACCCATCACCCACCAAATATTTCACCCACCCCGTCCACCCATCACCCACCGGGTGATCGAGTGGATCGGGTGATAATTTAGGTGAAATATAAGACATCAAATTCATCAAACTTTTTTTATTGAAAAACATATGTCGAATACATCGATGAATAAACATTAATTAGGAGCTCATTGTATTCACGTTTCCATTTTAAAAGGAGTCATTCGCATTGCATATCTTCAAATAAAAATTGCATAACTTACTTTATGACAAGATATTTTCATTTTAATCGTTTGATAGGTATCTTGAATTAGGGTTTAGGGGTATATTGGTAATTTCACATATAAAATATAATTATATAATATAAGTCGGGTGACGGATGGGGAATGTCTTCACCCGGATCCGACCCGACTCATCACCCGTTCACCCATCACCCATTTAATATCCGCTTTATTTCGGATTTTCAACCACTTTTTCGGGTCGGGTGAGACGGATATCCGTCGGGTACGGGTGAAATTGCCATCCCTATTCAAGTTGAGCCCCCCTGGATTTTTTTCTGGCTCTGCCATGGTTAAGTGGTTCTTTTATTTGATTTATTATTCTCAAAATATATTTTTTGGCTCACAAAATTATATATGCTATATAGTTTAATTCCATTATATATTATATTAGATTTATTTCCATTATATTTGCTTTGAGATTAACATGTGCAAGAAATTAATGACAAGATTTTTTACAACACATGTGCAAGTTATTTGGAAATGAAGAATCTTTGGCAAATATATATTCAACAACATTGAAGATTTGTTTTTAAATTGGTTTTCAAAATTAGATTTGATTTATCCAAATTTAGTTTAACTTAAATTCAATTTTTTATCTATTAGATTTGCTTTACCCGTAAATAAGGTTTGAAGTTATCTAATTCTATTTTAATCCATTTATCTAGATATTGTTAAGATATGCAGGGCTGAATTTGTTGAAGACCATGAGCTGAATTTGTGGATGGAGTATTTAAATTTAAACGGTGGTTTAAGAAGTGAAGATTTGGTGGAAAAAAAATTCAGAATTTTGTGGAATGTAGTCAATCTTCAAACGGCAAGAATTTAGCTCATACAACTTATAAAAGGGGAAGGAGCAAGTGGTGAAGAAAACAAAACAAGCACGGTTCTACAACACAAAGACTTCACCATTGTCATTGGCTTCTCGCTAATTTATTTTCTTTCTCTCCCTCGTTGTAATTGCTTTTATTTCTAGTTGAGGGTGAAGAAAGAAATCTGAGCGTTATAGGATAAATCATTTTTTTTGTACTAAGAGTATCCCTATACTCAAATGCATACACACGTTGGTGTGGTTAGGGCTATTATTTCATGAGTGTTTTGGGTTGACTAGATAGTAGCGGGTGAGTCTACGAGAAGGGTTGTTCTTCTAAATTATATCTAGGACTCTAAGGGATCTGAGTTGGCTAGATAGAAGTGGGCGAGGCTTCGAGTGTTTAGAAGAAGGAAAGATCTTCTCGGTTGTATCTAGGATCAATAGGAAGTGAAATAATAGTGCTTTTGAATCCTGCGGGTTGGATAACCCTAGGCGGAGACGTAGGCTGGTTATAGCCGAACTTCGTTAACAATTCACGGGTCCTTTATATTTTATTTCTGCACTTATAATTGACTTTTTATTGTCGTAGCTCAACAAGCCTGGAGAAACAAACAGCTTTTTGGAACTAGTTGAAGACCTTTGAAGCTCTGCTCAAGACCTTGAGATCATCCCTTAAGGTTCCAGTCAAGACCTTGAAATCCGTTTCAAGACCCTTGAAGTTGCTGTTGCAGAAGGCTTTGCGAAAATTACCCATACTCTACTCAACCCTCTTTCTAGAATATTTGTCTTATTGTTATTTACATTATGTACTCGATTATTCACATACCAATACAATACAACTTAATTAAAATGTATAAGTTTTTCCAATGTTTAGGTTTTCGTTTGAACCGGCAATATTTAAGCACGAAAACAACTACTAGGTATTTTTGGTACGCCTTCAATTAATTATTATTCAAGTAACTCACTTGACGAGGCTGTGGAGTGTGGATATTGCCGACTGAGATGGACATATCAATGTGAAGACGAGGTTTTGAAGGCGTACCAAAGTAGACGAGGTTGAGAGATGACGAACAGATACTACGAAGGAAGGGGCACGAGGTTGCGGAGGATGGATCAATACTTACCCTCTATGAACGAAGGAGAGGAAGATGTACTCGAATTCGATCAGAGGGTGGCTGCCACCATTGAAACTGATGCCATCAAGATTGATCCTCTGTGGGCCAAGGCGGTTTGAGGACCCGATCATCCCAAAAACGATAAAGGCGCCACCATGGATTCAAGCTTGTTGAAGGGTCGACGTCAAGGGTCCTGGGGTTGGCGCCGAGGGTTCTGTAGGTCTGGCTGGTTTGACTTGAAGAATTATTTTACCTATTTTTAGCTATTTTATTATTTAATTAGGTAAATAAAAAGGAGGAGTTGTCAACCTTCATAAGAAAACAATTTCTAGAATATTCTTAGTTAATACTACCTCCGATCCAAAATATAAGTCGTTTGACTTTTTAACACGTATTTTAAGGAGCTAAAAACTATATGATATATTAACTTTTTTATTATTTTTTTTTTACAATTTAATATTTATTACCAACAAATATTAAGTTGTAAAAAAATAATTAAAAAAAAGTTGATATTTTATATAGTTTTTAGCTTCTTAAAATACGTGTTGAAAAGTCAAACGACTTATATTTTGGATCGGAGGGAGTATTATCTTAGGTTTTATTTTTAATTATTTCTAGATAGATAAAGATGAGTTGACTTAGGGTTTCTCGTTTACATAGGAGGTCAATCTCATCGTATTTAAGTTGTCATTTACCTTTAATAAACAGCACGTTGAATTGAATAGACGAGCGCTTGGGTAAGCGTTCTCTTCTTTATTCAACCCTAAAACTCCCGGCCTTCCTCTTGTGCTTCTGATCAAAAATTTATTTACGATTAGAAAAAAGGTCAAGCCATCATTGTTGACTCGTAATTTGCATTGTAGAATTCATTTGATTCCATTTCAATGGTAATTGGCTAGTGCCGCAATTGTTGACCATCTTCTTGTTCTACAAATGCAAGTTCATTCGGCAATTGCTAATTAAGTGGTCTTCCGCTACAATGTATTTCCACCGGCAAGTCATTGGGTGCGAGAGCGGTGAATGGAATACGAAGGACAATTGCAAGGACGGATCAAGATTCAACTTAAGACGGTGCAAGATCCGAACTAATTAAGTCGTTGGGGATTACAACGTATCAGAGAAACAGTTAAAGCCGTAAAAAACCTAGATCCGAATAAAAATTCAGAGGCACTGTTGAGCTAGGTAGAGCGACACTTTTATTTTCTTCTTAATTTCCCAATTTACCTAATTGCATTTTACCTAAAAAGTTAAAACTTCGAACAAATTACAAAATAAATTAAAAATATAAAAATAAAGCTAAATATAATTGGTTCGATAGGAATCGGTTAATAATGGTAATATCAACTTTTTTTATTTTCATTACCGTTACCGTACCAAGTTTCGAAACTTGATTCAGTATACCGAACCATTTATATTGATAAGTGATAACCAATATAATTGGTAACCAATTATATTGGATTGGCTGGTCCATGTTGGTTCGATTTTCATGGTAATTTTCCCCCTAAAAATACAAGCATATATTCCTTGTCACAATTCTAATATATCCCAAGGAGTTAGGTAGTAATCGGACGCTGAGATGTGATTTCTGCCTAGACTTGATTCTGCCATCTGAATCCCAAATGACAAACTCGTAAGCTGCCAAATCGGAGCTTAGCTTGGACACATAAAAGTTCAATTTGGTAAAACCAATAGACGACTTTTCCCATATACCATTACATCCTACTCGTTTCCTGCTACCAAAAAGGCTATGACCATCCTGAGATTGATTTGTTCGACCTTTCGTCTACACAAATTCGTTGTTTACATATCATTTTTGAGCTCCAAAGCAGGTTTGATGCAATGTTGCGAATTGTATGCGAAACTACATTTTTATCTTTTGTCTTCTCATTGTTCACACATATCTTTATCTTAGTTTATTGCATAGCCTATTTACATTCACATCTCATTCTCATTAGTTTATTGCATAGCCTATTTACATTCACATCTCATTCTCATTTGCATAATTGATAAATACACATTGCATTGAAGTACTTGGTTATCTGTTGGTTCAACCCTTTACTTATCTGCTATACTAGGTTGCTAATTAGTTTGTTAGTTTGGGTTATTTCTTTGGCGAGGTGAATTCTAACGAAGTTTCTCCTCCGTCAAAGTAGCACCGTTGCTGGGGAAGCAAGTGTATTTCTTTGTTTTGTGTGTTTATTGATTTTTGTTTATATTTCTATCCTTTTGTGTTTATATTTCTTTATTTTTTTTATTTGTTTCTTTCGGAAAAAAAATGTTGAGGTTATATCAAAATCAGGGAGAATATTTTCACCATTACTTCAAAAGAGTGTTAAATCAAGTGAGCGAGCGTAAATCACAAGGTATCTATGATAGTGAGCGAGATATGGTTCTTTGCGTTTATGAAGGCGTGAGTCCTGAAATGAGAGAACTTATTGATGGCATGGGTGACGATGGTTTGTGCAATCCCGAATTGTCAGGATTGTGGGATATTTTCCACGACTTGGCTGGCGAAGCATTGGAGGAAGAACGCAAGATAGTGGTTGAGCAAAACAAGAAGGATGGCAAAACAAGAAGGATAGCGTCATACATGTTGTAATGTTATATGTTTATTTTCCTATATCTTGCTTTCATATGTGTTACATGTAATATTGTTATGTGCTTGTAAACATGTATGAGTGTGTGATGAGTATACATATAACATATATTATATACTTGGATATACATGGATGCAGAAGATATGATTAGGCTCGACTGAGTTGTATTGAATCGAGATCGACTTGATCCTCTAACGAGTCTAGTACATATTATGTGGAGTGATAATGTATAACCTATAGTATATAACATATGTATAATATGTATGATACTATGATTGAGATCCTTACCCGGATGTGGGCCTTAGGCCCATTCCCAAGCCCAATCGATCTCTCCAGCAAGGCAAGCTTGGCGGCCCTGTCCATTTGGAGTGAAACGCAACGCTTTGCCTTAGGGTTTCTGGAGAGGCTACTTAAGCTCGCTAAGCAGCTCGCGGATCTTGAGTTCAGCTCTCTCTCTCCTCCGTCTCCTCTCAAACGCTCTCAAAGGGTTCTAAGGTTTTCTCCTGGCTCCTCCCCGACGATTGTGACGACGAAGGTGGTGGCTGCTCTCGATGATCTCCTGGTGGTGCCGCGGCTAAGCTCCTGGCTTTGGTTGCCGCTTGTCTCACGTCTAGAGATCTAGGGTTTGGGAGTTTCGAAGAGATCTTCGAACTCCGGTCATCCCACACAGGGGGATCTTCTTCTCTTGTGTCTCTGAAACTCATACATGCTTAGATCTAGGGTTTACTTTTGCATTGCTTGTTTGTAACCCTCTATTGAACATTACCTAGTGGAGTCGACCTGTTCTTGAGGCCCCGAGGAGGTAGGCATCTCTTTGCCGAACCTCGTAAAACTCTGGTGTTGTTCTTGCTCTTGCATGTTTGTTTTGAGTTTCTTGTTCTTATCTCTCGCTTCCGCATTCAATCACTTTCGTTATCTCGAATCTCGATTCAACAAGTGGTATCAGAGCTTGAGTGTCGCGTTTCCGATTTCCTGGCTCATTGTTGAGTTCTAGGGATAGGTTACGGGTGTAGGGCCTCGGGCTGACCTAAAAGGCGACATCGCTGGTGCAGCACCCCCCCTACACGATATACCACTGCCTTGTTTGCTTAGATCTAGGCTTGTGTGTTTGCGATTCTGTGCTCTGCTCTTGGATTCACGGTTTTCTTGAATCTTTTGCGTGATTTACTGTGTTTTGTTAAGTGTTTAAGCTCTTGACTATAAACATGGGTGAATCCTATCGTTTAAAACCCTTCAATGGCAATACTGACTTTGCTATGTGGCAGGTAAAAATGAAGGCCATATTAATCAAAGAAAATTGCTATGAAGTGCTCTCTGGAGAAGATGTCGATGAAGACAAAAGGAAGGATCTAAAACGTCTTGATAAAGTAGCACACAGTGAGATTATGTTGAGACTTACAGACGAAGTGGCTAGGCAAGTTCTTACTTGCACAACTACTGAAAAGCTCTGGAAAAGGTTGGAAGAATTATACTTGGTAAAATCACTACCAAGTAGGGTACATCTCTTCAACAAACTCTTCAACTATAAAATGTCTACTACTTGCACTCTTGTTGAAAATCTTGACAAATTCTTGGCTATTACCCAAGATCTGGAAAGATGTGGTGACAAAGTTGATGAGACTCAATTATGTGTGTTATTGCTTAATTCCTTGCCTGCACAGTTTACTACTTTTGTTGATGTTGTTCAGTATGGTACTAATAAGTTGACTCAAAAGGAGCTTATTGACTCTATCATACGGAAAAATGAAAACCTGAAAGTGTTTAAAGTTGTGAATGGTAATAAGACTGACCCTAAACCAGAAAACAAAGATGAGGTTCTTATGGTGAAGTCTAAGTACAAAGGCAATAGGAAACCTAAGCAACAGGAAAATAAAGACAATAAATTTGATTCTGTGTCTTCTGATAAATCAAGTGGTGAAAAACCTGATAAATCTCATCTTTTATGTACTTACTGCAATAAAACTGGTCATCTTGAGAAACACTGTTTTAAGAAGAAAAGGGATATTAAAGCTGGTAAGAAACCAAATGTGTCTGCTATTTGTGAATCCCATCCTTATGTTACTCATGAAGTTCTTGCATTATTAAGTAACACTGATTCTACTACTTGGATTTTGGATTCTGGGTGTACTATGCATGCTACCTTCCATAAATCATGGTTCTTTGAGCTTAAATGTTTTGATGCTGGTACTATTATGCTTGGTGATCACTCTATTCTTAAAATTAAAGGTGTTGGATCTGTTGCTTTAAAGATGTTTGATAATGTGATTAGAATTGTTAAGGATGTTAAATGGGTTCCTGATTTAAGGAGAAACTTGCTATCTGAAAGTGCTTTTGAAGAATTACACTATGATATGTCCAGTTCTAATGGTGTTAGAATTATTTCTAAAAATGGGAAGCCTGTCATTAAATGCTTTAGAAAGAAGGGTCTTTATGAAGTGTTGGCTACTCCTGTTTTGAATTATTCTGCTTCTGCCTTTACTGCTTCTGTGCATACTATGTCTCTGCATGATACTATGTTGTGGCATAATAGATTAGGTCACATTGGCAATAAAGGCTTAGAACACCTTCATAAAACTGGCATTATTAACTCCAAACCTTGCATGATTGATCTTTGTGAAAATTGTATCCTAGGAAAGCATCCTAGAAAAGGTTTTAAGCATTCATCTTATGTTGCTGCTGCCCCTCTTGAATATATTCATTCTGATTTTTGGGGACCCTCTCCTGTTCCTACTGTAGGACATAAGAGATATTTCATGTCTCTCATTGATCACTACAGTAGGAAGGTTTGGGTCTATTTGCTTAAAACTAAAGATGAGGCTTTTGAAACCTTTAAAAACTGGAAAGTTGGAGTTGAAAATGAAACTGGCCTTACTGTTAAATGTTTAAAAACTGACAATGGCCTTGAGTTCTGTAATTCTTTGTTCAATGAGTACTGCAAGTTTAATGGTATTAAGAGACACTTAACCATTCCTGGAACTCCCCAGCAGAATGGTACTGCTGAGAGGATGAACATGACTCTCCTTGAAAAAGCTAGATGCATGCTTATCTCTTCTGGTTTGAAACATTGTTTGTGGGGTGAAGCTGTTGTGACTGCTGCTTATCTGATAAATAGGACTCCTTCCTCTGTTATTGATTTTAAAACTCCCTATGAGTTATGGACTAAAAGAAAGCCAAACTTAGACCACATTAAACCTTTTGGTTGCACTGTGTTTTCTTATGTTAACCAAGGTAAACTTAATCCTAGGTCCCAAAAATGTGTGCTATTGGGTTATCCTGAAGGGGTTAAGGGTTATAAGTTGCTTCTTGTCCAACCTGGAGTTTATAAAACTATTGTGAGTAGGAATGTCTTTATCAATGAGCATGAATTTCATTTTAAGAAAGCTTCTCCTGTTATCTCAGATGCTAACTTGCAGGTACAAGAGGATCAATTCTTTGTGCCTAAGCAAAATGATGATGATTCAGATGATGAGTTTGACAATGGTTTTTCTCCCTCTTCTTCCTCTACTCTCTCTGCTCATGATTCTTCTCTGTCTACTTCTAATGATGCTACTGTTTCTGATAATATGCAAATTGATGTTGTGCAACCTCACCAATTGGGTGGGGAAGCAAATAATGAACCTAATTCCTCTTCTACTTCTCCTATTTCTGTGAATGAGGATGTTGTTGTCACTTATGTGCCTGTGTCTGGTTCTGGTCCCTCTAGTTCTTCAGCCACTGAAGGGCATGACTTGACTAATTGGCAGTTGACTAGGGATAGGAGTCCTAGGACTGTTATACCAAATAAAAGGTTCATTAATAACATTGTTGAGTTTGCTTGCTTGGTTTCTGAAGTTGTGAAGATTTTTACTCCTGAAACTTATGAACAAGCTATGAAATGTATTCACTCTGCTAAATGGAAACATGCTATGAATGATGAGATAGAATCTATGAGGGTGAATAAAACCTGGACTTTGGTGCCTAAACCTGTGAATGCTAGATTAATTGATTGTAAATGGATCTATAAATTGAAAGATGGCATTTCTAAGTCTGACCCCCCTAGATACAAAGCTAGGCTGATGGCTAAGGGTTTTACCCAAAGAGAGGGTGAGGATTACAATGAAATATTTGCTCCTGTTGTGAAATATAAAACCTTGAGACTGTTGCTTGCCATGACTGCTATTTATGATTTTTAATTAGAACAAATGGATGTTAAGGCAGCTTTTCTTCATGGTGACTTGGATGAGACAATTTATATGAGACAGCCTAAGGGCTTCATTGATTCTGTGCATCCTAATCATGCTTGCTTGTTAAATAAATCCATCTATGGTTTAAAACAGTCACCTAGACAATGGAATATCAAGTTTCACAAGTGCATGAGGTTCAGTCTAGGGTTTAAAAGGAGCAAATTTGATACCTGTTTATACTTTAAGGGTGTCAATAAGAGTCCTGTGCTTTATGTGCTTTTGTATGTGGATGACATCTTGTTGATTTTCAAATCTGTTGATGCTATTCATGATATTAAAAGGAACTTACAAAAGCATTTTGACATGAAAGACTTAGGCATTGCTAAAAAGATTTTAGGCATGTCTATTATAAGAGATAGGAAGCATAAGAAGTTGTGGTTGCATCAGTGTGACTATGTGCATAAGGTTCTTGAGAGATTTCTTATTTCTGGTGATAAGATTAACAACATTCCTTTAGGTGCTCATCTTGATCTCACTAAAATAAAAGGGAAGTTGTCTGTTGCTGAATTGAATATTATGAAATCCATTCCTTATGATGCTGCTGTAGGTTCAGTGATGTACTCTATGATTTGTACTCGTCCTGATCTTGCATTTGCTATTAGCACACTTAGCAGGTTCATGTATGAACCAGCTGAGAAACACTGGGTGTCTATGAAATACTTATTGAGATATTTACTTGGCACTGCTAACCTGTCTCTGTTATATGCTGAACACTCCTCCTCTTATAACTTACATGGCTTTGTGGATGTTGATTATGCTTCTAACAAGGATACCAGGAAATCTATTACTTCCTATGTGTATACATGGGCAGGTAATTGTGTTTCCTGGAAATCCCAGCAGCAACCCATTGTTGCTCTCTCATCCACTGAAGCTGAGTACATAGCAGCTACAGAGGCCTGCAAGGAGGCTATCTGGCTGCAAGGAATCCTTAAGGAGATAGAGAGGAAGCACTACACCTCTGTCTTACACATTGACAGTCAAAGTGCACTCTATCTCTGCAGGGACCCCATGTACCATGAGCGTACTAAACATATTGATGTTAGATACCATTTTATTCGTGAGAAAGTGGAAGATAATGTCATACATGTTAAGAAAATTGATGGTAAGCTTAATCCTGCAGATTTTGGCACTAAAATTGTTCCTTATGAAAAATTTGTGTTCTGCAGGAACTTCCTCCATTTGGAGGATTTCCATGGGTGATCCTTGCATGTTTGGGCTGATGACGGATGGCCTTGAGTCCACTATGTTTAGGCTATAGTCTGCCTGGAGCAAGACTTAGAAAATTAGAGGGAGATTTGTTGTAATGTTATATGTTTATTTCCCTATGTCTTGCTTTCATATGTGTTACATGTAATATTGTTATGTGCTTGTAAACATGTATGAGTGTGTGATGAGTATACATATAACATATATTATATACTTGGATATACATGGATGCACAAGATATGATTAGGCTCGACTGAGTTGTATTGAGTCGAGATCGACTTGATCCTCTAACGAGTCTAGTACATATTATGTGGAGTGATAATGTATAACCTATAGTATATAACATATGTATAATATGTATGATACTATGATTGAGATCCTTACCCGGATGTGGGCCTTAGGCCCATTCCCAAGCCCAATCGATCTCTCCAGCAAGGCAAGCTTGGCGGCCCTGTCCATTTGGAGTGAAACACAACGCTTTGCCTTAGGGTTTCTGGAGAGGCTACTTAAGCTCGCTAAGCAGCTCGCGGATCTTGAGTTCAGCTCTCTCTCTCTCCTCCGTCTCCTCTCAAACGCTCTCAAAGGGTTCTAGGGTTTCTAGGGTTTTCTTCTGGCTCCTCCCCGACGATTGTGACGACGAAGGTGGTGGCTGCTCTCGATGATCTCCTGGTGGTGGCGCGGCTAAGCTCCTGGCTTTGGTTGCCGCTTGTCTCACGTCTAGAGATCTAGGGTTTGGGAGTTTCGAAGAGATCTTCGAACTCCGGTCATCCCACACAGGGGGATCTTCTTCTCTTGTGTCTCTGAAACTCATACATGCTTAGATCTAGGGTTTACTTTTGCATTGCTTGTTTGTAACCCTCTATTAAACATTACCTAGTGGATTCGGCCTGTTCTTGAGGCCCCGAGGACGTAGGCATCTCTTTGCCGAACCTCGTAAAACTCTGGTGTTGTTCTTGCTCTTGCATGTTTGTTTTGAGTTTCTTGTTCTTATCTCTCGCTTCCGCATTCAATCACTTTCGTTATCTCGAATCTCGATTCAACAAGTGGTATCAGAGCTTGAGTGTCGCGTTTCCGATTTCCTGGCTCATTGTTGAGTTCTAGGGATAGGTTACGGGTGTAGGGCCTCGGGCTGACCTAAAAGGCGACATCGCTGGTGCAGCACCCCCCCTACACGACATACCACTGCCTTGTTTCCTTAGATCTAGGCTTGTGTGTTTGCGATTCTGTGCTCTGCTCTTGGATTCACGGTTTTCTTGAATCTTTTGCGTGATTTACTGTGTTTTGTTAAGTGTTTAAGCTCTTGACTATAAACATGGGTGAATCCTATCGTTTAAAACCCTTCAATGGCAATACTGACTTTGCTATGTGGCAGGTAAAAATGAAGGCCATATTAATCAAAGAAAATTGCTATGAAGTACTCTCTGGAGAAGATGTCGATGAAGACAAAAGGAAGGATCTAAAACGTCTTGATAAAGTAGCACACAGTGAGATTATGTTGAGACTTACAGACGAAGTGGCTAGGCAAGTTCTTACTTGCACAACTACTGAAAAGCTCTGGAAAAGGTTGGAAGAATTATACTTGGTAAAATCACTACCAAGTAGGGTAAATCTCTTCAACAAACTCTTCAATTATAAAATGTCTACTACTTGCACTCTTGTTGAAAATCTTGACAAATTCTTGGCTATTACCCAAGATCTGGAAAGATGTGGTGACAAAGTTGATGAGACTCAATTATGTGTGTTATTGCTTAATTCCTTGCCTGCACAGTTTACTACTTTTGTTGATGTTGTTCAGTATGGTACTAATAAGTTGACTCAAAAGGAGCTTATTGACTCTATCATACAGAAAAAGGAAAACCTGAAAGTGTTTAAAGTTGTGAATGGTAATAAGACTGACCCTAAACCAGAAAACAAAGATGAGGTTCTTATGGTGAAGTCTAAGTACAAAGGCAATAGGAAACCTAAGCAACAGGAAAATAAAGACAATAAATCTGATTCTGTGTCTTCTGATAAATCCAGTGGTGAAAAACCTGATAAATCTCATCTTTTATGTACTTACTGCAATAAAACTGGTCATCTTGAGAAACACTGTTTTAAGAAGAAAAGGGATATTAAAGCTGGTAAGAAACCAAACGTGTCTGCTATTTGTGAATCCCATCCTTATGTTACTCATGAAGTTCTTGCATTATTAAGTGACACTGATTCTACTACTTGGATTTTGGATTCTGGGTGTACTATGCATGCTACCTTCCATAAATCATGGTTCTTTGAGCTTAAATGTTTTGATGCTGGTACTATTATGCTTGGTGATCACTCTATTCTTAAAATTAAAGGTGTTGGATCTGTTGCTTTAAAGATGTTTGATAATGTGATTAGAATTGTTAAGGATGTTAAATGGGTTCCTGATTTAAGGAGAAACTTGCTATCTGAAAGTGCTTTTGAAGAATTACACTATGATATGTCCAGTTCTAATGGTGTTAGAATTATTTCTAAAAATGGGAAGCCTGTCATTAAATGCTTTAGAAAGAAGGGTCTTTATGAAGTGTTGGCTACTCCTGTTTTGAATTATTCTGCTTCTGCCTTTACTGCTTCTGTGCATACTATGTCTCTGCATGATACTATGTTGTGGCATAATAGATTAGGTCACATTGGCAATAAAGGCTTAGAACACCTTCATAAAACTGGCATTATTAACTCCAAACCTTGCATGATTGATCTTTGTGAAAATTGTATCCTAGGAAAGCATGCTAGAAAAGGTTTTAAGCATTCATCTTATGTTGCTGCTGCCCCTCTTGAATATATTCATTCTGATTTGTGGGGACCCTCTCCTGTTCCTACTGTAGGACATAAGAGATATTTCATGTCTCTCATTGATCACTACAGTAGGAAGGTTTGGGTCTATTTGCTTAAAACTAAAGATGAGGCTTTTGAAACCTTTAAAAACTGGAAAGTTGGAGTTGAAAATGAAACTGGCCTTACTGTTAAATGTTTAAAAACTGACAATGGCCTTGAGTTCTGTAATTCTTTGTTCAATGAGTACTGCAAGTTTAATGGTATTAAGAGACACTTAACCATTCCTGGAACTCCCCAGCAGAATGGTACTGCTGAGAGGATGAACATGACTCTCCTTGAAAAAGCTAGATGCATGCTTATCTCTTCTGGTTTGAAACATTGTTTGTGGGGTGAAGCTGTTGTGACTGCTGCTTATCTGATAAATAGGACTCCTTCCTCTGTTATTGATTTTAAAACTCCCTATGAGTTATGGACTAAAAGAAAGCCAAACTTAGACCACATTAAACCTTTTGGTTGCACTGTGTTTTCTTATGTTAACCAAGGTAAACTTAATCCTAGGTCCCAAAAATGTGTGCTATTGGGTTATCCTGAAGGGGTTAAGGGTTATAAGTTGCTTCTTGTCCAACCTGGAGTTTATAAAACTATTGTGAGTAGGAATGTCTTTATCAATGAGCATGAATTTCATTTTAAGAAAGCTTCTCCTGTTATCTCAGCTGCTAACTTGCAGGTACAAGAGGATCAATTCTTTGTGCCTAAGCACAATGATGATGATTCAGATGATGAGTTTGACAATGGTTTTTCTCCCTCTTCTTCCTCTACTCTCTCTGCTCATGAGTCTTCTCTGTCTACTTCTAATGATGCTACTGTTTCTGATAATATGCAAATTGATGTTGTGCAACCTCACCAATTGGGTGGGGAAGCAAATAATGAACCTAATTCCTGTTCTACTTCTCCTATTTCTGTGAATGAGGATGTTGTTGTCACTTATGTGCCTGTGTCTGGTTCTGGTCCCTCTAGTTCTTCAGCCACTGAAGGGCATGACTTGACTAATTGGCAGTTGACTAGGGATAGGAGTCCTAGGACTGTTATACCAAATAAAAGGTTCATTAATAATATTGTTGAGTTTGCTTGCTTGGTTTCTGAAGTTGTGAAGATTTTTACTCCTGAAACTTATGAACAAGCTATGAAATGTATTCACTCTGCTAAATGGAAACATGCTATGAATGATGAGATAGAATCTATGAGGGTGAATAAAACCTGGACTTTGGTGCCTAAACCTGTGAATGCTAGATTAATTGATTGTAAATGGATCTATAAATTGAAAGATGGCATTTCTAAGTCTGACCCCCCTAGATACAAAGCTAGGCTGGTTGCTAAGGGTTTTACCCAAAGAGAGGGTGAGGATTACAATGAAATATTTGCTCCTGTTGTGAAATATAAAACCTTGAGACTGTTGCTTGCCATGACTGCTATTTATGATTTTTAATTAGAACAAATGGATGTTAAGGCAGCTTTTCTTCATGGTGACTTGGATGAGACAATTTATATGAGACAGCCTAAGGGCTTCATTGATTCTGTGCATCCTAATCATGCTTGCTTGTTAAATAAATCCATCTATGGTTTAAAACAGTCACCTAGACAATGGAATATCAAGTTTGACAAGTGCATGAGGTTCAGTCTAGGGTTTAAAAGGAGCAAATTTGATACCTGTTTATACTTTAAGGGTGTCAATAAGAGTCTTGTGCTTTATGTGCTTTTGTATGTGGATGACATCTTGTTGATTTTCAAATCTGTTGATGCTATTCATGATATTAAAAGGAACTTACAAAAGCATTTTGACATGAAAGACTTAGGCATTGCTAAAAAGATTTTAGGCATGTCTATTATAAGAGATAGGAAGCATAAGAAGTTGTGGTTGCATCAGTGTGACTATGTGCATAAGGTTCTTGAGAGATTTCTTATTTCTGGTGATAAGATTAACAACATTCCTTTAGGTGCTCATCTTGATCTCACTAAAATAAAAGGGAAGTTGTCTGTTGCTGAATTGAATATTATGAAATCCATTCCTTATGATGCTGCTGTAGGTTCAGTGATGTACTCTATGATTTGTACTCGTCCTGATCTTGCATTTGCTATTAGCACACTTAGCAGGTTCATGTATGAACCAGCTGAGAAACACTGGGTGTCTATGAAATACTTATTGAGATATTTACTTGGCACTGCTAACCTGTCTCTGTTATATGCTGAACACTCCTCCTCTTATAACTTACATGGCTTTGTGGATGTTGATTATGCTTCTAACAAGGATACCAGGAAATCTATTACTTCCTATGTGTATACATGGGCAGGTAATTGTGTTTCCTGGAAATCCCAGCAGCAACCCATTGTTGCTCTCTCATCCACTGAAGCTGAGTACATAGCAGCTACAGAGGCCTGCAAGGAGGCTATCTGGCTGCAAGGAATCCTTAAGGAGATAGAGAGGAAGCACTACACCTCTGTCTTACACATTGACAGTCAAAGTGCACTCTATCTCTGCAGGGACCCCATGTACCATGAGCGTACTAAACATATTGATGTTAGATACCATTTTATTCGTGAGAAAGTGGAAGATAATGTCATACATGTTAAGAAAATTGATGGTAAGCTTAATCCTGCAGATTTTGGCACTAAAATTGTTCCTTATGAAAAATTTGTGTTCTGCAGGAACTTCCTCCATTTGGAGGATTTCCATGGGTGATCCTTGCATGTTTGGGCTGATGACGGATGGCCTTGAGTCCACTATGTTTAGGCTATAGTCTGCCTGGAGCAAGACTTAGAAAATTAGAGGGTGATTTGTTGTAATGTTATATGTTTATTTCCCTATGTCTTGCTTTCATATGTGTTACATGTAATATTGTTATGTGCTTGTAAACATGTATGAGTGTGTGATGAGTATACATATAACATATATTATATACTTGGATATACATGGATGCACAAGATATGATTAGGCTCGACTGAGTTGTATTGAGTCGAGATCGACTTGATCCTCTAACGAGTCTAGTACATATTATGTGGAGTGATAATGTATAACCTATAGTATATAACATATGTATAATATGTATGATACTATGATTGAGATCCTTACCCGGATGTGGGCCTTAGGCCCATTCCCAAGCCCAATCGATCTCTCCAGCAAGGCAAGCTTGGCGGCCCTGTCCATTTGGAGTGAAACACAACGCTTTGCCTTAGGGTTTCTGGAGAGGCTACTTAAGCTCGCTAAGCAGCTCGCGGATCTTGAGTTCAGCTCTCTCTCTCCTCCGTCTCCTCTCAAACGCTCTCAAAGGGTTCTAGGGTTTCTAGGGTTTTCTTCTGGCTCCTCCCCGACGATTGTGACGACGAAGGTGGTGGCTGCTCTCGATGATCTCCTGGTGGTGGCGCGGCTAAGCTCCTGGCTTTGGTTGCCGCTTGTCTCATGTCTAGAGATCTAGGGTTTGGGAGTTTCGAAGAGATCTTCGAACTCCGGTCATCCCACACAGGGGGATCTTCTTCTCTTGTGTCTCTGAAACTCATACATGCTTAGATCTAGGGTTTACTTTTGCATTGCTTGTTTGTAACCCTCTATTGAACATTACCTAGTGGATTCGGCCTGTTCTTGAGGCCCCGAGGACGTAGGCATCTCTTTGCCGAACCTCGTAAAACTCTGGTGTTGTTCTTGCTCTTGCATGTTTGTTTTGAGTTTCTTGTTCTTATCTCTCGCTTCCGCATTCAATCACTTTCGTTATCTCGAATCTCGATTCAACAAGTGGTATCAGAGCTTGAGTGTCGCGTTTCCGATTTCCTGGCTCATTGTTGAGTTCTAGGGATAGGTTACGGGTGTAGGGCCTCGGGCTGACCTAAAAGGCGACATCGCTGGTGCAGCACCCCCCCTACACGACATACCACTGCCTTGTTTGCTTAGATCTAGGCTTGTGTGTTTGCGATTCTGTGCTCCCCTGCTCTTGGATTCACGGTTTTCTTGAATCTTTTGCGTGATTTACTGTGTTTTGTTAAGTGTTTAAGCTCTTGACTATAAACATGGGTGAATCCTATCGTTTAAAACCCTTCAATGGCAATACTGACTTTGCTATGTGGCAGGTAAAAATGAAGGCCATATTAATCAAAGAAAATTGCTATGAAGTGCTCTCTGGAGAAGATGTCGATGAAGACAAAAGGAAGGATCTAAAACGTCTTGATAAAGTAGCACACAGTGAGATTATGTTGAGACTTACAGACGAAGTGGCTAGGCAAGTTCTTACTTGCACAACTACTGAAAAGCTCTGGAAAAGGTTGGAAGAATTATACTTGGTAAAATCACTACCAAGTAGGGTAAATCTCTTCAACAAACTCTTCAATTATAAAATGTCTACTACTTGCACTCTTGTTGAAAATCTTGACAAATTCTTGGCTATTACCCAAGATCTGGAAAGATGTGGTGACAAAGTTGATGAGACTCAATTATGTGTGTTATTGCTTAATTCCTTGCCTGCACAGTTTACTACTTTTGTTGATGTTGTTCAGTATGGTACTAATAAGTTGACTCAAAAGGAGCTTATTGACTCTATCATACAGAAAAAGGAAAACCTGAAAGTGTTTAAAGTTGTGAATGGTAATAAGACTGACCCTAAACCAGAAAACAAAGATGAGGTTCTTATGGTGAAGTCTAAGTACAAAGGCAATAGGAAACCTAAGCAACAGGAAAATAAAGACAATAAATCTGATTCTGTGTCTTCTGATAAATCCAGTGGTGAAAAACCTGATAAATCTCATCTTTTATGTACTTACTGCAATAAAACTGGTCATCTTGAGAAACACTGTTTTAAGAAGAAAAGGGATATTAAAGCTGGTAAGAAACCAAACGTGTCTGCTATTTGTGAATCCCATCCTTATGTTACTCATGAAGTTCTTGCATTATTAAGTGACACTGATTCTACTACTTGGATTTTGGATTCTGGGTGTACTATGCATGCTACCTTCCATAAATCATGGTTCTTTGAGCTTAAATGTTTTGATGCTGGTACTATTATGCTTGGTGATCACTCTATTCTTAAAATTAAAGGTGTTGGATCTGTTGCTTTAAAGATGTTTGATAATGTGATTAGAATTGTTAAGGATGTTAAATGGGTTCCTGATTTAAGGAGAAACTTGCTATCTGAAAGTGCTTTTGAAGAATTACACTATGATATGTCCAGTTCTAATGGTGTTAGAATTATTTCTAAAAATGGGAAGCCTGTCATTAAATGCTTTAGAAAGAAGGGTCTTTATGAAGTGTTGGCTACTCCTGTTTTGAATTATTCTGCTTCTGCCTTTACTGCTTCTGTGCATACTATGTCTCTGCATGATACTATGTTGTGGCATAATAGATTAGGTCACATTGGCAATAAAGGCTTAGAACACCTTCATAAAACTGGCATTATTAACTCCAAACCTTGCATGATTGATCTTTGTGAAAATTGTATCCTAGGAAAGCATGCTAGAAAAGGTTTTAAGCATTCATCTTATGTTGCTGCTGCCCCTCTTGAATATATTCATTCTGATTTGTGGGGACCCTCTCCTGTTCCTACTGTAGGACATAAGAGATATTTCATGTCTCTCATTGATCACTACAGTAGGAAGGTTTGGGTCTATTTGCTTAAAACTAAAGATGAGGCTTTTGAAACCTTTAAAAACTGGAAAGTTGGAGTTGAAAATGAAACTGGCCTTACTGTTAAATGTTTAAAAACTGACAATGGCCTTGAGTTCTGTAATTCTTTGTTCAATGAGTACTGCAAGTTTAATGGTATTAAGAGACACTTAACCATTCCTGGAACTCCCCAGCAGAATGGTACTGCTGAGAGGATGAACATGACTCTCCTTGAAAAAGCTAGATGCATGCTTATCTCTTCTGGTTTGAAACATTGTTTGTGGGGTGAAGCTGTTGTGACTGCTGCTTATCTGATAAATAGGACTCCTTCCTCTGTTATTGATTTTAAAACTCCCTATGAGTTATGGACTAAAAGAAAGCCAAACTTAGACCACATTAAACCTTTTGGTTGCACTGTGTTTTCTTATGTTAACCAAGGTAAACTTAATCCTAGGTCCCAAAAATGTGTGCTATTGGGTTATCCTGAAGGGGTTAAGGGTTATAAGTTGCTTCTTGTCCAACCTGGAGTTTATAAAACTATTGTGAGTAGGAATGTCTTTATCAATGAGCATGAATTTCATTTTAAGAAAGCTTCTCATGTTATCTCAGCTGCTAACTTGCAGGTACAAGAGGATCGATTCTTTGTGCCTAAGCACAATGATGATGATTCAGATGATGAGTTTGACAATGGTTTTTCTCCCTCTTCTTCCTCTACTCTCTCTGCTCATGAGTCTTCTCTGTCTACTTCTAATGATGCTACTGTTTCTGATAATATGCAAATAGATGTTGTGCAACCTCACCAATTGGGTGGGGAAGCAAATAATGAACCTAATTCCTGTTCTACTTCTCCTATTTCTGTGAATGAGGATGTTGTTGTCACTTATGTGCCTGTGTCTGGTTCTGGTCCCTCTAGTTCTTCAGCCACTGAAGGGCATGACTTGACTAATTGGCAGTTGACTAGGGATAGGAGTCCTAGGACTGTTATACCAAATAAAAGGTTCATTAATAATATTGTTGAGTTTGCTTGCTTGGTTTCTGAAGTTGTGAAGATTTTTACTCCTGAAACTTATGAACAAGCTATGAAATGTATTCACTCTGCTAAATGGAAACATGCTATGAATGATGAGATAGAATCTATGAGGGTGAATAAAACCTGGACTTTGGTGCCTAAACCTGTGAATGCTAGATTAATTGATTGTAAGTGGATCTATAAATTGAAAGATGGCATTTTTAAGTCTGACCCCCCTAGATACAAAGCTAGGCTGGTTGCTAAGGGTTTTACCCAAAGAGAGGGTGAGGATTACAATGAAATATTTGCTCCTGTTGTGAAATATAAAACCTTGAGACTGTTGCTTGCCATGACTGCTGTTTATGATTTTGAATTAGAACAAATGGATGTTAAGGCAGCTTTTCTTCATGGTGACTTGGATGAGACAATTTATATGAGACAGCCTAAGGGCTTCATTGATTCTGTGCATCCTAATCATGCTTGCTTGTTAAATAAATCCATCTATGGTTTAAAACAGTCACCTAGACAATGGAATATCAAGTTTGACAAGTGCATGAGGTTCAGTCTAGGGTTTAAAAGGAGCAAATTTGATACCTGTTTATACTTTAAGGGTGTCAATAAGAGTCCTGTGCTTTATGTGCTTTTGTATGTGGATGACATCTTGTTGATTTTCAAATTTGTTGATGCTATTCATGATATTAAAAGGAACTTACAAAAGCATTTTGACATGAAAGACTTAGGCATTGCTAAAAAGATTTTAGGCATGTCTATTATAAGAGATAGGAAGCATAAGAAGTTGTGGTTGCATGAGTGTGACTATGTGCATAAGGTTCTTGAGAGATTTCTTATTTCTGGTGATAAGATTAACAACATTCCTTTAGGTGCTCATCTTGATCTCACTAAAATAAAAGGGAAGTTGTCTGTTGCTGAATTGAATATTATGAAATCCATTCCTTATGATGCTGCTGTAGGTTCAGTGATGTACTCTATGATTTGTACTCGTCCTGATCTTGCATTTGCTATTAGCACACTTAGCAGGTTCATGTATGAACCAGCTGAGAAACACTGGGTGTCTATGAAATACTTATTGAGATATTTACTTGGCACTGCTAACCTGTCTCTGTTATATGCTGAACACTCCTCCTCTTATAACTTACATGGCTTTGTGGATGTTGATTATGCTTCTAACAAGGATACCAGGAAATCTATTACTTCCTATGTGTATACATGGGCAGGTAATTGTGTTTCCTGGAAATCCCAGCAGCAACCCATTGTTGCTCTCTCATCCACTGAAGCTGAGTACATAGCAGCTACAGAGGCCTGCAAGGAGGCTATCTGGCTGCAAGGAATCCTTAAGGAGATAGAGAGGAAGCACTACACCTCTGTCTTACACATTGACAGTCAAAGTGCACTCTATCTCTGCAGGGACCCCATGTACCATGAGCGTACTAAACATATTGATGTTAGATACCATTTTATTCGTGAGAAAGTGGAAGATAATGTCATACATGTTAAGAAAATTGATGGTAAGCTTAATCCTGCAGATTTTGGCACTAAAATTGTTCCTTATGAAAAATTTGTGTTCTGCAGGAACTTCCTCCATTTGGAGGATTTCCATGGGTGATCCTTGCATGTTTGGGCTGATGACGGATGGCCTTGAGTCCACTATGTTTAGGCTATAGTCTGCCTGGAGCAAGACTTAGAAAATTAGAGGGTGATTTGTTGTAATGTTATATGTTTATTTCCCTATGTCTTGCTTTCATATGTGTTACATGTAATATTGTTATGTGCTTGTAAACATGTATGAGTGTGTGATGAGTATACATATAACATATATTATATACTTGGATATACATGGATGCACAAGATATGATTAGGCTCGACTGAGTTGTATTGAGTCGAGATCGACTTGATCCTCTAACGAGTCTAGTACATATTATGTGGAGTGATAATGTATAACCTATAGTATATAACATATGTATAATATGTATGATACTATGATTGAGATCCTTACCCGGATGTGGGCCTTAGGCCCATTCCCAAGCCCAATCGATCTCTCCAGCAAGGCAAGCTTGGCGGCCCTGTCCATTTGGAGTGAAACGCAGCGCTTTGCCTTAGGGTTTCTGGAGAGGCTACTTAAGCTCGCTAAGCAGCTCGCGGATCTTGAGTTCAGCTCTCTCTCTCCTCCGTCTCCTCTCAAACGCTCTCAAAGGGTTCTAGGGTTTCTAGGGTTTTCTCATGGCTCCTCCCCGGCGATTGTGACGACGAAGGTGGTGGTTGCTCTCGGTGATCTCCTGGTGGTGGCGCGGCTAAGCTCCTGGCTTTGGTTGCCGCTTGTCTCACGTCTGGAGATCTGGGGTTTGGGAGTTTCGAAGAGATCTTCGAACTCCGGTCATCCCACACAGGGGGATCTTCTTCTCTTGTGTCTCTGAAACTCATACATGCTTAAATCTAGGGTTTACTTTTGCATTGCTTGTTTGTAACCCTCTATTGAACATTACCTAGTGGATTCGGCCTACTCTTGAGGCCCCGAGGACGTAGGCATCTCTTTGCCGAACCTCGTAAAACTCTGGTGTTGTTCTTGCTCTTGCATGTTTGTTTTGAGTTTCTTGTTCTTATCTCTCGCTTCCGCATTCAATCACTTTCGTTATCTCGAATCTCGATTCAACAATACATTTTGCCCTCTCCTTCATCACTCATCATACCATCTTCTCCATCACCCATTGTGCCTTTTTCTCCATCATCTATCATACCTCCCATTTCATCATCCATCATGTCTTCTTACCCATCACCCGGTGAAGTGGAAAGCCCAATGCCAATTGAAATGAAATCTCATGAGTAGGGGTAGACATTTGTAGTTAATTGTCATTTTAGTTAATTTTTAATAAATTAATTTCCATTTCAATTGGTAAAATGCAATAATTCTATTTGAATTGAAATTGGAAATTAATTGGTTACCAATTAAGTGTAATTTCAATACAATTAACATCTATATCTAATATACTACTAAAACACTTGCATTCCTGGGACACGTGGCGATCATACACTAAAAGTTGGAAATTTAGGATAAATCCCCAATTACTTCTCAAATTGTTTAAAATCATGTTGAACACAAAATCATTTATTCAAACTCATCAATTAATTATTTAATTAGATAAATCTTAATAGCTTCTTTTATAAGTCAAATTTTGTTGATTAGATGAATTATTTCTAAAAAAAATTATTTCAAATTACGTATATAATATATATTTATTTTTAGATCATAGATTTAAAAACATCATATTCAAAACCTAATGTTCCACGCTTCTTTTAAATCCATTTAAAAGGGTTTATATAACGATATTGATTTGGGTGGTAGTTTTTAAATATAGATTCTTAACCTACGATCTCTCAACCCTAGCTAATTAATTAAGCAATCCTTTAAAGGTAGTTTTATATCTTAATCTTTCCTTATTTTTTAGATTTTATCCATCCATTTAAGTACCCATTATGAAATATTGCATCTCATTTTATGCTTACATATATTTATTTACAATAATATAAAAATAGAAGTTGAATGTAATACTTGACCATCGTTCTCTTACACCGCATATTCAAAGTCTGAAACACTTTTATTAGTTGACAAAAATGCGACCCATAAATCATTAATTAAGAATACTCATTTGAGTTTAACTTGAAAAAAACATAATCATATATTGTAAATATATTAACCATTAACTAAGAGAGTAAGAGATTGTAGTTTTTTTTTTTTGAAAAAAAAAAGTAGTTTTTCAAATTTTAAAAAACAGTCATAGACAAAATAGCTATAATTAATAACGGAATAATACACTATGATATGATTTGACTAATGAAAATTTTTCCTAGCATTAAGGTAATAATGGAGTCATTTTCTTTTTAAACATCACACATTTTTCCTATATATAATGTGATCTAATTTGTAAACTCATTTACTCAATCTTATTAATTTAAAATGTACAAAGCTAATCACGTTCATGTCATTTACTATGATATGATTTTCACTTCCAATGGAATTTTAATCTATCCGGCATTTTTAAAAAAACGTAAGAAGTTAAGAGCTAATATTAGGCCTTTTTTTTTACCGAGATCAAGTATACTTATTATTTATATTAGTTTTAACATATTAACCCCCTGTTTGTTTTTGTGTAGAGAAAGACAGTGATTACCCTTATGAATATAATCCATATTTAAGTTAAGATTCATTGATCACTATTCTAATTATTCCCTTCTTCTCTCATTTTTCAAACAAAATTTGTTACCTTTTTCCACATTATATTCCCTAATGTTAAGGCCTAATATTAGCCCTTCTCTAAGCTCAGAAAAAAGGATGATTATATACATTTTATATGTAAAATTTAATACCTTACCTTCCCATTCCCCTCTTACATAAACAAATGACCCTTAAATGTAGGCCAGTTGTTGTTCTGCAAACATATTCACACACACTTTTGTAATATATATTATTCCATCCATTATTTAAAATAAGTCATTATAGAGATTTGTACATTTTTTTTTAAGAAAACAAACAAAAATATACTTATATTTTGAATTATTACTTTATATATTCACTTTCTCACAAATTGTAATTGACATATCTTCTTATCATTACCAAAGTAATTTTGAAAAGTGGACAACAAAATACCTAATGTAGCACATTTTCTTAATAAGATTAATTCCCTAAAACCATATCTTTTTATTAACGAATAGAATATATATTCTTATCATAGTATAATATATATTCTTATCATAGTATAATAAAATATTCAATTAATATAATTTTAAAATTTACCGTGCCTTCAAGGCACGGGAACTAATACTAGTTATAATACTAAAGGAGAAGTCGCCTACGACATGTGGCGGCTTCTCCTTTAATGTAGCATTTTTTTTAGATTAATCGATTTATTTTAATGGTTTGTTATTTTTTAATTGATTTATTTTAATTGTTTGTTATTTTATTGTTAAAATCTAAACTTATCTAATCCTATTTAGAGGAGATCCTAACCAAATCTTAAAAATCAACTATGTAAATATATATGATTGATTATTTTGATCCCTTAAATCCCTCATCCGGAGTAGCTTTTTTTATTTTGAAGATTAATTTATTAATTTTAATTTTTTTGTTAATTTTTAATCGATTTGTTTTAATTGTTTGTTAAATTAAAACTTATCTAATTTAGTTGAGATCCTAACCAATATGTAAATATATATGATTGATGATTTGGATCCCCTAAATCCCTCATCCGGCGTGTATCTTCTGTTTTTTTTTTTGAAGATTAATTAATTTATTTTAATTTTTTGTTAATTTTTAATCGATTTGTTTTAATTGTTTGTTAAATTAAAACTTATCTAACTTAGTTGAGATCCTAACCAATATGTAAATATATATATTTGATGGATGATTTGGATCCCCTAAATCCATCTTCCGGTGTAGCTTTTTATTTTATTTTGAAGATTAATTAATTTATTTTAATTTTTTGTTAGTTTTTAATCGATTTATGTAAATATATATGATCCCAATATGGATCCCCTAAATCCCTCATCCGGCGTAGCTTTTTTATTTATTTTGAAGATTAATTTATTTATTTTAAAATTTTGTTAATTTTTAATCGATTTATTTTAATTATTTGTTAAATTCTTTTAAAATCTAAACTTATCTAATTTAGTTGAGATCCTAACCCAATCTTTTAAAGTCAACTTGATGTAAATATATATTATTGATTTTGTTCCCATCGACCGGCTATCGGTAGTTTTTTTTTTATATTTTGAAGATTAATCTCCTTTTTGTGCTCTCTTCCGGTTGTCTGGTGAACAAGACTAAGGTGATGTCAATCTTCTTTCTGTGCTCTCTTCATTCTTTGGGATTAGCTATTATCCCAATATGTGTTAATGCTGAGATTTTTAGCATTTGTAGATAATTGTGCATTCTTTGATCTAATTGCGGCTATATGCAGAGAATCACGTGATGTCAAAAAACAAAGACAAGACGCCCATAGAGAACAACGGTAATGTGAAAAGAAGAGGTACGTTAGATATTTAATTTACAGGGACAATGACCAAATATTGCCTTTTGGTTATTGTTGGGTTAAGTTCAATGTTCTTTGCCACTCATCTTTATACCTTTGAGATAAAACTGTTCTAAGTCATATCATCTAGATCTGTACCTAAATGAGTCGACGTAGATGAATTGCATATTATACTTTGAAAAACCTTAATCTTGAAAAAGATGAAGCTCGCTTGGTGTTTTTTGTGTTTCCTGGTCTCATTCAAATTGGCGCCCATATCTCATCAGTGTTTAGGTGAATGTTAATTATTTATACTTAAAACTATATTTCTTTGTTTTGCTTTATCTAGCTCCAAAATAATTAACTTAAAACTATTGTTTTATTCGTTATTTATACAATCGCGTTTATACTATCTCATTTGTCGTAAATATTTTGCTTTATCAATATCAATATCTAATGTAGCTTTTTTTAAAGTAGATTTTTTGATTTATCTTAAAATTGATTTATCTTAATTGATTGTTAAAATCTAAACTAACTTATTTTTTGAATAATAAAATTTAAATAAAATAGGATTTGTTTTAAACAAAATCTAAATAAAATTGATTTATTTTAATTTTTTTGAAAGTGATTTATCTTAATTGATTGTTTATTGATTTATTTTAAAACAAGATTTGTTTTAAACAAACTTATCTTCAATTCACTCAAATGATCGAGACTAGGATTTGCAAATCTATATAAAATCTAAATAAAATTGATTTATCTTAATTTATTGTTAGTTGATTTATCATTACTAAGTGGATTTGTTTTAAACAAACTTATCTTCAATTCACTAATCGGATCGAGATTAGGATTTGCATTATATTTTTTTTTAGTAAAGACTAAAGATACTACGGTCCCTAGATATTATTTTCATCCACAACCGAAGTGATAAGGATTAAGGAGAGTTATATTTAAAAAATTATGGTATCCCTTCATCCAGAGAATCAATGGCTTTCTCCTGATTGAAAACAAACGTCTCAAAGTTTAGATCACATTCAACCCAATGTAAAAAAAACAAAGGCAATACGCCTATAGAGAACAACGGTAATGTGAAAAGGAGTGGTACGTTAGGTATCAATAATATATAATACTAAAGGATAAAGTACATTTTTTTAGGATTTGTTACGTAATTAGATTAATTACATTAATAAAAAAAAATTAGATTTAAAAATTAAAATATTAATTGATTGTTATCTCACTTATCCGGTGGTTGTGATTGTTTTCTCACTTATCCGATTAGTTTTAAGATATACCGATTAATAGATTGTTAAAGTAGGACTTTTTTAAATTTGTTAATTAATTAATATAATTAATATAATTAATTTAATTAAGTACTCTAATTAATATACGCTTATAACAAATCTATGGGGGCCTAAGGCGATAATTAATATATGCCGATAGGATTTGCCAATAAAGTGATTATGATTATATATGCCGATATGATTTGTTAATTAATTAATTTCAAATCAAATTAATGTCCTTATAAACGATAGAGTAATTAATAATTAATAAATCGAAATAATCATATATATCGATAGGATAAGTACAACTAATCATATATACCGATAGGATTTGCCGATCAGGTGGTTATGATTTGATTTTCATATATGTCGACAACAATTAATTGCAAAATGAAATATACAAAGGTAAGGCTCGACTCCCATATATTTCATTTTTACCGTTAACTATATAATAATTAACAATTTTAGATGTGAGGGGTATTTAGAGTTTAAAGTTTACTTACAGAAATTTTCAAAGGGTCGGCTTTGGGCCGACCCTTTGAAAATTTGGAATAAATTAAATTAATTTAAAGTAGTAAACTATAATAAATAATTCACTTTAACAATCCGGATTACTCTTGCGCTCTTTGCCCTCTCGCGGTCGTGCTTCATTTTCTCGAGTTGGTTGGAGTTCTGTTTGTTGGTTCGTGGTTAGTTTCTATTGAGGAGCAGTTCTGCGGCCCTGGTTGATCGAAGTGATCGTGTTGGTGGTGTTCGTGGTCTCCGAAGATCCTTCATCTAGGTGAAGGGAACGTCGTGTGATCCACACTTCCCCAGGAGTCGTCTTTGACCTACGTGGATTGCTGCTTTCCGTCTTTCCGGCGGCGAGACATCGTGTCAGCTGTGCTGTCCCATGCGCTCGCTATCCACTTCACCATGTCGGGTCTCCATCTTCTCGTTGCTATGTGTAAAGGCCCGGATTTTTAAATGATAAATTTCAACAAATAATATAAAACGTATTTAAATCGAAAAATTTCGAATATTCTTAAAATTCTTGCCCTCAATTAAATGTTCCTATTTTAAAATCCTTAAAGCGGATTACGACCTAATTTTAAACTTTTGGAGATAATTCTATCTTTTCGCCTCAGGGTTTGAAATTAAATGTGGATGTCAATATTCTCGTAATATTGAAGCTTTATTTTGATTATGTCGGTATTTTATTTCGAGTATGGTACAGAAAACGCTTGTACCTTTTCTTTGTCTCTTCCTCCCTATTCCCCTCTCTCCCATTTGAAATTCGGTCAAGGCAAGCTGAGGGAGCTCCTACACCCTCCTTGTCTTCTAACTTACTCTTTCCCATTTTAGTTAAACATTTGATACACAACCCTTTCCCACTATCTCCTGTTTGCCCATCTTCTTCACAGGGGTCAAATTGCCTTTGAACTTTCAGAGCACCCACGCCTCACAACCCATTTCACAAATCAGAACCCCTCCTTTTATGAGATTATTTCAGAGATTACCCCCCCTACCTGCTGAACTTTACAGGCCTTATCTTCCCCCACTCTTTTGAATCTCAACCTAAGCCTCTCCTCCCCCTTTGAATCCAATCTCAATCGAACCCACATCCAACTGCAACTCTGCCTCTCCGCCTTTTCTGTTTTTGCCAACTCCACCCTCCTCCATCATTCCGAGCACTCCCGCGTTCATCCTCCTCCTCTGAACTCAAACAGCGCCACCGGAGACACCATCACTTCGCTCTTCCTCCCTCCATCAAGCGGCCGGACCAAGCCCGCCACCACTCCGTTCTTCCTCCTTCTACTGCGAGAAGCACCCAGCAGCCTCACCACGCCTCCTAGACGCCCCGAGCAGCACCAGAGCTGCCAGTGGAGTCTCCGGAGACCGAGCGCCGCCCTGCTCTCCGTTTGCCTCGGTAAGGCTCCGTTTCGCTCGCTCTTTCTCTCTTTCGCCTTCAGATCGAGCAAAGCTCCCACCTTTAATCTCCTCCACCCTACCTAGGTAGATTTCGGCGAAGAATCCGACCCCCGACGTCTCGAATCGCCCCTTCGACGACCTTGGACAGCATCCGGTGTGTCTCGAAACCACCCTCGGTGAGCTTCTTCCTCCCTCCCTCTTCCTTTCCTTCATGTCTTGTGTGTGTGTGCGCCGGTTCCGTCAGCCGTGGTCGGATTCGGGGTCCGGGATGGTCGCCGGCGAGCTTCCTCCTCTCCCCTTCTTCTTTACCCCTGTCGGACTTCTCTGCGTTTTTTTTCTTCTTGCTTTCAACCAAATGAAATGAAGAAGAAGACTTGTGTGGGGTCCCCTTGCCATGTAATCAGCCAACTCAGCTGGGACCCCCTCTTGTTTTTTTTATATACTCCAATTTCGATCAGATGGGAAGGGAATGGATGGCTCTATTCTTGGGCCTATTTTGTGGGCTGAGTTTTGTAAAAATAAGAGGACAAAGCTTTGGACCATTTTATTCATTTCATTCAAATTTTGGGCCTTAAGAAAATGAGATTGGTTGTTTTAATAATGAGGCTCGGTTTTGGTGGATTTAGAAATAAGGGGGTCGGTTTTGGTATTTTATAAAATAAAAAGGGTTGGCTTATAGTTCTTATAAAATAAGGAGTTGATTTTGTTAAATGAAAATGATTGAGATTTTAAAGGATTTAGAAATATTTTATGAAAATATTATGTAAATGGGATATAATTTGCTATAAAATATTATTAAGATTTAAGGATATAATATTAAAAGGAATTTGACGAACATTCTCCAATGTCGGAATTTCTAAATAGTTAATTCGGATTTTGAAATGGTTTCGGGACTAACTCGGGAATTATGTGATCGGTGACTAACTAGCATGATTGATGTGGATGGTTGACTAATATCATGATTGGTGTGTACTAATGGCATGATTAATTGACTAATGGCATGGTGGAGTGTTAGACTTGTGTAGCGTTAATTTATGCTTTCGAAATATGATGAACTTGATATATGTGATATGCGGATTATTTTGCGGATATATTATGGAAAATACATGAAGGGGGCTGAATGGAATGATGAGAATGATATGGTCTTGTGGAATGTGGCAATATGATGAATGGTTGAACTTGATGGAACGATGATTGCGATATGGTTGCTATTCTCGTTGAATGATAAGCTTGAGTGCTTGGATGATTAGACGTAGACTTATATATGTGTTCTGATATGTATCTAGGTGATCTTTAATCTATTATAATGCTTGCCTTGCTGTTCTGCACCGCCAGGTAAGTCTCTTCGGAGCTTACTCAGATTGAATAGAGCTATTCCCTGCTTTAGGTGCATGATATACTAGGTGCTTGCATTCATGATCAGCATGCCATGTAGTACCATGCTAGGTTGCATCGATCGTTGAGCATTCTATTTCTTTGTGCGTATGTAAACAGATTGGCCGTTATCTATGATAGTCCTAGAGTCTTTGCTAGGGTCATAGGGTAGCCCAGCCTCATCGGGTACCCTGAATCAATCGAGTACTTCCTTATATTATGATATGCCTGCGGGCTTTATTGTGGAGCGGGTTAGGCATGCGTGCCGCCCTATTATGAATGAATGCATTCACGAGCTGGCCAGTCTCCGCCTGTCGGAAGGGGTGGAGGTAGGAGAGGGATATGCCACTTGGCATTGTCTTGGACCCTTTACAGTATTCTGCACATTATTATGAACTAGGAGCATGCTAGTGTGTTTGAATTTCGTACTGCATTAGAGCATCTTTATTAGGTATAGCGTATATGTGTGCTTATGGTTGGGATGCAGAGTTAAGTGGGCATCGATCTGATCCCGCCCCAAATCAAATTTTTCAGGAATTATTTATGTTCATCCTATCGGTGCTGTTTATTGCGCGGGTCATTTTGTCGGCGGAGAGTGAGCGCTGGAGTTATAGACTTCACCAGACTCTGATTATATTGTTTTGGATTTATACTTTTGACTCCGTTTTGACCCGGCTCCGCCGTGGCACTTGTATCTGTACTTTACTTCCGCTTTACTTCCGTTTGAAAAGGTTTCCGCGACATAGTCTTAGGACAGGTTAAGGGTACCCAACGGCCCTTCGAGGTTTTAGGGTTTGAAATCACTCCTTCTATAAATCTTAAAATGAGTTTGAAACCTCGACCCGTACCTGGATTGCAAGATCCGAACAAGGGGTTTTATCCCTTGAAACGTAACCCAGAAATTATAATTCTGGGCCGTTACAAAGATGGTATCAGAGCTGAGGTTGTGCAATTCGGGTACACAAGGGTCGAGTGTATGTTTTGGAAAACCGCCCATGAATTTCAAAGGATTTGAAAGTATTTAAAGGGGCAAAATGAACTTAAGATGCCTAACCGAAATTGGACTAAGTAATGAACTCGACTTGTAATAAAAGAGGAAAACCGACCAAACGGTGGCACGAGTGGGTAGTGAAGGCGATAGACCACCCCTATTTTGTGTAGTTGGGAACGGTAGGCGAAATATCAGCTTGTTCTTTACAGATGGGTTGGGAGAATCAAATGAGATCATTATGAGTGTTATTAACTGATTCGGTGCTGAGTGCTTGCTATGCTAGAGATCTGATTTGGTATGCCTAACAATGAGTTGTGTATTGACTGACCTATGCAAACGAGATAGTGGGAGTACCCTTGTTTCTGTGAGGTCAAACCCAGCTTGTGTGGAATAACCCCTTCCACTATGTTAACCCCTTGACGGTTCTATCTAGCCTTTTCCTGGATTTCAGTGTCTTCCACGGGAAATTGGGTTGGTAACCACATCGTGTCGGGAATCATGGTTGGATATTAAGGTTGTCTAAGTGAGTATTGGAAATTTTGGATGTCACGTTGAGTCAGAAGTAGGGTGTTTCTGGGGCTGTGTTTCCTTATTCTTATGATGATCAACCAGTGTCTTCTTGCCATAAAGATTCGTACCGGAGTCCCACGGGAAAGAGGGGTGATGAGTCGATTGGGGAAAGTCAATGGTTGCCCTTAGGGATCTCTGTCCGGTTGTAATGGTGACTCTCTCTGATTGCATGACATGATTTTGTAATCTCTCGCATGTACCTTGTAAATGATTGTTTGTAAGAAGTTGCTCATGTTGTGCCTTGCTTTCTGTCATGAATTGTTTAAGCTCATGTTGTGGTTAGTTACCCTCCTCAAGTATCGTGTTGTGTCCTTTCTTATATCATGACTATTTGTTGTTATAGCATGTTTACTTGGCTTACTGATCGTATGGTTGATAGGAAGCATGAAACATATGATACGAACTTGCATGATCGTTATTTCCTCCTGGATTAGGTTTATAGTAGTGTGATCAAACCCTCCCTGTATGAATGCTTGTACATGATCGCCTTAGCATGATGGATGATGACGTGTCAATGCTTATCACTCCTCTGTGACGAGAATATGCAGCATGTTCATCTATTTTGTATTCGTTAAATCAATCGTTATTGGTGATCTTGCAAGTTAATATTGTTGTATGATTACGTGCTTTGGATGGAGAGTATGTGGTATAATTGAGTCTTGATGAATGCATGCTTTATCATGTTATGTGTTGATTTGAGCTCATGTCCCCATATTCTAGCTATATTGTCCCATTACTAGGTTCGTATTATACACCGTTGCATTTGCCCCCATGCTTCTATATCGTCGGAATATGAGTGATTGAATTCTT
Source organism: Persicaria tinctoria (assembly GCA_037127255.1). Classification (NCBI taxonomy): domain Eukaryota; kingdom Viridiplantae; phylum Streptophyta; class Magnoliopsida; order Caryophyllales; family Polygonaceae; genus Persicaria; species Persicaria tinctoria. The sequence continues at coordinate 73,861,468 of JBANSL010000006.1, forward strand.
GCGTACCGTTGTAATTATCAATTAAATGTTTATATGTATAGCATGTTATGTTGAGCTATTAGTGTCGCGTAGGACCCTTGGTTGTGACTGGTGTGAGCTTATATCTTGCCTACAGTATTGCTAATTCTCTCCCAGGCTAGGTCCTTGATAGTGTGATTCTTCCCTCTTCTTAAAGTGTTTTACTCATCCTGATTAGACTGATGCTGAATTCGATGATCGATTTGCTTTTCGTGATGGTAAATCCTAGCATGCTTATATGTTATCGCTCGGTGGTATTTCCCTATTACTCTATGATATTCTCTCGTGCTTGCATGAACGTATGACTGGACACCTCGCATGATCACACACCATGCTATATCATGATTTCGCATACGCATGATGCACGAATGTTAGAATGGATTTAGTCGAGTTACCTTGATTGTGTTAATGTTTGATAAGTGCTAGTAGTGTCTGGTAGGGCTTAGGATTTCCAATATGATTCGCCAAATGATCACGTGTTGTACTTGTCCTAAGACGTGATGATTATTGTATCGTGAATATGCTCTATGATGGTTCGTTTTTAGTATGATTATAATGTATCGCCCATGGTGTATTTCTTGTTACTTTTGACGATGTCTCATGTTTCGTAAATATTATGCTTAACTCCTCTTAATGACTCTTGACTATGCTTGTATCACATCATGTATCACTAGTACCATGTAGGACCCATGCTTCCTAAATGTATTTCGTCATATGATTACGTGCCATGCTTGACCTATTATACGATCATTGTGTTAGATGAGGTAGTTACTATGTTGCTCTTATATGTTCTCGTATGATGCATACACCAAGCTCGTGCATTGTTCATATATGTGATAATTATGATGCTCAATAAATCCCGCGTATCCTGTTTAAAGTTGTTGGGCATATCTGTTTCCATGGAATCACATACTACTAGTTTATCTCGCATGCATTCGTGTAGGACTTGATTGTGTCTTTTGGAATGAATACGCATGTTCTTTTCCCTTGAGATAGGTACATGTTAGTGTGGGTTAGTGAAATTGATATGCTCCATGATGAATTCGTGTTACTTGTCGCGATTATAACCTAATAGACTTCCATAAGGGCATTGTTGTTATTCTCGGGTCAGAGTCTAGTCCCTAGTCTTGTCATCCTTAGCTTTACTCGTGGTTGTTTCCGAAAGGAACATCGGGTTGTTCACTCTTGTCACTCCCCTATCTCCGCTAACTTGGACTCACCCGCGATAGCGACCGCATGGGAAAGAGAAAGGAAGTTGGATAGCAATAGAGCCGTGTGGCGGAAGCGTGGGCCCATAAACCACGGGCCTCAGGATCGATGATGTCGGCGGGACAAGCAGGTATCGAGGAATGCGGTTACTGAGTGCGATATGACTTGCAAGCGAGAGGGCTCTCCGTTCGAATTGCTAACCCTTTGAATTTGGTGACGACGATATTGCACTGACCTAGCGATGAGGTTTACGTGTTGATGTGCTGACTTGATGATGACTATTGCCTGATTGTCTGTCGTCTATGATGATATGATGTGATGTCTTATGAATCTAATGTACCATGATGTTGTGACGTGTTGCTACTCTAAGTTGCTAAGCATGCTTTGAATTCCTTTGCCTGTAAGATGTGAACTACATATGCTAAGAGACTTGAGTTGTATCTGATAAGGTTATAGTGCAACATGTTAGCTTGACTTCAGTATGTTCATATATGATGTTTGCAATGATTATTGAGCATGATGATAAATTGAGACTTGTTGAACCCATGATGTTATGTTATAAATGCTAGTTGACATGATGTAGACCTTGTGTTTGATGATTTTAATTATTGCTTCTTCCTTAAACCTGTGGGTGAGGTCGTTGGTAGCGTGGTAGAAGGGTGGTGAAAGAGCTTGAGTGGTTAGGATGATCGGGGATGTTATGAGATAAGTCACAAGAGGGAGATGTTGGGATGGGTAAGATTGAGTGAGCTTTAGGAATTTTGCAAGGCATGATGCTGGTGATATCTTGGGAAGTGTGGGAAGTGTAAGGAATTGCCTTAAGAGAAGTGAGGATATAGTATGAGAGGGTACTCGGGTGTGGAGTTAGAGATAGGAGTTGGATTCTTAGAGGTGGATGGTGTGTGTGAGTGATTGGCGGAAAGAGGGGGCGAGATTTGAGCATCGAGATGAATTGGGATTCTTTGGGGAATTTTTGTCTGAGTTGACGTTGGCGAGTTTAGAAGAGGATTAGTCTTGACTTGAGAGTGGAGATGGGCGAGTGGGGATGGCGTTTTATTTTTGACTGGTATGATGTGAGGATTTTCTTGATTATGTGATTTATTTATATCTGCTAGCATGATGCTAGATAACGACCATGATGAATCTGATATGGAATTACATGTTGATATGCAATATTAAAATCTAGTTGGTAGTGACAAGTGTTACCATGATATATTACTGCTTTGCTATCCTGTTATGTTGTTTTAGAAGCATGTTAGGAAGTGTTGTGATATAATGTATGAAATAATGATGAGTATGAACTGTGAGATAATGTTGTGTTCCTATATGGAAACATGATGTCTATTATGTGGTAGTAAGCATGATGTTGTAACATACGATTGACTAGCATGATTATTGATTATGTGAATGATGAATATGACTTGAAGTATGGACATGACTTGTATATATAGGATAATGGTGTTTAACTACTAATGATCGTTATATGCTATTGTGATGAGTTAAGGTGATGTCTATTGAGCTTGTCTACATTTTGATGATCGATATACTACTTGATTTTTCCTTTGCTAAATCTTAATAGCATGACCTTGTTGTGTTAATGTGTTGACAATGGTTTTGTTCGCTGACCTTATGATGAAGAATTTCGCTATGACTACCTGTACAATACCAATGTTGATATGATAAACCTGTTATGACAATGCTTGATAGAACGTGGTTAGGACGACTATGTGAGTTGTGTGTTCATTAAATGGGATCCCTTGTTGTGACTGACCCTACTATGATTATTGTGTTGATATGCGACGGTGAGATACATTTTGTGATTTCTGGTGTGATGTCGAGACGTTTGTTATAATTTTGCTATGTTGTTAAGATGCACATTATGACCTTTAGTATGATGTGAAGATGCTTGATGTGACCTTGTGGAACTGTGTTGTTTTATGTTGAGACTGGTCGTATGATGTACTGACGGGAGATTGGTTAGTTATGTGGTTATGTATTTCTGAAGGCTTGTGAATCGTGCTTGAAGTGAGACTGATAGATTGATTTGATTCTGGAAACTAGGAAGAGAATATGGGATTAGCCCTTAGAGGTGGATGATTCCACCTCCTGATTTCTGAATTTGATTGATTGATATGCGGGAAACTGATTTGGTTTGGGAGATTTTTGACGAAATCTTGATTTGAAAGGATTTGACTTGTTTTGGTGTAAGGTTGCTTGATTAGACGTCTTATTTGAAGATTTTGAACGATTTTGAAAAATGACCAACTTTGACTGTAAAGAATGAACGATATCGAGAATTTTGAGGCTAATCTTTATTTTCAATTGCGGAACCTCTTTAGAAACGTTTCTAACCCGGGCAACTCTATGATACTTTACGAAGTGGATACATGCATTTTATGGGGGCGCCTATAGGGTGCTTGCTAAGACCTAGTGATGCTATTGTAGAGATCGAGTTGTGGTACTTCCGAAAAGTCGAAGCGGGGATGTGATAGGGGCGCTTATCGCATACTTGTCAAGGCCAATTGGAGATGTCACGACCGTGACTAGAATGTTGTGAGAATCCCGGAAGACGCAACCGAGATGATTACAAGATTCTTGGACATGGTCCTAGGACTCATTAATTTCAAACTTCATCCCCTACTTTATTTTGGTTTTAGTCTCGGTGACGAGACTTGTTTTTAGAGGTGGATGATGTAAAGGCCCGGACTTTTAAATGATAAATTTCAACAAATAATATAAAACGTATTTAAATCGAAAAATTTCGAATATTCTTAAAATTCTTGCCCTCAATTAAATGTTCATATTTTAAAATCCTTAAAGCGGATTACGACCTAATTTTAAACTTTTGGAGATAATTCTATCTTTTTGCCTCAGGGTTTGAAATTAAATGTGGATGTCAATATTCTCGTAATATTGAAGCTTTATTTTGATTATGTCGGTATTTTATTTCGAGTATCGTACAGAAAACGCTTGTACCTTTTCTTTGTCTCTTCCTCCCTATTCCCCTCTCTCCCATTTGAAATTCGGTCAAGGCAAGCTGAGGGAGCTCCTACACCCTCCTTGTCTTCTAACTTACTCTTTCCCATTTTAGTTAAACATTTGACACACAACCTCTTCCCACTATCTCCTGTTTGCCCATCTTCTTCACAGGGGTCAAATTGCCTTTGAAATTTCAGAGCACCCACGCCTCCCAACCCATTTCACAAATCAGAACCCCTCCTTTTCTGAGATTATTTCAGAGATTACCCCCCCTACCTGCTGAACTTTACAGGCCTTATCTTCCCCCACTCTTTTGAATCTCAGCCTAAGCCTCTCCTCCCCCTTTGAATCCAATCTCAATCGAACCCACATCCAACTGCAACTCTGCCTCTCCGCCTTTTCTGTTTTTGCCAGCTCCACCCTCCTCCATCATTCCGAGCACTCCCGCGTTCATCCTCCTCCTCTGAACTCAAACAGCGCCACCGGAGACACCATCACTTCGCTCTTCCTCCCTCTATCAAGCGGCCGGACCAAGCCCGCCACCACTCCGTTCTTCCTCCTTCTACTGCGAGTAGCACCCAGCAGCCTCACCACGCCTCCTAGACGCCCCGAGCAGCACCAGAGCCGCCAGTGGAGTCTCCGGAGACCGAGCGCCGCTCTGCTCTCCGTTTGCCTCGGTAAGGCTCCGTTTCGCTCGCTCTTTCTCTCTTTCGCCTTCAGATCGAGCAAAGCTCCCGCCTTTAGTCTCCTCCGCCCTACCTAGGTAGATTCCGGCAAAGAATCCGACCCCCGACGTCTCGAATCGCCCCTCCGACGAGCTTGGACAGCATCCGGTGGGTCTCGAAACCACCCTCGGTGAGCTTCTTCCTCCCTCCCTCTTCCTTTCCTTCATGTCTTGTGTGTGTGTGCGCCGGTTCCGTCAGCCGTGGTCGGATTCGGGGTCCGGGATGGTCGCCGGCGAGCTTCCTCCTCTCCCCTTCTTCTTTACCCCTGTCGGACTTCTCTGCGTTTTTTTTCTTCTTGCTTTCAACCAAATGAAATGAAGAAGAAGACTTGTGTGGGGTCCCCTTGCCATGTAATCAGCCAACTCAGCTGGGACCCCCTCTTGTTTTTTTTATATACTCCAATTTCGATCAAATGGGAAGGGAATGGATGGCTCTATTCTTGGGCCTATTTTGTGGGCTGGTTTTTGTAAAAATAAGAGGACAAAGCTTTGGACCATTTTATTCATTTCATTCAAATTTTGGGCCTTAAGAAAATGAGATTGGTTGTTTTAATAATGAGGCTCGGTTTTGGTGGATTTAGAAATAAGGGGGTCGGTTTTGGTATTTTATAAAATAAAAAGGGTTGGCTTATAGTTCTTATAAAATAAGGAGTTGATTTTGTTAAATGAAAATGATTGAGATTTTAAAGGATTTAAAAATATTTTATGAAAATATTATGTAAATGGGATATAATTTGCTATAAAATATTATTAAGATTTAAGGATATAATATTAAAAGGAATTTGACGAACATTCTCCAATGTCGGAATTTCTAACTAGTTAATTCGGATTTTGAAATGGTTTCGGGACTAACTCGGGAATTATGTGATCGGTGACTAACTAGCATGATTGATGTGGATGGTTGACTAATATCATGATTGGTGTGCACTAATGGCATGATTAATTGACTAATGGCATGGTGGAGTGTTAGACTTGTGTAGCGTTAATTTATGCTTTCGAAATATGATGAATATGATGAACTTGATATATGTGATATGCGGATTATTTTGCGGATATATTATGGAAAATACATGAAGGGGGCTGAATGGAATGATGAGAATGATATGGTCTTGTGGAATGTGGCAATATGATGAGTGGTTGAACTTGATGGAACGATGATTGCGATATGGTTGCTATTCTCGTTGAATGATAAGCTTGAGTGCTTGGATGATTAGACGTAGACTTATATATGTGTTCTGATATGTATCTAGGTGATCTTTAATCTATTATAATGCTTGCCTTGCTGTTCTGCACCGCCAGGTAAGTCTCTTCGGAGCTTACTCAGATTGAATAGAGCTATTCCCTGCTTTAGGTGCATGATATACTAGGTGCTTGCATTCATGATCAGCATGCCATGTACTACCATGCTAGGTTGCATCGATCGTTGATCATTCCATTTCTTTGTGCGTATATAAACAGAACGGCCGTTATCTGTGATAGTCCTAGAGTCTTTGCTAGGGTCATAGGGTAGCCCAGCCTCATCGGGTACCCTGAGTCAATCGAGTACTTCCTTATATTATGATATGCATGCGGGCTTTATTGTGGAGCGGGTTAGGCATGCGTGCCGCCCTATTATGAATGAATGCATTCACGAACTGGCCAGTCTCCGCCTATCGGAAGGGGTGGAGGTAGGAGAGGGATATGCCACTTGGCATTGTCTTGTGCCCTTTACAGTATTCTGCACATTATTATGAACTAGGAGCATGCTAGTGTGTTTGAATTTCGTACTGCATTAGAGCATCTTTATTAGGTATAGCGTATATGTGTGCTTATGGTTGGGATGCAGAGTTAAGTGGGCATCGATCTGATCCCGCCCCAAATTAATTTTTTCAGGAATTATTTATGTTCATCCTATCGGTGCTGTTTGCTTATTGCGCGGGTCATTTTGTCGGCGGAGAGTGAGCGCTGGAGTTATAGACTTCACCAGACTCTGATTATATTGTTTTGGATTTATACTTTTGACTCCGTTTTGACCCGGCTCCGCCGTGGCACTTTTATCTGTACTTTACTTCCGCTTTACTTCCGTTTGAAAAGGTTTCCGCGACATAGTCTTTGGACAGGTTAAGGGTACCCAACGGCCCTTCGAGGTTTTAGGGTTTGAAATCACTCCTTCTATAAATCTTAAAATGAGTTTGAAACCTCGACCCGTACCTGGATTGCAAGATCCGAACAAGGGGTTTTATCCCTTGAAACGTAACCCAGAAATTATAATTCTGGGCCGTTACACTATGTCCGTTTATTTGCTTAGGGTTTGGGGTTTTCCGGGTTTGTTTCATGTAGTTCTTTTGTTGTATTAGGTAGTTGTTTTATGTTGTATTTCCTTTACTATGTTGTATGTTTAGACGGCTTGTCGTCTGCCGACCTTTTCGGCATATCGAGGTCCGGGCCTGTCCGACCTCGAATTATTTCCTTATCAAAAAAAAAAAAACTTACAGAATTTTTTATACATTTTTTAATATTAAATGTATTAATTTAAAAAAATAGACCATTGTGCGGGTACAGTATTAATTGATAATTGAATGCACTTGCACTGTTTCAATATCTCCCGAATTCAATCTCCCATTCCACCAAATTCAATCTTCACCGTTGGACCTGAATTCATTCACCGAATTAATCTTCACCAAATTCATTCACCCCTAGAGGGGAGTGAGTAATTGATAAACTCATTCCCTGTTTTCCCCTTCTATGGATTCATATCTTCACAACAGCACGTCAGCCACCATTTCCAACCCCCCAAGCAGCAAATGATCTATGGTGGTGGCTGCAGTGGCGATGACTGCCTAACTCGCTACCACTCTGCTCGTAGCTCCTACTTTTTCGCCTTCATGGACGCCCCTAGAGATCTAGATCGAGATCCTAGAGAGATCTATTGACCTACAGCAGCGACGGAGAGGAGCTTTGAGATCGAGATCTCAGAGAGATCAGAGGGGACGGAAGAAGAGAAATCGATGAAGAACCTATCGATTTCATACAAAACTAAAAAGGGGAAATCCAGCTTAACTTGAGAGCGGTGACGGAGGAGTTTTGACTTTCGAGATCGAAGCCTAGAGAGGGGAATGAAAAAGATGATGCAGGAAATCGAACAGTTTATGGTCGACGTCAAAATATGAGAGATTGAGAAGGAGAATGGAGATATAGAAATGAAACAAATACACAGTTAATTGTTACAATTCATGGCCTTGATGGATAGATATTAGAGGAGAGGCGACAACCATGACGACGCCGGTCGGGGAGTCTGGCAGGTAAGGGTTCCCAATCTCGGTGCGAACATCAGACTCGGAATCTTAACGCCACCATCGGAGTAGGCGCTGTCCCTGATGGCGCGTTGGAGGTCTCCGTTTTTTCGACGCCGACAACAAAGGTAAGAGTTAGGAGAAGTACGGAAATTGAGGAGCTAGAAGGTTTCATCTTCTCCATGAGAGGAAGAGGAGGTTGATTTCATCTTCTTCAAATGTTTAAGAGTATTTTTAACAATTAATCAGTTAATTGATACAATTAATTGGAATTGTTTTGTATTGGAAACAACATTCAAATCAATTAATTATTTTGAAAGGCTGGATTATCTCAAAACAGTTAACCACAAAATTAACCATTTTTTCAAATTTTCAAAACAATTATTCAATTACAATTATTTATGCCCACCCCTATTCATGAGTGCACGTATGAGGATCTACATGTTTTGGCTTCTGATTTATCCGAAGAGCCCATCTCGATCGCGCAAATCACATACCCAATTCCAGAGCCGATTTCTGTGACTCCTGAGCAAGGTAATGAAATTTCTAACACTTTTGTGGATTATGATGAATATTTAGATCCCTGGGAGCATTACTTCTATAAGACACTAGCGGAACTATGTTGGTGGTGTTACATTCCCTCTGGAGATGGTCGAACTAAGGTAAATAGGGGAGTATCAAAGCTTCTCTAGAAGGTATCCTTAATTGCCTATCTTTTCATGTTTAGTGTTCATTCAAATTTTGGTTGGGCACAAGAATTTGATTTGCTTTTAAGGGCACTAAAAATGTCTGAACGAGTCTTAAGGGAAGGACGGAATAAACCGTCGAGTCTATGACGTTAACCAAGGATGCTTCTTAGGAGGCAATCCAAGGTAAGTTTTCTAGTTTGCACGTTTTTCAATTCCTGGTTAGGTATTTAGTCTTTCAAATTCAATAAAATGATAAAGTTCCATATAGATATGTTTTTTTGGAGGAGTCTTGAGCTAACCAATATAGGTAAGTTATCTCGTATTGACGTTCTACACATGACGACGCCCGCCGCCCCATCCACGGTGCCCGCCACTGTACTGTTCACATACGCATTCCGGATTTTTAGGTTAGATTTTATTTTCGATTTTATTTATATTATTTTCATTTTTAGGTTACATTCTTAAATTCATGCTTTCATGTTTATGTTCCATTAATTTCTTGCATTTATCTGTTCATACATTCATGTTTGTGTTATTGTCACGCATTCATATATTCATGTTTACTTTTCCATTATTATATTGCATTAGAAAAAGAAAAAAATTGAAAAATGTCAAAAACCCAAAAAAAATCAGGCATTGCATAAATATGTGTTATTACTTTTCCATTATTCATGTTTACTACCCATCTTGTAACGTTTGTCCTCTATTATGTATTTTGGCACGATCATATAAATTCCATAGCATGTTTGGATTGTTTAGCCTTGTCCTAAAAAAAAATTGGTTTTCAACTGAAGCATGATTTGGTGATGTAATTGAGCATGTATGATTGAGCTTGAGTATGATTGAAATCCTACACATTATGACCCTTGTGAGATTGTTTTTTAGCCTTATTGGAATCATATAATTCCTTTTGCTTTTATGTGTGATTTACTCTCCTTATGTTTCTACCTCTTCATATTGACTTCATTATCTATTGTCAAGACCGACTCACATGTCTGTTGCTTGCGGAATTTTATGCTTTTATATTTATATTTGGCTTTAGTTGTCTATTGAGTGTTTAGTGTGAAATAAATCTGCAGTGGTCGAAACATTAAGTAATCGGATCTATGCTTGACACCCATGGCATGGGTATAATTCGCGCAAAACGGTGTGGAAAACTAGCCGCTATGAAGGAAGCTTGATCATTGAGTAACCGGGTTAATTCACGACACCCATGTTTGCAACTCGCGTCAAAAGATGTTCAAGTGGACTTTATTCAAGTAAGTTAAGGTGTTGATAGACCGGGGCCATTCATGACACCCATGTTTACGACTCGCGTAAGGAATACACCAAGGCCAAAAGAAAGCAAAGCAAGAAGTGTTGTAGGAGGAAATCGAGTATGAAATATAACAAAATAAATCAAACCAGATTCTGCCTACGCAAATAATTACAAGACCTCCTCCTGATGCAGAAGTGGGAAGTCAGGATAGATCCACGAGGAAGCATGTTAGCGGATCCTAGGCAGCGGAGAAATCTCACGGACAGAAGTCGACAACAGGTGTTCGATCTCGAGCACAGCAACTCGACAGAAGATCGACAGTCGAACAACGCAGCAGACACATGCACTGGGTCTCGTCGATCTCGAATAGAGGCTACTCGATATCGAGTAGAGCCCTTCTCGACTTCGACTTGGTTTGTCGAGTACCTGCACACAGAAGCTACAACGATGCTAGATCGAATATCAGTAACTCGAGGTCGACCAGACTTGGTCGAGATCGAGTAAGGGCAGAAAAACGAAATAAAAGAAATAAAGTAAAGGCAATGGCTTTGGGACTTCGAAATAAACTGTATAAAAAAAAGACTTCCAAGATTGGGGTTTGCAACAACAATAACCAAGCATGCATAAGGCAGAGATAAACAGATAGTCATGTGAATTTCATCAAAGGACAAGCTTTTGCCTTTTCCAACAATTAGACAACTCTTTCAAGAAACCCTAATCGTCTCTACCGATTTTATGTTTACAATCCAAGTTGTTAACATGGATCTCCATTAAATGGGTAATAAACACATAAACAAGTAGCAAATGCTTTAAACATGATAAAAGTCGGATCTTTACCTCAAACGCGCATGGCTATCGTCGGGATCGCCTCAATCCTAGAAGTGGGTGGACTACTCGCGCTTCATCGCAACCTCAGACATGGATTGATGAAAAGAAACTAATTGCATTAAACCAAACTGTAGAATGTACAACCGAACAAAGCCAACTTGCTCTCGCTTCTTTGCTCCCCTCGGCCTCACTTTCTCTCTCTACTACTACTTCTCCTACTGAAAATTGAATGAATAGAAATCAGCCCCATGGGCTTTATTTATAGGCTTCTAAACCTTGCTACTCAAGGATAGAAATCTTTATCTATATCTAAAAATATATCTAAAAGCATAATGATAAATAAAAGCAACAAAGAAATTAAATCTAAAAGGGAAATAATATCTAAAGTGTCTCAGGTGGATAAATCTTCTCCTTCCATGATAGATGTTGATAGATCCGATAGAATCGACAAACTTCGAGCCCAAGGAATCCCAATCCGAGTAGAACTGCCCCAAAACGCGTCACGCGGTTTTTGGAGTCCTCCTCGATCTCGAGTAAGGCTAGTCGAGATCGAGTAGAATTGTTGGTCGACTGGGCTTGGCTCGTCGTCTCGGCTAGGTGGTCATCGACATGGCTCGGTCATGGCTCTTAGCGCTCGTCGATCTCGAGGATAGCTCCTCGATCTCGAGTAGGGGTGTGTCATCGACTCCGGCCTTCTGGTGTTGTCGATGAACCCTTCTCGACATGCTCGGACATGGTCTTCAGCTGCTTCGTCGACATCGAGTATTGTCCTCGACATCGAGTAATGTGTCTGGGCGCCAGGTCGAGTACTCTCTTCCTCAGTCTCCTCGGGCAGGCTTTCCTCGACTCCGGGTTGTTCTCCGAGGTCTTGTCGATCTCGAGTTGTGGCACTCGATCTCGAGGAGGGTGTGGAGCCGGGTTCTCCGTCTTCAGCTTCTCGACATAGGCTCCTCGATCCTGGCAGGTGTCTAGGCATGGCTTGTCGAGATCGACTAGGGTTTGTCGATGTCGAGTAGCTTTGAGCTCCGATTCTCGCTTCTTGGTTTTCTTCCGAAATGGTTCCATATTTTGCAATATAAAACAGAAACTTATGTAGATCTCCATTTTTGACAAATAAACATATACTACATAATTCCGACATATTCCCAACCCGAAATATGCAAAATGTAAAGAATATGGAACTAAAATATGCATAAAGACATGGCTACTTTGGAGACATCAAATCACCCCATACTTAGACTTGCTTGTCCTCAAGCAATAACCAAACAATAACCAAGACCTACAACACATCCTTCAAGTCTTCGCCTTTTGTCAAAAGCAACATCTCAAGTAGTAGCAATGTAAGACAAGGGAATTTAACATCATCACACATATATGAGCGATCCATAGGCATAGGCAGTATAAATCCAACCTCACAGGAATAATGTGTTTACACTCAACTCTCAAATGTGTTTAGGCTATAAAGATCAACTCTCTACTCGATTCCATATATAATCTCATAAATATTGCAATTTAAACATAAATCCACTTCGCAACCAATTATGAAAATGCAACAAGAAATATCAGGAGGACTTCGCTCAATAGAAGTCTTTAAAGAAGATTCTATTCGGCGGGGTTGTAATGGGGCTTGGTAAGAAATAATAAGGAATGGAATTATTTGGCCATGTGGTGCTTAATAAAATTCGGGAATCAAGACTCCTAAATCTCCAACACAACCAAACCATAACTTCTCAATCATATGCATCAACCAAACTCTCCAATTTATCTCAATGAAGTATGTAACATTTCCCAAACTTAACTTCTCCAAAGTATGTATCTTGCGAATAATGAAAGAAATAAGGTAAATTTGGCTCATGCACTTTATTCACAAACATATATACTTTTTTTTTTCGAAAATAAAAACCAAATACTATTAATAGTGCATTTATAATGTGAGCTAAAAATCCTTTTACATAATATGCATAGCAAGATAAAAATTTAAAACCATCCCATATCTTAATAATTTCAACAATCCTTTCTTCTTGAAATGCAACATAAGCTCATTCTTTCCACAAATCACCATTTCTACCAACTCTAAGTCTTAATTCCCAAATGGGGGTCAGGCTCAATTTGGCTAAGGAAAATTTTGTGGAGTTTACAATAAAAGTCTCAGGCTAATGTTCTGGCTTCAAGCAGGGATAATGCAGTGTAGGTAAAGAGAGGATAAAATTGGCTTAAAAAGGTGCCTCCATCATTTAATTCTCATCAACATAAACATATAAATGCATTGGCTTTGAATAACTATCACAACATTTAAAGATGCATAAGAAGAGTAAATACACTCAAGAAAGCAGAGGGATTTTTTTATGTTCTCCCTATAAGGCCAAAATTCTCACTGGGACAATTTTTGTTGGATTTTAACCTTTAGCTTAGGATCATATGTGCTCAATTTCATCACAAGTTCACAATCCACATAAAAACCATTTTGAGGACTTAGGCTAAACCTTCCAAACACGCCATAGGATTTATATGATCAAGTCAGTCATTATTTATCATCATAGGACATCTAAGTTAGGGTATAAAAACTAAAGCAATGCAAAAATTTAAACATGCATTTTTTTTTCATTTTTCGACATTTTCTATTTTTTATTTATTTATTTTCTTAAAACAAAGCAAGACTAAAGTATGACAAAAGATTTAAAAGGCATAAAATTTAAACATGAATGCATAATATAAAAATTAAAATTTCATCATGTAAAACCAAAAGCAAGACTAACACATATGATAATGATAATGAGCCCTTCCCCCACCCCATACTTAAAATTTACAGTGTCCCCACTGTATAAAATCGAATAGAAACAAGAGTAAAGGAAGGAACTCACAGGATAATAAATCGAGGAGGGCGGATCAGGCATGTCGAGTAAATAAGCTGGTCGATCTCGAGTACATGTTACTCGATCTCGAGTAGCTTTTCTGCGTCCTATGGATTCTGAAGTCGAGGAGTGTCTTGGCTGGTCGATATCGAGTACGTCTACTCGAGATCGAGTAACTTCTGGGCTTCTCCTCTTTGTCGTAGTCGACTTGACCTTCGTCGATTCTGACTGTTTTCAGGGACTTCTTTTTTCCACTTTTCGCAATCCTTATATACTTGCCGACCTAAACGTGTTAGATGGCACAAGAAACAAGACTATCCATATGAAATATTCTAAAAGACATAAAACCAAAGACATAAAACAAAAACCAAAAAGTTCAAAAAGTCCAAAAATTCATAAAGTTCTATATACATGCTCTAGATTTTAGAGTCGCTAGGCCGACTTCTCCGTTTGCACTCAAGGACCATTATTGTGGGGCCCGCTCATGCTTGGCCCTTCTCCTGGATCATCTAGGTCCTGATGGTAGTATGCAAGCTCAGCTGACAGGTGGTTGCTTGCATCATCTCCTTTTTCTTTCTTCTTCTTCCTTCCAGCTCTTAGTTTTCGCAGATTCTCTCGCCATGGTGTCTTATCTCCCCTTAAATAATTGATAATTTTCTTTATGGACTGAGGGGGAGTAGAATTCATACCTGAACTTACCTTTTTGGACCCAAAACAGAAATCTTTGGGTTCGGGGCTAGTCGAGATCGAGTATTGCTGGTCGACCTCGAGTACAGGGACCCCATACTTAGGCTCTGGGCAAGTCAGTGGCTCAGCAGAGGTTGTCGATATCGACAAGGGCTTGTCGAGATCGAGTAGAAGCCTTGTCGAGATCGAGTTGGCTTGGTCGATCTCGAGTACAGTGTTGGCACCTTCCTCCGCTGTTTGCTTGGTCCCGTGGTTGCTGATGCTTTTCACCTCCAGCCAGGAAATTTCCTCTTTTGCAGGGCCAAAAGAGAAATCCAAAACCTCATCGCCTATGGTGAATATGAGCGAGCGATTCTTAACACAAATTCTGGCATCTGCATTAGCTAAGAATGGTCTACCAAGAATAATAGGGCTAGTAGGATCTTCAGCACAGTCAATGATAAGGAAATCTGCTGGATTAAAGAATTTACCAACCTGGACTGGAACATTTTTAACCTATACCTGTAGGGATGACCACTGTATTGTTTGCCATGTATAGTTTGGCATCCACAGGTTCTATGCATCCTATTTTGACCTTCCGCCAGATTGATAGAGGCATGATGCTCACACTTGCTCCTAAATCACACAGAGACTCATATTTATATTGTCCAAAACCCACAGTAATAGAAAACTTACCAGGGTCAGGTCTCTTTTTAGGGAAGTGGAGTACTTTGCATTCGCCTGCGATCTCTGAGATGGATCGCTTCTTGCTCAGGATTTCCTTTAGAAATTTGACATATCCAGGCATCTCTTGCAGGGCTTCTGTAAAAAGAATAGAAACATTCAGTTCTTGCATCATATTAACAAATCTGGTAAACCTACCTGCCGTGGGATCTTTCTGTGCTTTAGAAGGAAAAGGCAGTGGCTTTTTCTGTTTCGGAGCCAGATCAGCTGTCGAAGGTGTTGCAGAGTCGTCGACGTCGGCCAGATGCTGCTCCTCGATCTTGACTAAGGCTTCTACTCGACATCAAGTTGGGTGGTCTGCGCAGCGGAGTCCGAGCTCAGCTTCTGGTCTTGGTCGAGTAGCTTCTTGTGGAGGTCGAGTACGGTCTCCTCAAGATCGAGTAGATGTTGCTCTGTCTTGAGTTACTGCTCTGCCTTGCCTTGCTGTTTCCCGACCTCTGGCTCGTGTAATTTATGCCCACTTCTGAGTTTGATAGCTGTGACGTGCCCGGTCTTTCCTTTAGGATTTGGTTCAGTTTGCGCAGAGAGCTGTCCGGACGGTCGTGGGATCTGTGCAGCGATTTGACCCATCTGGGTCTCTATTCCCCTTTTCCAGATGTCCAGTTCTCCAAATTTTGTAGTGATGTTCTGGAACTGGTTGTTGATGGTGCCCTGATTCCGACGTATCTCCTCAAGGATCAACTGCAGATCATCCTTCTTTTGATCCCTTTCTGGATGTCCTGGAGCTCTGTAGGGTGGGGGGTTCCTAGGAGGACCTTGGTTCCACTGTGGTTGATAGAACCTTTGATCTCCCATGTATCGATTTGGACCCCCGCGTAAGCTGCCTCTTCATGTGTTTCTGCCATCCTGACTTGCTCAGTGTGTGGGCACTCAGTAGTGGTGTGCCTCTGCGATCCGCATTCGATTCAAGGTTGATTGACAGATAGATATTTGACTTGCTTGAGGAGCTTGCGATTCTGGTCACTGTAAAACTGCTCTCTGACATCTGGGTCGATCTCCTTTGCTGGCTCATAGAGTGACATAGATGGTGCTGGCCTGGCGTAGGAGTTCTCCTCATAGTTTGTAGTAGACCCATATTTGTTGTCATAATTGGTGAGCTTGTCCAGCACACCCCAGGCGTCAATTGGCGGCATTGTCAGATACTCATAGCGAGTATAATGGTTGATTCTGTCCTTAGTGACTTGATCAAGAGAGTTGAAGAAGATCTCCTGAATGACGTAGGGTGGATGTCCATGAGTAGGGCAAGATCGCAGCAGTTCTTTGTAGCGTTCCCATGCCTTTGCCAGCGGTTCCCCTTGCTTCTGTTTGAAGGCGGTGGTTTTCTAGCGGAAAAGTGCTGTTTTGGCGGGTGGGAAGAATTTGTTCAGAAATTCTTGCTCTACTTGGGCCCATGTTGTGAGTGATCTTGGTTTCAGCCCTTCAAGCCACTTCAGTGCAGGCCCAGCGAGAGACCAGCGAAAAGCTTTCATCTTGACATATTCTAGAGTTGTACCTTCAACAAGAGTATGGCACATGTCAGAAAAATTGGTAATATGTTTAAGAGGGCACTCATTAAATTTGCCATAAAAAGCATTATTTTTAAGCTTTATAAGAAATTGAGTGCGAATTTCAAAAGAGTTATCAAGGATGAGAATCGCCGATTCAGGCACGACGAGAGTTGGATGCATATAATCCTCAACAGTAGTTGGATATTGGGCAAGCTCAGCTTCTGCTTGCCTTACGCGCTCAGCTTCTTGTTCCCTCGCTGCCCTTTCATTGGCGATAGTGGTATCCTTTGCAGCTAGCTCCATTGTAAGCCTTGCGATCAGCTGTTCTTGTGTTTCAGCGGCCGCCATGATCCTTTTGAGTTTAGAGTGGATGTGTAGGTATCGCTCCGGTTCGTCTAAGCTGTCAAACTAAGGAGGTAGACCAGAACGACGCATACACCTGTATAGTAACTCAAAGCAGATGTGAGATTTAACTACCTAAGGCGCGAATGATAGCTTCCCCGACAACGGCGCCAATTTGTTGTAGGAGGAAATCAAGTATGAAATATAACAAAATAAATCAAAACAGATTCTGCCTACGCAAATAATTACAAGACCTCCTCCTGATGCAGTAGTGGGAAGTCAGGATCGATCCACGAGGAAGCGTGTCAGCGGATCCTAGGCAGCGGAGAAATCTCACGGACAGAAGTCGACAACAGGTGTTCGATCTCGAGCACAGCAACTCGACAAAAGATCGACAGTCGAACGACGCAGTAGACACAGGCACTGGGTCTCGTTGATCTCGACTAGAGGCTACTCGATATCGAGTAGAGCCCTTGTCGACTTCGGCTTGGTTTGTCGAGTACCAGCACACAGAAGCTACAACGATGCTAGATCGAATATCAGTAACTAGAGGTCGACCAGACTTGGTCGAGATCGAGTAAGGGCAGAAAAACGAAATAAAAGAAATAAAGTAAAGGCAATGGCTTTGGGACTTCGAAATAAACTGTATAAAAAAAGACTTCCAAGATTGGGGTTTGCAACAACGATAACCAAGCATGCATAAGGCAGAGATAAACAGATAGTCATGTGAATTGCATCGAAGGACAAGCTTTCGCCTTTTCCAACAATTAGACAACTCTTTCAAGAAACCCTAATTGTCTCTACTGATTTTATGTTTACAATCCAAGTTGTTAACATGGATCTTCATTAAATGGGTAATAAACACATAAACAAGTAGCAGATGCTCTAAACATGATAAAAGTCGGATCTTTACCTCAAACGTGCATGACTATCGTCGGGCTCGCCCCAACCCTAGAAGTGGGTGGACTACTCGCGCTTCATCGTAACCTCAGACATGGATTGATGAAAAGAAAGTAATTGCATTAAACCAAACTGTAGAAAGTACAACCGAACAAAGCCAACTTGCTCTCGCTCCTTTGCTCCTCTCGGCCTCACTTTCTCTCTCTACTACTACTTCTCCTACTGAAAATTGAATGAATAGAAATCAGCCCCATGGGCTTTATTTATAGGCTTCTAAACCTTGCTACTCAAGGATAGAAATCTTTATCTATATCTAAAACTATATCTAAAAGCATAATGATGAATAAAAGCAACAAAGAAATTAAATCTAAAAGGGAAATAATATCTAAAGTGTCTCAAGTGGATAAATCTTCTCCTTCCATGATAGATGTTGATAGATCAGATAGAATCGGTAAAATTCGAGCTCAAGGAATCCCAATCTGAGTAGAACTGCCCCAAGACGCGTCACGCGGTTTCTAGAGTCCTCCTCGATCTCGAGTAAGGCTAGTCGAGATCGAGTAGAATTGTTGGTCGACTAGGCTTGGCTCGTCGTCTCGGCTAGGTGGTCCTCGACATGGCTCGGTCATGGCTCTTAGCGCTCGTCGATCTCGAGGAGAGCTCCTCGATCTCGAGTAGGGGTGTGTCATCGACTCCGACTTCTGGTGTTGTCGAGGAACCCTTCTCGATATGCTCGGACATGGTCTTCAGCTGCTTCGTTGACATTGAGTATGGTCCTCGACATCGAGTAATGTGTCTGGGCGCCAGGTCGAGTACTCTCTTCCTCAATCTCCTCGGGCAGGCTTTCCTCCACTCCGGGTTGTTCTCCGAGGTCTTGTCGATCTCGAGTCGTGGCACTCGATCTCAAGGAGGGTGTGGAGTCGGGTTCTTCGTCTTCAGCTTCTCGACATACGCTCCTCGATCCTGGCAGGTGTCTAGGCATGGCTTGTCGAGATCGACTAGGGTTTGTCGATGTCGAGTAGCTTTGAGCTCCGGTTCTCGCTTCTTGGTTTTCTTCCAAAATGGTTCCATATTCTGCAATATAAAACAGAAACTTATGTAAATCTCCATTTCTGACAAATAAACATATACTACATAATTCCGACATATTCCCAACCCGAAATATGCAAAATGTAAAGAATATGGAAATAAAATATGCATAAAGACATGGCTACATTGGAGACATCAAGAAGAAAAAAAAAAGCCGAAAAAAAGAGAGAAAAAAAGAGAGAAAAAAAGAAAGAATAGAGAGAAATCTATAGCCAAATTGCTTATTTTTATTATTTTTCCGCAAGTAATGGCATTTCGTTGGAGATTTGGTGATATTGTTGTCAATTTCTATGAGCTTAGTTACATCTTGGATTGAGTTGAGAGTTGTACTTTAAAGCCTAAACACATGATAGCATGAGTGAAACACATATTCCTGGTGAGGTTGTATGGTTTCTACTTCTATGCTTTAATCGCTAAATACATGCTATGATGTTTATTCACTTGATCTTGTGTTCATTTAAATTTGATGTTGGTTTTGTTGAGGTGAATGCATGATGAATATGTTTGTGGGATGTTTGGCTATTGCTATATTTTTCATTGCTTGAGAACAAGCAAAGGCTTAAGTGTGGGGGAGTTGGAGTAATGACAATTCGTTTGCTTCTTTCATGTTTAATTTGCACTTGTTGTGATATATGAAAAAAGTTTTGTTTAGACATGAAGAAGTTTCTATTGTTTTGCTTTACTCTAGGTTCGCTAGAGGACTAGCGAAGCTTAAATGTGGGGGAGTTTGATAATGCATATTTTATATAGGCATTATAGGTGGTCTTAGGTGCATTAAGTATTCATATTGCATGTTTAATAAGCTTATTCATATTCTTGATCATTTGGTATTCGAAGTTCGAAATATATGGCTTTTATTATTTATTTGTAGGTTATAAAATCCGACCTCGAAAGGTGGAGAAAGCATGAAACAAATGGGCAAATGGGAGAGCGGAAATGGAGAAGATGGAGAAATCCAGTCTTTAAGGTTCTAAGAAGTTGGAATTAGCTTCTAAAGTCTTCATGAGAATCGTAGTCCTTGGAAAGGGTTTTCCAACACATTCATATGTGTCAATCGGATGAAGGATGACTCCAGAAAGTACGTTACAAGTTTAGTTTGTCAATGCTGTCAATCCGTATGGATGGCGCCTGCCGCCTTTTGCACGACGCCCGCCGTTCCCGTCAGATCCGGATTTGTGATACGCGTCCCAAATCTATCTTTTTGGAAACTCTTATCTATCTTTCCTATGGTTTTTGGCCGACGAAAAGAGGCTATATTAGGTCATGTCTCAGTAGTTTTATATCGTTCTATTCATCCATTCTATTCCCCATAAACTCATTACAGTGAGAGGATTTAAGTTTAGCGATTCAAGTTACGTTATGCTTGCCTAGAACTCTTGTGGTTTTGCTATAATTCTAGACATGGTTAGATGATTTGTGAGACTTAATTTCTATCCAGTCTATGTTTGATTGATTCAATATCTTTGTTCTTCATTTGAATGATTGCATGTATTCCCTCTTGATATTGTTTAATTGCTAAAGCTTTGGAGTGATCCATGTTTGGATGAATCAAATAAGAAAAGGTAAGATAGAGTCAATGATAAATGACCTAACCAATGTTGCGAATTATATGCGAAACTACACTCCTATCTTTTGTCTTATCTTTGTTCCAATTCACATCTTTATCTTAGTTTATTGCATTGCCTATTTACATTCATATCTCATCCTCATTTGCATAATTGATAAATACACATTGCATTGAAGTACTTGTTTCTCTGTGGGTTCGACCCCTTACTTATCCGCTATACTTGGTTGCTAGTTAGTTTATTAGTTTGGGTTATTTCTTTGGCGAGGTGAAATCTAACGAAGTTTCCCTTCCATCACCCTAGCAAATGACTATAGGACATTTCTCCTCTATCAGATGGCGTGGGTTGAATTTAAGACAAAATGAGGGGAGAAGGTTGTGCTGCGGATGGGTTGCCATGGGCTATCCGCAGGCCTAATAGCAGTTCAGTTTTAGCAAAAGAGGGAGAGGCAGGGTGTAAGGGGAAGGAGGAGGTGTGAGAGTTGTTTTACCTGATGGGGAAAGAAACACAAGGAGAGGAGCTGGAATTTGGTGAACACTTATCAGATCAAAACAAGGGGAAAGAGACAAAGTCTTGTGTCCCAAATCAAAATTCAAAATATCCGAGGAATAAACCCCGAAACCCACTCTCTCGACCTTATCCCGATTCGAAATTTCAAATCGAATTTCCAAAACCGAATTAATTAATTTGATAAAATCTCACTAATATTTAAAATCTCTAGTCAAAGTAGCGGAATTGAAATTTGTCGGTAAAATCCGTTAAAATCATGTCAGAACTCATTTTAAGATATTTTAAATAATCCGATAGCTCGAGGATGAAAATTTTCAAAATTTCCCAAAATTTCAAATTTAATCCATTTAAATCATTAATCGATTAAAAATATTATTTAAATATTTGTCGATCTTTACAAAGCATATCTATAATGCCTATATAAAATATGCATTATCAAACTCCCCCACACTTAAGCTCGCTCTTGCTTGTCCTCAAACAATACAGAACAACACATAAAACAAACATCCCAAAGACATAATCTTCATGTATCACTTCCTCAAAAACAACATCTCAAATGTAGGTAGGATTAAATGGAAATACAAAATAATGTCATGACTTGCATATATAAGACCTTCAAGTGAATCATCCATTCAATCTCATAGAAAATGTGTTTCCAAATGCTTCCAAAGTATATAGGCTATATAAATGCACTCTCTAATCAATCCACATGAAAAAGGTACACAGACATTGATACTTCTATAACCATATTCTCCACCGAGAAATGATATTGCAAATTAATGTGCCCCTATTTTACCATGTTATATGCACACTTCTATTCCGATTCTTGTTTATATTTTACACTTTTGGGTTGGAAAAGTATGGAATTTGTGTAGTTTATGTTTATTTGCAAGATTTAGAGGTCTACACAAGTTTTGGTTTGATTTTGCAGGAATTGGAGACATTTGGGAACAATCTGATGAGTCACTTGATATCTAATGGAGTTCACTCGACATCTACTAGAGTGAAGCAGAATTTGGCTAAGTGTTGGACGAAGCAAGCTACTGAGATTCCACTCGATGTCTACTTAAGATGACTCGACGTCGATAGAAGAGTTGCCACACTTAGAGCCAGGAGGAAAGGAAGCACTCGATGTCTGCCGCCTGACCTGAGATCGATATTTGTTCTCCTTTGTAGCAAGGATTGAGCTTATACATAAAGCACTAGGGGATAGTTTTTCATTCATTCCACAACACAAGCAATTGCGCACCATAGAGTAGAGAGAAAGAGAGAGTTTGGCCGAGTGAGTTGTGGAGAGCGGGAGCAATTTGTTGCTTGTTCGATTATAATCTTTTGAAGTTAGTTTCAATTCAAGTTTATTTCTTTCCATTTCTATGATGATGATTGCGATGATGAGGCGCGAGTAATCCCCTTACTTCTAGGGTCGGGGTGAGCCCGACAATAGCCATGTAAGTATGCTCAAAGGTACGATTTTTATATGATTTTCATCTTCTAACCTATATGCATAATTCTTCAATGAGAATAGTAGGTGATCCTTATTTATGATATTGAAGCGAAAGTGATCTTATTATAAATTTGGATTAATTATGAATAAAAAGGGTAGTAAAACTTAGAGTTTATGCGAAAGCCTCTATCTTCCTATTTGTAAATAACGAAAGTTATTTGATGAAAAACATGCATCTTTTATATTTCGAGCATATTAATTACATGGTTATTGTTGAGGTAAATTCCCCGGCTTTGGAAGTTATTTAGTTTATTAATATCAACAACAACAATCCGCGATATTTCTGTTCATACGTTCTATTCCATCCTTATACACTTCGGACGCTCTATTCCGACACCCTTTATTTATGTTCTGTTTTCTGTCACTTCACTCGAAATCAACCCAAGTCAGTCGATATCGAGTCTACTAAGTCAATATTGAGTCCTTTGTACTCGACGTCGAGTTGCTTATTTTTGTTGATGCAAGGTTACACTGGGAATCGACTGATCGACTAGATATCGACTGAATTTCAGTAGATATTGAGTGGCTTCTGGTAGAAATTAGGGAGCTTTTTACGAGACTAGATCAGCGAGGGCTAACACGCTTCCTTATGGATCGATTATGACCTCTTCCACTACAGCGGGAGAAAGTCTTGTATTTATTTGCGTAGACTGGGATTCGGATTGATTATTATATTTCATATTTATTTCATACTCGATTTTCCTTCTCGGGGTCATTCATGACACCCATGTTTGCGACTCGCGAGAAGGCAATGTTGAGGTTAGAGAGGTAAAAACATTATAGTGAAAAAAAGCAATGAGCGATGAGAGAAATGTGAGAAATCAAAGTAAGAAGGAATGTGGTATGAAAATTTTTGAAATTACTCAATTTCCTCGGATCATTAGCACCACATGGCTAAATATATATCACCTTTAGCCTTTTACCAATCTACTCGTTTTTGAGCTTAAATAAAGTCCTCTTGATTATTGTTGCTTTGTCACATGAATTTTTTTTTTTGCATAACCCTCTTTTTGTGTATAGATGTTTCTTTTATTCACAGGCATGGATTTGTGGCATAAGTACCTTTTCGAGGATGGTAATTGATTGCAGGGACATATGAGAATGAATCTTTGATGTTTAGAGTTTAATTTCTTCCCCCGTGTGACTATTAAAAGTATTGTTTGAGGACAAGCTAACTTAAGTATGTCGTGTTGATATGCGCTTAATTTGCCGTGTTGTATACTATTATTCATATCGATTTCTGTACATATTTTATATTTTTGGGTTTGATTTGTACCAAATCTGTGGAGTTTATACTTTTTTGCCAAGTATGGGGATCTACACTAGTTCTTGTTGAATTTTGTTGAAATCGAGACATTTTACGAGCTGATAACTCCACTCCCTTTGATGAAAATCGGAATTAGTTTCAAAGCCTTTGACAGACAGTTTGTGTCAAAGGTCTTGAAGCTAACAGCTGTGTTGATGAAACACAAAACCTGTACTTTATTATATTATGTTATTATATGCTTCCATATCATTATTACATATTCACTAACCTTTCAGGAAGCTATTTGAATTATATCTCCTTCCTAAAGCGTTCATAGCTGAGAAAGATCAAATCGAGATCATGGCTTCCGGAGTTTCCAAAGATAGAAGATTGCACTCAAGCCATGATCCTCTCTTAGCCGTTGGAGAAGATTCCTTCCTCAAGTGGTTCCGATGATCTTCACTATATAAAGGAGATGAAGAAGAGAGAGGGGACTGACACACTTCAAGACTATCATTACACAATCAGCCCTCAAGTTTACGTTCTCTCTTCAACGTGTTCTCTCTGCTTGTTCTTAAGAGTCTTATATTTTGTTTCAAAGCATTTGAGAGATACACAGTGAGCTTATAGGATATATTTCGAGAGAGTGGTATACTCAAGAGTTTATAACTCAGGAAGTGGGCACTAGGCTATTGATTCTCGATAGTAAGAGGATTGTACTAGATAGCTGAGAGAGGTGGGGCTCTTCTAGATTGGTCTAGGACTCCAAGGGAACGTGAGTTGACTAGATTGCAATTGTATAGGAGAGAGGCTTCTCGGTGAGCTATTAGGATCCTAAGCTTTGTGAATCAATAAAGCCTGTTGAATCCTAGGGTTGTGGAAGAACCCTAGGCGGGGACGTAGGCCAAGTTCGTGCCGAACCTCGTTAACAATTCGTTGCGTCCTTTACTTATTGCTTTACCTTATTTCTGCACTTGGTTCGATTGTCTAACTTTGTGTTTCAGGTTTAATCTCAACGGTTTTGGTACAAGCTCCAAAAGTCTTGAGACTTTCTTCGAAAAACGGGCATACTCTATTCAACCCCCCTTCTAGAGTATTTCTTATTACATTGTTTTACATTATCGAACCTTCAATTGGTATCAGAGCTTTACTCACTGTTTTTGATCTAACAATCTTGTGAGTTTTCGATCATGTCTACCCTTAGACCACCACTCTTTGTAGGAAACAACTTCGTCCATTGGAGGTCCTTGATGAAAATGTTCATTATAGATCAAGATCTGGAACTTTGGAACATTATAGAGAATGGTCCGAAGATTCCAGAGAAAGACGGACCAAATGGAACCAAAGTCGCAAAGAAGGAGTCTGAATACATCCAAGCGGATCTTGAACTCGTCTCCAAAAACTACAGGGCTATTAACTTACTTTATTGTGGTCTTAGCACTGATGAGTTTAATCGTATTTCATCTTGTAGGTCAGCTAAAGAGATTTGGGACAAGTTGGTTGTCACCTATGAAGGAACTAGCCAAGTGAAGGACACCAAGATCAGTATCTTCCTTCGAAAGTATGAACTCTTCAAAATGAAGCCAGATGAGTCTATTAAGGCTATGTTCACATGGTTCACGGAAATGACAAACAACCTTGACTCTCTCGGCAAGACCTTTCAGAATATTGAGAAAGTGAGGAAGATATTGAGGTGCCTCCTAAAAGACAAATGGGGTCCGAAAGTAACAACCATAGAGGAAGCCCAAGATCTCACTACTTGGGAAGCTGATCACACATGAGATGATTCTCAATGAAGACGATGGAGAACTTCCAGCAAGCACTAAGAACTTGGCGCTCAAGTCTAAGAAGGATGAGCCCAAAGATGTGTCTGATTCTGATGATGAGGACGATGATGAGGATGATCCCTTTGACCTCATTACAAGGGGTCTTTCTCGAATCCTCAAGATAAAGAAGCAATTCAACATCAAAGATGGATCAGAGTCTTCTAAATTTTGAGGTAAGTCTCAATACAACAAATATGACAAGAAGACTAAACCTTTGTCTTGTTTTGAATGTGGTAAAACAGATCATCTAGTGAAAGATTGCCCTCAAAAGAAGAAGAGTCAATTCAAGAAAGGTGACTCAGATTCCGATGATGAAAAGGACAACCTTTGTCTCATGGCGATAGGAGATGAATCCCATGATAAGCAACTTGAGGTAACCGTAGGAGAGCTTATGGCAAGTCCAAAAGAGGTATTATCGGAATTCCTTTCTAATATGATTGCCAATGAAGAGAAACTTATTGCTCAAACTAACACTCTTATCAGGAAAACCGTGGACCAGGAAAGAACTATTGAGGAACTGTCTAGGCGGGTCAAAAGTCTTGAATCTTCTTATTCAGGTCTTGACATTAAAGTCAAGACTCTTGACTCAGAGAAATCTGAACTCAAGCAAGATCTCTCGTCTCTGAGAAGTGAACATCATGACTTAGAGAACGAGAAGATCTCCCTGAATAATAAGATTCAAGACCAACAGACAGCCCTCATAAGTTTTACCAAGTCCAAGGGCACTCTTGATAGGATGTTGGGTGAGCAACAAAGTTCTCTAAACAGAAGTGGTATTGGTTACAACCCGAGGTTTTTAAAGAAGCAACACATTACCACTTTTGTGAAGGCAAAAGGAAGCAGAACCTCTCCTATATGTCACCACTGTGGGAGAAAGGGACATGTAAGAGAGACCTGCCCCTATAGAAGAAAGGATCCTCATATTATTCGCAATACATTTCCTATTCACTTGAGAAAAGAACGGATAACGCAAGTTTGGGTCCCCAAAGGCACTATTTTACCAAATATGGTTTATCCCAATAATGGATCTAAATTTGCTCACTGGTCTAGCCACAAAGGTTGATTTTTGTCTTGCAGGAGATCACCAAGGTGAAAGAGCTAAAATGGATTATTGATAGTGGTTGCTCGAGGCATATGAGTGGAAGGAGTTCTCTCTTTCATGATCCACAGGAACAATCACTCTTGGTGACAAAGGAAAGTGTGACATCGTTGGTATTGGTAGTGTTGGGAGTGATCCTAACCATATTATTAAAAATGTTTATCTTGTTAATGGTTTGAAGTATAATTTTCTTAGTATTTCTCAACTATGTGATTATGGTAATGATGTTGGATTTAACAAGAAAAGATGTTTAGTGTGCAGAGAAGATACAGGTGAAATAGTTCTAATTGTCTATCGTTATAACAACATCTATGCCGTGAATGCTGAGCAAGTGGCACAAGGAAGCTTAACCTGTCTAAAGGCTTTGACGGACGATCCAAAGCTCTGGCACAGGAGACTCGGTCATGTGAGTCGACATACACTACAGAAGCTTGTGTCCAAAGGGCTTGTAAGTGGACTACCTGAGATAAACTTCAAAGGTATTGAGATGTGCAAAGCATGCACACGAGGTAAACAAACACGTAGCTCTTTCAAACCCAAAAAGGTTGTAAGTACTTCTAGACCCCTTGAACTTTTACATATGGATTTATGTGGTCATATGCGAGTCAAATCTCCCAACGGTAAAAAGTACATGCTTGTTATCATATTTGATGAATGCAATGACGGTTCTTTAAGTGAAAGTGTTGCAGATTTAGATCTTAACAGCCATACAGAGAATGAGGATAGTGATGATGCTGCTACCAAGAATACCGAGAAGAGGAACATGCAGGAACCGATTCTTAACACTGAAAAATTGGCCCAAGGTGTTGAGGATTCGTCCAAAGCCCTTGGTGTCCAATCCAACAGTGTTGAGACGTCAAAAATTGTTGTAACTGAACTTAACAGGACCACGGAGTTAGATGCATTACAAGTCAATCCTACCAGTGTGACGAATCAAGGAGCTGAGACTAGCAAAAGGAAATTCAAATACTCCTCATCACACTTATTAAAGGATATCATTTCTAATCCTACTTCTAGTGTTCAAACTCGTTCTAAACTTAAAGATCTTTGTTCTTTTCACGCGTTTGTTTCTCTTATTGAACCAAAGAAGGTAGACGAGGCATTTCAAGAGCCAGACTGGATCATTTCCATGCAAAGTGAGCTTAACGAATTTGGAAGGAACAAAGTCTGGACCTTGAAGCCTAGGTCAAAGCATCAATCAGTCATTGGCACACGATGGGTATTTCGGAACAAGCTAGATGAGAATGGTAAGATCGTGAGGAACAAAGCAAAGCTTGTTGCTCAAGGCTACAGTCAAGAGGAAGCATTCAAGGACCAAACATATTGATGTAAGGCATCATTTCATTAGAAACCATGTCGAAAAAGGTGATGTGTCCATATCATTTATTTCAACTGATTATCAATGGACTGACATTTTTACTAAGACTTTGGCAGAGGACAGGTTCACCTTCATTAGACATGAGATCGGAATGGTTAACAGGGATGCACTTTCGTAGGGGGAGCTTTCCCTTTACGAAAGATAAACTCTACTCGGTGTGTCAAGATCCTTGAACCTCATTTCAAAGGTTGTGAACTGAATGGTAGAGCACATATAACGGATCATATATTTGGTTAATATCTTATTAGATATTTGATCAAATATAGTTTTAATTGTTTTTTAACCTTCTTTATATGTTACCTATTTTATTTTCCGAAAAATCTTTTTATCCGAGTACATTTTATTTGTGGAAATTATTTTAATATCGGATAAATCTTCTCTTGCCTTTAAGATTTGAAAGGAACTTTTGAATTTTGAATTATTCTGGTAAGTCTGATTTTGGTAACTGTTTTTAAACTCCTCCCTTTGTTGAAAGACAAAAAGGGGGAGATGGTTTGATGGTTTAGACCTTATTTTGTTGGATGTCTTTCATTGGTTTTAAAACTTATATGATCCAACATTTGTCTAACCCATACAGGTACTTAGTCCGATTGTGCTTATGATATATCTGTTTGACTAAGTTGCAGAGATGCACATGTTTTGTCTTTCATCAAGGGGGAGATTGATAACTCCACTCCCTTTGATGAAAATCGGAATTAGTTTCAAAGGCTTTGACAGACAGTTTGTTTCAAAGGTCTTGAAGCTAACAACTGTGTTGATGAAACACAAAACCTGTACTTTATTATATTATGTCCGAATATTATATTATGTTATTATATGCTTCCATATCATTATTATATATTCACTAACCTTTCAGGAAGCTATTTGAATTGTATCTCCTTCCTAAAGCGTTCATAGCTGAGAAAGATCAAATCGAGATCATGGCTTCCGAAGTTTCCAAAGATAGAAGATTGCACTCAAGCCATGATCCTCTCTTAGCCGTTGGAGAAGATTCCTTCCTCAAGTGGCACCGATGATCTTCACTATATAAAGGAGATGAAGAAGAGAGAGGGGACTGACGCACTTCAAGACTATCATTGCACAATCAGCCCTCAAGTTTACGTTCTCTCTTCAACGTGTTCTCTCTGCTTGTTCTTAAGAGTCTTATATTTTGTTTCAAAGCATTTGAGAGATACACAGTGAGCTTATAGGATATATTTCGAGAGAGTGGTATACTCAAGAGTTTATAACTCAGGAAGTGGGCACTAGGCTATTGATTCTCGAGAGTAAGAGGGTTGTACTAGATAGCTGAGAGAGGTGGGGCTCTTCTAGATTGGTCTAGGACTCCAAGGGAACGTGAGTATTTCTTATTACAAGATCCAAAAGGTTTAATCTCAAAGGTTTAATCTCAAAGGTTTTGGTACAAGATCCAAAAGGTTTACCTTATTTCCGCACTTGGTTCGATTGTCTAACTTTGTGGTTCAGGTTTAATCTCAAAGGTTTTGGTACAAGATCCAAAAGTCTTGAGACTTTCTTCGAAAAACGGGCATACTCTATTCAACCCCCCTTCTAGAGTATTTCTTATTACATTGTTTTACATTATCGAACCTTCACGAGCAATTCGGAGAAGAGGAGAAAATTGTGGAAGCACTCGATATCGAGTACAACAAGTCGATATCGAGTGGTAGCTGAACCAGAAATCGAGCATGAGTTAAGAAAGGTCATTTCGACCCAGCAAGGAGGTCGATATCGACCATTGTTGGTCGATATCGAGTACATGCATTCCAGAAATCGATCAACACTTGGAAAATACACTGAAGAAGTTGATATCGACTACACCTAGGTCGATATCGAGTGAAGGCCTAGTCGACATCACCTCCAGAGGCCGAGATCGAGTGAGCTGAGCAAAGATAGGTTGATATCAACTACACTTGGTCGATATCGAGTTGATCCATAGACGTTGTCCGAGCCGATTTCGAGTAGGAACCCAAGCTATCCATTACATCCACACCAAGGCACGAGATTTTATCTACAAGGAAGACTTTATCCACATTAGTAATTCTCTAATTTACCTAGGGGGAATTTTAATTGTTTTATTATTTTATTTATCAAACATTTTTCATTTGGATTTAGATACATAAATTTAGATATAGATATAGTTGTTCATTTCAAAGATTAGCTAGATGGAGCACTATAATTAAAGACCTAGGGGCCTGGTTTTTAAAGGGTTTTAGAGAGAGAGAGAGAGAGAGGCCGAGTGGAGGTGGAGAGTGATGTGCATGTTTTTAGTCATATTTTTCCATATGTTTTGATGTCAATTTGAGTGTTTTTCATAAGTTTTGCATTGGGTTTAGTGTCTTTTGCATAAGTTTTCATATTTTAACGAGAAATAGATGTGTTCACTAGTTTTTATGTGTTTTATAGGATTTTGGAAGCTGCTTTTGAAGAAACTTTCAAGAGAGAAAAGACGCAGAAGAGAATAAGGAGCACATAGGAAAAAAAAATGGAAGCAATCGGATTTATAACGAAGGAGATACGGGCGTTTCCCTAAGTCCGAGATGGATTACTGTCACACCGACCCCATAACGACCCTAAGGAGGGTCGGTACCGAGGCCATTTCTGGACCAGTGCGACAAGATGAAGCAACAGTGGTCATACCGACCCTAAGGTGGGTCGGTACCGAGGTCCTCCGCTTCGGTATGGGCCGTCTGCGAGATGATTTGGTCCGAAATTAATTGTTTTATCCCCTTTTATTAGATTGAATTTAGATAAAATTGATTTATTTCTTCTTCCTAAAATAGAATTAAATTATTTTAGTATAAATAGAACATTATGTTGAAACCCTAAGGGGATTTCTTAGGAGACTTTCAGCCCTAGGGGGCGGGAGATACATGTGAGAGAGACGTTGGTTTTGTGACAGATTTCAGCGACGATTTTCGACGTTTTGAAGTTTATGCAAGGTGTTTTCTTTCTTATTTATTTTGTTTATGCTTTCTTTTATGAATTGTGAGTGATTCTCCTCTTTTCTAGGGTTGGGGTGATCCCAACAATAGTTGTGTGTGCAAATTTTGCTATGAATTGATGATTTCATTGGTTTTATCTATATTATGTGCTTAAGTACCTAATCAAAGTTGGGGAAAATTCCTTTTTGCAATTAAATTGAAAGACTGATTTGTTAATTGGATAGTAAATAGGGTTTTGAAATGAGAGTTTTGACAACCTAATTAGGATTGATAGTAAATTTTATTAATTTGTGAAAATAAATTGATTGTTTTGCTAGGGTTGATGCAAAATGACCTCTTTAATAGATAAAAACATGATTTTTATGTGATTCATTGTGATGCTTGCATTATTGTTGTTGTGGTGATCCCTATGCCCTAGAATTCTTTTATTATTGCTTTTATATATTCCCAAAATTCAGCAACTATAAACCCCCATAAATCGCTACTTTTCACCTCTTCTTGCTACTCTTTGCCCTAAAACAACTAAATACAGAACCACTGACTCTCTCCCGTGGATGATCCTGACTTCCTATACTATAGCGGGGTCTTGACTATAAATTTATTTGGTCGAGATACTCTCTCATCACATTGGCGCCGTTGCCGGGGAGAGTTCAATCGCGCCTTGTTTAGTTGTTTTTAGGGTTTGGGAATAGCCCATCGCTTTTCTTTTATATATATTATTTCTTGTTAATGTTCTATTTTTATTTTTTTTTCTAGTTAGTGTTTTTATATAAATCCGAAAAAGGAAAAAATTAACACCATCCACCACTCGCCTCATCGGTACCGACTTGGTACCAAGCCCTTGCTGTTTGATTTGTGCACTTGTTTGAGTTTTCAAGATTAGGTACAAGATGCAATATGCATATGATTATTTTGAAACATGGGCTGAACAAGAAAGACAACAAGCAAGGAAAAAAGAGTTTGCGAGCTATCTAGCTGAGGTTGATGAGGAGGATGAAGATTTCATTGATTTTGATAGTTGGAAAGCAAAGAAGTCCTCCGAGGATTCAACCAAAGCCCAAGAGTCATATGGGTCCTATCAACCACCGGAGAGGTATTATGCTCAACATGACTATAAGGACTCGTATGAGCCCTCCCAACCATGGAATCTCTATCATGAACTACCTCCTCCTTATGAGCAATGGGAGCCGCATCTGGAAGAATCATATTGGTATTCTGAGCACCAAGAACCACCATCATGGGTACAAGAGCTCAAAGAGGATCTCCATGGGTTTCACGATGATATAAGTTCCCAATTGAAGGGTATCCAAGCGCAATTAGGAGATTTGACAGTAGAGAAGGAGGATCTGTCAGAATCGTCATCACACAACACAACCATGTCCTCACGATCAATAGAGACCTCATATAGGTATGAGGTTGGTTCATATGATAACATTATATTTTGCGAGCTTGTAGGTGGAGAAGAGCATGAGGATGAGTTGGTACCTATCCCAACTGAGTCAACGTACACTTGTATTGACTGTACTCGGGCTCTTGACGATTCGATTGCACGTCTTAAGGAGGAAAAAGAGAATTGGTAGAATCCTAACGGGCTACAAGTAAGGTTAGGTATGGTCTTTAACCTCTTTTCTCATGATGAACATGTTGGTACTGAGACATTTCAAGAGGAGCCATGTGAGGAACCCCAACAAAAGAAAGAAGTGCTCAAAGAGAAAGAGGAACCTCCTGTAGAGAATTGCCAAGATCCTACCGAACCATAGGTAAGCTCAGGTATGATCCCTAACCTCTTTTCTCATGATGAACAAGAATGCTTTACCATTACTACCAGTCCACCGCCACCTTTGTCATTCGAGGTGAAGTTGATACTCGACGATTTCAAGCAACCGGCTATCGCATTTAAGTATGGGGTTCTTGCGAAGTGGCACATCAAAGATGAGGCGATAGAAGACAAGGTTGAGAAATCTCTTCTCCCTCCACCATTGTACACCAAACCCAAAGAAGCAACACATCTATTTGTGTATGATGGTGAGGAAGCTCAAAAAGTCAATTCAATGAAGAGGAAGAGGATTATACATGAGGGAAGCACACCTCTTGAGTGCTTTCTCAGCGAGGATGAATGGGTCGAAGATTGGAGCGTCCACTCAGGAAGGTTTAAGCTTATTCATGAGGCTAGGAAAGGAGATCCAAGGAAGTACAAAGCGAATGAGCAAGAACCATGTCACTTGACGGCCAATTATGATGTACCACCCAAGGACGTTCCACCACCATCTCTTCCAGCTGAGCCACCAGATCCACCACCTCCTCCCGATCCGGATTGAAGTTGAAGTAAGCACGTCAGGCTAATGATGTTAAAGGTAGCGTTTACGGGAGGCAACCCGTGTTATTTCCTTTCATTTTTAAATTTTATTTTCTATTTTTGAATTTCAGGATAGGTAAGATATGTGGGATATAACATATTTCACTAACAATGCAGGTCTTGAGACAAAACCACGACGGAAACAGCCGAAAAAAAGGAGAAAGAAGCAAGAAAGCACTCGTACCGAGTCCATACCGATCATCTCAGGGTCGGTACCGACCTATCTGATGGGGTATGTATTTTTGAAGAATTTAAAAAAAAATCCAGTAGGTATACCGAGGCTGTACCGACCCTAATAGCCTTGGTACCGACCCCTAAAAAATTTAAAAAAAAAAAACCTGCCCCGCCTGCTTCTCTTTCTCCCTTCCTTCTCCCGAATGCCCAGTGCTAAACCGAACCCACACCACCCACGCCTCCACCGAGCCACCTCCGGTCAGTCTTCCACTGCCGGTCGAACCACCTTCACCTGCCGAACCCAGCAAGCCCTGAACCTACCCGGCTCGAGCCCAGAACCGCACACACCGAGCGCTTCTCTTCCCCAGTCGCTGTTCGACTTCTCTCGGCCTTCCACAGCCCCGTCGAGCCATCTCCGACCCACACAGCCGGAGCCGCACCCGAGCCTACCCTGGTGCGCACCTCCTGAGCCCTGAACCACCCCGGTTCGTGCCCAGCAGCACCACTAGCCGAACCACTTTGCCCAACAGCCCTGTTCAGCCTTTTTGGCTCGTTACACCTTTGAATTCCCGAATTTTCTTCTTCATTCAACTTGATGTTGGTATGATTTCTAACCCTAAATTGGTTATTTCAATTACCTTGATTGATTTGATGATTTAGGTTGAGATTGAAACCTAGGGTTTGATTTAGGAGCGGAATTTGGGGCTTTTTGTCGAAAGTCAAATTGGTCGAAATTGAGGACATGGTTGTGTTGTTGGGTTGAATTGGAGCTATTTTCATATTCATGAAATTGTCAAATTTTTTATGGATTGTGTGCTAATTGGAATTTTAAGAATTTCATTGCGATCCATTTCAGGCTTGATTTGTGAATTGATTTTGATGCTTTAGGTTGATTAGTTTCTTCTATTTTAGCATTAAAATTATATTCTTGCATGATTTGACATATGTAAACAAGTTGTATATATTTCATATTTATTTTTCTACTTGTTTTGAAAATAAGTATGGGGTTATGGTGGTTGACTTGTTCATATTGATTCACATTACTTATATGGTTTATATTGAGAATATTTTTGTAGGTAATGTATTATATTTAATATGGTGGTGAGTTTGGGTGCATTTGAGCTTATTTGGTATTTTTAAGAATGCACTTGTTTATTTTATCTTGAGCTTATATTTTTGCACTTTCTTGCTATGCTTATATGACTTATTTAGTGCATACAGTTCTTGTTATTTTGCTTGGTGTACGTGGTTATTAGTTGTGGCTTGAGCATATATTGGTTTGATCCGCCGCCGCCCTTTCCATAGAGAGCTTATTGATCCTCAACAGCTTCTGAACCTTGATTTTGTGAGTTTCTGAATCTTTCCCTTTTACTTTGATTTTTCTTTTGACAGTGGGGACACAATCTATTTTTAAGTATGGGGTGGGAGATTCAGAAAACTTATTTGTTTCATTTTTATGTGTTTTGGATCATGTTTTATGTGTTGCACCTTATTTTATGGATTATGTTATGCATTCATGTTTAAGTTTTATGCATTTTATGTTTTAGTCACTTTAGTCTTTCTTTTAGTTTCATAAAATCTGAAAAATTATATAAAAAAAAATTGAAAAAATGTCAAAAAAAAAATGCATGTTTATTTTCATTTTGTCTTATATTTTATTGAGATTATACCCTAACTTAGATGTCCTATGATGATAAATAATGACTGACTTGATCATGTAAATCCTATGACATGTTTGAAAGGTTTAGCCTAAGTCCTTGAAAATGTTTTTACGTGGATTGTTAACTTGTGATGAAATTGAGCACATATGATCCTAAGCTAAACGTTGAAATCCAACAAAATTTGTCCTAGTGAGAATTTTGGCCTTATATGGAGAACATAAAAAATCATCTGCTTTCTTGAGTGCATTTACTCTTCTTATGCATCTCTAAATGTTGTGATAGTTATTCAAAGCCAATGCATTTATATGTTTATGTGAATGAGAATTAAATGATGGAGGCATCATTTAAGCCAATTTATAAGCTCCACAAAATTATCTATAGCCGAATTGGCCTGAACATTAGCCTGGGCCCTTATTTATAAGCTCCACAAAATTATCTATAGCCGAATTGGGCCTGACCCCCATTTGGAAATTAAGAGTTAGAGTTGGTTGGAATGATGGTTGGTGGAAGGAATGAGCTTGTGTTTGATTTCAAGTGAGAAGGATTTTTTGAATTTATTGAGATATGGGTTGGTTTTATATTTTTATCTTGCTATGCATATTATATAAAAGGATTTTTGGCTCACCCTATAAATGCACTATTTTTTTATTATGTTATTTTTCGTTTAAAAAAAAAAAACCAAAATTCAGAAAAAAAAGGAAAAAAAAAGGAAAAAAAAAAAGAAGTATATGTTATGAATAAAGTGCATGAGCCAAATTTACCTTATTTCCTTTACTTTTGCAAGATTCATATTGTTGAGAGGTTTATTGAGTTTGAGAGGTTATGTTCTTCATTGAGATGAGCTAGAGAGTTTGGTTGATTCATATGATTGAGAGTTATGGTTTGGTTGAGTTGTGTTGGAGATTTAGGAGTCTTGATTCCCGGATTTTTTTAAGCATCACATAACCAAATAATTCTATGCCATCTATTTCTTACCAAACCCCATTACAACCCCGCCGAATGGAGTCTTCTTTGAAGTCTTCCATTGAGTGAAGTCCTCCTGATGGTTCTTGTTTGCATTTACATAAATGGTTGCGAAGTGGATTTACATTATAAATTGCAATGTTTATGAGTTTGTATATGGAATTGAGTTGAGAGTTGATCTTCATAGCCTAAACACACACTACTAAAAACGCAGGAAATAGCTACGGACAATAGCAATGGATTTAGCCACGAATGTCCGTTGCTAACCGGTTTAGCCACGGAATCAGCCACGGGCGGGCCATCCCTTGCTATATGCCTCGCAGCTAAATAGCGACGGGCGTCAGCCACGGATTTTAGCAACAAATATTTTATTGTCGTGGCTACGTCCGTGGCTAATATTGGATGACATATGTCGTGGCTGTGGCTACGAACCCGGTTTGTAAACAGCCTCGAAAATTGAAGTTGTTGCTAAGTTCGTTGCTGGGTTCGTGTCTACAAATAGGTGATGAGCCTAGCCGAGTTCGTTGCTAATCCGTTGCTATGGTCGTTGCTAACGTTGTTACTCGTTTCGTTGGTAATGTTGTTGGTAGGGTTGTTGTCATGGTCGTTGGTAACACCAATATTCGTGTCTTTGCTATTGTTGTTGCTCATTTAATTGGTAATGTTTTGTATACTTCAAACATATACAAAACTTGTATAGATACATCCAAAGCAATATCAAATCCAAACATACATCAATGGAGTACAAAAATAAATAACATGGACAAAAAGGAAACAAACTAAAAGGAAGAAATCAAACATCAAGAAATTAAAAGAAATTGAATTTAATATTAAAAACTCAACTCTTTTTTGGACAATCTGTGAAACAACCCTAATTGCAAAAATGGGGAAGAGGCCGGATGAAGAATTAAGCTGCAGAAGGTGGCTCGAAAGGGGAAGAGGTCGGATGAAGAAGTTGTAGAAGGCGGCCATGTCGAGGCACATGCTCATAAGCATCAACCAAGTCCATCTCTCAATCTAAACTAGCCGAAGGTTGTTTGCAAGCGTGCCCCGGCCACCAGCCACAATAGTGGTGGTTCTGGATCTGTAGCATCGGCAAGAGGAGGAGTCGGAGAGAGAGCGCAACCACGGGGAGAGGGAGAGCGCAAACACAGGGGGGGGGGGGGGAGAGAGAGAGAGCAGGGTGTGGACAGCGGCGGTTGCTCCGTCGTGGACGTCAGCGGTTGCTCCTGCGTGGACGGCGGCAATTTCGATAATTATTCAGCCAAATCAAAAGCATAAAAAATTAGAGAGATGGTAGCAAAAGAATGGGAGAAAAAGGACTTATGAACATCAAAAAACCTATGGAGATTCTTCTGCTTCGATTGGGAGGAGAAGCCGAGGAGGTGGGGAGTTCATCGCTTGATTCAAGTGGTGAAGAAGAGGAGGAGGAGGAGAAGTTCTTCACCTGCTTCGATTGGGTGGAAGAGGAGGTTTGCACTGGTGAAGAGGAGCAAACGGTGACAAGAGCGGTGATGGAGTACGTCGAGGACCCGACGGCGAGGTAGCAGATTTAGTCATGGGGACAAATTTGCAAAAGAGAAGAGGGGAAGGAAGAGGGAGGTGAAGGGTTTCAATTGGATAAGTCAGCCGGGAAATAAAGTATGAAGAGATAAGGGTTTCAATTGGATTGGAGACTTAAAAGTCTCCAAAAAAAAATTCAATCCCCCTTCAGCGAGAAATGTGGCGCTTTAATTTGATTTTTTGGGGCCAATTTTGGCGCTTCAATTGCCATTCCGGCATTAATGGCGCTTCCATTTTTTTTGGGCAGGGCACTTCAAATCAATTGCCTCCAATTCAAATTTTTTTGGCGCATTAATGGCGCATCAATTTCCAATTTTTTTCTTCCACATTCTTCTGTACAAAGTTGGGATGATTAATTGTTTTTTTAATCGCTAACTTATATTTCTAACAAAATCAAGATTTGATTTTTTTTTTCACAACTTAAATCTATCCTACACTACATAGAAGTTAAGATATCATTTAAAATAACAAAAAAGTCTAATACTCTTTAAATTTTTATCGGAAATTATAAAAATAAACTAGTATTATCATAAATATTTATTAATTAACATTTTATTTAACATTTATTAGTTACTTATTTAATTTTTCCTCATAAGATTTTATATGTTAATATAAGATTTTTTTTCAACACTCATTAGATACTTATATATTTTTTCCTCATAACTTACTTTTATAGTATTCTCATAAGAATTTATTAGTCAATATAAGGTTTTATTAAATATTTATTTGTTACTTATATAAGTTTTACTCAAAAATACATTTATAGTATTCTAATAAGAATTTATTAGTCAATAAAGGTTTTTATTAAATATTTATTCGTTACTTATATGAGTTTTTTCTCAAAACATACCCTCAGAGTATTCTAATAAGAATTTATTAGACAATATAAGGTTTTATTAAATATTTATTTGTTACTTATATGAGTTTTCTTCAAAACATACTATTATAGTATTCTCATAAGAATTTTTTAGTTAATATAAGGTTTTATTAAACATTTATTAGTTACTTATATATGAGTTTTCATCAAAACATACACTAATAGTTGTCTCATAAGAATGAATAGTATAAGGTTTTATTAGCTACTTATATAAGTTTTCCCCAAAACATAACCTTATAGTATTATAATAAGAATTTATTACTTAGTATAAGGTTTTATTAGTTAATTATATGAGTTTTCCCCAAAACATAACCTTATAGTATTATAATAAGAATTTATTACTTAGTATAAGGTTTTATTAGCTACTTATATGAGTTTTCCTCAAAACATAACCTTATAGTATTATAATAAGAATTTATTACTTAGTATAAGGTTTTATTAGCTACTTATATGAGTTTTCCTAAAAACATAACCTTATAGTATTATAATAAGAATTTATTACTTAGTATAAGGTTTTATTAGCTACTTATATAAGTTTTCCCCAAAACATAACCTTATAGTATTAAAATAAGAATTTATTACTTAGTATAAGGTTTTATTAGTTAATTATATGAGTTTTCCCCAAAACATAACCTTATAGTATTATAATAAGAATTTATCACTTAGTATAAGGTTTTATTAGTTAATTATATGAGTTTTCCCCAAAACATAACCTTATAGTATTATAATAAGAATTTATTACTTAGTATAAGGTTTTATTAGCTACTTATATGAGTTTTCCTCAAAACATAACCTTATAGTATTATAATAAGAATTTATTACTTAGTATAAGGTTTTATTAGCTACTTATATGAGTTTTCCTAAAAACATAAACTTATAGTATTATAATAAGAATTTATTACTTAGTATAAGGTTTTATTAGCTACTTATATAAGTTTTCCCCAAAACATAACCTTATAGTATTAAAATAAGAATTTATTACTTAGTATAAGGTTTTATTAGTTAATTATATGAGTTTTCCCCAAAACATAACCTTATAGTATTATAATAAGAATTTATTACTTAGTATAAGGTTTTATTAGCTACTTATATGAGTTTTCCTCAAAACATAACCTTATAGTATTATAATAAGAACTTATTATTTAGTATAAGCGCTTTATTAGTTACTTATATGAGTTTTCCTCAAAACATAACCTTATAGTATTATAATAAGAATTTATTACTTAGTACAAGGTTTTATTAGCTACTTATATGACTTTTCCTAAAAACATAACCTTATAGTATTATAATAAGAATTTATTACTTAGTATAAGGTTTTATTAGCTGCTTATACGACTTTTCCTAAAAACATAACCTTATAGTATTATAATAAGAATTTATTACTTAGTATAAGGTTTTATTAGTTACTTATATGAGTTTTCCTCAAAACATAACCATATAGTATTATAATAAGAATTTATTACTTAGTATAAGGTTTTATTAGCTACTTATATGAGTTTTCTTCAAAACCTAACCTTATAGTATTATAATAAGAATTTATTACTTAGTATAAGGTTTTATTAGCTACTTATATAAGTTTTCCCCAAAATATAACCTTATAGTATTATAATAAGAATTTATTACTTAGTATAAGGTTTTATTAGTTAATTATAAGAGTTTTCCCCAAAACATAACCTTATAGTATTATAATAAGAATTTATTACTTAGTATAAGGTTTTATTAGCTACTTATATGACTTTTCCTAAAAACATAACCTTATAGTATTATAATAAGAATTTATTACTTAGTATAAGGTTTTATTAGCTACTTATATGAGTTTTCCTCAAAACATAACCTTATAGTATTATAATAAGAACTTATTATTTAGTATGAGGTTTTATTAGTTACTTATATGAGTTTTCCTCAAAACATAACCTTATAGTATTATAATAAGAATTTATTACTTAGTATAAGGTTTTATTAACTTCTTATATGACTTTTCCTAAAAACATAACCTTATAGTATTATAATAAGAATTTATTACTTAGTATAAGGTTTTATTAGTTACTTATATAAGTTTTCCCCAAAACATAACCTTATAGTATTATAATAAGAATTTATTACTTAGTATAAGGTTTTATTAGCTACTTATATGAGTTTTCTTCAAAACATAACATTATAGTATTATAATAAGAATTTATTACTTAGTATAAGGTTTTATTAGCTGCTTATATGACTTTTCCTAAAAACATAACCTTATAGTATTATAATAAGAATTTATTACTTAGTATAAGGTTTTATTAGTTACTTATATGAGTTTTCCTCAAAACATAACCATATAGTATTATAATAAGAATTTATTACTTAGTATAAGGTTTTATTAGCTACTTATATGAGTTTTCTTCAAAACCTAACCTTATAGTATTATAATAAGAATTTATTACTTAGTATAAGGTTTTATTAGCTACTTATATAAGTTTTCCCCAAAACATAACCTTATAGTATTATAATAAGAATTT
Organism: Persicaria tinctoria; assembly: GCA_037127255.1. Lineage (NCBI taxonomy): Eukaryota > Viridiplantae > Streptophyta > Magnoliopsida > Caryophyllales > Polygonaceae > Persicaria > Persicaria tinctoria. Next base: position 73,902,684 of record JBANSL010000006.1, read on the forward strand.
ATTACTTAGTATAAGGTTTTATTAGTTAATTATATGAGTTTTCCCCAAAACATAACCTTATAGTATTATAATAAGAATTTATTACTTAGTATAAGGTTTTATTAGCTACTTATATGACTTTTCCTAAAAACATAACCTTATAGTATTATAATAAGAATTTATTACTTAGTATAAGGTTTTATTAGTTAATTATATGAGTTTTCCCCAAAACATAACCTTATAGTATTATAATAAGAATTTATTACTTAGTATAAGGTTTTATTAGCTACTTATATGACTTTTCCTAAAAACATAACCTTATAGTATTATAATAAGAATTTATTACTTAGTATAAGGTTTTATTAGCTACTTATATGAGTTTTCCTCAAAACATAACCTTATAGTATTATAATAAGAACTTATTATTTAGTATAAGGTTTTATTAGTTACTTATATGAGTTTTCCTCAAAACATAACCTTATAGTATTATAATAAGAATTTATTACTTAGTATAAGGTTTTATTAACTTCTTATATGACTTTTCCTAAAAACATAACCTTATAGTATTATAATAAGAATTTATTACTTAGTATAAGGTTTTATTAGTTACTTATATGAGTTTTCCTCAAAACATAACCTTATAGTATTATAATAAGAATTTATTACTTAGTATAAGGTTTTATTAGCTACTTATATGAGTTTTCCTCAAAACATATCATTATAATATTCTCATAAGAATTTATTAATTAGTTTTTTTTGGTATAAATTTATTAATTAGTTAAAATATGTTTATTTTCAACACTTATAATTTATATAAAAAAAAATTCATAGTCATATTTGGGCTCGTCAATGGGTAAATCGGGGAAAGTATAGTCATATTTGGGCCCATAATAAATTAAAGCCCATTTGAGTTCAACCGTAATAGCAATGGATTTAGCCACGAACCGAGTCGTTGCTAAATACACATTTCATTCTACGGGCTAATAAGGTAATTGGGCTGATCATTTCTAATGGGTTGTTGATCCATGCCGAACCCATAACATTTGTTCTTCTTTTTTTTTGCCACGGATTCAGCTACAATTCAAGCCCACTAACCTCATGTCCGACCCGACTACAAAAACCGATCCAAGCCCACTCACCTCGTGTCCATTCCATCGTCGGACTTCTAATGCTGAATAGCCTTGGATTTAGCCACGAAGTTGATGTTGTTGCCAAATCAGCATCGAATACAGCCACGAAATATGTGTTCGTAGCTAGTGCCGTGGCTAATTACCACTATCATCCGCTTTTTCAGCCACGAACCCAGCCACGGATAGTGTGTTCGTTGCTAACAGCAACGAAGTTGATGATGTGGCATTCTTGGGTGAACACCCGCCACGAAAATTGCCACGGTAAAAAATAGTCGTCGCCAATGTCATTGCTATTGGCTACGGAAACAGCGTCGCCTAACTTTCGTGGCTAAAAATCCGTAGCTATTTCCTGCTTTTTTAGTAGTGACATTGAGAGTTGAGTGTAAACACATTATCCCTGTGAGGTTGGATTTATAATGCCTATGCCTATGGATCGCTCATATATGTGTGATGACGTTAAATTCACTTGCTTTGCTACTACTTGAGATGTTGCTTTTGACAAGGAGGAAGACTTGAATGATTTGTTATAGGTATTGGTAAATGTGCTTAAGTATCTAATGATTTGTTATAGGTATTGACAAGGGGGAAGACTTGAATGATTTGTTATAGGTTTTGCTATGAATTGATGATTGAATTGTTAATTCATGAAAGAAAGTTGGGAAAAATTCATTTTCGCAATTAAATTGAAAGATTGAATTGTTAATTGGATAGTCATTAGGGTTTTGAAATGAGAGTTTTGACAACCTAATTAGGATTGATAGTAAAGTTTATTAATTTGTGAAATTAAATTGATTGTTTTGCTAGGGTTGATGCAAGTTGACCTCTTTAATAGATAAAAACTTTATTTTTATGTGATTCATTTTGATGCATGCATGATTGTTGTTGTGGTGATCCCTATGCCCTAGAATTCATTTATTATTGCTTTTATTCCCAAAATTCAGCAACTATAAACCCCCATAAATCGCTACTTTTCACCTCTTCTTGCTACTCTTTGCCCTAAAACAACTAAATAAAGAACCGCTGACTCTCTCCCGTGGATGATCCTGACTCCCTATACTATAGTGGGGTTTTGACTATAAATTTATTTGGTCGAGAAACCCTCTCATCAGAGAGCGGAAGCGATTTGGCTTTGTTTGATTTGTACTTTCTCTATTTAATTTTAATGCAAGTAGTTTCTTTTATATATTTGGTGTTTGTTACTATGATGAGAAGCGAGTAGTCGCCCTGCTTCTAGTGTCGGAGTGAACCCGGCGGTAGCCATGTAGGGTTATGCATCAAAGGTATGATTTTTATATGCGATTTCATCTTCTATCCCTATTTGCATGATTCTTCTGCAAAAGTAATGAGTGATCCTTATTTGTGTTATTGAAGTGAAAGTGATCTTAATATGAATTTGGATTAATTATGTGAAAAGGGTAGTAATAATTAGGGTTTCTGCGAAAGCCTCGATATTCTTAATTGTTAATGACGAAGGTTATTTGATGAAAAGACATAATCTTTTATAACTTGGCATAAGTCTTACATGGTTATTGTTGTCGCGTTGAATCCCTAATCTTGGAAGTCTTTTAGTGTATTGAATCAAAACCCCAAATCCGTGTGATTCCTGTTCACATATCTTCTCATCCATTCTTACATTCTTCGGACGTTCTTTTCCGACACCTTTTATTTATTTTTCTGTAATTTTCGAGTTTTACAAACAGAGTCGATTTCGACCCCCGCCTAGTCGATATTGAGTGCCTAAGGTCGATATCGAGTGCATTGTACTCGACGTCGATTCTACTTGTTTTTTGTGTGCAGGTCTGAAGGATATTTTGACTGACTTCAGTCAATATCAACTCAATCTGGTCGATATCGAGTGGTGTTCCGGTCGACAGCAGGGCGAAATTTGGAACTATTTAGGCGAGCGCTGACACGCTTCGTCGTGGATTTGATCCTGATTCCCTACCACTACAGAGGGAGGGATTCTTGTATTTTATTCGCTTCGACAGAGAGTTGGTTTAGTTTATATTTCATAATTCTTTATTGGACTGGTTCCCCTCCTAACAGCAGCCGCCATCTATGATCTAGGAAGTCATCTACAACTCCATTGACGTGCCTATGAAGGAGTGGATCAACACCTATACCTCTTATAGGTATCTTGAGTACACACAACAACGTGCTTGGGATACCCTTGAGAGGTTGGTCAACTTCGACAACACTTATGAGACTCCTGAGGCTTTCGATGCGAGGCCTGCCCCATTGATGTGAGCCTAATTCGCCATGTTTTATAGTTACTTTTATATCAATTTCTGCATGCATTTCATACATTTGTGTTAGAATAATACATAATTTGTAGTTTGTGTTTATTTGCAATATATAGAGGTCTACACAAGTTTTTGTTATATTTCGCAGAAATCGGACGCACTTTGGAGCTTAAAGGAAACTCATGGAGAAGCCAAGAATTGTGCAGCTGGAGAAAAGGCCATATTTCACCATTCATCATTCTAAATCAAGCTTTGATGTCTTCATGAGAGTTGTAGCTCTCAAAAAGAGCTTCCCAACGTATGGTCATATGCGTCAATCCGACGAACAAGGACTCGGGAAAGTGCGTTTTAAGAACGGAGCAGAATGCTGAAAGCAACAGAGTTACTCGAAATCGACCAAATTCTACTCGACAACTACTCCAGAAGACGAGATCGAGCACGAGCTGAGAACAAGACCACTCGAGTTGAAGAAATCTACTCGACATCGAGGAAATTGGTCGACATCGAGGAGATTCCAGAAGTTGTCCGTGTCCATGATCGACGAAAAAGCTGAAGACGGAGAAAAGTTGGTCGATATCGAGGAAACTACATGATATCGAGGAAGCCCCCAGTGGCCGACGTCGAGTAATCCGAATCTTGTTAAGATTCTATCCTGAGTCCGATGGAGATATTTTCGAGATTAAATTCCATCAAGATCTATCAAGTGCTATCAAGAGGAGAAGATATTTACCGAGATTTGATATATTCCTTTTTAGATATAATTATTTATTTCCATGTTTTATCTTAATGTTATTAGATAGATAAATATATATATATAGATATAATTTCTTTCCTAGAATAGCTATGGAATGAAGCCTATAAATAAAGCCCTATGGGGCTGATTTTCATTCATTCAAGTCAAGTCGTCCTAGGGCGCAAGGAGAGAGAGAGAAGCCGAGAGAGGAGAGAGAGAGAGAGAGAGAGAGAGAGAGAGAGAGAGAAGAGGCGAGAGAGAAGGAGAAGGAAGGAGACGAACGGTTGTAAGTTTTGGTTTATTTTATGTTAAAGTTAATTTCTTTTATTATGATTTGTTTCTAATTTCCTTCATCTAGGGTTGGGGTGATCCCAACATAGATATGTGTGTTTGATTTATAAATCCATGAATTTATATGTCTTTATCATCATCTACCTATGTGCTTAATCCTTTGCGAGAGTTGAGGAAATTCCTTATTCATAATATTGAAGTGAAAGTGATCTTATTATGAATTGGATAGTAATTAGGGTTTATTTGCGAGAGCTGACTAATCCTAATTGAGAAAAGGTAGAAACAAATTAGGTTTTTATGCGAGAGCCTCTATCACCTAAATTGTTGGAATTGGCGAAAGTCGATTATTTGATATAAAGCATGCATCTTTATGTGATTTATGATCTACACGTATGTTTATTGTTATGGTGATCCCTAACCTTGGAAGTTTGCATCTTTATTTGTTTTATTTTATTATTTTTATTCGGCAAAGTGGCATGAAGCTCCGTAGGATGAGGAGGAAATATCTCTTCCCTCTCCACCGTTCTGTTGTGGTGGAGATACACAACCAAGTCAACCTATGAAGCGGAAGAGGTATGATGATGAGGTTTGTATATTTTCTGTATATCTTCCCTTATACATGCTAGCTTGAGCCAGGTAAGATGAATGGGTGGAGCCAAGGAGCGTCCACTCAGGGAGGTTTAAGCATCTTCACATAATGCCCCCGGATGACATCCCACGCTTCCCACCATCAAAGGAACCACTAGATCCACCTATATCTTCGGACAAAGATGAGCCAGACTAATGCTTAATGAGAAAGTCGGCATAGCGACTATAAAATCTAGAGCTTGTAAATAGACATTTATTTTTGGGACTTTTGGACATTGTTGCTTTTGTTTGTTTTTGGTTTTGAACTTTTAGTTTTTCTATTGTGGGTATTTCTCTTTTACATTTTTCAGGTCCATTGGGGTAGAAGCAAGCTAAAATCGACCAGAGCCTTACATCATTTGCACTCAATTTTTGACATCCTGCACATTTGTCTAGTGAGTTTCTTTCTTTACCCTTGTTTTTTTATACAGTGAGGACACTGTAATGTTTAAGTATGAGGTGGGGGAAGAGCTTACTTTGTGCATATTTGACATATTAGACATTTTGTGTGCATATTTAAAAGTTTATTTTATGAATTGCTTATACATGGCTATTTTGGAATTCATTATTTATTTATGTGCTTACATGCATGTTTTCCAAAGATTGAAAAAAATGACCCCCATTAAAATTTTGATAAGTGTCATGGAAAGCTTATATTGAACTCGACGATGCAAATTTAGATTCATTAGATATATAGCATGAAATTGCCTAGTAAAGGGAGTTACAATGAAGTGCATATTTTCTTGAAAACCATAAAAGGAGGTAAAATTTGATGTTGCTTTTGACATGTTGTATGATAAGAGGATGGAGGACTTTATATTTCCATATAATGCTCATTTTTATATCATAGCCTCACCTATGCTTATGCATCACAAAAGCCATATCATGCCTTATTTCATATATTGCTCCACATGTTCCAAATATTGCCATTCTTTACGTTATTTCCTATCCGAGGATTATGTTGAGAATGATGTTACATTATGGAGATTATCATATGGTGTTTGTGTTGTTGTTATCATAATTAGAGTTTGTCATGAAATTGTTTGAAATATATGGAAAATTTAATGAGTGAAAGAAAATCCGATCACCAGGAGATAAATGTAGATCGACCCTTCTCGCTGAGATAATAGTTTGGCGAGATGGGACACCCAGGTGAGCAGTCCGACGCACTAAGTATCAAGGGCCATTCATGACACCCATATTTGCAACTCGCGAGAAGACAGTGCTAAGGTTAGAGAGGTAAAAGCATAATAGTGAAGAAAAACATTGAGCAATCAGAGAAAGGTGATGATTCTTATTAAGAAGGAATGTGGTATGAATGTTTGGAAAGTACTCCATTTCCCCGGATTATTAGTACCACATTGCAAACCTTTTAGCCTTTTACCTATATACTCCTTGTTGAGCTTAATTGAAGTCCTCTTGATTATTAATGCTTTGTCACATGAATTGTTTTTGCATAACCCTCCTTTTGTGAGTAGATGTTGCTTTTTATTGCACATGCATGGATTTGCGACACTAGTACCTTTTCGAGAATGGTAATTGATTGCAGGGTTATATGAGAATGAATCTAATATGTTGAGAGTTTTGTTTCTTTCCCTAGATGACAATTAAAAGTATTGCTTGAGGACAAGCAAGCTTAAGTATGGGTGTTTGATGTGAGCCTAATTCGCCATGTTTTATAGTTACTTTTATATCAATTTTTGCATGCATTTCATACATTTGAGTTAGAATAATAAATCATTTGTGTAGTTTATGTTTATTTGCAATATATGGAGGTTTACACAAGTTTTTGTTATATTTCGCAGAAATCGGACGCACTTTGAAGCTTAAAGGAAACTCATGGAGATGCCAAGAATGGTGCAGCTGGAGAAAAAGCGATATTTCACAATTCATCATTCCGAATCAAGCTTTGATGTCTTAATGAGAGTTGTAGCACTCGAAAAGAGGTTTCCAACGCATGGTCATATGCGTCAATCCAACGAACGAGGACTCGGAAAAGTGCGTTTTAAGAGCATAGCAGAATGCTGAAAGAGACAGAGTTACTCGAAATCAACCAAATTGGTCGAAATCGACCAAATTCTACTCGACAACTGCTCCAGAAGACGAGATCGTGCACGAGCTGAGCACAAGACCACTTGAACTGAAGAAATCTACTCGACATCGAGGAAATTGGTCGACGTCGAGAAGATTCCAGAAGCTGTCTGTGTCCGAGATCGACGAAGAAGATGAAGACGGAGAAAAAATGGTCGATATCGAGGAAACTACTCGATATCGAGGAAGCCCCCAGTGGCCGACGTCGAGTAATTCAGATCTTGTTAAGATTCTATCCTGAGTCCAATGGAGATAATTTTGAGATCAAATTCCATCAAGATCTATCAAGTGCTATCAAGAGTAGAAGATATTTACCTGCCTTAGATATATTCCTTTTTAGATATAATTATTTATTTCCATTTTTTATCTTAATGTTAATTATTATATAGATAAATATAGATATAGATATAATTTCTTTCCTAGAATAGTTAGGGAATTAAGCCTATAAATAAAGGCCTATGGGGCTGATTTTCATTCATTCAAGTCAAGTCGTCTTAGGGCGCAAGGAGAGAGGAGAGAGAGAGAAGGCGAGAGAGGAGAGAGAGAGAGAGAGAGGCGAGAGAGAAGGAGAAGGAAGGAGGCGAACGGTTGTCAGTTTTAGTTTATTTAATGTTAAAGTTAATTTCTTTTATTATGATTTGTTTCTAATTTCCTTCTTATAGGGTTGGGGTGATCCCAACATAGATATGTGTGTTTGATTTATAAATCCATGAATTTATATGTCTTTATCATCACCTACCTATGTGCTTAATCCTTTGCGAGAGTTGAGAAAATTCCTTATTCTTGATATTGAAGCGAAAGTGATCTTATTATGAATTGGATAGTAATTAGGGTTTATTTGTGAGAGTCGACTAATTCTAATTAAGAAAAGGTAGAAACAAATTAGGTTTTTATGCGAGAGCCTCTATCACCTAAATTGTTTGAATTTGCGAAAGTCGATTCTTTGATATAAAGCATGCATCTTTATGTGATTTATGATCTGCACGTATGTTTATTGTTGTGGTGATCCCTAACCTTGGAAGTTTGCATCTTTATATTTTTTATTTTATTATTTTTATTCGGCACATATTCTACTCGATATCAAACCACCATTCTCTCTCCATCCCTCGACATCGACCCCTCTATTTGTCGACAGCCACCCTCATCACCTTTTCTTGCTATCCCTAAACCCCAAAACACACTAAACCTAGAACCGCTGACTTCTCTCCTGACGACGAACCTGACTCCACTATCCTATAGGGGGGTCTTGACTACAAATTTATTTGGTCGAGAAACTCTCTCGACAAATTGGCGCCGTTGCCGGGGAGATATCAATCGCGCCTAGCTTACTTGTGTTTAAAGTTCAGAAAAACCCATCCTTTTTTCTTTCCCTATCGCATACCCTACCACCACCTACCTCACCGGTACCAAATGGGTGCCAAGCTTTTGCTACTAATTTATGTTCTTGATTGTGATTTAAAAGCTTAGGTACAAAGATGGAAGACTTTGTCGAAGGGAATCCTGCATGGGAAGAATGGTCTCAAGATTTGAGACGGAGAAATAGGATCGCAGTGGAGGCACTACTAGAAGTATTTTATTTAACATCGGGTAATAGCCGATGTCTTTAAAAAAAATGGATGCTATGTGGGGGATGTAAAAAGTCAAAAGTTTTTCACATAGGCCAGAACCCGATGTCTTTTTATGTTATAACATCGTTTATATTTTTAAATCCGATGTCTTTGTTGTCTTATTACATTGATTATAAAATATAATCGATGTTATAACATACAAAGACATCGGCTAATACCCGATGTTAAAAAGTCTTCACTTTTTACATCCCCCACATAGACATCGATTTGTTTTTTGAAAGACATCGGCTATTACCCGATGTGAAATGACATATTTGCTATTTTTTTTATTATAGTAGCCTATGCGGGATTTGAACCCGCATCTTTGTGTTTGAACACAATGCTCTACCATTTGAGCTAATAGGCTTTAAATTAGATAGAATGTTCTTACATAATAGCAAAAAGAGCATGTAAAACCAAGTCCAACATATTTAGTTCCCATTATCTACAATGCATAAGCTTCTATTGATAATGTGTAACTGACTACATAGTACATATTAGACACATTTGATCAAGAAGTCCTAATTAACAGCATATAAGCAGCTTCATAGGAACTGAATCATCACAAAGTTAGGCACATTAGTTCATGCCCATTACATTCAACCAGGATCTAGATACGCACATAAAAGTTCAAATAGAAAAGAAATGATGAATGACAAGGAATTGTAGGAATTAAACCAATAATTATTCAAGAAAAAAAATCAATCTTAAGTAAATCCGAATCCAACTCTTAAAAATAAATTGTAAAAAAAAATCAAAAATTCATATGCTTATGGATGTACCTCGTCACAAGCCCAATCATACAACCTTGTGAATTAACAACAACACCTCCACTGCTACGTGGATGAACAGTAGCTGTTGTCTGAATCATTGCTGGAACCTCTCTACGTGCATTTTCCACTGAATATAATGAAGATGCAGGAGCTACATTGGATTTACAGCTTGTGCAACCACCTCAAACAAAACAGATGGATACAGTCCTGGTATAACACCAACATTTAGAATTTTAGAAGGTAATCAACAAAATATCGATAAACTATGATGGTATAAAAGCAACATAGTAAAAGACATTTTCCACTCAATTCTGATGGCTTATTAATTTGTGTAACTTTTTGTTCTCCGTAATAAACATTTTCCAGGGAGGGTTTAAGGGTGAAAAATCAATGGCATGTATTTGTCTAAACACATGGATATCCAATCGCATCACGAAGAGTTGAGCTAAGTTCTTGATCACGAAGGATTTTAGCTAACTTGTTTATTCTCTCCTGCACTTGATCTTCATCGATCACCACTGCAATTTCCCAGAAAGTAAAGCATATGAGTGAAAACTGAACTATTAAACCTATGATGATTCTAGTTAAAACTAATCATACAAGTAAAAAATACTAAACTATTTCAAATAGATTTTCAAAATTACTAAATATAATTAACAAACTAGGAAAGTAAGAGTGACTAGAAACATGTCAAATATAGATAAAAAGACATTTAAAAAAAAGTCACAAAAATAATTTTCCACCTTGCATTTGCTAGTGTGCTTTTGTTCATGGACTATTGATTTTTCTCACCTGCTTGGTAAAAAATTTCCTCTAGTAGGTTTTGACTTTTTTACAGATCTTAATTTCTAATCTAATGTATGTAACAAACTTCTTCCTGAGATGGTTGCAAAAACATTGTCAGACTCATCAAAGAGGGAGATGGTTGTCTCATCAAGATGCTTAAGATATTCTCAAGAAAGCATTTTCTCAAACTTAAGCTAACCTGGATAATGTTTATGAGGTCTTTCTCCAGGCCTAATTGTTTCTAATCTGAAGTAATTGCTTAAGTCTATAATGCAAGTAACACATCCATAATGGTTTTGTTAAAACATGCTATAACCATCAATGGCAAATTTGAAAAGAGTAAACAATCTGAATCCTGGATGGCTGGAAGCATAATATGTGTAAAACATCAACTTATAATTTGTTGGATTTTAACCTTCAGCTTAGGATCATATGTGCTCAATTTCATCACAAGTTCACAATCCACATAAAAATAATTTTGAGGACTTAGGCTAAACCTTCCAAACATGCCATAGGATTTACATGATCAAGTCAGTCATTATTTATCATCATAGGACATCTAAGTTAGGGTATAAAACTAAAACAATGCAAAAATTAAACATGCATATTTTTTTTCTTTTTTTTTCGACATTTTCTTTTTTTTCTTTTTTATTTTTTTTTTATTTTTTGCAAAAACAAGACTAAAGTATGACAAAAGATTAAAATGCATAAAATTTAAACATGAATGCATAACATAGAAATTAAAATTTCACCATGTAAAACCAAGAACAAGACTAAAACATATAATAATGATAATGACCCCTTCCCCCACCCCATACTTAAAATTTACAGTGTCCCCACTGTATAAAAATAGAAACAAGATTAAAGGAACGAACTCACAGGATGACATATCGAGGAGGGCGAATCAGTGTAGGTCGAGGAAATATGCTTGTCGATCTCGAGTACAGGGCACTCGATCTCAAGCAGCTTCGTCTGCGTCCAGTGGTTTCTGAAGTCGAGGAGCTTCTGGTGGCTTAGTCGATATCGAGTTGGCCTACTCGACATCGATGAGTTTCTGGGCTGCTCCTCCTTGTCGTTGTCGACTTGGCCTTCGTCGATTCTGACTGTTTTTCAGGGACTTCTTATTCCACTTTTCGCGATCCTTATATGCTTTGCCGACCTAAAAGGGTTAGATTGCACACAAAAACAAGACTATCCACATGAAGTATTCTAAAAGACATAAAACCAAAATAAAAACAAAACCAAAAACAAAAGCCAAAAGGTTCAAAAGTCCCAAAATTCATAAAGTTTATATACATGCTCTAGATTTTAGAGTCGCTAGGCCGACTTCTCCGTTTGCGCTCAAGGACCATTAGTGTGGGGCCCGCTCATGCTTGGTCTTTCTCCTGGATCATCTAGGTCCTGATGGTAGTATGCAAGCTCAGCTGACAGGGGGTTGCTTGCATCATCATCCTTCTCTTTCTTCTTTTTCTTTCCAGCTCTTAGCTTTAGCAGATTCTCTCGCCACGGGGCCTTACCTCCCCTTAAATTATTGAAAATTTTCTTTATGGACTGAGGGGGAGTAGAATTCATACCTAAACTTACCTTTTCGGACCCAAAACAGAAATCTTTGGGCTTGGGGCTAGTCGATGTCGAGTACTGCTGGTCGACCTCGAGTACAGGGACCTCATACTTAGGCTCTGGGAAAGTCAGTGGCTCAACAGAGGAAGTCTACATCGATAGAGGCTTGTCGAGATCGAGTAGAACCCTTGCCGAGATCGAGTTGCTCATGTCGACCTCGAGTACAGTGCTAGCGCTTTCCTCCGCTGTTTGCTGGGTCCCGTGGTTGCTGATGCTTTTCACCTCCAACCATGAAATTTCCTCCTTTTCAGGGCCAAAAGAGGAATCTAAAACCTCATCACCTATGGTGAAGGTGAGCGATCGATTCTTGACACTAATTATGGCATCTGCAGTAGCTAAGAATGGTCTACCAAGAATAATAGGGCTAGTAGGATCTTCAGCACAGTCTATAATAAGGAAATCTATAGGAACGAAGAATTTACCAACCTGGACGGGGACATTCTCAACTATACCTGTAGGGATGACTACTGTATTGTTTGCCATGTATAGTTTGGCATCCACAGGCTCTATGCATCCTATTTTTACCTTCTGCTAGATTAATAGAGGCAGGATGCTCACAGTTACTCCTAAATCACACAGAGACTCATATTTATATTGTCCAAAACCCATAGTAACAGAAAACTTACCAGGATCAGGTCTCTTTTCAGGTAAGTGGAGTACTTTGCATTCGCCTGCGATCTCAGAGATGGATCATTTCTTGCTCAGGATTTCCTTCAGAAATTTGACATATCCAGGCATCTCTTGCAGGGCTTCTATAAAAGGAATAGAAACATTAAGTTCTTGCAGCATATTAACAAATCTGGTAAACCTACATGCAGTGGGATCTTTCTGTGCTTTGGAAGGGAAAGGCAGTGGCTTTTTCTACTTCGGAGCCAGATCAGACGTCGGAGGTGTTGCAGAGTCGTCGACGTCGCCTTGCTGTTCCTCGATCTCGACCAGAGGCTCCTCGAGATCGACTGGGGTGGTCGACTTTGACTTGCTGGGCTGCGCAGTGGAGTCCGAGCTAAGCTTCTAGTCTGTGTCGAGGAGCTTTTTGTCGAGGTCGAGTACAGGCTCCTCCAGATCGAGTAGATTCTGCTCTATGTCGAGTTGCTGCTCTGCCTTGTCTTGATGTTTCCCAACCTCTGGCTCGTGTAATTGATGCCCACTTCTGAGTTTGATAGCTGCGACGTGTCCGGTCTTCCCTTTAGGATTTGGTTCTATTTGCCCAGGGAGTTATCCGAATGGTCGTGGGATCTGTGCAGCGATTTGACCCATCTGGGTCTCTATTCCCCTTTTCTAGATGTCCAGTTCTCCAAATTTTGTAGTGATGTTCTGGAACTGGTTGTTGATGGTGCCCCGATTCCGACGCATCTCCTCATGGATGAGTTGCAGATCATTCTTCTTTTGATCCCTTTCTGGATGCCCTGGAGCTCTGTAGGGTGGGGGGTTCCTAGGAGGACCTTGGTTCCACTGTGGTTGATAGAACCTTTGATCTCCCATGTAGCATTTTGGACCCCCGGCGTAGGCTGCCTCTTCATGTGTTTTTGCCATTCTGACTTGCTCAGTGTGTGGGAACTCGGTAGTGGTGTGCCTCTGTGATCCGCATTCGATGCAAGGCTGATTGACAGCTAGATATTTGACTTGCTTGAGGAGCTTGCGATTCTGGTCTCTATAGAACTGCTCCTTGACATCTGGGTCAATCTTCTTTACTGGCTCATAGAGTGGCATAGATGGTGCTGGCCTGGCATAGGAGTTCTCCTCATAGTTTGCAGTAGACCCATATTTGCTGTCATAATTGGTGAGCTTGTCTAGCACACCCCATGCGTCGATTGGCGGCATCGTCAGATACTCATAGCGAGTGTACTAATTGATCCTGTCCTTAGTGACTTGATCAAGAGAATTGAAGAAGATCTCCTGAATGACGTAGGGTGGCTGTCCATGAGTAGGGCAAGATCGCAGCAGTTCTTTGTAGCGTTCCCATGCTTTTGCCAGCGGTTCCCCATGCTTCTGTTTGAAAGCGGTGATTTTCTGGCGGAGGAGTGTTGTCTTTGCGGGTGGGAAGAATTTATTCAGAAACTCTTGCTCTACTTGGGCCCATGTTGTGAGTGATCTTGGTTTCAGCCCTTCAAGCCACTTCAGTGCAGGCCCAGCGAGAGACCAGCGAAAAGCTTTCATCTTGACATATTCCAAAGTTGTACCTTCAGCAAGAGTACGACACATGTCAGAAAAATTGGTAATATGTTCAAGAGGACACTCATTAAATTTGCCATAAAAAGCATTATTTTTAAGCTCTATCAGAAATTGAGTGCGAATTTCAAAAGAGTTTTCAGGGATAAGAATCGCCGATTCAGGCACGACAAGAGTTGGATGCATATAATCCTCAGCAGTGGTTGGATATTGGGCAAGCTCAGCTTCTGCTTGCCTTGCGCGCTCAGCTTCTTGTTCCATCGCTGCCCTTTCAGCGGTGATAGTAGTATCCTTTGCGGCTAGCTCCCTTGTAAGCCTTGCAATCAGCTGTTCTTGCGTCTCAGCAGCCGCCATGGCTCTTTGTAGTTTAGCTCTGATGTGTAGAAGGCGTTCTGGTTCGTCTAAGCCGTCAAACTCAGGTGGTTGACTAGAACGGCGCATACACCTGTAAAGTAACTCAAAGAAGATGTGAGATTTAACTACCTAAGGCGCGAATGATAGCTTCCCCGACAACAACGCCAATTTGTTGTAAGAGGAAATCGTGAATGCAAACAATAAGTAAATAAAGTAAAGCAAACCGATTGAATCCCAGCAAATGATGTTCAAGACTCCCTTCAATGTAGTAAGAGAAAGTCAGGATCGAAACCACGAGGAAGCTGGTCAGCGGTGGAATCTCACGGACAGAAGTCGACAACAGGTGCTAGATCTCGACTAGGGTTAGTCGACAGGAGATCAGTCTAGTCGAATAGCGTAGCAGTCACAGGCAATTTGTACTCGAGATCGAGTGGGCTCTACTCGAGATCGAGTTGGCTCGTCGACTTCGGGTTGGTCTTGTCGAGTTCCTGCACAAAGAAGCTACGACGATATGGGATCAAGAATTAGTAGTCGAGATCAACCAGTGTTGGTCGAGATCGACGAGGGCAGAAAAGTAAAAACAAAGCAATTTCGATTTCTGTAACTTGATGAATTAAAGAGAACATCCAAGATTAGGGTTTGCGACAACGATTACCATGCAAGCGAAATATCAATCACAAAAGGCGGTGATTTTATCGATAAAGGAAAAGACTTTCACCTAATCCGACAAGTAGGAATATAAATCTTGCGATAAATAACCCTAATTGCATCTATTCATTTTCATAATTAGCATTTATAATCTTTCGAATAGAAATCCTAATTACTACCCAAGTTTCACAACATGAGTTCTTCAATTTCTCAATTAAAGATGAAGCACATAAGGAATAGACTAAGATAACGACAAAATACCTCCTTTTGCAATCGCTAATCCACCGACATGGCTCTCGTTGGGCTCACCCCAACCCTAGAAGTAGGTGGACTACTCGCGCCTCATCGTAATCGCAGACATTGATTTGAAAGAATTAACTTGCAATAAACTAATATTCAAAGTCTTTACAATCCCGACACTCAACTTTCGTAGAATGCCAAAACCCTAAAACCTTTGAACTCCTAAAAACCTCTATGTGTAATTGTATCTCTGAAATTGAATGACTAGAAATCAGCCCCATGGACTTTATTTATAGGCTTCTAAACCTTGCTACTCAAGGATAGAAAAATCTATCTATATCTAAAACTATATCTAAAAAGCTTAATGATAAATAAATGGCATAACATAATTAAATCTAAAAATTGAAATTATATCTAAAGTGTCTCAAGTGGATAGAACTCTCTTCTTCATGATAGATGTTGATAATTCGGATAGACTCGGCTATCCTCGGCTCCAAGGACTCCAACTCCGAGTAGGACTGCATCAACGTCTTACGCGGCTTCTAGAGGCTTCGTCGATCTCGAGTAAACCTACTCGATCTCGAGTAGAAGTGTAGTCGACTAGGCTTGGCTCAGCGTCTCGGGTTGTTGGTCCTCGACAAGCTCGGACTTGGCTCACAGGTTTGGTCGATCTCGAGTGCCCTTGTCGACATCGAGTAAGGATGGGTCGTCGACTAGTGTGGCTTGGGCTGGTCGGGCAAGTCTTCTCGATGTGCTCGGTCCTAGCTCCACGACTTTGTCATCCTCGAGTAACATAACTCGATCTCGAGGATGGTATCCGGCTTCTAGGTCAGGTCGGGTAACTTCTCTTCGACTCCGGGTGGGTGTTCAGGGCGCTTTCGATATCGAGTAGCGCCTACTCGATCTCGAGGACGGTGTAGGAGTCGGGTTGCTCTACTCCTTGGCTTCTCGACACGGTGTCTGGCCAGGGGGTGTCCGGGCATGATTCGTCGATATCGACTAAGGCTCTGTCGATGTCGAGTAACTTGGAGCTCTAGTTCTTGCTTCTTGATTTTCTCCCGAAATGGTTCCAAATTCTGCAATATTAAACAGAAACTTATGTAGATCTCCATTTATGACAAATAAGCATATACTACATAAATCCGACATATTCCCAACCCGAAATATGCAAAATGTAAAGAATATGGAACTAAAATATGCATAAAGACATGGCTACTTTGGAGACATCATAATTCCCAATTGATTAGGCAGTGTTTTCTTACTCTACTCTAGTTGAATTCTGTGTTGTTTTCAACTTTCCAGAAGCTTCTAACTAGTAGCTTCTCATTTATAGAGTTTATAGTTGTCATTTTCTATCTACTAAATACCTTGCCTTGCAGGGTTGTACTGCAACACTGCTTCTTGTCTGGTTTGACAGTCGTAACAATTTATTTTTACAATCTGCAAATGTTGGTGACTCGGCTTGTGTTGTCAAGTATGCACTTATTTCCATGATTTCTATTTTTTTCAGTGACATAACCCTGCACATAATTTGGGTTCCCATGTTTAAGTTCTAACAAAATGTAGCTTTTCTTTTCTGAGGATTCTGTTTTCTGCTTCAGTGTTGACGGTAAACACGTAAAGATGACAGGGGATCACAAAATAACCACCTACTTGGAGAGAGATTGTATCAAAGAAACAGGACAACCATTAAAGGACGGAGACAAACGCCTCTGTGGTTTGTATTCACATTTCTTCAATTAGATTGACATCTTGAATTTTTTTAATTGGGTTTCTATGTTTCTGCCTTTTGGGTTTAGGCTTAAACTTTGGTAGGATGCTCATAGACATATTTCTAAAGGAGCAAGATCCACGCTTTAGTTCAAAGCCTCATATAAGTTCTGTTATTCGTGTTCATCAAACTAAAGATGTTTTTGCTCTACTGGCGAGGTGAGTTTTCATTCTCAGTATATTTTCCCCTTCCCCTTGTACTTTGTTCAAAATGTTGGTAATGGGCAAAATATCATTTTTCCTTATCGTTTTTACTTTATTTAACACTGTCATTATGAAAATGATAGGGTATTGAAATATCGTTTTTCCTTATTGTAGAATTTTTTACTTATTGAGCAAATTTCTTCTTATTTGCATTTATTTATCCATGGAAGGGTTAGTCTACATTAAAACTTAACAAGTAAGCTCTTCTATATTACAATGTTAAAAATTGAACCTCTGTAAGTCTGAACTGCAGTGATGGCTTTTGGAGCAAACATGATAGCATACATTGTGGCAAAGATGGGTGTGAGATTAGATGAGCCTTTCACTTAATTCCTTACTATTCCAAATAGCATTTTTTTTTTGTGTACTCACTCATCCATATTGGGGCTATCAACTAAGTTTAATCAATAAATTATAGGGCTTTAGCCCTCCTTCATGACAAAAACAAAAACAAAAAAGAAACTTAACATTCCAAGGACTTACATACGTTAAAGTAACCAAATCCATTTTAAGCAAAAAAAAATGCAGGCGAAGTACCTTCACGGTCTCAGTGATTTGGTTGCAGAGGACCGCGAGGAACCAGCGTTGGGGCAGAGTACCATTCCACTGTCTTCCTCTCTCTTGTTGGGTGTCCTTGTCAGACTCTTTTTCTCCTCCGGCTCCTGATCCTCTTCACCTCATCATCGTCCATCAACATCGTCTAATTTCAAGAGGAATGGAAAACAATAGTGAAATCTGCTAAAACCCTAGCTCTAGAGAACTAAAGTAGAAACCCTAAGGATTGGAGGCAAATTGAAACCTAGATCTAGCTCATTCTAGATCTAGAAAATAAAATGAAGAGGGATGAGAGAGACACCATATCACTTTGAAAATCGGCAGAGGTCGATCCGCGACACTCTGAGGTGTTGTTCGTGATGTTGTCTCAGCGAAGACAGATCTGGCGAGATGTGTTGCACTTCTCTTTTGAGGGCCATTGACAGAAGCTGGAGCTAAAGGAGAGCTTCCATAGTGGCGAGATGTATTTGGAGAAGAAAGGCTGAAGAGAGGGAGGACTGGAGAGAGATAGGTTTCGTACTGTTTTAGATATGTGGTAACACTTTGTCTGAATAAGGGAGAGGGTGAAAAAGTAACTAGGGTCATGTTTTCAAAGCGCCTGGATTCACTTAGGCGGGGCGGGTTTTCAAATTCATTCAATATTATAATCTCCCGCTTTGAGAATTATTTTTGAAAAAAAAAAATTAAACATCTGTCAGAAAAATAGGATAATGTCTTTTTTATTTTTGACATCTCAATTTAAAAAACCGATGTTAAAAAATTATTTAACATGGCATGTTTTTATGACCGATGTTAATCAACCGATGTTAAATAGCAGAATTCTAGTAGTAAGGAGTCACGATTAAGGGAAATAGCTCGGCTGGAAGACGAAATCCGAAGGCTTGAGGCTTCCATTCAGTCTAAAAGACCATGCCCTCCTCTCAACGAGCCAATTGACCCACTCGATGTTGACAACCAGGTATGTCCTTCCTCGAATTTCATTCCTATTTTGCTACTTGTTGTTGATGAATCATATGAAGGATCCCAAGGCGAAATAGCACTAGAAAAGAAGAAGTTGGACATTAGTGACCAGGGCATTCCAACATCGCTTTTACCTTACAAAGTGAAGGCTATCCCCGATGATTTTGAGCAACTGATGTTCATATTCAAGTATGGGGTCCTACCAAAGTGGCATGAAGCTCCGCTGAATGCGGAGGATATATCTCTTCACTCTCCACCGTTCTGATGTTGGTGGAGCCATGGAGCTTCCACTCGGGGAGGTTTAAGCTTCCTCACATAATGCCCCCGGATGACATCCCACGCTTCCCACCACCGGAGGAACCACCAGATCCACCTATACCTCCGGACAAAGATGAGCCAGACTAATGCTTAATGAGAAAGTCGGCCTAGCGACTATAAAATCTAGAGCTTGTAAATAGACATTTATTTTTGGGACTTTTGGACATTGTTGCTTTTGTTTGTTTTTGGTTTTGAACTTTTAGTTTCTCTATTGTGGTCATTTCTCTTCTACATTTTTCAGGTCCATGGGGGTAGAAGCAAGCTAAAATCGACCAGAGCCTTACAACATTTGCACTCGATTTTTGACATCCTGCACATCTGTCTAGTGAGTTTCTTTCTTCACCCTTGTTTTTTATACAGTGAGGACACTGTAATGTTTAAGTATGGGGTGGGGGAAGAGCTTACTTTGTGCATATTTGACATATTTTACATTTTGTGTGCATATTTAAAAGTTTATTTTATGAATTGCTTATACAAGGCTATTTTGGAATTCATTATTTATTTATGTGCTTACATGCATGTTTTCCAAAGTTTGAAAAAAATGACCCCATTAAAATTTTGATAAGTGTCATGGAAAGCTTATATTGAACTCAACGATGCAAATTTAGATTCATTAGAGATATAGCATGAAATTACCTAGTAAAGGAAAGTCACATTGAAGTGCATATTTTCTTGAAAACCATAAAATGAGGTAAAATTTGATGTTGCTTTTGACATGTTGCATGATAAGAGGATGGAGGACTTTATATTTCCATATAATGCTCATTGTTATATCCTAGCCTCACCTATGCTTATGCATCACAAAAGCCATATCATGCCTTATTTCATATATTGCTCCACATGTTCCAAATATTGCCATTCTTTACCTTATTTCATATCCGGGGATTATGTTGAGAATGATGTTACATTATGGAGATTATCAAATGGTGTTTGTGTTGTTGTTATCATAATTGGAGTTTGGCAAGAAATTGTTTGAAATATATGGAAAATTTAATGAGTGAAAGAAAATCTGATCACCACAGGAGATAAAGGTAGATCAACCCTGCTCGCTGAGATAATAGTTTGGCGAGATGGGACACACAGGTGAGGAGTCCGACGCACTAAGTATTCGGGGCCATTCATGACACCCATGTTTGCGACTCGCGAGAAGGCAGTGCTAACGTTAGAGAGGTAAAAGCATAATAGTGGAAAAAAAAGCATTGAGCAATGAGAGAAAGGTGATGATTCTTATGAAGAATGATTGTGGTATGAATGTTTGGAAAGTACGCCATTTCCCCGGATTATTAGCACCACATTGCCAAACATTGCCCACCTTTTCGACTTTTACCTATCTACTCGTAGTTGAGCTTAATTGAAGTCCTCTTGATTGTTAATGCTTTGCCACATGAATTGTTTTTGCATAACCCTCCTTTTGTGAGTAGATGTTGCTTTTTATTGCACATGCATGGATTTGTGACACTGGTACCTTTTCGATGATGGTAATTGATTGCAGAGTTATATGTGAATGAATCTAATATGTTGAGAGTTTTGTTTCTTCCCCTGGATGACAATTAAAAGTATTGTTTGCGGACAAGCAAGCTTAAGTATGGGGTGTTTGATCTGAGCCTAATTCGCCATGTTTTATAGTTACTTTCATATCAATTTCTGCATGCATTTCATACATTAGGGTTAGAATAATACATAATTTGTGTAGTTTATGTTTATTTGCAATATATGGAGGTCTACACAAGTTTTTGTTATATTTCGCAGAAATCGGACGCACTTTGGAGCTTAAAGGAAACTCATGGAGAAGCCAAGAATTGTACAGCTGGAGAAAAGGCCATATTTCACCATTCATCATTCTAAATCAAGCGTTTATGTCTTCATGAAAGTTGTAGCCCCCGAAAAGAGATTTCCAACGCATGGTCATAAGCGTCAATCCGACGAACGAGGACTCGGAAAAGTGCGTTTTAAGAACGGAGCAGAATGTTGAAAGCAACAGAGTTACTCGAAACCGATCAAATTGGTCGAAATCGACCAAATTCTACTCGACAACTGCTCCAGAAGACGAGATCGAGCACGAGTTGAGCACAAGACCACTCGAGTTGAAGAAATCTACTCGACATCGAGGAAATTGGTCGACGCCGTGGAGATTCCAGAAGTTGTTCCATGTCCGAGATCGACGAAGAAGCTAAGACGGAGAAAAGTTAATCGATATCGAGGAAACTACTCGATATCGAGGAAGCCCCCAGTGGCCGACGTCGAGTAATCCGGATCTTGTTAAGATTCTATCCTGGGTCCGATGGAGATATTTTCGAGATCAAATTCCATTAAGATTTATCAAGTGCTATCAAGAGGAGAAAATATTTACCTATATTAGAAATATTCATTTTTAGATATAATTATTTATTTCCATGTTTTATCTTAATGTTATTAGATAGATAAATATACATATAGATATAATTTCTTTCCTAGAATAGCTAGGGAATGAAGCCTATAAATAAAGCCCTAGGGGGCTGATTTTCATTCATTCAAGTCAAGTCGTCTTAGGGCGCAAGGAGAGAGGAGAGAGAGAGAGAAGGCGAGAGAAGAGAGAGAGAGAGAGAGAGGAGGAGGAGGAGGCGAGAGAGAAGGAGAAGGAAGGAGGCGAACGGTTGTAAGTTTTAGTTTATTTTATATTAAAGTTAATTTATTTTATTATGATTTGTTTCTAATTTCCATCTTCTAGGGTTGGGGTGATCCCAACATAGATATGTGTGTTTGATTTATAAATCCATGAATTTATATGTCTTTATCATCATCTACCTATGTGCTTAATCCTTTGCGAGAGTTAAGGAAATTCCTTATTCATGATATTGAAGCGAAAGTGATCTTATTATGAATTAGATAGTAATTAGGGTCTATTTGTCGACAGCCACCCTTATCACCTTTTCCTGCTATCCCTGAACCCCAAAACACACTAAACCTAGAACCACTGACTTCTCTTCTGAGGACGAACCTGACTCCACTATCCTATAGCGGGGTCTTGACTACAAATTTATTTGGTCGAGAAATCCTCTCGTGACCCATCTATGCCACTCTATGAGGGAGCAATTCACAAAGGATCAAGTGCGACGCCTACAGAAACAAGTAAAGTTCCTCACCAACAACCAACCTTGTTTGGAGTGTGGGTCCATCAGGCACATTCTGAGCAAGTCCAGCTTGCGGGGACTCACTATGCGGCACGATATGCATGGGGGGTGGGGGGGGGGGGGGGGGTCCTAACTACCTAGGACAACATCAGCAGAATTTGGGATACCATCAACCCTAATATCATAGGAACCCCCCACCCATTGAACTCTTGGACACCCGGATAGAGATTCAAAGAAAGATGACCTACAACTCATTCTCGATGAGTTGAGGTAGAACCATGCTGAATTCAAACAAGCCAACAACTCCGTCCATACTCAACTGCACGGCATCAATTCGCGATTGGGAGAGATCGACGTTTGGCGGAAGAACATTGAGACCTAAGTCGGTTAATTGGCTGCATCGATCCCCAAACAGTCAAGATCACTCCATGGACAATCTGAGCCCAATCCCAAGGCCAAATCTGCTGGACAGGTGGCTGCTATGTATCTAAGAAGTGGGCGTCAACTACAAACACCCGAACCAACCCCGGAGGAGGAAGCTACTGGAGAACCAGTCGATATCGACCCACATTTCCTCGATATCGACTTTCATCCTGTCGATGTTGAGTCATCTACTCAGCAAACCAATAAGCTAGCCTCTCTAGTCGATGTCGACTCTACACCAGTCGATATCGACTCAACTCACTCGACACCACCTGCAAAGAAAAAGAAACCGTTGCCGTTCCCAACCAAATCTGTGAAGGACCCCACCGACAAGAAGTTCCAGCATTTTTTGAAGATGCTTCAAGGGCTCAACATCACCATACCCTTCACCGAAGATCTTCATGAGATGCCATCATATGTAAGGTTCATCAAAGATATTATAAGCAAGAAGCGATCAACGATTGATCTACTATAAATAAAGCCCTTGGGGGCTAGGTTTTAATAATCCATGCACACAAGCAATTGTGTAACCCCAGTTAGCAAGAGAAAGAGAAGGCCGAGAGAGGGAGATAGAGTTGAGAGCTTTGGTTGTAATCTTTCTTACATCATTTCAATTCAAAGTAGTTTTCTTTATACCTATGATCATGTTTGTGATGATGATGGGCGAGTAGTCATCCTACTTCTAAGGTCGGGGTAAGACTGACAATAGCCATGTAAGTATGCTTTAAAGTTGTGATCTTTATATGATTTTCATCTTCTATCCTATGTGCTCAATTCCGATGCGAGAGTAATGGACAATTCCGTGTTTATGATATAGAAGCAAAAGTGGATTTATTATGAATTTGGATACGTAACTATGAAAACGATAGTAACACTTAGGGTTTATGCGAGAGCTTCTATATTCCTATTTGTTAATAACAAAAGTTATTTGATAAAAAAACATGTTTCTTTCATGAGTTTAGTTTGTTACTTGCATGGTTATTGTTGTGGTAATTCCCTTGCCCTGGAAGTCTTTAGTTTATTGATATACAAAACCTCTTTTGTTGTTTCTGTTCATCATTCGATTTCATCCTCATATTCTTTGGAAATTCTTTTTTGACACGTTACTTTCTGTTTTTCTGCATTGTGACTCGACATCAACTACTTGCAGTCGATATCAAGTGGAACTAACCCAATATCGAGTGCTCTACTCATCGTCGAGTGTGTTTTTGGTGTTTGATGTGAGCGTAATTTGCCATGTTTTATACTTACTTTTATATCGATTTCTGCATGCATTTCATGTATTTGTGTTAGAATAGTACAGAATCTATGTAGTTTATGTTTATTTGCCAAATTATGGAATCTACACTAGTTTCTGTTTAAATTCACAGAAATTGAAGCAATTTACAACCTTTCTGAGAAAGGAAGAAAAGCTCGAAGTGAACTATAGAAGTCCAAGGTCAAAGAGCAGCGGAACCAGGACAAATCAAGCTGAAAGCAAGGAAATCTAGCCGACAACATGTTAGTCGATATCGAGTAAAGCTACTCGATTTCCAGCAAGGTTGACCAGAATCGATCAAGGCTAGAAGAAAAGAAGCACAACTTACTCGATATCGAGGAATCTACTCGATATCAAGGAATACCCAAGTCGATTTCCACCTCTGGAGCCGAGATCAACGAAGCTGAGCACTAGGAGTCGACAAGAAAAGATGGGAGCCGAGAAAAGTTACTCGATGTCGAGGAAATTACTCGATATTGTTGTGAGCGGAATCTTCCATGTTTTACAGTAACTTTTATACCGATTTCTGTATACATTGCATTCATTTGGGTTTAGATAGTACAGAATCTATGTAGTTTATGTTTATTTGCCAAATTATGGAATCTACACCAGTTTCTGTTTAATTCGCAGAAATCAAGGCATTTTACAGCAATTCTACAGAAGGTCGGAAAAGCTCGGAAAACCACTACAGAAGTCCAAGGTCAAAACAGCGGAACCAATCTGAGAGTCAAGGCTACTCGATCTCGAGTAGGCCTACTCGACCTAGACGAGCCTGTCCGAGCATCACCTTGTCGAGCAGAGCTGGTCGAGCAAGACAGACCAACCCAAGCTCCGGACCCAACTCGACCTCGAGGAGCCTTTGTAGAGGTCGACGAAGCCCAGAGTCAGGATCCGGAACCCATCGAGGAGAGTCGCTCAAGAAACCCTAGTCGGCAAACCACCTTACTCGAAGTCGACTAGGGCTTGTCGAGATCGACGAGCGCCTGAGTCCTTGTCCGTGCCAGTCGACTAGACCTACCCGAGCAGACCCAGTCGACAAGCCCAACCTACTCGACATCGACGAGGAGTGGTCTAGGTCGACGAGACCAGTGACCATGTCCGAGCCACATCGAGCAGAGAAGCCAGCCAAAGTCCAGTCGACGACGAATCCTTGTGGAGGTCGAGGAAGACTTGTCGAGGTCGAGTAGAAGCCGTTTCCAGGAACTTCTCGACGTAGCCTTGTCCGAGTAGAGTTGGAGTTGCTTGGGCACGAAGGCGGAAGATTCTATCCTATTACATCATGTTCTATCAAAGGAGACAAGATCTATCAACATCATGAAGACTTACCACATTAGTTTTATCTTTTCCCTTATGGATTTAATTCCATTAAACAATTTATTTATCTTTAAAGCAAGTAGATATAATTTTAGATATAGATAGATATCTTCTTTCCTAGATTAGCTAAGGAATGAAGGCTATAAATAAAGCCCATGGGGCTGGTTTTTCAAGAATTCGAAATTTCGGAGATCATTCAAGCAAGGAAGTAGTTAGTTCCATTCAGATTAGTTAGGAGTTTGAGGTTTTTAGGGTTTTGGCTTACAGCGAAAGTTGATTGCCAGGATTGTAAAGGCTTTGAATTTAGTTTATTGCAAGTTATTTCTTTCAAATCAATGATGTCTGCAATTGCGATGAGGCGTGAGTAGTCCACCCACTTCTGGGGCTGGGGTGAGCCTAACGGTGGCCATGTGAGACGATGCGATAAAGGTCAGATGTTTATGCGATTTGTCTTCTATCTCTAAGAGCGTGATTCTTTTGCGAGAGTTGAAGGTGATCCTTGTTTGTGTTATTGAAGCGAAAGTGAACTTAATGCAACTTGGATTAATTATGTGAAAAAGGGTTAGTAACAATTAGGGTTTATGCGAGAGCCTCTATATGCCTAATTGTTAATAACGAAAGTTATTTGATGGAAAGCATGATCTTTTATGCCTTTATGTGTTGTTTTGCATGGTTATCGTTGTGGTGTTGAAACCCTAGCCTTGGAGGTCCTTTTATATATTGAGTTTAATTTCTGTCAAACAGCTGAGTTTGGGTTTTGAGCAATTGCAATTTAATTTCCTTTAAATTTCTGCCCTGGTCGACATAGAGTAGAGTTTCGTCGATCTCGAGTTGGCCTTAGTCGAGATCGAGTAGGTCCAGTCTAGGTCGAGTTGAAGTTTCTGTCTCTTGTCGATTTTCATGTTTCTTTCTTTACCTTTCTTCGTCGAAGTCGAGTACCTCTTGTCGAGGTCGAGTTGCCCTTGCCGGGATTTCTTGTCTGCTGTGATTGTCGACTTGCTGTTGTCGATTGCCGTGGTCGATCTCGAGTAGGAGTTTGTCGAGATCGACAAGACTGTTACTTTGCTTTTAGTTTCGGTTGCTTTCGTCTTTGCTTTGCTTTTATTTCTGTCTTTAGTTTGTTTATTTGCCTTTGTTTTAGTTGCCCTTGCCGGGATTATTTGTTTCTATTTTATTTCTGCTTCTGCTTGTGTTTCTGTGCTGTTCTGCCGCTGTTGTGAGAATCTGATAGCTACCTGAGAACTGCTGACGTGCTTCCTCGTGGATTCGATCCTGACTTTTCTCTTACTACAACGGGAGGAAGTCTTGTAATTATTTGCTGAGACAGGGGAGTCGTTCTAAACCATATTTTATTTGATATCTATTTCAATACTTGACCAACTCCTGCAACAACAAATTGGCGCCGTTGCCGGGGAGGCAATCAATCGCGCCTTAGGTAGTCAGTTCTCACTGTCTCTTTGAGTTAAATTGCAGGTGTATGCGTCGTTCTGGTCAAACACCTGAGTTTGACAGCTTAGACGAACCGGAGCGCTGCCTACACATCCACTCCAAACTCAGAAGGATCATGTCGGCCGCTGAAACACAGGAACAGTTAATCGCTAGGCTTACCAGGGAACTAGCCGCAAGGGATGCCGCTATCAACGCTAAAGATGCTGCTATCGCCGCTGAGAGAGCAGCAAGGGGACAAGCACAAGCTGAGCTTGCCCAGTATCCAACCACGGCAGAGGACTACATGCACCCAACTCTCGTCGTGCCTGAATCGGCGATTCTAATCCCTGAAAACTCTTTTGAAATTCGCACTCAATTTCTTATAGAGCTTAAAAACAATGCCTTTTACGGCAGATTTAATGAGTGTCCTCTTGAACATATTACTAACTTTCATGATATGTGTCGTACTCTTGCAGAAGGCATAACCTTGGAATATGTCAAGATGAAATCTTTTCGCTGGTCTCTCGCTGGGCCTGCACTGAAATGGCTAGAAGGGCTGAAAGCAAGATCACTCACAACCTGGGCCCAAGTAGAGCAAGAGTTTCTGAACAAATTCTTCCCACCGGCCAAAACAGCACATCTCCGCCAGAAAATCACCGCCTTTAAACAGCAGAAAGGGGAACCGCTGGCAAGGGCATGGGAGCGCTACAAGGAACTTCTGCGATCTTGCCCTACTCATGGACAGCCACCCTACATCATTCAAAAGATCTTCTTCAACTCTCTTGACCAAGTCACTAAGGACAGAATCAACAATTATACTCACTACGAGTATCTGACGATGCCGCCAAGTGACGCATGGGGTGTGCTAGAGAAGCTCACCAACTACGACAACAAATATGGGTCTACTGCAACTTATGAAGAGAACCCATACGCCAGGCCAGCGCCATCTATGCCTCTCTATGAGCCAGCAAAGGAAATTGATCCTGATGTTAGAGAGCAATACTACAGAGACCAGAATAGGAAGCTCATCAAGCAAGTAAAGTATCTCTCTGTCAACCAGCCTTGCATAGAATGCGGATCGCAAAGGCACACCACTCCTGAGTGCCCACACACAGAGCAAGTCAGATTGGCAGAGCACCATGAGGATGCAGCTTACGCAGGGGGTCCCAATCGCTACATGGGGGACCAAAGGTTTCAGCAACCACAGTGGAACCAAGGAGTCCCTAGGAACCCCCCGCCCTACAGAGCTCCAGGACATCCAGAAAGGGACCAGAAAAAGGATGATATCCAGACAGTCCTGGAGGAGATGTGGAGAAATCACGCTGAAACTAGGCAATCTTTCAACTCCGTCTATACTCAGATGCAAGGTTTCAACTCTAGGCTTGGGGAAATTGATATCTGGCGGAAATCAATTGATACACAGATTGGTCAGCTAGCAGCGGGAATTCCCAGACAGTCAGGCGCTCTCCCTGGATCTTCGGAACCAAATTCGAAGGGAAAGACTGGACACATCGCTGCTGTAAAACTCAGAAGCGGCCATGAACTTCAAGAGCCAGAGGTCGGGAAGCAGCAGAACAGCGAGGAACAGCAAGTCGAGGTCGACAAACCCGTCGTCGATCTCGACCAGAGCCTAGTCGACCTCGACAAAGGTCTACTCGAGGTCGAGGAGAATCTTCAGAAATCCTCGTCTGTACAGCCCAGCAACTCGAAGTCGCCAAATCTAGTCGAAGTCGACAAGCCTGTAGTCGACATCGAGGAACCCCTGGTCGACATAGAGAAGTCTGTAGCAACTCCGACGTCTGTTTTGGCTCCGACTCAGAAAAAGAAACTGCCTTTCCCAACAAAATCTCTAAAGGACCCGGCGGAGAAAAAGTTTCAGCGCTTCATCAAGATGCTTCACAAGCTCAATGTCACCATCCCCTTCACAGAAGCCCTCAATGAAATGCCGTCCTATGTCAAATTCCTGAAGGAGATTCTGAGCAAAAAGCGATCAATGGCAGAAATTACAGAGGAGTGCAGCCAGCTAGACATACTGGAAAAACGGCCAGATCCAGGTAAGTTTGCTATAACTATTGGATTTGGTCCATACAAAATTAATGCCTTATGTGATCTTGGAGCCAGTGTTAGTATTATGCCTTTAACGATTTGGTCCAAGATTAAGATAGGTGCCCTAGAGCCTGTGGATGCTAGATTGTACATGGCCAACAACACGGTGGTCATTCCAACAAGCATGGTGGAAAATGTCCCAGTACAAGTAGGTAAATTCTTCGTCCCTACTGATTTCTTAATTATTGATATGCAAGAAGATCCTGCTTGTCCTATTATTCTAGGGAGACCATTCTTGGCGACGGTGGATGCCAACATAAGCGTAAGGAAAGGAGTGCTCACTTTCAACATCAGCGATGAAGTGATTGAGTATTCCTTCAACAAAACTGAAAGATATACGGGTCCAATGGAAGAGGTCAAATCTATCTCTGCTGGCTACATCACCTGCGGGGAACCCAAGGTCAGGAATATGACCCCTGAGGAGCTGGAAAAGAGGGACATGGAGGCCCAGGTGGAGGAGATCATGGAAATTCTCAAGGAGAACAAAGGAGCTAAGTATGGGGTCAAGATCGACCAGGGCTCCTCGACATCGAGTAGAACCCTAGTCGATCTCGACCAGACCAAGGCGACTCCACCAGCACCAGCTTCGTCGAACAGCAAACCAGAGGAACCAGCCCTACTCGAGATCGACAAAGATCTAGTCGATCTCGACCACCCCTCGGAGAACCCAGCGTCGCCTTCCTCGACGAGCAAGCCACCAGGAGGAGAAGTCTACTCGACCTCGAGTAGCTTTGTCGAGGTCGACCAGCACTCAGCACCACCAGAGCCCTCCTCCTCGACGCCAGAGCCACAGGGAGCAAAGTCGCACTCGATATCGAGTAGACAACTCGATATCGACAAGCCCTCTGCACCAGATTCTTCCTCCTCGATGAAGCCACCACCACCAGAGCCAGAGCCCTACTCGACCTCGAGTAGGCTTGTCGAGGTCGACAAGACCTATTCTTCGTCGACTTCTGTCTCTTCGACTAGACCACCACCAGAGCCAGCAGCCTCGTCGATCTCGAGGAGCCCTAGTCGAGATCGACCAAACACCGTGGTGCCCGATTCCGTTTCCGCAAAGGTAAGTCAAGGTATGGATCTTTCTTCTCCTATTTCCATTAAAGATTTATCTATACATGGGAGAGGTCTGCCTTGGTATGTGCGATTGTGCAGGATATCCAATGATGAGCCTAAGGAGTATGAAGTTGGAGACAAGCTCTATGTCTCTAAATCAAAGGATCATTGGTTTCCCAACAAATTCAACAAGAAGCGGATGGGACCGTTCGTGGTGAACAAGATCCATTCTGGAGGATTACAGCTGATGGACAAGAATGGAGTCTTATTTGAGGCCCAGGCTACATGGGCTCTGCAGATGCCACCTTGAGCATTAATGGAAGTTGGCCTAGCGACTCTAAAATCTAGAGCATGTACATAGACTTTTTAGGACATTTAAGACTTGTTTTTGGTTTTTGGTTTTGAACATTGTTTTTGGTTTTTGTTTTTGTTTTGTTGGTATATGTCTTCTACTTTTCAGGTCCATGGATAGAATCAAAGCTATAGTCATACTCGGACTAAGAGGTGCTCCATTCAAAATTTTGCAGCTCTGCACACATGTCTTGTGAGTTTCTTTCTTTACCCTTTACCTTGTTTTTTTATATACAGTGAGGACACTGTAATGTTTAAGTATGGGGTGGGGGAAGAGCTTACTTTGTGCATATTTGCCATATTTGATCATATTTTACATATATATGCATTATTTGATTTATGTGCTTATATGCATTGCTACATGGCTATTTTGGAATGCATTATTTATTTATGTGCTTATATGCATGTTTTCCAAAAATTTGAGAAAAATGACCCCCATTGAAAATTTTGAAATAATGTCATGGAAGCTTATATTGGACTCGACGATGCAAAATTAGATTCATTAGAGATATAGCATGAAATTTCCTAGTAAAGGGAAGTCACAATGAAGTGCATTATTTCTTGAAAACCATGAAAGGAGGTAAAATTTGAAGTTGCTTTTGACATGTTGCATGATAAGATGATGGAGGACTTTATATTTCCATATAATGCTCATTGTTTATAATCCTAGCCTTACCTATGCTTATGCATCACAAAAGCCATATTATGCCTTATTTCAAATATTGCTCCACATGATCTAAATAATTGCCATTCTTTACCTTATCCGGGGATTATGTTGAGAATGATGTTACATTATGGAGATGTCATATGGTGTTTGTGTTGTGATCATTATTGGAGTTTGGAGGGAAATTATATGAAATATATGGAAAATTTAATGAGTGAAAGAAAATCCAATCACCTCAGGAGATAAAGGTAGATTGACCCTGCTCTCTGAGATAATAGTTTGGAGAGATGGGACACATTGTGAGGAGTCCGACGCACTAAGTATCCGGGGCCATTCATGACACCCATGTTTGCGACTCGCGAGAAGGCAGTGCTAAGGTTAGAGAGGTAAAAGCATATTATTGAGAAAAGCAATATGAAAGGTGATGAATTATATGGAGAAAGAATGTGGAATGAAATTCAAGTTTGGAAAGTACTCCATTTCCCCGGATCATAAAAGCACCACATTGCCAAAAATTGCCCACCTTTTAGCCTTTTACCAATCTACTCCTTCACGAGCTTAAATTAAAGTCTTCTTGATTATCAATGCTTTGTCACGTATGAATTATTTGTGCATAACCCTCCTTTTGTGAGTAGATGTTGCTTTTACATATTTGCACATGCATGAATTTGTGACACTAGTACCTTTTCGAGGATGGTAATCGATTGCAGGGTTATATAAGAATGAATCTAAGATGTTGAGAGTATTGAATTCTTCCCCTGAATGACAAGTAAAAGTATTGCTTGAGGACAAGCAAGCTTAAGTATGGGTTGTTTGTTGTGAGCGGAATCTTCCATGTTTTACAGTAACTTTTATACCGATTTCTGTATACATTGCATTCATTTGGGTTTAGATAGTACAGAATCTATGTAGTTTATGTTTATTTGCCAAATTATGGAATCTACACCAGTTTCTGTTTAATTCGCAGAAATCAAGGTGTTTTACAGCAATTCTACAGAAGGTCGGAAAAGCTCGGAAAACCACTACAGAAGTCCAAGGTCAAAACAGCGGAACCAATCTGAGAGTCAAGGCTACTCGATCTCGAGTAGGCCTACTCGACCTAGACGAGCTTGTCCGAGCATCACCTTGTCGAGCAGAGATGGTCTAGCAAGACAGACCAACCCAAGCTCCGGACCCAACTCGACCTCGAGGAGCCTTTGTAGAGGTCGACGAAGCCCAGAGTCAGGATCCGGAACCCATCGAGGAGAGTCGCTCGAGAAACCCTAGTCGGCAAACCACCTTACTCGAAGTCGACTAGGGCTTGTCGAGATCGACGAGCGCCTGAGTCCTTGTCCGTGCCAGTCGACTAGACCTACCCGAGCAGACCCAGTCGACAAGCCCAACCTACTCGACATCGACGAGGAGTGGTCTAGGTCGACGAGACCAGTGACCATGTCCGAGCCACATCGAGCAGAGAAGCCAGCCAAAGTCCAGTCGACGACGAATCCTTGTCGAGGTCGAGGAAGACTTGTCGAGGTCGAGTAGAAGCCGTGTCCAGGAACTTCTCGACGTAGCCTTGTCCGAGTAGAGTTGGAGTTGCTTGGGCACGAAGGCGGAAGATTCTATCCTATTACATCATGTTCTATCAAAGGAGACAAGATCTATCAACATCATGAAGACTTACCACATTAGTTTTATCTTTTCCCTTATGGATTTAATTCCATTAAACAATTTATTTATCTTTACAGCAAGTAGATATAATTTTAGATATAGATAGATATCTTCTTTCCTAGATTAGCTAAGGAATGAAGGCTATAAATAAAGCCCATGGGGATGGTTTTTCAAGAATTCGAAATTTCGGAGATCATTCAAGCAAGGAAGTAGTTAGTTCCATTCAGAGTAGTTAGGAGTTTGAGGTTTTTAAGGTTTTGTCTTACAGCGAAAGTTGATTGCCAGGATTGTAAAGGCTTTGAATTTAGTTTATTGCAAGTTATTTCTTTCAAATCAATGATGTCTGCAATTGCGATGAGGCGTGAGTAGTCCACCCACTTCTGGGGCTGGGGTGAGCCCAACGGTGGCCATGTGAGACGATGCGATAAAGGTCAGATTTTTATGCGATTTATCTTCTATCCCTAAGTGCATGATTCTTTTGCGAGAGTTGAAGGTGATCCTTGTTTGTGTTATTGAAGCGAAAGTGATCTTAATGCAACTTGGATTAATTATGTGAAAAAGGGTTAGTAACAATTAGGGTTTATGCGAGAGCCTCTATATGCCTAATTGTTAATAACGAAAGTTATTTGATGGAAAGCATGATCTTTTATGCCTTTATGTGTTGTTTTGCATGGTTATCGTTGTGGTGTTGAAACCCTAGACTTGGAGGTCCTTTTATATATTGAGTTTAATTTCTGTCAAACAGCTGAGTTTGGGTTTTGAGCAATTGCAATTTAATTTCCTTTAAATTTCTGCCCTGGTCGACATAGAGTAGAGTTTCGTCGATCTCGAGTTGGCCTTAGTCGAGATCGAGTAGGTCCAGTCTAGGTCGAGTTGAAGTTTCTGTCTCTTGTCGATTTTCAAGTTTCTGTCTTTACCTTTCTACGTCGAAGTCGAGTACCTCTGGTCGAGGTCGAGTTGCCCTTGCCGGGATTTCTTGTCTGCTGTGATTGTCGACTTGCTGTTGTCGATTGCCGTGGTCGATCTCGAGTAGGAGTTTGTCGAGATCGACGAGACTGTTACTTTGCTTTTAGTTTCGGTTGCTTTCGTCTTTGCTTTGCTTTTATTTCTGTCTTTAGTTTGTTTATTTGCCTTTGTTTTAGTTGCCCTTGCCGGGATTATTTGTTTCTATTTTATTTCTGCTTCTGCTTGTGTTTCTGTGCTGTTCTGCCGCTGTTGTGAGAATCTGATAGCTACCTGAGAACTGCTGATGTGCTTCCTCGTGGATTCGATCCTGACTTTTCTCTTACTACAACGGGAGGAAGTCTTGTAATTATTTGCTGAGAGAGGGGAGTCGTTCTAAACCATATTTTATTTGATATCTATTTCAATACTTGACCAACTCCTGCAACAACAGATATCGAGGAAACATCCAGTCGATATGTGTCCTGAAGGCCAACATCGAGTTGCTGAGCGGAAGATGAGAAAACCGCTACTGGATATCGAGGAATCCTATTCGATATCGAGGAAATCTCAGTGGCCGACGCCGAGGAGTCCGGGAATCTTGATAAGTTTCTATCCCGAGTCCAATGGTGATATTTTTTAGATGAAATTCTATCAAGATCTATCAAGTGCCATCAAATCAAAGGGAGAAGATATTTTATCCACATTAGATATAGCCGTAGTTGATTTATCTCTTTTATTCCGTTATTTAATCTTTAAGTAAGTAGATAAATAGATATAGATATAGATAGACTTTCTTACCTTGATTAGCAAGGATTGGAAGCCTATAAATAAAGCCCTAGGGGCTGGATTTTATTCATTCAATTTCAGAGAGAACACAAGTAGAGAGAGAATGAGAAGATATTGTAAGTTTGGTTGAGTTTATTAATGCAAGTTAGTTCTTTTTCATCAAAGATGTCTGCGATTGCGATGAAGAGTGAGTAGTCCACCCACTTCTGAGGTCGGGGTAAGTCCGACGGTAGCCATGTGAGGTGATGCGGTAAAGGTACGATCTTTTTATGCAATTCGTCTTCTATCCCTGAAAGCATGATTCTTTTGCGAAAGTTGAAGGTGATCCTTGTTTGTGTTATTGAAGCGAAAGTGATCTTAATATAACTTGGATTAATTATGTGAAAAGGGTTAGTAACAATTAGGGTTTATGCGAAAGCCTCTATATTCCTATTTGTTAATAACGAAAGTTATTTGATGAAAAGCATGATCTTTTATGCCTTTATGTATTACTTTCCATGGTTATCGTTGTGGTATTGATACCATGATCATGAAAGTCTTTAGTTTATTGACTTATTTCATCAAAATCCGTGTTCTGTGTTCGAAAAGGTTACAATTTAAAGTTTCTGTGTTTACTCAACGTCGGGAAGTTTTTGTCGATATCGAGCAAGTCTTGTCGATATCGAGGAAGGGTTGTCGACATCGAGTTGTCTGCTTTGATTTCTGTTTCTGTTCGTCGTTTTTGGCTACCGTTGGTTGATATTTCTTGTTATTTCTGTGTTTAATTTATTTTCCGCTGTTCTTTGTTATTTCTGTCTGTCTGTCTAATATTCTGTATGTGAGATTTGCTGCTACCTGACATCCGCTGACGTGCTTCCTCGAGGATCGATCCTGACTTCCCACTGCTACATCTGGAGGAGGTCTTGTAATCATTTGCAAGGGACGGAATCTGGTTTGCTTTACTTTACTTATATTTTGAATTGCAAGTCTCGATTTCCTCCCACAACAGTGTTCTTGCATGTTATCACTATACATCGATTGCCACTATCGACATCGACTGGATCTCAGTCTACGTGGAGTGACTTCTGGTCGACATCAGAGGGCTGTTTTCGAAACTAGATCGGAGAGCACTGACACAGTTCCTCGACGATCGATCCTGACTCCTACCACTACAGCGGAAGGAAGTCTTGTAATTTTATTTGCGCGGATAAGGGGTTGGTTTGCTTTTATATTTATATTTGTTTAATCCATTCTTCCTCCTATCAAATTTTGGCGTCGTTGTTGGGGAAGCCATCAATCGCGCCCTTTTTAGTCTCTTTTACGCTCTTTTCTTTTAGAGCTGTTTTTGTAGGTGTATGCGACGCGCTGATCGCATACCAGAGTTTAAACCCTTAGTGGAACCGGAACGCTTCTTTTGTCTACATGAAATGCTAAAGAAGGTCATGTGTAACCAACAAGAAACGGTTCTTACTATGAAGCAGGAGCTTGAGAAGCTCCGCAAGTAGGTAGAGGATCTCAACACTAGGCAGACAGAATACAATCAGAAGAAAGTTGAGTAGGATAGAAAGCAACAAAGGTGGGAGGCAAGGGTGGATCGCGACGCCCAAACTAGAAGGGAACTTAAGGAGCGACTACAACACATCCCTCAGAATGCGAAAGAATACATGCACCCTACTCTAGCAGTGCCAAAATCTCCTATTGTTCTTCCTCGCATTTCTTTTGTGATTAAAACTAGTTTTATTTATGAAATTAGGAGAAATACTGATGAGGGAAAACCTAAAATGCCCTATGGATCATATCACTACAAACTTAGACTTATGCGAAACTATTGCCGATGGCCTTAATATTGAGTATGTAAAACAAAACGCCTTCCGTCTCGCTTGCAGGCAAGGCTTTACAATGGATGGAGGGTTTGACCCCACAATCCATCCCCACGTGGGGAGAACTCAAGGACTTGTTTCATAACAAGTTCTTTCCACAAGCAAAGACGGCGCAACTCAGACAAAAGATCATGGCTGCTTTCAAGTAAAAGCCATGGGAGACACTTGCACAAGTCTGGGAACACTACAAACGCCTGTTGAAATCTTGCCCTATGCATGGGCAGCCGCCATATGTCATCCAGGTAATCATCTACAACTTCCTAGACGTGTCTACAAAGGAGCGGATCAACACCTACATCTCTTATAGGTAACTTGAGTACACACCACAACATGCTTGGGATACCCTTGAGATGTTAGTTGAGTTCGACAATACTTATGGGACTCCTGAGGCTTCCGACGCAAGGTTTGTCCCATCTATGCCACACTACGAGCCATCCAAGGAGATTGATCCTGACGTGAGGGAGCAATTCATAAAGGACCAAGTACGGCGGTTACAAAATCAAGTCAAGTTCCTCACCAATAACCAACCTTGTTTGAAGTGTGGGTCTGTCAGTTACAACACCACCGCCTGCCCACATTCTGAGGAAGTCAAGTTTGCGGAGACGCCTGAGGAAGCATGCTACATGGGGGGGTCCTAACTATGGAGGACATCAGCAGAATTGGGAATACCTTCAAACCCAATACCAAAGGGATCCCCCACCATACAAAGCTCCTGGATACCCTGAGAGGGAGTCAAAGAAGAACGACTTGCAGCTTGTTCTTAATGAGATGAGAAGGAATCACGATGAATATAAAAAAGCCAACAATTCCATCCACACTCATCTGTACAACATCAACTGGCGACTTGGGGCGATCGATGTCTAGAGGAAGAACAGCGAGACCCAAATGGGTCAATTGGCTGCACAAACTCCCAGACCGTCCGGATCACTCCCCGGGCAACCTGAGTCCAACCCCAAGGGAAAATCTATTGGACACGTGGCTACTGTACCTCTAAGGAGTGGGCGTCAATTACAAACGCCCAATCACCCTCCGGAAGACGAGGCTACTATAGTTCCAGTCGACATTGACTCAACCTCACTCGATATTGATTCCCCTATAGTCGATGTCGAGTCACCAGCTCAGCCACCCTAGAAGTCGGCCTCTCCACTCGGCATCGACCCTACACTAGTCAACGTCGAGTCAACCCACTCGATGATGTAGGAGGAAATCAAGTTCAATAAATATAAATATAAATTAAACCGAGTTCTAGCCTGCACAAATAAATTCAAGACTTCCTTCCGTTGTAGTGGAAGGGACTCAGGTTCAATCCACGAGGAAGCGGGTTAGCGGATCCAAGATAGCTCACGTTCACGTCGGATTTGGACTCAGAGAAGTAACTCGATATCTACCACATGGGAGTCGATATCAACCAATTTTAATTGATTTCTCGCAGCTTTGGAGAGGAGTCGATATCGACTTGATGGACTCGATATCGACCTATGGGAGTCGATTCCGAGTTGGCATGTCGATTCCTACCTGTAACCTGCAGAGAACAAAAGTAGAAGTCGATTTCGAGCAGGGCAACTCGATATCGGTCAGTCAGTACCCGATATCGACTGGCTCAGAATACCACCAGTCGATCAGAAGACTCGATTTTGACTCAAAGAAGTCAATTTCGAGTGCCTTGCAGTAACATGTTTTGTCGACAAAAGGGGTCGAAGATCGAAGGATTGAGAAGAATGATGAATAGAAATAACTTGGGTTGAATAACAATTGTAGATAATATATGAAAGAAAACTTCCAAGACCGGGGCTTACCACAACGACGACCATGCAAGAGAATCAATATACTCGCAAAAGGTAGAAACTTTATCGACAAAGGAAAATGCTTTCACCAAATCCAGCAAGTAAGAATATAAACCTTTCGATCAATATCCCTAATTGCGTCTATCCCTTTTCATAATTAGAATTTGTAAACTTCCGAATATAAACCATAATTATTAACCAAGTTTCACAACATGAGTTCCTTAATTTCACAATTAAAGATTATGCACAAAGGGTAGAACAAGATAAAGTACCTTTCTTTAGCGACTCATCAATCCACCGACATGGCTAACATCGGGTTTACCCCGACCCTAGAAGTAGGGCGACTACTCACTCATCACAATCGAACACATAATTGATGAAAGGAAATAACTTTGCATTAAACAAAATTCAAAACCTTTACGATCCCGACACTCCAACTTTCGCAGAATGCCAAAACCCTAAAAGCCTTGAAAACCTAAAACTGTATAGGAAGTGTTTTCTCTGAAAATTGAATGACTAACTACTGGCTCCTAGGGCTTTATTTATAGACCCAAATCCTTACTACCCAAGGAGGGGAATTCTATTTTTATCTCTATCTAGCTATTTGACAAAACTTTAGATAAATGTAAAATAAATCCAACTATGTAAAATAAATGAATCTGAAAGGGTAATTAAATGTTCAACCCTTAGGATAGAAAGTAGATAAATGGAAAAAATATCTCAAGTCTTCATGTGCAAGGCATCTTCACTCAGAATCTATCACCACTCGAAATCAGAGTAGGACTCGAAATCTTCACTCGGAATCAACGCCGGACTCGGAATGGAGGGTAGTCGATATCGACTAACATACGTCGATATCGACCCGTATGGTCGGTTCCGAGTTGCTTTTACACTCGATGTCGGCTCGGATTTTAGATTTCGGGTGGCTCTAACTTGATATTGGACTAGGCAATGTCGATATCGAGTCAAATTCACTTTCTGTCGTCGAGACAGTGTTGTGTCGAGTCTGAATGCCTGATTTTGACCTGCCTCCACTCGATATCGACAGAGTTGGGTCGATATCGAGTCCTTTTCAACTTCATCTGTTGTGCTCAGCTTTGCTCGATGTCAGGTGTTCTTCCGTCGATGTTGAGTCCTTCAATAGACATCAAGTGCATTTCTAGTGGTTCTGGGTTTTGCTTCGAATTAGCTCCAAATTATGCAATATTAAACATAAACTTGTTTAGACCTCTATTTTTTGCAAATAAGTATAAACTACAAAAATTCACTACATTCCCAACCCAGAATATATAAAATGATAGAATAAGGAGCTAAAATAAGTACAAAAACATGTTGTAAAGCATGGACATCAAATTACCCCATACTTAAGCTTGCTTATCCCCAAGCAATGACTTGTATGGTCACTCAGAGAAAACCTGCAAAAACTCTCAACATAGTGAATTCATTTTCATATTACCTATTACACTCAATTGCCATCCTCGAAAATGTACTAATGCCTTCAAATTCGTGCCTGTGAATGAAAAGCAACATCTCACACAAAAGGAGGTTATGAAAACAGTTTTTCCCTGCGACAGAGCATCAATAATCAAGAGGATTTTATTTAAGCTAAAAAAGGAGTAGAATGGTAAAATGCTAAAGGCGGGATATATTTGGCCATGTGGTGCTAATAATCCGAGAAATGAAGTACTTTCCAAACTTGGATACCACATTCCTTCACTAGTACCAATTTTCAATTATATCACATAACCCTAATATCACGGACCTAATATATCCGTGATATTAGGCCTTTTTAAGCCGGTAAAATAAAATTTTAATAGGTAAAGACCTAATATCACGGATTTCAGCAAAAAAAACTGGAATATTAGGCGTAGATTCTAAAATGTAATAAAATCAAATATTACGGGGGAAAAATGTGAAACACGCCCGGGATATTAGATGTAATATCCCCTCTAATATCCCGGAATAATATCCCGGATTGAAAAAAAAGGGATATTTGGGTGATATTTTATAATTTCTGATTTTTTACCCAGGGTTTCTCTCGCGTCTTGTGTGCATCGTTCTCTCTCGTCCCTACAGACACCACACCGTCCTCTCTCTCCTATCTCGCCGTCCTCGACTCTCTCTCTCTCTCATCTCGCCGTCCTCGCCTCTCTCGTTGTGTCAACTTCCGGTGTCGTCCCTCAATTCGCCGTCCTCCACAACAGTGGGTCTGGTGTCGACTCTCTCTCTCTCGACGTCCTCTCGACTCTCTCTCGTCTAGCCGTCCTCCGACCTGCAATCCCCTGCAACAGTGGCTCTGGTGTCGTCCCTCCATTCGCCAGCTCCGCCAGATCTGGTTGTGCAAATCTCCAGTTAGGGTTTTAATTTGGTAAGTACATCTCGAATTCAATCTATAGTTAGGGTTTTGTCGGTTCTTGAATTCAATGCCTAGTTAGGCTAAAATAACTCCCTATTTTCTTCTTCAAGCTTCTGCCAAACTAAAATGTCTGTCTATTTAATCCGGCCGACTCTAAAATTGGGGTATATGGACTGCAGTTTCTGGATTGAGGGGAGAGAGAGTAGGGATGGAGTTGAGATTTGAACTGGATTGGGATTTCATAGCAGCCGTTTAGCCGCCATTGAGATTTGCCTATGCGACTGTGTTGAGCCTGTGAGAGCGACTGTTGAGTTTGTGAGCC
The DNA here is from genome assembly GCA_037127255.1 of Persicaria tinctoria. Taxonomy (NCBI): domain Eukaryota; kingdom Viridiplantae; phylum Streptophyta; class Magnoliopsida; order Caryophyllales; family Polygonaceae; genus Persicaria; species Persicaria tinctoria. The sequence goes on from JBANSL010000006.1 coordinate 73,943,191, forward strand.
GGGGACTTTGCTAGTTTGCTGAATGCATATTCCAAAATTGATAATGATGTTTGTGATTGTTTGGTGTACAAGCTTTTGGTTGCTGGCTATGAATGTAGTACTCATTGTGATTGTTACTTTTCACGGAAGGAACTTTCCGAGGGTAGTGTCATCCAAAGGCAACTTCTTTGCTCAGGTCCGGATCTTGTGCTAAATAAGGTTAGGATTTGTTCTTACATTTTTTAATGTGATTATTTCATTTGTAGAAATGTTACAGTTTCCATCAAAGTGAACTATTGAAATAGGAACCGTCTAAAATCTCCAAGTTAAGCTACAGATTTGAACTTCAGTTTGCACCAGAAAGAGATACACACACATATATTTTCTATATATATGCTAATAATTTACCCCCTACAATCTCCAAGCTAGCCCACAAAACCATATATAAAGGAACTGAAAATATAAACAGTCAAAATTTAACATTTCTAAATCGTATATTTTGTACTTATTATTAATAGAAAAACCTTCCCACTTGTGTGCATTTTAGTGATGTCTTGGATGTTGCTGCATATATATAAAACCTTCCCACTTGTGTGCATTGTCATCCCTAATTGCCGGACTCCTTGCAGCCAGATTATTACATCATTTCGGCTCTCTCAAGCGCTTCTACTAGAATCCTCAAATCGCAGTTACTTGAATCGCAGCTACTTGAATCCGCTCTCTCAATCACAGCTACTTGAATCCGCTCTCTCAATCGCAACTACTTGAATCCTCATCTCGGATCTCTCAATCGCTTCTACTTGAATCCTGCGGCCTTTTACTTGAGAGATAATCTCAAATCGCAGCCAGATCGACTTGAATCCTCAAATCGCCTTCTCTCACTGTTCATCTCACTCGTCTCTGTTCGCCTCCGTGGCCATCTCGCCTCTCTCTGTTCGCCTCCTCTGTGGTCCCTGTTTGCCACCCTCTGTCGTCTCTTGTGTCCCTCTGTGGTCTTTATTCGCGTCTAGTCTTGTCTCTATTGTCGCATCCATCTCTGGTCGCATTTGTAATCAGCCCTAGGTAAGTTCACATCTCCACTTTGAAGCAGTTGGACATTCACTTCGTTGTTCTGTTAATTTAGAGATTAGGAAAATGCTTGATTTGGTTTTACTGTGAAAGGTAGTGGTATAAAGCTTGATTTGGCTTTACTGTGAAAGGTAGTGTTCTAAGGCTTGTTTTGCTTTACTGTGAAAGGTAGTGTTATAAGGTTTGATAGATAGATTGATTAAATATTGGAAAATAAATTTTAATTTGCTGATGAGATTTTTTTAATGTACTGCCAACTGAGTTTAAGTCATTCTCCATGTTATCTTTGTGGACGAATTTGGACAATTGAGAGTTTGCAATAGAACCAAATGCACAAAAAAAAAAGTTGTATATTTTCCCCGATTAATTAGCTTGAGATTGAGTACTATGTTCTTATGAATTGTGTAGGCATCTTCTTTCTCAATTTTACATATTTAATTAAGAATGTCATGTTGTATGTATTTTCAGGAATCGGAAAGAGAGTTCTTTACTAAAGTAGAGACTTTGAGACCACAATTGGTATGTTTTTTACTTGTGTATCCGACCCCTACCTAAATATATTAAAATAACATTGATGAATATATAAACTTTTGGTATGTTTCATGAAATATGATTTCTGAAAAAGTTTATGAACATCCTGGTTGTTGATTCTAAAACATGCTAGTTGCTGATTTTAAAACCTTCCTACTTGTGTGCATTTTCATGTTGTCTTGGATGTTGCTGTGTTATATTATGAGATGAGCTTATGATAATTTGCCTTGGATTTTGGTTTCATGCTATCTTGGATTTTGATTCTTGTTTATAGTTTGCTTTGCCTATGTTATGAGATGCACTTATTTTATTTTGATGATTGACACTATAATCTTGGACATATCTACTCGTTGATGGCACAATACATTTTTTCCTGTCACTTGGCCTCTTTAATGCCATTCTTGCATTTTTATGCTAAATATTCCCTCAATTCAGTTTCTGTACTTGTCATACTGATCAATGGAGTATTATCTAATGTCACTTGCTATTATATAGGTCTTATATTTCTAATTGTTATAAATCAACGAGAATTTTTTTTCCAGGTGCCTTCATTTCTGATTGGCAAACTTTACACCCAAGTGTTCTCTTTCGTTAATGTACACTTGTTTAACAGGTTTGGACCAAAGATTGTTATTTTCTTACCCCTCGTTCTCAACACTGCCGGTAATCTTATTTTATATGGGTTTCTTTGTTTATCTGCTTGCTACTTCAGCCTTCTATTGTGAAGGGAGTACTGCTCTTTTAGCAATGCCGAATATGTCAAAGCAGGCCTTGGTGAACTAGAACATTGGTGCTATGATGCTACAGAAGAAGTATGCTTACCAATTTCTTTATTACTTGTATTTTCACTAATTATTGTTTTGCCTTTTGTTCTTATCCAAATGTTATCATGGCAGCTTGTAGGTCCCTCTTGTGAGAAACACCAGCAAAATAGACAGGCTATAGGTTTTCTGGTAAGCATTAAACTATTTACTCTCTATGTCCCTCTTGGGAGGAACTTAAGCATATTAGACAAGCTATAGGTTTTGGGCTAAGAGAAAAATAGTATCACATGAAGCATCATCTTAGAGAGACAAAATACAGATTTTATGTTTTAATTCAATTTATTGATCTCTCTTCAATATTTTCTTTGATTTAGGTCATACATCAAAAGCCACATAAAACGCTTGATGAAGTTAGCCATTACCGTTGTCCTGTAAGTTTTTAGCTGGAAGATTCTTCATTATGCATTATCATTTGGATCTATTTCCTTGCTATGAACTGTTTCCATTATTAGAAAAGGAACGAACAGCTGAAGGTAGAAAAGAATTAACAACTGAGTTTTTCTATTTTCTGGGAATATGTAACTAGCTGTATTTTATCATAATATTCCCTTTATTGAGTAATGTTTATGCCTATTTTAATTACGTTGTATTTTAACTTGAATTTTTTTTTGCTGTAGGACATTAAAGCTCCCATCTTGTAAAGTAAAATATGTTAATCAATCTCTGCTATGTGCTGTTCTGTTTTTGTTTTAAGGAACTTCATCCTTGATGCACATTAGAAGGTAATATCTAGTATCTACTGCTGCGATGAGATACTTGAGTTAACATTCCTTGAAAAATTTACCTGCAATTCACATTGTAAAGTATAATATGTTAATCCTTATCATGTCTTTTTCCTTCAAGGTCCAATCTGTTCGGGGTTGAGACTTGGTGTATTGAGGCTCCAACTCTTGCTTAGATGCGATAATCAAGATCTAGCCGTCAAGTATAGCTTCAAGCACACATGGCCACTAAAAGCATTTCGTCACTTGAGCTTGAAGTGAAGGTATCTTCTACTTGGTGTAAATCATGTGGTCATGTTATGTGTAGCCAAAATACTATTCTGTATGTGTGCTCGAATTTGAGTTTGTTGTTCAAAATACCAACACATGGCTGCTAGAAAACAATCGTCTTCTATTTCTCATGTCTCAGATACTTGTAGAGTTTCATTCTTATTTTTGTGATTTTTTGATCTGCTAGTGAAAGCTATATAAATGCACAAGAGAGATTTGATCGATTGAAAAAAAAGGAACTTTATAGCCCAGACCTTGTTGTCGGGCTGTAAAGTCAATTTTTTTGTTCTTTAATGGACCTTTATAGCCCGGGTCAAATATAACCAGGCTGTAAAGTCACTTTTTTTTTTAATAAAAAAGACCCTAATATCACGGGCGTGTCAAATGGGAGATCCGTGATATTAGGGTGTAATATGAAAAATACCACGGTCTAATATCACGGGCGTGTCCAATGAGATATCCGTGATATTAGAGTGGCTTATCTAATAGCCCACTGACGTGAAGCCCGGGCGTGTCTTTTATCATATCCGTGATATTAGGCTCGAAATATCCGTGATATTAGGCCTAATTTGTACTAGTGCTTCTTCATAAGATTTCTCACCTTTCACTCTTCGCTCAAGGCTTTTTTCACTACCTTCTCGCGAGTCGCAAACATGGGTGTCATGAATGGCCCCGGATACTTAGTGCTTCGGACTCCTCACCTTGGTGTCCCATCTTGCGGAACTAACATCTCAACGCAGGCAGGGTCGATCTACCTTTATCTCCTGAGGTGACCAGAATTTTTTTCGCTCGTTAAATTTTCCATAAACTTTCAATTTCCTGCCAAACTCCAATAATAATAATAACAACAACACAAACGCTATAATATCTCCAAAAATAATTTCCATTCTCAACATAATCCCCGAATAAGGAAATAAGGTAAATAATAGATAACGTATGATGTAGTGCAAATGTCGATGACTCATGGTGACATTGAGGACAACTTGAAGGTGCCATTTGATGGTCCTATCATTTGTGCTAGGTCCAAGAGGATTCAAGATGCTACCAAGGCACTTCTCATTCATTACCAAGGAACTATAGAACAAGGATTCATGCCACCATGGATCACTTTGCTCAGGACTAGACTACCAGCACATGAGGTGAGCTTGAGACCACACACGAAACTCTAGAAGACTCGACAACGTCAAGGATAAGTCAATGTAAAGTGCAGGAGGGGTCGATGTTGAGCCCTAGGGAGTCGATATCGAGTGTGCTAGGGGTGGGCCGGTTCTCTTTTAATTAATTGGAACATTATTTTTATTATAATTGTTATTTTATGCAATTAGGAAAATAAAGGTGGGAAAGAAAATATCTATAGGGTTTTTCCTTAACCACTAAGTTATGTTTTATCTATCTTTTATCTAGGATTTATCTCGTTTAATTATTATTTTATCTAGCCTAATTCTATCCTTTGCAAGGAGGAATTGGCATTGCTTTATTATTTAAACACATATTCTACATTCAATAAAACTTAGATTGGAAATTATATTGAAGAAACCTTTTTGGATAAAAAGGTTTTTCAATCCTCCAATCCAAACTTTTGCATTCAAATTGATGTTCTTGTTGATTCATCCCTCAAAGATCCAAACCCTAAAACCCAAACACAAACCCCATCACAAAGTAGAACCCTAAACCGGAAAATTGTCGCTAAAACAGAGGCTCCGTCGCAGCGCACAGGGAGTGCCGTCGCGATCTCACTCGCACCCACTCAGGCGGCGGCCGCTGCCAGCCCTGCTGTGGTTGCGACACGTCTCGTTGCCAGGCGCCGCTTCATCCGCTGCGTCTCACGCGGCTTTCGTCGCTGCTGCTTCTCCCCGTCGATGTTTCCTTATTACTTGTGATATTTTCCAAGTGTTTTTTGTCGCTATTTATTCCTTCACTTATAATTGTTTGAACTTGTTCCAAATCAGGACAAATCAATAAATATTGCAAGATTAGGGCAAGTATACGAAGTTGCTCTTGATTTTGAGCCCACAAGCGAAGGATCGGGATTCGCAACGTATCAAGTGATATCGGAAGGTAAGGTGTATGCAAGTTATTTACTCTCTTGATTCTTTATTTGGAGTGATTATTTTTCGTGCCTATTTTTCTCAACATACCGCTATTGAAAATTCAAATCTCTATTCAACCCTAAAATTGGCACTTGTTATTTGGGTAATATTCTTGTTTGGATCTAAAATTTGGAAAATATTGAGTTTTTGGTTTGTAAGTCTTAATTTTTATTCCATATTGTTACACATCATGCATATGAATGTGATTCTTGGATTAGTTTTGTCATGAACTTCCACCACTAAAGAACCCTAATTTGCTCATATTGTTAGCCTATTTCCTTCAATTTTGCTTACTTTTATATCATCATAGCTTAGTTTTTATTTTATTTATTTTAATTTTCTGTTGCCTTTATAGTACTACATTACAACGGCAGTAGTAAAAAAAAATCTAGTACAAAAAAAAGAAAAAAAATGAAAAGGCAAGCTTCCTTACTTTGTTAGAGTTAGTAACTCTTGCATCTTGTTAGTTCTTTTCTATCCGCTACTTCGTTTGATGATCTAATTGGTTTGAAGCATCTAAAAGAACCCCTGATTGTGTGATTTTGTGTTGTACCGACATAGGAGCCTTGGTCACACCCATCTCTCTCCGAACCGTGTTGCAACCATCGGATAATAGTTGACGGAGTGTGTGCACTTGATTACCCTTTTGATTGCATTCATCATATTACGCTATTGCTGAAATTTTATTGCATCACATTGTATTTTTTTTTGTTTCTTATCTCTTAGCCGCTTGTTCCTACTTGTTATCCTTGATATCCGAGTTGTGGCTGATTTAATTTGCAATTTGATCATCTTTTGCTGCCTTCAATATTGCATAATTCTGTCCATGGAAAGTTGCTTGAATACGGTGCCTTGTTTTCTCCCCTATTTTATTGCTAAAACCTAACCACGCTTAGAATCAAAGGGGCTTGCATGGCTTGACTGGGATTCTCATAATGTATGGCATATGTGGAGTACCATTCCGGAATGGCTCACCGGAAAGGACTTGTGGATAATAATCATAGGTCCCCAGTTCGAACCCCGGAATGGCCGCTCTTTCTTTACCAATTCAAGGCATATGTGGAGAAATAAGGACAATGTAAGGCTCATATATGGCTTTTGTGATGCAAACAAGTATAGGTATGGCTAGGATTATAAAATGAGCATATATGGAAAATATAAAGTCCTCTATCCTCTTATTGTGCAACATGTCAAAAGCAAGATCAAATTTACCTCACATTTGTGGTTTTCTCAAGAAAAATTCGCACTATATTGAGACTTCCCTTTAATAGGAAATTTTGTGCAATATCCCTAATGAATCCACTCTTGCATTGTCGAGCCTTGCTTTAGCATCAATGACACATTTCTTTGAAAATTTTACAAGCTTTGGGAGATGTCTCATAAAACAAACATTGGGTTAAGCAATTATGCATATCGAAACGAAAAATTTACCTAAAGTTCACCATGTATAAGCAAAATCAAGAATATATGTATATAATTATAAAATGAGCTTTTCCCTCACCCCATACTTAGAATATACAGTGTCCCCACTGTATAAATCAATATAAAACAAGGGGAAAGGAAGGAGCTCACTGAATAACGCGTTTTAGACTCGAAATCAGGCTGTAGTCGATCGTCAGGAGTCGATATCGAGTGGAATGACTCGATATCGATTGTAATCCGTCAAATCCAAAGTGCATGCATATGGTCTAAATCAGATGGTCTGGTCCATATCGACTGAAAAACTCGATATCGAGTCTATGCAGTCGATATCAACTCACCTCGTCTTCTCTGTTCTTGGTCGATATCGAGTAGTATGACTCGATATCGATGAGCTTCGCTCAAAATTCCCACTCGATTACATTTTTCGACATGTCTAAAAGCAACAACAAAATACCTTGCATGAGGTAAAAGAGACATGTGAAATATAAAGTAAAGAAATAAAAATAGCGGGATGCCTCCCGTAAGCGCTAGGGTTTAAGTCGCTAGGTCGATATACTTTTCTCATTAGTTCAGCGCCAGGGTGGCGCGAATCTCTTCCTCAGGGTCGTCCTTGTCATATTACTTCTTGACTCTCTGCCCATTTACCTTAAAGGTGGTGCCATCATTTGCAAACAACTCCACTGCTCCATGGGGGAAGATATGTTGAACCTCGAAGGGTCTGCTCCATGGTGTGCTTAACTTCCATGGAGACAAACGCAATCTAGAGTTGTATAATAAAACTTTATCACCTACCTCATATGTTTTGGGCATTAGGTTCCTATCGTGCCATCTTTTTGTGCGCTCCTTGTAGATTTTGGCATTCTCATATGCCTTTAAGCGCAACTCCTCAAGTTTCTATAAGTCAATAAAGTGTTTCTTATCTGCCTCGTCGAGATCCATGTTGAGTTCCTTAACGGCCCAAATCGCCTTATGCTATAATTCGACGGGCAAATGGCATGACTTGCCATAAACCAGGTTGTAGGGAGTTGTCCGCAGTGGTGTCTTATAGGTGGTTCGATAGGCCCAGAGTGTGTCGTCCAGCTTAGATGACCTAGACTGTTTTCTCTAGGATGGCTTTGATTTAAGGATTAGAAACCTCCACTTGGTCACTAGTTTGGGGATAATAGGGTGTTGCAATCCTATGTGTCACCCATACTTAGCCAAAAGAGATTCAAAGCCTCTCTTGATGAAATGTGAGGCACCATCTGAAATAAGAACTCTAGGAACACCAAAGCGAGGAAATATGTTAGTTTTAATAAACTTTGAAACTACCTTAGCGTCGTTGGTCCTAGTTCCCACAACTTTAACCCATTTAGAGACATAGTCGACCGCCACAAGGATGTATTTGTAGGGGCATGAAGCAGGGAATGGTCCCATAAAGTCAATACCCCACACATAAAAAAGCTCTACCCCAAGGATCCTTGTGAGCGGCGTCTCATTCTCCCAAGTAATGTTGCCCGCTCGTAGGCATTCATTGCACAATGTGACATAAGCCTGCACATCCCTAAAAAGGTTAGGCCAATAAAAACCACATTGAAGTACCTTTGCTGCACTTTTGAAACCTTTGGCATGTCCGCATGTAGGGACGAATGGCGAATGACACTTTCTACTTCCTCCTCCGGGACACAACGCCGAAAGATATGGTCCTTCCCCTGCTTGAGCAAGTAGGGTTCATCCCAATAGTATTGCTTGATGTCGTGGAGAAACTTCTTCTTAACCTGCTATGTTAGTCCTCACGGGATCTTGTTTCCTACAAGATAGTTAGCGAAATTCGCATACCAAGGAACCCTTTCTCCCTTTATAGCATAAAATTCATGAATAGGACTAGAGGGAGGGGTAAAGAAGAAATCCTCACCGGAATCCTTGCAAACCAACTCACTTGTGATGTTATTGGAGCCCACTCGATATTGAGTAGAACTGGTCAATATCGACTTAGTAGCGTTGGGTTGTTGTGAACTCGATGTCTGGTGGAGTTTCGAGTGGTCATGTGTCTATATCGGCTGGGGGTCATTTGATATCGACTGGTCTTCGATGCTCTATTCTGCAATCGACTTTTGGTGCAATCGACTTTTGGTGGTCTTCGACACTCTATTCTGCAATCTACAGTGAAATAATAGGAATTAGCTTGTACTTACCTACAAGGAATTATTGTGCTTCTATCTTTAACAAGTGTTTGTCGGGGAGAGAATCATCGATAGGCGCGGCGTCTTGGGATTCTTCTAGTATGTCCTTGGGAAACCTAGAGAGATGATCAGCTACCGAGTTCTCCGTGACTTTCTTGTCCTTGAGTTCGACGTTGAACTCTTGGAGTAAGAGTACCCACCGTAGGAGTCTAGGTTTGGCATTCTTCTTCTCCATCAAGTACCTAAGAGCTACATGGTCAATGTGCACAATAACCTTAGATCCCACTAAATAAGAGCGGAATTTTTCAAAAGCAAAGACCACAACAAAGAATTCTTTCTTCGTTGTGGTGTACTTAGCCTGAACCACATCAAGAGTCTTGCTTGCATAGTAGATGGCGTGAAGCTTCTTGTCCTTCTGCTGTCCTATGACTGCTCCTATGGCGTAATCGTTGGCACGCACATCATTTCAAATGGTAGCGACCAATCCGACGATTGAATGATTGGGGCGGAGATGAGAGCTTCCTTTAACCTGTTAAAGGCTTCAAGACATTCGCTAGAAAATTCAAACTTGACATCTTTAATAAGAAGGTTAGTAAAAGGTTTGGTAGTTTTAGAAAAATATTGAATAAACCTCCTATAAAAACCTGCGTGACTTAGGAAGCTTCTTATCTCCTTTATTGATGAATGTGGGGGTGATGTGCGCTTATTTCACCATGTTTTATGTCATCTTTTACTTCAATTTCTGTCCATATTATATATTTTTTCAGTGGGGAAGTATGAGATCTGTGTATTTTATACATTTATTTGCAATATATAGAGATCTACACTAGTTTTTGTTTAATATTATAGAAATCAAGGCATTTTCGGAGTAATTCGGAGAAGCGGAATCCAAGATGGAAATTCACTAGACGTCTATTGCAGAGTCACTCAATGTCTACCAAGTGACTCGACGTTGAGTGGAAGTTGGAGGCATCATATCGAGCAGAAGAAAGGAGGACACCACACTCGACATTTAAAGTCGACGTCGAGTGCATTACGCGACGTCAAGTAAAGACCTCGACATACACATGTCGAGTGAAGCCAGAGAAGACGATGTTGAGTTGAAGCTGAGCCGATACACAAGATGTGACTTGACGTCGAGTAACCTACTCGATGTCGAGTGCTCCATAGAAGCCAATCCGAGTCAACTTCGAGCTTGAATCCGAGTGTGGGATTTCTTAGCATGGAAGGCACGGGATCTTTTATCAACAAATGAAGACATCTATCCACATTAGTGATTCTCACATTTACTTAGGGGACTTTTAATTATTTTATTTATTTTATTTGGAACATTTTATCTTAAGCAATTAGATCTTTTATCTTAGGAATTAGATAGAATTTGCTCATTTCCTAGATTAGCTAGATGGAGCACTATAAACTGAGATTTTCCATCATCCAAGAACACAAGCAATTGTGTGTACATAGTTAGGCAATTTAGAGACTTAAGAGAGAGAGAGAGAGAGAGAGAGAGAGAGAGAGAGAGAGAGAGAGAGAGAGAGAGAGAGGCCGAGTGGAGGGTCGGGGTGAGCCCGACGGTAGCCACGTAGGGTTATGCATCAAAGGTACGATCTTTATTGCAATTTCATCTTTTATCCCTAATTTGCATGATTCTTCAACGACAATAGCAGGTGATCCTTATTCGTGTTATTGGAGCGAAAGTGATCTTAATATGAATTTGGATTAATCATTAAAAAGTGTAGTAACAATTAGGTTCAAATATCCACCTTAGTTAGCGAAACTCTACATTCTTATGGCATGAACTTGTAAATCTTACGATGAATTTGAATTGCTTAGCCTAATCGCCTTAAAATATTTTCTTATGAAGCATGATTTTGTGATAAAATTGAGCATGTGTGATTGAGCTCGAGTATGACTGAAATTCTACAAAACACAACCCTTGTGATAATATTTTAGCCTTATTGGAACCATTTATAATTCCTTTTGCTTAAATGTGTGATTTACTCTCCTTGTTTTCTACCTCTTGATATTGACTTCATTATCTATTGTGAAGATCGACTCACATGTTTGTTGCTTGCGGAGTTTATGCTTTTATGTTTGAACATTTGTCTTTAGTTGCTTATTGAGAGTTTTGAGTGAAATAACGTGGCAATGGTTGATGCACTTAGTAACCGGGTCTACGCAAGACACCCATCTGTATGATTCTCGCAAAACGGTGTTGAAAACTATCCACTAAGAAAGGAAGCTTGATCATTGAGTATCCGGGTTCATTTATGAAACCCATGTTTGTAACTCGCGTTAAAAAATGTTCAAGTGGACTTTATTCAAGTAAGTTGAGGTGTTGATAGACCGGGGACATTCATGAAACCCATGTTTGCGACACGTGTAAGGAATACACCAAGGCCGAAAGAAACCAAAGATAGAAAGAGGAAAAAAAAAAGAGAAAAAGAAAAAATTATAATAAAAGAAAAAAAAAAGAAAGAGTGAATTCTAGAGCCAAATTGCTTGTCTTTATTGTCTTTTGCAAGTAATGGCATTTCGGTAGAGATTTGATGATATTGTTGTAAATTTCTATGAGTTTAGTGCCTTTTGGATTGAGTTGAGAGTTGCACCTTAAAGCCTAAACACATGAGAGCCGGGGTGAAACACATATTCCTTGTGAGGCTGGATGATTTCTACTTCTATGCTTTGATTGCTAAATACATGCTATGATTTCTATTCACTTGGTCTTGTGTTCATTTAAAATTAATGTTGCTTTTGATTTGGGCTAATGCTTGAAGGAGGAAAGCTTAGGTATAAGTTACTTTTATATTGTTCGCTCGAGGACTAGCGAAACTTAAGTGTGGGGGAGTTTTATATCATGCATTTAGATGGTCATAATAGGTGGCACTTAGCTTCGTTAAGATGCATATCATGCATGGTTTAAGTACAATTTGCATATTTGCTGTTTATGTTGGTGGAGTCGGAATCTACACACGTTTATTGATTATTTCAGGTAACTGTGGATCCGAGGAGGAGACATGGGTTGATGAAGCATTAGATGAGGATGTCTAGTTGATTGGAGAAGGTTAAATGAAGATCTAAAGAGGTCATGAGAAGAAGAAGCGAGCCTAAACGAAGAACAAGTCTGCAGAATTTGTCGCAAAACATACTAAATGAAGAACCATGCGTTGGAAAGCTCTTTCAGAGAGCTAAAACTTTCATGTAGCGGCTTGAATGATGAAGGTCATTTCGCTATCAGTAATGACGCCAGGGGATAAAGGGCAAGAGGTTTTCGTCATCCTTCGACATGCTCTTACAAATCAGGAGATCGAGAAACAAGTAAAAGGGACAAATGAACAGAAACCAAGCAATGCAAGCCCTTTTGATTCTAAGAGTGATTAGGTCTTAGAAATCAATTAGGCAAGAAAACAAGGTACCGTATTCAAGCAACTTTCCCTGGACAAAGAATAATGCAATATTGAAGGTAGCAAGAGATGATCAAATTGCAAAATTAAATCAGCCACAACTCGGATATCAAGGATAGGAACTAAGAAGAAGTGGCTAATATGTAAATAACAAAGATTACAATATGATGCAATAAAAATCAGCAATAGCATAATATAATGAATGCACTCACAAGGGCAATCAAGTGCACACACTCTGTAACCTATTATCTGACGGTTGCAACACGGTTCAAAGAAAGATGGGTGTCACCAAGGCTCCTGTGTTGGCACAACACAAAATCACACAAAAAGGGGTTCTTTGAGATGCTTCAAACCAATTAGAACATCAATTGAAGTAGCTAACGAAAAGAAATAACAAGATGCAAGAGTTACTAACTCAAACAAAGGTAAAGATGAATGCTTTTCTTTTCTTTTGTTTTTTTTGTACTCGGCTTTTTTTAATGCTACTGTCGATGTAAAGGACCTACTATAATGGCGACATAAAATAAAAATAAAAAATAAAAACAAGCTACGATGATCTAAAAGTAAGCGGAATTAAAGGAAATATGCTAAAAATATGGAAAAGAAGGGTTCTTTAGTGGTGCAAGTACATGACAATACTTAATCCAAAAATCACATTCATAGGCATGATATATAGCAACATGGAATAAAAAATCAAAAATTGCACACCAAAAACTCAATATTTTCCAAATTGTAGATCCAAACAAGAAAATTACCCAAATAACAGTGCCAAATTTTAGGGATGAATAAAGATTTGAATTTTATGCAGCAGTATGGTGAGAAAAATAGGCACGAAAAATAATCACTCAAATAAAAGAATCAAGAGAGTAAAGAACTTGCATACACCTGAGAATCCGATACCACTTGATACGTTGCGAATTCCGATCCTTCGCTTGTGGGCTTAGAATCAAGAACTACTTCGTATATTTGCCCCGATCTTGCAATATTCTTCGATATCTCCTTATTTGGAACAATTTAAACAATATGAGTAAGGACTGGTTTAGCGACAGACAACACTCGGTGAAATTCAGCAAATAACAAAACACAACAGTAGCGACAGAAAATGGAACAACAACAGCAACGGAGACGGGGGAGCGCAGCGCCAGTGCTCGGATGCATCGCAGCCTTGCAGCGCTCGGTGCTGGCGAGTGTCGGACTGTAGAAGCGACAGGGCCCGAGGTTTCTACGATGGCTGGGTTCTGGATTTGGCGACAGATTTCGCAGCTTTCTCTCTTCTTGTGTTTTGGGTGTGTTTGGGAGAACTAGGGTTTAGATCTTTGAATGGTGAATCAACATGAACTTGAACTTGATTGCTAGGGTTTTGGATTGGGAGATTGAAGAACCTTTTTAGCCAAAAAGGTTTCCTCAATATAATTTCCAATCTGATTTCTGTTCAATGATGAAAGGTGTTTAAATAACAAAGCATGCCAATTCTACCTTGAAAAGTATAGAGTTTTGGCCTAGATGAAATAGTAATAAGATAGATAAATCCTAAGTAAGATAGATAGATCCTAGATAAAAGATAGATAAACTAGGCTTAGTGGTTAAGGAATTTATCTAGAGGATATATTTTTCTTCCCACATTTATTTTCCTAATTAAATGAAATAATAATGTTTAATCTAACTAAGTAAAACCAGCCAGCCCACATGAAAGCCCATATGCGTGTGTAAGCCCTCGGCATAAACACCATGGCCTTGGCATCGACCCTATGCGTGTTTGTCTTTAGTCATGGTGGATGATGTCGAGTCTTCATGAGCTCCATGTGTGGCCGTAAGCTCACTTCCAGTGCTGGTGGTTTAGTCTTGAGCCAAGTGATCCAAGGTGGCCTTAATCCTTGCTCCATAGCTCCTTGGTAACGAATGAGAATTGCCTTGGTAGCATCTTGAATCTTTTTGCCCCTTGCATGAGTGATAGGACCATCAAATTGCACCTTCATTTTGTCCTCAATGTCACCAGGAGTCATCACCATTTGTACTGCATCAGTTAACATCCATTTTTAGAACACATAAAAAATGACATGGCAAATACTGAAAACTGGTTACACAGTGGACTATCGTACGGGGCGGCATCTAGCTCGTCTTCCATATTGTAGCCTTCGGCGTCTAGATTGTGGACCTCGAATAGCGCTTCCCCCTTGTGAAGGAACGTTATGGTTGAGCCGAGGGTGAGCCCGTGATACTCAAAAAAGTCGTTCCACCATTCTTTCACCCATAAAGAATGGTAGTGGCCCTTTGAGATATGGAAAGGGAAGTTTTATAGTGTGCGGGATGACTATAAGATTTGCTCTGGTATTTGAGTTTCAAACTCCTCTCCGATGTCGTAGGGCAGCATCATGCTAAACACTTGTTCTTTAAAATCTAGGTTTAGGTTGAAAGAGTAAGGGATGTTTTGGTTGGGAGTTGCCATTTTTGCTAGTGATGAGGATGGTGGGAGGAGGGTTGAATAGGTCTTTATATAGGGGCAAGAGAGGCATTACGTGGCACGGCTTGCGATGTTAAGGTCATGTTTATTGGGGAGCAGTGGCCTCGGGCACAACTCCGATGAGTCTTAGACAGGATAATGCTACCCGTGAATCGGGGGACTGTACCTTGATTCGAGATGTATGGATAGGGTTGCAGCGTCCTGACCAGATTCATTCCACGTGTAATACATGCAAAGCATTTTGGGAAGGTTTGGATTGGGGCTATCTTTCTCATACAGTGCATATAATAAATGCTAAAGCTGACCAAGTTATTAGTATCATTGTCTGCCTGTTATATATAAAGAGTGCAAGGCATGCCCTGTCATATCATTTTATTTGCTTTTGCTCTTACAATTCGTGTGAGGAAGATGGCTTCGCAGAACCCTAGGCTGCAAGACTTTATCAGATCCATTGATACTGGGGAGAAGCTTAACTTCCTGGTAATATTTTTATACCTATGGTTTATAATTTCATATCTCTTACTCGCATTGTAACGTATTCGATTAATTTGATGATTTGCAGTTACTTCCGGCCCCTTTCGGGGATATGTATGATCATGTGGTTTCAAACCGTGTTTGCCTAACTTCTCTTAGCGGACGGGAGTTACATGTGAAGGTATCTCGGGATAGCCAGACTCATTACTTGCTGACTTAAGGGTGGTGGGCCTTCGCGGATGACAGTGGCCTTCATGCTAGTGCTTCGATAATAATTTTTAAACATGAGGGGGGTCATCGTTTAGTACCATCGCGTTGGAAGCGAGTGAATAAAGCGGTTATCGCGAGCTTGTTGCGAGTTTGTTTTCTAGAGGGATAATCGTAGTAGATGACTAGTGTTTGATTTGTAATTTGTTTGATCTTTGTTTATTTGATCGATAAATTTCCTTCAGCTTACTTGCTTTATGTTTGTATTATTTCTGTCCGGCATATATGAGTTTTCATGATTTATTCTCCTTAGAGGCTTGCTTCCACATCCATGTTAGAAAGACATCCGATTGCTAAATTTTATTCTCCTTAGAGACTTGTTTGCACATCCGTGTTCGAAAGACACGTGATTGCTAAATTTTATTCTCCTTAGAGTCTTGCTTGCACATCCGTGATCGAAAGACACGTGATTGCTAAATTTTATTCTCCTTAGAGGCTTGCTTGCGCATCCGTTTTCGAACGACACGCGATTGCTGTATTTTATTCTCCTTAGAGGTTTGCTTGCACATCCGTGTTCAAAAGACATGTGATTGCTAAATTTTATTCTCTATAGAGGCTTGCTTAAATATCCATGTTCGAAAGATACGCGATTGCGAAATTTTATTCTCCTTACAGGCTTGTTTGCACATCCGTGTTTGAAAGACACGCGATTGCTAAATTTTATTCTCCTTAGAGGCTTGCTTGCACATTCGTGTTTGAAAGACACGCGATTGCTAAATTTTATTTTACTTAGAGGGTTGCTTGCACATCCTTGTTCGAAAGACACGCGATTGCTAAATTTTATTCTCTTTAGAGGCTTGCTTGCACATCCGTGTTCGAAAGACACGCGATTGTTAAATTTTTAGACAAGCATGGTCGTAGTGGGCTTGAAACTTTCGTTTATATTTATGAAGAGGTATAACGGTTCGAGATCCCTGTTGAATCCTATGCACAGAAAAATCTAAGTCATCAGGTCTCCAAACTACATAGACATATTACGCAAAATATGCTTTGAGGTTCTTGGTATTCCATGCTTTTGCGAGGATAGCTCCTTCGGAATTCTAAAGTTTAAAGGAGCCTCTCCCTACGTCTTGGTGAATAACATAGGGACCTTCCCACTTGGGTTCAAGCTTTCCTCCCTCCGTAGCTTGTCGGAGGAATAGATCGCCTTTCTATAAAGGTCGCGTCAATACGCGCTTGTTTCATCCTGCGACAAGTAGCCGTTGATACTCATTTGCTTTAAGGCAAGTTGTGTCTCTCCTTTCCTCTCACAAATGGAGTTTTATTTCCAGTTCCTTGTCGTTGGTGTCTTCGTTGAAGTCGTACACTCGGGCCGAGGGTAATAATAACTCAACTAGAATGATCGCGTCCACCCCATACGTCATTGGGAACGATGTTTCCCCTGTGAGGCTTTTGGCGGAGGTTCTGTAGGACCAGAGTACCAAGGGAAAGATTTCAGCCCATTCTCATTTCACGATGCCTAACCTCTTTTTGAGTGCAATCAAAATTTGGCGATTCGTGGTTTCAACTTGTCCATTAGATTGAGGGTATGCCACAGATGAGAAACAAAGATCAACATGGAGTCCGGTGCAGAAATCGCGGATGGCTTTGCAGTCGAACTGTGGCCCATGATCAGTAACAATAGCTTGCGGAACTCTAAAACGACATAACATATTTTTCCAAAGGAACTTGCATACTTTCTCAACAGTGATTGTGGCTGTGGCTTCAGCCTCTACCCATTTTGTGAATTAGTCAAAGATCACAAGGATGAAATGGAGTTGACCCGGTGCTTGAGGGAATGGTTCGAGGATGTCCATTCCCCACATCGCGAACGGATATGGTGCGGATATGAACTTCAGCGGGTGAGGGGGTTGATGTTTGAGGGAGGCATGTCGCTGACAGGGATCGTATATGTGAATAATCATTTTGATAACTCCACTCCCTTGATGAAAATCAGAAAAGGTTTCAAAGGCTTTGACACACAGTTTGTGTCAATGGTCTTGACAATACATCTGTGTTGATGAAACACAAAACATGCACGTTATTATATTATATCCGAATATTATTATATGTTATTATATGCTTCCAGTTATTATTATATATGCACTAACATTTCAGGAAGCTTTTCGAATTATATCTCCTTCCTTGGGCTGAATAAACGAGAAGATCAAATCGGAAAGATTGTGGCTTCAGAGTTTCCCAGTTTAGAAGATCTCAAAGATCCACCAGCACGTCATAATCCAAGTTAGCCGTTGGAGAAGATTCCTTCCTCAAGTGGCGCCGATGATCTTCACTATATAAAGAAGATGAAGAAGAGAAGGAAGACTGACAAACTCTTACAACACCAACGCTCTACATCGCGCTCAGTCTTCAAGGCTACTTCTCTCTTCAGCATGTTCTCTCTGCTTGTTCTTAAGAGTCTTACATTTTGTTTCAAAGCATTTGAGAGTTACACAGTGAGCTTATAGGATATATTTCGAGAGATTGTTATACTCGAGAGTTTGTAACTCAGGAAGTGGACACTAGGTGATTGATTCACTAAGTGTAAGAGGATTGTACTAGATAGCTGAGAGAGGTGGTGATCTTCTAGATTGGTCTAGGACTCCAAGGGAACGTGAGTTGACCAGATTGCAATTGTATATGAGAGAGGCTTCTCGGTGAGCCATTAGGATCCTAAGTCTTGTGAATCAATAAAGCCGCTTGAATCCTAGGGATGTGGAAGAACCCTAGGCGGGGACGTAGGCCAAGTTCGTGCCGAACCTCGTTAACAATTCGTTGCGTCATTTTCTTATTGCTTTACCATATTTCCGCACTTGTTTCGAATTGTAGAACTCTGTTGTGATGCAGGTTTTCCAGAAGAAAGAATTACGTCTAATCTCAAAGGGTTTTGCATGAGCTTCAAAAGTGTTGAGATTATCTGCGAAAAACCGGCATACTCTATTCAACCCCCTTCTAGAGTATCTTTATATTACTTTGTTATACATTATCGAACCTTCAGTTGGTATCAGAGCTTACTCACTGCTTTCGATCTAACAATCTTGTGAGTTTTTTATCATGTCTGGTGAAGCAAGCGGAGGATTTGCACAGGGAAGGTCTACCAGTAGACCACCACTCTTTGTAGGAAACAACTTCGTCCACTGGAGATCTTTGATGAAGATGTTCATTATAGATCAAGATCTGGAACCTTGGAACATTATAGAGAATGGTCCGAAGCTGATTACACATGAGATGATTCTCAATGAAGACGATGGAGAACTTCCAACAAGCACTAAGAACTTGACACTTAAGTCTAAGAAGGATGAGCCCAAAGATGTGTCTGATTCTGAAGATGAGGATGATGATGAGGATGATCCCTTTGATCTCATTATAAGGGGTCTTTCTCGAATCCTCAAGATGAAGAAGCAATTCAACAACAAAGATGGATCAGAGTCTTCTAAATTTCGAGGTAAGTCTTAATACAACAAATATGACAAGAAGACTAAACCTTTGTCTTGTTTTGAATGTGGTGAAACAGACCATCTAGTGAAAGATTGCCCTCAAAAGACGAAGAGTCAGTTCAAGAAAGGTGATAGATGGAAAAAGAAAGCCATGGTGGCAGCGTGGACTGATTCCGACTCAGGTGACTCAGATTCCGATGATGAAAAGGCCAACCTTTGTCTCATGGCCATAGGAGATGAATCCCATGATGAGCAACTGGAGGTAACTGTAAGAGAGCTCATGGCAAGTCCAAAAGAGGTACTATCGGAATTCCTTTCTAATATGATTTCCAATGAAGATTAACTTATTGCCCAAACTAACACTCTTATCAAAAAAACCATGGACCAGGAAAGAACTATTGAGGAACTGTCTAGGCGGGTCAAAAGTCTTGAAACTTCTTATTCAGGTCTTAACATTATAGTCAAGACTCTTGACTCAGAGAAATCTGAACTCAAGCAAGATCTCTCATCTCTGAGAAGTGAACATCATGACTTAGAGAACGAGAAGATATCCCTGAATAATAAGATTCATGACCAACAGACAGCCCTCATAAGTGTTACCAAGTCTAAGGGCACTCTTGATAGGATGTTGGGTGAGCAACAAAGTTCTCTAAACATAACTGGTATTGGTTACAACCCGAGGTTTTTAAAGAAGCAACACATTACCACTTTTGTGAAGGCAAAAGGTAGCAGAACCTCTTCTATATGTCAGCACTGTGCGAGAAAGGGACATGTAAGAGAGACCTACCCCTATAGAAGAAAGGATCCTCATATTATTCGCAATACATTTCCTATTGACTTGAGGAAAGAACGGATAACACAAGTTTGGGTCCCCAAATGCACTATTTTACCAAATATGGTTTATCCCAATAAAGGATCTAAATTTGCTCACTGGTCTAGCCACAAGGGTTGATTTTTGTTTTGTAGGAGATCACCAAGATGAAGGAGCAAAAATGGATTATTGATAGTGGATGCTCGAGACATATGAGTGGGAAGAATTCTCTCTTTCATGATCTAAAGAAGCAATCCACTTGAACAATCACTCTTGGTGACAAAGGAAAGTGTGACATCGTTGGTATTGGTAGTGTTGGGAGTGATCCCAACCATAGTATGAAAAATGTTTATCTTGTTAATGGTTTGAAGTATAATCTGCTTAGTGTTTCTCAACTATGTGATAGTGGGAATGATGTTGGATTTAACAAGAAAAGATGTCTAGTGCGCAGAGAAGATACAGGTGAAGTAGTTCTAACTGTATATCGTTATAACAACATCTATGCTGTGAATGCTGAGCAAGTGGCACAAGGAAGCTTAACCTATCTAAAGGCTTTGACGGACGATCCAAAGCTCTGGCACAGGAGACTTGGTCATGTGAGCCCACATACACTACAGAAGCTTGTGTCCAAAGGGCTTGTAAGAGAACTACCTGAGATGGACTTCAAAGGTATTGATATGTGCAAAGCATGCACACGAGGTAAACAAACACGTAGCTCTTTCGAACCCAAAAAGGTTGCAAGTTCTTCTAGACCCCTTGAACTTTTACATATGGATTTATGTGGTGCTATGTGAGTCAAATTTCCCAATGGTAAAAAGTACATGCTT
This sequence comes from Persicaria tinctoria, assembly GCA_037127255.1. Classification (NCBI taxonomy): domain Eukaryota; kingdom Viridiplantae; phylum Streptophyta; class Magnoliopsida; order Caryophyllales; family Polygonaceae; genus Persicaria; species Persicaria tinctoria. The sequence continues at coordinate 73,963,919 of JBANSL010000006.1, forward strand.
GTTGTTGTTGATGATTTTTCTAGATATACGTGGGTTGCATTTTAAAAAAAAAATCAGAGGCCTTATTTGATTTTTCAAAATTTGTAAGGAGTTGCAAACTTTAAGAAACGAGCCCATAGTGTCAATTCGAAGTTATCATGGTAGGGAGTTTGATCAACTTCAGATTGATTTGTTTTGTGCTAAATATGGCATCTCCCATAATTTTTCTGCTCCTAGGACACCTCAACAAAATGGGGTTGTGGAACGAAAGAACCGCACCCTAGAGGACATGGCCAGGACTATGCTTTTAGAAAATGCATTACCTAAAACCTATTGGGTTGAAGCTGTTAACACAGCTAACTATATTTTAAATCGTTGTCTTATACGTTCCATCTTAAAGAAAACTCCTTATGAACTTTTCAAAGGCCGCAAACAACTTATATCTTATTTTAAACCCTTTGGCTGTACTTGTTTTGTTCATAACAATGGAAAAGATAACCTTGGGAAATTTGATGCGCGTAGTGATGAAGGTATATTTCTTGGCTACTCCACAAGTAGCAAAGCTTATAGAATCTTCAACAAAAGGACCAAGTTAGTTGAGGAAAGTATACATGTTATATTTGATGAATGTAATGACGGTTCTTTGAGTGAAAGTGTTGCAGATTTAGATCTTAACATCCATACAGAGAACAAGGATGGTTATGATGCTGCTATCAAGAACACAGAGAAGAGGAACATGCAGGATCAGATTCTCAACACTGAAGAATTGGCCCAAGGTGTTGAAGATTCGTCCAAAGCCCTTGGTGTCCAATCAACAGTGTTGAAACGTCAGAAACTGTTGTAACTGAACCTAACAGATCCATGGAGTCAGATGTACCACAAATCAATCCTACTGGTGTGACGAATCAAAGAGCCGAGACTAGCAAAAGAAAATTCAAATACTCCTCATCACACTCATTAAAGAATATCATTTCTGACCCTACATCTAGTGTTCAAACTCGTTCTAAACTTAAAGATCTTTGTGCTTTTCACGCGTTTGTTTCTCTTATAGAACTGACGGAGGCAAAACCTATTGTTGATCCGCCAAAGAAAACTCAAACCTATAGCAAGTATAGCAATAAGCAAGAGGTCGATCCACAGGGAAAGTTATAATTCTAGTTTGATTCAAGTGTCAATCAAAGTAACCAGTTTGGGGGGTTTTTGTGTGTGAAAGTTTCGCCTTTTATCAAAGCGAAGTAAATAAAGCAAAGTGAAGGAATTTATTTTAGACAATTTGGAGAATCAATTCTACCTACAATTTTCCACTTTATTGGATTGAAGCGATCCTTGTAACTTCTTCTCGTCCCATTAAGTTTCCTATGAATGCCCTTGTCCCGACCTAATATAGTTACTAGTCCAACCAGTCCTAGCAACCCTTATCAATCGAACAGTCCCTAAAGAAGGATTTAACGCAATTGATAGCTTTAAGTTCAGAGATTAGCCAAGGTATTTGCAGTGTCTAAAGAGGGATTTAACAACACATTCAACTTCCTACTCATTCAATTAGTTCAACCAGCCCTAAAGGAACAAGTTTGCCACTTAGGTTAAGGTTAACAACCAGGAATCTACAAAACCTTAGTGATTGAATTGATCTAACAAGTTGGCCAGACAAGATAGAACAAAACCATAAACAATCAAGCACAAAGAAGTTGAAGCATTCAAATATAGGAAACAAGGAAAGAGAATTAGAAACTCACAATCAATCCGAATAAAGCTTCAAATTGCAGGCAGAATAGATGAGTTTAGTTCCTCATGGAAGACATCGCTCAAAATCTCTAAAGCGTCCGATGAATCAATAAAATAGAAGTAATGAAAATAACATAAAACTTGGCCTTTTAAAACATCCAAAGTCGGCCATAAAATGAACAAATAGATCTAGGGTTTTTTTAATTCTTCGAAACGATGCGCATCCGCGCTGACGAGCAATGTTGCGGGCACATCATAGGTGTTGCGCCCGCCGCACACTCTTTCTTCGTACCCCGCTGTAGCGGGCCTTGCTGCGGCCGCGACATCTCTTTTGCCGTGTTTTATTGTTTTCCTTTGCGGGTATCTTCTCTTGTCTTGCATCTTTCCTTCCTTGTTCCTTCCAATGTTTCAGGTGTTCCTCTTCGAGATATTGCATCTCCCAAATGTGTTCCGATTCAATCTGCGAGATAAACACAAATTTGCGCAGAATCCGAACTCTTCTAAAATAATCACAAGATGCAATTTAGCAACAAAGTATTAAAGAAATGAAACCTAACTAAACTAAAAATGCCTATAATGCCTATCTAATATATGCATTATCAAATTCCCCCACACTTAACCTTTGCTTGTCCTCAAGCAATGATAGAATGAACATAAATCAATGTATCCCACAGGAAATCCCTTCAAGTTTCAACTTTATCAAAAAGCAACATCATAGCAGGTAAAAACATAAACCAAATAAACAAACGTCATAGCATGCATTTTAGTGATCAAAGCTTAGAAGTAGACATTATCCAACCTCACTAGAAATATGTGTTTCACTCATGTGTTTAGGCTTTAAGATAAAACTCTCAACTCAAACCAATCATGCACTAAGCTCATAGACATTGACCACCATATCACCAATTCTCTAACGAAATATCATTACTTGCGGGACATAATAAAGACAATAAAATGCAACATTTTTTTTCCGGAAATTTCGCCTGGTACCCCTGTGGTATTGCTTATTTCACGCGGTGTACAAAAGATTCACTAAATTCGCACAGTACCCCTGAGGTTTGTATGTATTTCACGGCGTGCCCCTAGTGGGTTAAAACTAACAGAGTCTGTTTGTTTCTTTCTTCCCAGTGTTCTATTCCAAAAACTAAACACGAAAGACGAAAAAAGGAAAGGCCGACTAGGCCTACTGGGCACGAACCGCCGGAGAGAAGAGCCCGAGGCCACCGGAGGAGAACGAGAGCCCGACCTGGAGGAGGACTTGGAGAAGAGGGCTCGACAAAAAGCAAATGAATGACTTGTGAAGAGCTTCGACGTCCGACCAGGAAGAGGAGGAGGAGAGCCGCCCGTCCTTGAATCGGTGACAACAGTCGTCAGAGCAGTCGCTAGGGGTGGTGGAGGCACCTCTAGACTCGCCGGAGGTGGTGGTGGAGCCGCCAACTAGCCAAGTAAGTTGATTTAGGGCTTCCAAATAGGATTTTCGATTTGTGTTTGCAATTTAGGGTTTCAATTTGGAATTTGTTCGAATTAGGGTTGACAATTTTGAGATTGAGGAATTGTTGAAGTTGTAAATTCATACTAAACTTTGATTAGGGATTGTTTAACTTGTAAATTTATGGAGTCGGTAACTTGTGCATTTGTCTCTACAATTGTTATTGCAATTTGAGTGGTAAGGTTGTGCATTTTTCTGTGGAGTCAGTAACTTTTGCATTTGTCACTACAATTGTTATTGCAATATGACTAACTATCGAATGAGTATGGAAGCTGTTTCGGACATCGAATTGGGTTTTGATTTGTGATTAGTTCGAATGGTAGAGCAAATGGGTTTTCTATTGATGACATGTCCACTTTTATTTATAATGCCTATTAGCTCAAATGTGTTGTACACATCGATGTGGGTTCGAATCCCACGTAGGCTACATATATTGATCTGAACAGAGCTTCTGTCAAGTTCTTTAATTAGAGTCTTTAATCTGTTTTTTCATTTTAATGAAAGAAACCATTCCATTTTTGCAATCTGATTGTTGAGAATTCGTTATATTCCTGAGATGATAATTGGATGTTAAATGCAAACTCACCAAAATCCGTCTATGAAAAATATGTTTTCGCAGATGATAATTCGTTGGTTTTCTTAAGATGATAATTGGATGTTCATGTAAAGTTTGTGAAAAATATGTCTCTAAAAAAATATGTTTGTGAAAATTATGTTTTAGTGTTAAATTGGGTTGCAATTCGAGTTTGAGGCTGCAATTTGTGGTTTCAGATTCGTTGAGATGAATTTCGTGCACCAAGTCTGTTGCTATTACAAAACCGATGAGCTTCTATTCCAAAATTCTATAGTAGATGGAGCTTCAAGTCTTCAATTTAGAAATTGCTAAATTTAGAGATTGATTAAATCTGTCATATTTTTAGGCTCAAAAATATTTTTAGGCTCAAATGCAACCTGTTATTAAGTATAGAAGCAAGCCTATAATGAAAAGCTCCCTTTGGTTTATTGTTGATTAGTCAAGAAATTAAGAAAGCAATATCTAGATTCTCGACATCCTATGTGGGATTCGAACCCATATCTTTGTGCTGAAGCACATTGCTCTACCGGTTAAGCTAATAGGTCTTTTTATGAAAGACAAGAAACTAGATCAAACAGCCTAGTTCAAACTAGATCAAACACATGTGGGATTCTATTTTCAAGCTAACTTTACTTATTTCTCTATAGGTTTACTACTTACATAAACTAGATCAACAAAACAAGAAACAACATCTATTGTTTTCCATACCAAAAAATCAGTGTACATTCAACACCCTAGTTCAAATATATAAGAAATCAAACGTAAACTGTAAGGAGAAAAGTAGACATTAACTGAATTCAAAACAAACGTGATAATGCATTTTTAACTCTTTAATCTTCTTATAAACATTCTATTACAAAGAAAGGGAAAAATGAAATAATACATACATTCCAAGTTGTCAATCTTCCCAAGGTCAGGAGGTATTGAACTATTGATCCACTCAATTTATGATTAATTAGAAAGAGACCTGCAATACAAAAATACGTAAAAAAGACCACACTGACGTTTTGTACCTTGTTCTAAAGTTTCTTTTACTTGAATTTCTAACATCAATATAACACATCTTTCAGCATGCACAGGAAAAAGAACTGCAGTAGCATTTGTAAGTGAATACATAGAAGATATAGAGGGGACCATTTTCGAGCATTAGACTTGATTCTTCAACCAAAGTATTTTCATAAAATTGACTAGCAGAATAGATATACTTAGCACAATCCATCCAATTCAGTAATTAAATGAGCTGTTTGTTTCCAAGCAAAGGGCAATTGCAAAGAATGCCACACTTCCCCTCCAAACTAAGGTGAAATTTTCAACACCCAAGAATCAAATGAGTGGCAAACTGCAGAATCCCATAACTAGAGCTGCAAAGATGGTTTTTTTTTTTTTTGTGTGTGATCTTTTTACAGGGAAATTGAAGTTAAATGGAAACCCCAAATTCGAAACAGAACAACTCAACAATTAAGCGACCACTAATTCGAACTTAGAAACCGTAATTTTATGAAAAAGGAGTTCGAAATTGAGGTCAATTGGCAAACACTGATCGAATTCCCAAATTTATGAACTTAGAAACCATAATTTTATGAAATAGAAGTTCGAACTAATCACAAATTAAAATCCAATTCGAATCCCCAATTTGCAAACCCGAAATCGACTTATCTAGCTGGCGGCTCCACCACCAACCTCTGGCGAGTCGAGCGACGCCTCGGACGACTGCCTTTGTTGTCCCCGATTCAAGGACGGGCCTCCTCCTTCTCCTCCAAGTCGGGCGTCGATTGAAATCTCCTCCTCCTACGTTTTTTTGTCGAGCCCTCTTCTCCGAGTCCTCCTCCAAGTCGGGTCGCCTCCTTCTTCACCTCTCCTTCCGATGGCCTCGGGCTCTTGTCGCCGGCAATCCGTGCCTCGGTCGCCTCTCCTCTCCTCTCTTCCTTTCTCTCAGCGTCATAGACTAACGGAGTTGTTAGTTTTAACTTATCAGGGGCACACCGCGAAATAAGTATAAAACTCAGGGGCACCGTGCGAATTTAGTGAAACTTTTGTACACCGCGTGAAATAAGCAATACCACAGAGGTACCAGGCGAAATTTCCGTTTTTTTTTTCTCTTTTCCTTTGTTTTCTTTTCTTCTTTTTTTTTCTATTTCTTTTTCTTGTCTTGGTGCTTTCCTTACGCGAGGCGCAAACATGGGTGTCATGAATGGCCCCGGTCTATCAACACCTCAACCTACTAATATGAAGTCCACTTGAACATCTTTTGACGCAAGTTGCAAACATGGGTGTCATGAATGAACCTAGTTACTCAATGATCAAACTTTCTTTCCTAGTGGATAGTTTTCAACACTTTTTTGCGCGAATCGTACCCATGGGTGTCATGCATAGATCCGGTTACTAAGTGCATCAACCATTGCCACCTTATTCACTAAATATTCACAAATTCAAACAAAAGACTCAAAATATAAACATAAACTCCGCAAGCAATCAAACATGTGCATCGGTCTTTAAAAATAGATACTACAGTCAATGCCAAGAGGTAGCAACACTAGGAGAGTAATTCACACAACTGAGCAAAGGAATTCAAATAAGGTCAAACATTCTCACAGGGTCATGTTTTTAGGACTTCAATCATACTTTAGCTCAATCATAAATGCTCAATTATATTTGCTAGCTCATGTTCCACAAAAATTAAATAAAGATAATAATCAAAACATCTAGAACCCCATGGGATTTTTATGAATCATGCTTGAAATTTAAAATAGAGGACAAACTAAGCCAGATGGGTATTTGAATAACACATATGTATGCAATGCATGCTTTTTTTTTGGATTTTCGATTTTTTTTAATTCCGAAAAAATGCAGAAAAAATAAATATAAATGCAGAAAAAAAAATAAACAAACTAACAGAAATTAAATAAACTAACTATTAGAAAATTTAAACATGTTGTGCAGAAATTTAAACATGGTCCTAGAAATGATAGAAATGACAGAATTGACATAATATACATATAATTCTCCTCCCACACACTTAAAGTTTTAATTGTCCTCACTGAAACAGTACAAACAACCAAAATAAAACATAAAAAATTCAGAGTGAACGAGGCAGAACTAACCACTCACTGAGGCAGCGGCTGGTATGGTGGCGACTGGTACGGCGGGATATGAGGGTACTGCTGGCGGAAGTAATAAGCTTGCTCTCTCCGAAACTCCTCCATGTGATAGTTTGTCTCTCGCGTGTTGCGATCGATGTCGTGGAGAGTGAACTCGAAGGAGTCCTAGCGCAATGACATACGGTGGAACTAGGTAAGCATGTGGTCCCTCCAGGGGTCATCCTCAACAGAAGAGAAGCGAGGTCCCGTAGAAGAGCCAGCAGCATGTTGTGCATCCCCCATATGATAGTCTGTTTGCACAGGGGCGTCCGCCTCAGCCTCGTCATCATCATCCTCATCATCCTCTACCTGGACTAGATCAGCTACAATGTATAGGGTGTTGTTGGACGGACCATAAGGTAAGGCCCTAGGAAGGCTCATTCGGTGCTCACTATGCTTCCCTCAATCACGAAAGCCCTCCGGAGCTGCTCTGTCGTATAGGTGTACCCACCAGTCATGGGTGCATCACATTGTTCAGGCTCTAGATAGTGGTAGGAAATGAGCCTAATCATGCCTCCCAAGCCAAACCTCCCTGACTTCTTCCCTTGAATCTTCACGCAACTCTCCACAAAGATCTCTACCCAGTCCAGTGTACCACGGGACTGGGGAGCAAAGCTCCACAACCAGGCCAGATCACCAGCAGGCACCTTGTTCACGTCGCCTTGGCCACTGAAAGACATGGCCAAGACCTTGTGCACAAGACGAAGGCAAGGGTGGACGAAATTGTAGTTATAGTCGCCCTTGTGGTCGTCAAATCTTATTGCTTTAACATATTTCCGCACTTGTTTCGAATTGTATAACTCTGTTGTGATTCAGGGTTTTGCACGAGCTTCTAAGATTATCTGCGAAAAAACGGCATACTCTATTCAACCCCCCTTCTAGAGTATCTTTATATTACTTTGTTATACATTATCGAACCTTCACATTTCAGTGTCGGCCCTAAGGGTGGGTCAGTAATATTCCAATCATGAGATCTTGTCAGCGATGGCTCTCCATCCTTGATGATTTCCGCAAATGCCTACATGTAGTTCACGGATGAGAGTTTGGCCTTCTTAATCAGAGACACAAAGGAGGCCAGGGAGGTGGAAACCTCTTTTGTACAATCGTCTGTCCCTGACTCGAAAACGGGACGCCCGCTTTCTGAAGTCTTGTTGACCTTGTCCATAGGTTATCTCTGCTATTCAATTGTTGATGTACTACAGGAAAGTTCTCGCCAGTCCTAGTGGGATACTTTGAAAACCCCCTTGTGGATCCCCCTAGCGTGCTTTCGTTCAATCGCCACGCGATCATTCAAATTGAGGGGTAAGGCGGCCCCTATTTTGGCCAAGATGTCAGCGCGTTCATTCTGTTCGCGGGGGATAGAACAAATGGAGCAGCAACTGAAAGTTGTCGTTAGTGATTGTACGCGAGCTAAATATTCAAGCAATATCCCTGTTTTTGCTTCGTATTCCCCTTTGATTTATTGGGTCACCTATTTTGGCAAATATGTAAGCGTTCATTCTGTTCGCGGGGGATAGAACAAAGGGAGCAGCGACGGAAAGCAGCCGTTAGTGTTTGTACGCGAGCGAAATATTCAAGCAATATCCCTGTTTTTGCTTCGTATTCCCCTTTGATTTGTTGGGTACCCACTTCTGAAGGTTCGATAATGTATAACAACGTAGAATAAAGATACTCCAGAAGGGGGGTTGAATAGAGTATGCCAACTTTTCACTGTCAATATCAAGACTTTTGAAACGCTTGCAAAACCCTTTGAGAGTAAGCTCAATTCTTTCGATTGGGAAACATGAATCACAATAGATTTATACAGTTCGAAACAAGTGCGGAAATATAGGTAAAGCAATAAGTAAAGAACACAACTAATTGTTAACGAGGTTCGGCTCCTTAAAGGCTTAGTCCCCGCCTAGCGTTCTTCAACAACCCTAGGATTCAACCGGCTTTATTGATTCACAAGACTTTGGATCCTAATAGCTCACCGAGAAGCCTCTCTCCTATACAATTGCAATCTAGTCAACTCACGTTTCCTTGGCGTCCTAGACCAATCTAGAAGAGCCCCACCTCTCTCAGCTATCTAGTACAGTCCTCTTACACTTCGTGAATCAATCGCCTAGTGCTCACTTCATGAGTTATAAACTCTCGAGTATAACACTCTATCAGAATATATCATATAAGCTCACTGTGTAACTCTCAAATGCTTTGAAACAAAAGATACAACTCTTAAGACTTAGCAGAGAGCACACGAAGAAGACAGATTGACTTGAGGGTTTGTGTGCGATGTAGTTCAATGATGTTTGTGTTCAACACTTGTCTCTGTCCTCTCTTCTTCATCTCCTTTTTATACTTGATCAAATTGGCGCCTATATTGAAAGAAGGATCTTTTCCCAATGGCTAATTTAGATCATGGCTTAGAATGCAATCTTCATAATCTTCTATTCGGGGAAACTTGTGAGTGCAGGATCTTCGATTTGATTCTTCACGTATTTCAGCTCAAGGAAGGAGATCTTGTCGAAATCTACATTGTATGGTTAGTATAATATATATAGAATAATATTCGGACACCATACTTAGATAATATAAGATAGTAAAATACATACAATACATGATTTGAATTTCATCTACACAACATTAGCTTAAAGACCTTTAACACAAGATTTGTGCCAAAGCCTTTGAAACCATTTTCGATTTTCATCAAGGGGGTGGAGTTATCAATCTCCCCCTTGATGAGAGACAAAACCTGTGCATCCCTGTAACTTAGTCAAGCAAATATATCATAAGGAAAAATCGGAATAAGTACCTGCATGGGTTAGACAAATGTTGGATCATATAAGTTTTAAATCCAATGATACGGCAAAATGAGGTCTTCCAAGACCCTAGTTCAAAGCAGTTGTAAACTCTAACGTCTAAGCTATCAAACCATCTCCCCCTTTTTGTTTTTCAACAAAGGGATGAGTATAAAAACAGTCACCGAAAGTTTTGAAAAACAAGGCCAACAGTGTTTAGATCACGGGCTAGGATAGGGGTTTAGGGTTCATCGTCTTGAGCACCATCCGCGATCAGCAACTTCAACTCATTCAACAGCTTGGCCATCACGCCCATCTCCAGCAACAACTCTCGGTGCAGCTCCTTGACGTCCAAGCGAACTTCCTCCAAGCCCAACTCCAGATTCTCCATGGGCTCTTCGATGGTAGAGGGAGTGGGAAGAGCTTTTGAGGAAGGAGAGGCAAGACTCCAACTCCCTTGAGGGGACTGAGTGATGCCAATCTTCTCAAATCTTTTGGAGTAAAATTTACCCATATGATGTTGTTGTTCTTCATTTTCAAAATCAATTTTAGAAGCTTTGAAGACATGGATCAAAAGGCTTGCGAATGGGAGGGGAGTTTCTTTTCTAGCTTTGCGCATGTGAGCAATGGATCCTAGAATGGTATTGGCCAGATCAAGATCATGGTCATTCAATATTCGGTATAGGAGGACCATAGCATTGTCAGTGAGGAGGGAGCCAAAGTTGATTCGGGGTAAAAGACATCTCACAATGATGTTAAAGATGATTTTGACTTCAAGTGTGAGGGACGAATGTGTGAGTTGTTTGGTGGTGCTGGTTGATGCTTCGGGGAACAGCTATTTGGATCAGGAAAGAGTAACACACTGGTCTTTTATGGGGGTTTCAGGGGAGGGCGGACATGGTTTAGGAAGACCAAGAAGTTCAGCGAAGTCAAGGGAGTTGAATATGATTCTAACTCCTTTAACGACTGACTTCAGAGTCCAGCCTTTAGCAGTGTGTTTGGCTTTGAGGTTTATGTAGAAGAGACGGGGGAGTTGGGGGTAGTACTCAGATTCATGGTTCAGCAGGGTCCAGGCAGGGGTTTGTTTGAGAAGAGAGATGCAGGGTAGGTTCAAAGCCTCTAAAAAATCAAGATCAATAAAATCAAAACAACAAATCTCACAAGTTCTAAACTCGTCTACCCATTTTCCAGCCATCTCAGCATTCTCAAACTAGGAGGAGGGTAAGGATTGGTTTACCTGGATAAGTGCAGGTGGATCGGTGTTCTTTCTTCGAGCTTTTGTAGGAGCGGTCGACTTGACAGGCCCGTCAAAGCTTCTGAGATTGGCTTTCTCGAGCGCTTAGGAGGTGGAGACTTCTTGGCTTTAGTGGCTTTGCGCTTCTTCGGAGACGGGGGAGGAGGAGGAGGAGTAGGAGAGGGAACAAGTTCCGGCTCCTCTTCCTCTTCTTCCTCAAACCCCGAGTCCTCAACAGACACTTCAGCCTCATCTCCCTCGGCCTCCTCGTCATCATCAGTCTCGTCGTCCTCCTCTTCCTCTTCCTCTGGTTCCTCTACAACGGGAACCTCCTTTTATGCTTCTCTCTTGGCCTCTTCCTCGGCTTCTTTCCTTGCTTTCTCAGCCTCTTCCTCAGCCTTTTTTCTTGCTTTTTCAGCCTCTTCCTCGGCCTTTTTCTTTTTCTGGGCCTCTTCCTCGACCTCTTTAGCAACATCTCTTTCTAGAATCTCATCAAGATCTTCCTCTTCCTTCTCTTCCTCATCAATGATCTTTCTCTTTCCCTTAAGCTTTGCACTGAGTGGCTTCTTCGTCGGGCGCTTCAAGGACCGTTTGATTTCGGCAATGGTGCTCTCAGGGACAATGCTAGGGACAATGGTTTGAGGAGTATGTTCGGGTTGAGGGGAAATCACAAGGGGAGTCTGACGACCATTGGGGGTAGCGCCAAGGTGTTTGGGTGTGGAAATTTTCTTGGATTTGGGTGCCATGGATGGGATTCGGTGAAAATTCCAGAGAAAAGTTGAAGGGGAAGGTTAAAGGTCGGAGGGATTTAGGAGTTCTAGAGAGGTGAATAGTGGGGCTAAGAATGTGTGGTTTAAAAAGGGGCGAGTGAGGTAAGTTGATGGGATATGTTTGTGGTTCCAATGGTAATAATCATAACACAGCTGCCAATTTTAAAAGATCTGATTTACCAAAAATTCAAAATTCAAAACATCCTTTCAAATTTTGAAGGCAAGAGAAGATTTATCCGATATTAAAATAGTTTCCGCAAATAAAATGTACTCGGATAAAAAGATTTTTCGGAAAATAAAATAGGTAACATATAAAGAAGGTTAAAATCCATTAAAACAATATTTGATCAAATATCTAATAAGATATCAACCAAATATATGATCCGTTATATGTGCTCTACCATTCAGTTCACAAACTTTGACATGAATCTCAAAGGTTTTGACACTGAGTAGAAGTTTTCTTTCGTAAAGGGAAAGCTCCCCCTACGAAAGTGCATCCCTGTTAAGCATTCCGATCTCACGTCTAATAAAGGTGAACCTGTCCTCTGCCAATGGCTTAGTAAAAATGTCAGCCCATTGATAATCAGTTGAAATAAAGGATATGGACACATCACCTTTTTCGACATGGTCTCTAATGAAATGATGCCTTACATCAATATGTTTGGTCCTTGAATGCTGAACGGGATTCTTTATAATGGAGATGGCACTTGTGTTGTCACACTTGATGGGAATGTCTTTGAGGTCGATGCCAAGATCTCTCATTTGTTGAGCTATCCAAAGGATTTGGGAGCAACATGCTCCAGCCGCTATGTATTCGGCTTCGGAAGTGGAAAAAGCAACTGATTTTTTTTTCTTTGAGTGCCAATCAATCAAGGATGCTCCTAAGAATTGGCAACATCCCAACATGCTCTTCCTATCCACCTTATAGCATGCAAAGTCTGCATCAGAATACCCAATTAATGTAAAATCTCTTTTCTTTGGATACCACAAGCCAAGCTCCTTAGTGCCATTGAGATAACGAAAGATCCTATTCACAGCCACGAGGTGAGATTCTTTAGGGTCAGCTTGAAACCTAGCACACATGCAAACACTAAAAATGACGTCAGGCCTACTAGCAGTAAGATATAATAAAGATCCAATCATCTCTCGATACTTCTTTTGATTGACACTCTTCCCGATCTTGTCTTGATCTAAGGACAAGGTTGAACTCATGGGTGTCTTGGCTGCTTTGGATTTATCCATCTTAAACTTCTTCAAGAGATCCTTAGTATACTTGCTTTGGTTGACAAAGATCCCTCTCTTAGATTGATGAACTTGCAAACCCAAAAAGAAGTGGAGTTCTCCGATTAAGCTCATCTCAAATTCACTACACATAATATCATAAAATTCTTTGCACAAAGATGTGTTAGAAGCCCCAAACTATATATCATCAACATATATTTGGATAACCAATATGTCCTTTCCTTTGGTCATGATGAAAAGAGTCTTGTCGATCAACCCCCTTTTAAAATCATTTTCTAAAAGATATTTTGACAAGCGCTCATACCAAGCTTTTGGGGCTTGTTTCAAACCATATAGCGCTTTGTCTAGTTTGTAAACATGATTAGGAAATTCCGAACTCTCAAAACCTGGGGGTTGAGCCACATAGACTTCTTCCTCTAAGAAACCATTAAGAAATGCACAGTTGACATCAATTTGATTTAATTTTATGCCCATAAAAGATGCAAATGCTAATAAGATGTGAATGGCTTCAAGCCTCACTACGAGAGCAAAAGTCTCCTTGTAGTTGATACCTTCCTCTTGATTGTAGCCTTGAGCAACAAGCCTTGCTTTGTTCCTCACGATCTTACCATTCTTATCTAGCTTGTTCCGAAATACCCAACGTGTTCCAATGATTGATTGATGCTTTGGTCTAGGCTTCAAGGTCCAGACTTTGTTCCTTTCAAATTCGTTAAGCTCACTTTGCATAGAAATGATCCAATCTGGCTCTTGAAGGGCCTCATCTACCTTCTTTGGTTCTACAAGTGAAACAAAAGCGTGAAAAGCACAGAGATCTTTAAGTTTAGAACGAGTTTGAACACTAGATGTAGGGTCAGAGATGGTATCCTTTAATGAGTGTGATGAGGAGTATTTGAACTTTCTCTTGCTAGTCTCAGCTGCCTGGTTCGTCACATCAACAGGATTGGTTTGTGATACATCTGACTCCATGGATATGTTAGGTTCAGTTACAGCAGTTTCTAAAATCTCAGTAATTTTGGATTGGTTGCCAAGGGCTTTGGAATGAGCTTCAAGACCTTGAGCCAATTCCTCAGTGTTAAGAATCTGATCATGCATGTTCATCTTCATTGTGTTCTTGGTAGCAATATCATCATCATCCTCATTCTATGTATGGTTGTTAAGATCTAAATCTGCAATACTTTCACTTAAAGAACCGTCATTGCATTCATCAAATATAACATGAATACTTTCCTCAACCATCTTGGTCCTTTTGTTGAAGATTCTATATGCTTTGCTACTTGTGGAGTAGCCAAGAAATATAACGTCATCACTACGGGCATCTAATTTCCCAAGGTTATCTTTTCCATTGTTATGAAGAAAACAAGTACAACCAAAGGGTTTAAAATATGATATAAGGGGTTTGCAGCCTTTAAAAATTTAATAAGGAGTTTTCTTTAAGATGGAACAAATAAGACAACGATTCAAAATATAGTTAGATGTGTTAACAGCTTTAACCCAATAGGTTTTAGGTAATGCATTTTCTAAAAGCATAGTCCTGGCCATGTCCTCTAGGGTGTTGTTCTTTCGTTCCACAACCCCATTTTTTTGAGGTGTCCTAGGAGCGGAAAAATTATGGGAGATGCCATATTTAGCACAAAACAAATCAAACTAAAGTTGATCAAACTCCTTACAAAGTTTGCAACTCCTTATGATCACTTCGAATTGACACTATGATCACTTCGAATTGACACTATGAGCTAATTTCTTAAAGTTTGCAACTCCTTACAAAGTTTTGAAAACACAAATAAGGGCTCTGATTTTTCTGTTAAAAATGCAACCCAAGTATATCTCGAAAAATCATCAACAACAATCATGTACTTTTTACCATTGGGAGATTTGACTCGCATAGGACCACATAAATCCATATGTAAAAGTTCAAGGGGTCTAGAAGTACTTATAACCTTTTTGGGTTTGAAAGAGCTACGTGTTTGTTTACCTCGTGTGCATGCTTTGCACATATCAATACCTTTGTAGTCCATCTCAGGCAGTCCTCTTATAAGCCCTTGGAACACAAGCTTTTGTAGTGTATGTGGGCTTACATGACCGAGTCTCCTATGCCAGAGCTTTGGATCGTCCGTCAAAGCCTTTAGACAGGTTAAACTTCCTTGTGCCACTTGCTCAGCATTTACATCATAGATGTTGTTATAGCGATAGGCAGTTAGAAGTATTTCACCTGTATCTTCTCTGCGCACTAGACATCTTTTCTTGGTAAATCCAACATCATTACCAATATCATATAGTTGAGAAACACTAAGAAAATTAAACTTCAAACCATTAACAAGATAAACCTTTTTAATGTTGTGGTTAGGATCACTCCCAACACTACCGATACCAACGATGTCACACTTTCCTTTGTCACCAAGAGTGATTGTTCTAGTGGATTGCTTCTTTAGATCATGGAAGAGAGACCTCTTTCCACTCATATGTCTAGAGCATCCACTTTCAATAATCCACTGTTGCTCTTTCACCTTGGTGATCTCCTTCAAGACAAAAATCAACCTTTCTGGCTAGACCAATAAGAAAATTTAGATCCATTATTGGGATAAACCATATTTGGTAAAATAGTGCCTTTGGGGACCCAAATTTGCGTTATCCGTTCTTTTCTCAAGTGAATAGGAAATGTATTGCGAATAATATGTGGATCCTCTCTTCTATAGGGGTAGGTCTCTCTTACATGTCCCTTTCTTGCACAATGATGACATATAGGAGATGTTCTGCTTCCTTTTGCCTTCACAAAAGTGGTAATGTGTTTCTTCTTTAAAAACCTCGGGTTGTAGCGAATACCACTTTTGTTTAGAGAACTTTATTGCTCACCCAACATCCTATCAAGAGTGCCCTTGGACTTGGTAAAACTTATGAGGGTTGTCTGTTGGTCTTGAATCTTCTTATTCAGGGAGATCTTCTCGCTCTCTAAGTCATGATGTTCACTTCTTAGAGACAAGATATCTTGCTTAAGTTCAAATTTCTCTGAGTCAAGAGTCTTGACTTTAATGTCAAGACCTGAATAAGAGGTTTCAAGACTTTTGGCCCTCATTGACAGTTCCTCAATAACTCTTTCCTGGTCCACGGTTTTCTTAATAAGAGTGTTGGTTTGGGCAATAAGTTCCTCTTCATTGGCAATCATATTAGAAAGGAATTCTGATAGTACCTCTTTTGGACTAGCCATAAGCTTTCTTACAGTTACCTCAAGTTGTTCATCGTGGGATTCATCTCCTGAAGCCATGAGACAAAGGTTGGCCTTTTCATCATCGGAGTCTGAGTCACTAGAGACAGAATCACTCCAAGCTGCCATCATGGCTTTCTTTTTCCATTTATCACCTTTCTTGAAATGACTCTTCTTCTTTTGAGGACAGTCTTTCACTAGATGGTCTGTTTCACCACATTCAAAACAAGACAAAGGTTTAGTCTTCTTCTTTTGAGGACAGTGTTTCACTAGATGGATCAGGCTTACCTCGAAATTTAGAAGACACTGATCCATCTTTGTTGTTGAATTGCTTCTTCATTTTAAGGATTCGAGAAAGACCCTTTGTAATGAGAGAAAATGGATCATCCTCATCATCATCATCTTCAGAATCAGACACATCTTTGGGCTAATCCTTCTTAGACTTGAGTGCCAAGTTCTTAGTGCTTGTTGGGTGTTCTGCATCGTCTTCATTGAGAATCATCTCATGTGTGATCAGCTTCCCAAGCAAGTCATCAAGGGTTAGAGTGCTGAGATTTTGGGCTTCTTCTATGGTTGTGTTGTGAGCTGAATCTGCCATGTTTTACAGTAACTTTTATATCGATTTCTGCATACATTTCATACATTTGGGCTAAGATAGTACATAACCTATGTAGTTTATGTTTATTTGCCAAATTATGGAATCTACACCAGTTTCTGTTTAATTCGCAGAAATCGAGGCATTTTACAGCAATTCTACAGAAGGTCGGAAAAGATCGGAAAACCACTACAGAAGTCCAAGGTCGAAGGAGCAACGGAACCAGTCGAATCGAGTCAAGAACCCAGGCTACTCGATCTCGAATAGCTCTTACTCGACCTAGACGAGCATGACCGAGCACAACCTTGTCGACAGAGCCTGATCGGGAGAGCCAGACCAACCCGGCTCCGGACCCAACTCGATCTCGACAAGCCCTAGTCGAGATCGACGAAGCCCAGCCACCACACCCGGAGTCAAAAAGGAGAGAAGCCGAGGACGATGACGCCGAGCAACCCTACTCGATCTCGACAAGCCTTTGTCGAGATCGACAAGCCCCACAGCGCCAGTCCGAGTCCATGCCGAGGAGAAGCCTGCTCGACCAGACGTCCCCACCTCTACTCGATCTCGACAAGAGTTGGTCGAGATCGACGAGAGCCTGAGTCCAGATCCGAGCCAATCGAGTAAACCTACCCGAGGAGACCTAGTCGGCCACACTTTTCTACTCGAGGTCGACGAGCACCAGGAGCCAAGACTGAGCCACATCGAGCAGAGCTAGCCAGGAAGTCCAGTCGATGATCCACCCTAGTCGAGGTGGACGAGCCCTTGTCGAGGTCGAGTAGGCCAGTGTCCAGAAACGCGTCGACGAAGACCTGTCTGAGTAGACTTGGGATTCCTTGGGGCCGAAGGAGGAAGATTCTATCCAAATCCATCAAGTTCTATCTATGGAAGACGCGATCTATCAAGACATGAAGACTTACCTAGTTTAGAATTATCCTTTCCTTGTTGATTTATTTCCTTAAAAAAAATTATTTATCCTTTCAAGTTTTAGATATAGTTTTAGATATAGATAAAAGATTTCTATCCTTGGTTACCAAGGACTAGATCACTATAAATAAGGCCCTAGGGGCTCAGTTTTATTCATTCCAAGACACACAATTAAGTAGTTCCACAGAGAAGTTTAGGAGTTCTAAGGTTTTTAGGGTTTTGGCTTTCTGTGAAAGTTGATTGCCAGGATTGTAAAAGGCTTTGAATTTAGTTTTAATGCAAGTTTCTTTTTATACATCAATGTTTGCGATTGCAATGAGGCGTGAGTAGTCCACCCACTTCTGGGGCTGGGGTGAGCCCGACGGTGGCCATGTGAGGCGATGCGATAAAGGTCAGATCTTTTTGTGCGATTCATCTTCTACCCCTATGAGCATGATTCCTTTGCGAGAGTTGAAGGTGATCCTTGTTTGTGTTATTGAAGCGAAAGTGATCTTAATGCAACTTGGATTAATTATGTGAAAAAGGGTTAGTAACAATTAGGGTTTATGCGAAAGCCTCTATATGCCTATTTGTTAATGACGAAAGTTATTTGATGGAAAGCATGATCTTTTATGCCTTTATGTGTTACTTTGCATGGTTATCGTTGTGGTGTTAAAACCCTGGCTTTGGAAGTCTTTTAACATATTGATTTATTTTCATCAAAAATCTGAATTTTGTTCGAGATTCTGCAAATTTATATTTTCTGTCTTTCTTGTCGACGTAGAGTAGAGTTTCGTCGATCTCGAGTGGACTCTTGTCGATATCGAGTAGGGCTCGTCTAGGTCGAGTTGGTTTTCTTCTGTTTTTGTCGATTTTCAGTTTCTGTTTCTACTTTTCTTGTCGATCTCGAGTTGGTGTTGTCGAGATCGAGTCGCCTGTTGTCTGTCGAGTTGTTTGATTTCGTTTCTGTTTTCCATTTTCACCACTTTTCTTTGTCGATATAGAGGACAGCTTACTCGAGATCGAGTAGCTTCTGTGTCCTCGTTTTATTTGCTGTTTCGCTTTGTCTTATCTTGCTTTGCTTTGTTCTTTGCTTTTGTTTGTTATTTTCTGTTTTTATTTGTCTTTCTTTCCTTGTTTTTGTGTTTCTGTCTTTCTGCTGCTTTGTCTGTGAGAATTTACAGCTACCTAAGAACTGCTGACGTGCTTCCTCGTGGATTCGATCCTGACTATTCTTTTACTACAACGGGAGGAAGTCTTGTAATTATTTGCTGAGACAAGGAAGTCAGTCTGAACTCTATTTTATATTTATTTCATACTTGACCATCCTCCTGCAACAACAGGTTGTTACTTTAGGACCCCATTTATCCTTTGGTAGGCACCTCAATATCTTCCTCACTTTCTCAACATTTTCAAAGATCTTGCCGAGAGAGTCAAGGTTGTTCGTAATTTCCGTCAAACGTGTGAACATGGCCTTAATGGACTCATTAGGCTTCATTTTGAAAAGTTCATACTTTCAAAGGAAGATACTGATCTTGGTGTCCTTCACTTGATTGGTTCCTTCGTAAGTGACAACCAGCTTATCCCAAATCTCTTTAGCCGACCTACAAGATGAAATACGATTAAACACGTCAGTAATAAGACCACAATATTGTAAGTTAATAGCCTTGTAGTTCTTGGAAACAAGTTCAAGATCCGCTTGGATCAATTCGGCCTCAGTCTTCACGACTTTGCTTCCATTAGGTCCGTCTTTCACAGGAATCTTCGGACCATTCTCTATAATGTTCTAAAGTTCCAGATCTTGATCTATAATGAACATTTTCATCAAGGACCTCCAGTGGACTAAATTGTTTCCCACAAAGTGCGGTGGTCTACTGGTAGACCTCCCTTGTGTAAATCCTCCGCTTGCTTCACCAAACATGATCAAAAACTCACAAGATTGTTAGATCAAAAGCAGTGAGTAAGGCTCTGATACCAATTGAAGGTTCGATAATGTATAACAAAGTAGAATTGTTAACGAGGTTCGGCTCCTTAAAGGAAGTAGAATTGTTAACGAGGTTCGGCTCCTTAAAGGCTTAGCCCCCGCCTAGGGTTCTTCCACAACCCTAGGATTCAACCGGCTTTATTGATTCACAAGACTTAGGATCCTAATAGCTCACCGAGAAGCCCTAGACCAATCTAGAAGAGCCCCACCTCTCTCGGCTATCTAGTACAATCCTCTTACACTCCGTGAATCAATCGCCTAGTGCTCACTTCCTGAGGTATAAAGTCTCGAGTATAACACTCTCTAGGAATATATCCTATAAGCTCACTATGTAACTCTCAAATGCTTTGAAATAAAAAATACAACTCTTAACACTTTACAGAGAGTACACGAAGAAGACATATTGACTTGAGTGCTTGTGTGCTATGTAGTTCAATGATGTTTGTGTTCAACGCTTGTCTCTTTCCTCTCTTCTTCATTTCCTTTTTATACCTGATCAAATCGGCGCCTATCTTGAAAGAAGGATCTTTGCCCAACGGCTAATTCAGATCATGGCTTAGATGCAATCTTCATAATCTTCTATTATGGGAAACTCGTGAGTGCATGATCTTCGATTTGATTCTTCACGTATTTCAGCTCAAGGAAGGAGATCTTCTCAAAATCTACAATGTATTGTAATTATAATATATATAGAATAATATTCGGACACCATACTTAGATAATATAACATAATAAAATACATACAATACAGGTTTTGAATTTCATCAACACAGCATTAGCTTCAAGACCTTTGACACAAGCTTTGTGTCAAAGCCTTTGAAACCATTTTCGATTTTCATCAAGGGAGTCGAGTTATCAGTACGCGAGCTAAATATTCAAGCAATATCCCTATTTTTGCTTCGTATTCCCCTTTGATTTGTTAGGTAACCACTTCTGAATCTGTAAAGATTTGGACCCAATGGGCCCCGTTGATCAGTGCTTTTTTTATTCTCGCGATCAATCCTTCGTATTCTGCCTCGTTGTTGGTGGCCTTGTGATGCGTTGGTATTCCCGATCCTTCGCTTGTGGGCTTGGAATCAAGAACAACGACTTGAGTTTGTCCCGATCTTGCAATTATTCTTGATGTTTACAATCAATTACAATAAGAGTTCGGACTGATGCGACAGAAAGAATAAGCAAACAAATAAAAACTAAGGCAAAAGGCAAAGAACAATGAAGAGCGACGGAACCAGCAGCAGATGCGACGGATGCTGCCGGTGTGCTGCGGGCGCTGCAACAGTACCACGGCGGTTGCTACAGTGCCGCTACTGTACTGCGACGGCTGGGTTCTTGATTTGGCGACAGTTTTCGCAGCTCTGTTACTTCTTGAGTTTTAGGTGTGTGTTTGGGAATTTGGGGTTTGGATCTTGAGAGTTTGCATAACCAAGAACATATATGGATTGCTAGACCTTTTGGATTGGGGGATTGAAGAACCTTTTCAGCCAAAAAGGTTTCCTCAATATAATTTCTAATCTAATTAAAATTCAAAGTATACAAGTGTTTAAATAGATAAGTCTAACCAATTCTACCTTGCAAGGGATAGAGGTTTGGTTAGATAAAAGATAGAAAGAAATCCTAAAAGATAAATCAAACTTACCTAAGATAAATCAAACTAGCTAAAGATAGATTAAACATTGATTGATGGCTAAGGAATTTATCTGGATGATATATTTTCCTTCTCACATTATTTTCCTAATTACATAAAATAATTATATCTGAATAATATAGGTAAAACCGAAAATAATTAAATAAATATACATAAATTCGTCCAAACAATGACTGCTGCAAAGATGATTAATTTCGGCCCACTTCGAATTTTATTCTGGACAAACCTTCAACAAAAATGTTTTAGATCTTTTTTTCCTCGTTCAAAAAACGTATGGCATGATCCAATCCGATAAATATGGACATCGAACGACCCATTTTACTGAGACGTCGAAAAGCTGTCAAACGATTTTGAACGAACGAAAAACGGGAGAATCAAACTTGCACCTTTGAACCTTCTCCCATGGTGGAGCCTTCTTCTTCCTCTTAAGGATGACATCATGCTCCTCCATTTGCATTCGACCCGTCCTCGAGTCGTCGCCAGGATCAAGATCATTGTTTGAGCCACATAAGCTCATCCTTGATTGCATCACCTTGAATAGGAGTTGGAAAGACAAGTCAATGATCTCATCACTTGGGCTTGAGATTGTTACTACAGCCCCACAGCCACCCATAGATACTGACCCATCAACGTTAATGACCCATTTTTCTCCTTCGCGATCTTGTGATTCTATGAAGGTAGCTTCCACTACAAAATCAGCTAGTGCCTGGGCTAAGTGAGCCTTTTGAGGTTTGAGGTGGGCATCAAACTACGAGAGTTCTACTGCCCATTTTACCATCCTACTAGAGAATAATGACGAATGAAGAATCTGATGAAGGGGCGGATCAGAAAGCACTTCGATGGTGTGAGCCCAAAACTATGGCCTCAATCGCCTAGCCGCGAAGATAACAGATAAGGCCATTTTCTCAATGGGAGTGTATCTGGATTTAGCGGGATGTTGGACTCTACTAGCAAAGTACATGGGGAACTTGGATTCCCTTGTGAGCACAGTACTGATGGTGGTTGACCCGACTGCAAGGTAAAGCTGAAGAATCTCATGCTCACGAGGGTAATGAAGGGTTGGGAGTATTACAAGGTATTCTTTCATGCTTTTGAAAGCCTTGTCTAAAGAGGAGCTCCATTCCACAGGTCCTTTATTTTTTAACTACTCGAAGAAATGCAGGGAGTGATCTGCTAGTTGCGAGCAGAACCTGCTTAAATAGTTAATGGACCCATTGAGCACTAGATGTATTTTAGTGTCTTTAGGGGGCTCATGTCGAGTATTGTTTGCACCTTAGAAGGGTTAACATCGATGCCTCAGTGGCTGATCATGAAGCCTAAGAATTTCCCCGAATCGATTCCAAACACAGATTTCTCTGGGTTTAAATAAACACGGTTTAGCCTAAGAGCATCGATGGTTTCCTAGAGGTCAGCGGGATGACTTTCTTTTGTCAGACTCTTGATTACGATGCCATCGACATATACCACAATGTTCTTTCTAAGTTGGGGCCGAAATACTCTCTCGATCATCCATTGGAAAGTGGCGCCAACGTTTTTGAGTCCGAATGGCATGACTTTGTAACAAAAGGTGCCTTAGTTAGTGATGAAGCTTGTGATTTTTTCGTCGTGAGGGCTCATTTTGATCTGGTTGTAGCCCGAATAAGCATCGAGGAAGCTCAGTGTGGTGTATCCCATGATGGTGTCTACCAACTCGTCGATGGATGGGAGGGTGTAGCTGTCCTTAGGGCACGCTTTGTTCAAATCTTTGAAATCTACACACATCCTTCACTTACCGCTGCTCTTCTTGACAAGACCATATTTGATAGCCAGGTTGAATCATTGATCTTGCGGATGAACCCAGGTTGTAGAAGTTTGTCAACCTCTTCTTTGGCTGATTCGGCTTTCTCTGATGCCATTTTTCTTTTCTTTTGGCTTATGGGTTTTGTGCCGTTAGTGAATCTGAGAGAGTGCTCTGCGATCTCGCGGGGGAGGCCCTTCATGTCTTGGGGCAATAAAGGAAAGATATCTCGTGAATTCTTTACAATTTCTTTGACGCGATTCAGAGTGGGGGGTTTCCAAGCTGTGCCCATGATAGAGGGACTCTAGGCTATTTGCGAATGGGAAAAAAGCTACTTTCTCTTCCATGATTTTATCTATAATTTTTTGGGATCGCACTTCCAATTTTGCCACGAGGTTTTCTGATATGACTTATTGGTCATCATTATCGATCATTTCTGACTTTAGGGACCTTTGGCCTGGCTCATCGATCGCGAAAAGTCGTCCATGACTCTTTTTTATTGAAGCTAGGTAACAAACCCTACTCTCCGATTGTTCTCCACGAACTTCTCCCACTTTTCCATTCGCGCACGGGAATTTGATGCTGAAATGGTATACGGAGCAGGCTATTTGGAACTTGAAGAGGCTAACGCAACCCATGATAGCATTGTAGATAGACGGCATGCGCACTACCCCGTGAACGCCACCATGTGGATTCGCTAGTTGGGATTGGTTCCCAGGGTCAGGGCGAGCTCAATGGTTAGAGCCATCTCAACTTCATCTCCTGAAAAGGAGACGAGTTTCCCATAATAGCAGCACATGGCGCTCTCCGCGATGCCCAGTTGTTCAAAAGCTTTCTAGTATAGCACGTCCACTAAGGAGTTGGTGTCTATCAGTACGAGTTTGACCTTCTTGGTCCCTAGCTACACATGAATGACCATGGGATCCGAATGTGGCATCCTGAGATCGTGAGCGTTAGAAAAAGAGAAATTTAATATCGCATGTTTATAGAAGCATACCTGATGCTGGACTCGGATGGAGGTTATATGGCCTCTCTTTCATAGTTTTCTCTCTTGATTGCTGGTCTCGGAGGAAGAAGGTCCACCCATGATGGTGTTGATGCATCCGTTGGGGGGAGGTGGGTTCCGATTGTCCCTGTTGGAATGCGAGACACTATTCGACGAGGATCTTACTTCTGGAGAGTTTTGTGCATCCCTGGGTGGGGGTCGGCACCTGCCTCATCTGTTTTTGTTTCTTCCATCGTGGCCTAGCTGGTATCCACCTCTTTTTCTTCGGGTTTTACTATCGTAGTGGTGCGACAGGTGGATTAGGGGTCGCAAGGGGTGCGTAAATTTGCAGACGCACATCTTATTGGGGATGAGGGGCTGGTGGAATCCCATACACGGGTAGGTGCACCATTTAAGGGTGTTGCCAGCGAGGGTTGTTGCATGGCTAAGTATCCGGTCCTCCTCTTTCGCGAAACTTATTAGCTATTTTGTGGAAAAAAAGGGGTTTTGCTTCGTTGGATCGTGAACTTAAACCCACAGCTTCCATGGCATGGATTTGTAGAGTCACAAGGTGGCGTAACTTATCATAGTCGCGGAGCTCCTTCTTAAATAAGTAGGTTTTGAAATTGCCTTTGGCGAGGTTGCCCACAACTTCCAAGGGATTCAGATGGTTATTGTTTGATGGAGTTGAGATCCATCATGGTACGAATCCGAGTGCAAGCACCGCCAAAATAAGTGACAAAGATTTCGGATAGTTGGGCAAAACTACTTATAGATGACCGGAGCAAGTTGGTGAACCACGTCAAGGCCACCCCACTAGTCTTGTGTGCTCGGCTTGGGTGCGCATGATGCGCTCAGACATATGGACACCCACGTTATATGGCCCATTGGGATTTATCATGGTATCAGAGCGGTGCGGCCCAGGACCCTGGTCTATTACTGGGCTAGCCGGCCTTAAGGCAAGACGTCAAGTGCAACTGGCATATATTGCGAGGCCAGGCAGTTGCACTTGAGGTTGCTGGGTTCTAAAATTTCATAAATTTTAGTACTCACATTATAAATCGTCATTTTATGTGATGGTCATAAAATTAATTTATTTAGCCAATTTGGTGGAGTAAAGTTCATGTCATCCCATAAATGGTTAGTCTATTTAATCCCATTCAAGACCCAAACAGTTTTTTAAAAAAAACTGTAAAGAAGGGGAGTTACTTTGCCTTACTCCCAAACATCAACTGCCCGATCAACCTATACTACCTCCACCATTCAAACATATAAAAGAAAAAAAAGAATTAAAAAAATGTAGTGGGGTAATGGGCTGGTGTCATAACTGTCCACCTTTTCCACCTATAAAAAAAGAGGAGTTTACAACTTTTGGGGGTGAATATGTACTCCAGCAAGAAGCAAAAAGAAAGAAAGCAACACTCTCAGACAAAAATTCTTGTCAAACTCCTACCAAGTGCAAATACAATCAGGTAGTTATTTCAAGGAAATTCTGGGTCGATTCTTGAAACCAGGCACTCGAGAACCTTGCGAGCTTCTTCGGGTGTTTTGGTTTCAGAATCATCAAATCCCTTAACCGGGCTATGATGCTGTCAAAATTGCATCAATATGGAGACATGTTCTTTCTTTTTGATTCCAGGAATCCCACCATGGAAAACCTTGTGACCTTTCTCCATGGCCTGGGTTTCGGAGTCTGTTAATCGCTCAAAATTGAGTCGATATGCTGCCCGATTTTGCTCACTAATGAGTCCAAATTAAGGGCCATGGATGACTGATCGAAGACTGTAGTTTCTCCAAATCTCAAACAAAATAATTGATTTTACATGGGACTATAAGAAACTAAAAGCAAAATCAAATCAAAGTCTACAAAGAGGCTAAGTTAAATTGGTGCACCTCATCTCAAATCTGATTTCGTTTGAGTAGGGCTCATCCAAATTACAACGCATATACCCATTCATTGCAAAAGGAAATTCAAATAAACAAATTACCCAACTAAATATGGCCAAATAACAAGGACATTTCAAATTGAAACTCAAATATATTGGATTCCATAATTCAGTTGAAACTCTTAAGGCCAAAATAGACTAATTACATCCAAACCAATCGGTAGGGCTGCCTTTAAAAAATAACGCCCTACTGGGAAAAAAAAATTGAAGAAGAAGAACAGGAGAGGAAGGAGGAGAAAGAAGAGAGAAATCAAATCTATAAACTCATCTGACATACGGAGTTTAAATCTTCAACTATCGGAACCTGTTCGTCGTTGCTTGATTCTGGTTTC
This sequence comes from Persicaria tinctoria, assembly GCA_037127255.1. NCBI lineage: Eukaryota > Viridiplantae > Streptophyta > Magnoliopsida > Caryophyllales > Polygonaceae > Persicaria > Persicaria tinctoria. The sequence continues at coordinate 73,990,212 of JBANSL010000006.1, forward strand.
AAGGGCCGCTCCGTCGGCTGTCGGTTCTTCTTCCTTGACTGAATAACCGGTTCGTCTTCCTCGTCTGAATCACGCCGGGCTGGTCCGAGAATGTCGCCGGCGCCGGTAGATGAGGGCACCTCCAATCGTCGACTAGCGGTCGCTATTCCCATCTCAAATACAGGGCTAAGCGGTGGAAGTCTATCGGTTGAATCACACAAACTGTTGTGGGTTAGGGTTAAAAAAAATTCAACACCGTCAAATCAAATAAAAAAAGACGTGTGAATTGATACTGGGATTTGAATCGAACTTCCCGACCACACATGGGCTTGGCTGGATTTTTTAAATTGGGCTTAAGCCCACAAAGCGTAATATATGTCCATATATATATATGACAATACACACATACGATGTGTGAGATTTTGGCTTGAAAAAATGTGTGTTTAATTATACAATTCACCCACTAAAATATGAAAATTATAATTGGTACAAATTAAGAAGTCGAGTTTGATCGAAATATAAAAATTAAACTCGTCAAATATTCTTTACCAATTCATTCTAGTAGGTCAATCTCAAATCGGCTTCAATAAAAACAGAGTCAAAACCTCAAATCAAGTTTTACCAAACATAAGCTTGGTTTCTAAAAAGAACTACGTAAAGACTTGATACTCTTTTATGAGTTACGTAGGAAATTCGATATTAAAATTCAATAAATATCGGATTCAGTCGCCTGTCTCAAATAAAAATCAAATTTGCCTATAAAAAGAACTACATAAGATTTGATTTCGCTTTACCGGATATGTAGGAAACCCGATACAAAGCTATAGCTCGTCGGGTTCAATCACATGATCCTCAAATGATCAATTTTTTAAAACCAAATCAAACGGTTTCAAAAGAAAAGAACTACGTAAAGACTTGACGCCGTAAAAACGGCTACGTAGGTAACCCGATATTAAATCTCAAAATATGTCGGGTACAATCGCTAATCCAAAAATTCACTTTTAGAATGAAAATGGGGTTAAAATTAAATCTAAGATAAATGCATATGATTTTCCGTGTAAGTGATAGTCGTTGACTCTAGAAACCCTTCCAAGAAGGTGTGCTCGGTTTATTCGGATGATACACGAGAAAATCTCATGCATATGATAGTGTGATTTATGTTAGGGCTACCTTTCCGAGAAGGTGGGTCCCAATACGATCCAATGATGCATGAAAACCTTTAAGGGGGTAAAACACACAAACTCAAACACTCTGAACTACGTGAGGCTTGATTCTCTTCCAAGAGATACGTGGGCAACCCGCTAAAATTCGGGTGCAGCCCAAATCACCAAAACCACCAAAATCTTGGTATCGATATGACTTCGAATCAAGAGGATAACCAAAAGGGGTCGAACTCAAATATTAAAAAATCAAATAAAATGTGTTGTACGATTATTCGCGCATTTTTGTTCAACATATTTTTGGCACGCCCAGTGGGACCCTTTTTGACTTTTCATCTCTTAGTTGTATTTGTACTAATGTTTGATTGTTTGTTTTGGTTGCAAGGAAAACGGCACCCATCGCAACTGTCAACTTTGATGAGCTACCAGCCACGTTTGTCGTGAAGGGTGGCCGCTGGATCAAAAGACGATCCTTTGAGGTTCGCTTTGATGTCTCTAGGAACTCCATTACTGCGGAGATCCCAATCGATAACATCTTCAATGCTTTACCAGCTCCGGAGGAGGAGAAGACCACCAACTGGGTGGTGAGGTCCCCAAAGCTTGTCTCGGAGAAGGGCATGAAGCCAAATAAGTTCTTGAGCCGTGAGGGAAAAAAGCCCAAGTATGTGAAGGTTGAGGAGAACAAGGTCAATGGCCCACCAACTGGCAATCGGCTCACACTTCGTCGGAGTGATAGTCACACAGCCAACTCAAGCGGCACTAAGCTCGATGAGAGAGTGGTTCGACAACCCGTCATCCATGTCTTAAAAAGGAATATCGGGGTTGTCGCAGCTCCATCGCCACCTGTTCCAATGGCCAAGAAGGCAAGCAAGCCCAAGAGAAGGAGGGGACGAAAATGCGGCTCTCAGCGTGGGAAAACCGGGGCCCTTTGTAGGCTAGCCCAATCTCCTACGTTGGAGCAAGCCAACGCCATTTTGTGGAAGGCCGCCAAAGACCTCCTTGAGGCAAACAAGACTATCATCGCACCTCAAACCGCGAGCTCAAGCCATATTTTCTTTGGTTCAATTCCTCGGGATATGAACCATGTGGAACAAGTCATGGTTACCTCCTATTCGGAGGGAGAGGTCGAAGAAGGATCTTTAAAAATGAAAGATCGGAAAGTCAAAGCTCCGAGGGTCAAAGTGTTAAAGCTTACAGAGCCTCAGAAGGATGTCCAGGCATCTTTTCAAGCTCAGGACAAAGGGAAGAGCATACTGGTGCCAAGAAAAGCTACCTCACTCCCTATTTATATGGACGGGTATAAGGGGCCAATGACAAGGTCAATGTCTAAGACCACGTCATATGCCGGCGTAGTTACTCGTTCACCGAGTCCACCAGCTATAATAAAAAAGAAACAAAGCTCTTCTTTATATGGAGATTCAAACTCGTTATTTCATGAAGATGAGTTTCCGCTGGCAGTTGTTAGCGATATCGGATCAAATGATGGGTCCGAGGAGGAAGTTGAAAGCATGTCAGTGCTAGTGACTGGAGCCTCAACCGTTGAAGAACAAGGATTTGCAGAAAACGTTAGAGGAAAGAGATGCTCAAATACAACTCCTTATGGATCAAATGCAACAGCAAAATTCTGAAAACAGGCAAGAGCAAAGACGAGAGGAAAGTAGCTCATCTATCTCTCCCCAAGAGATAAAGGATTTAATTGCTCAAGGGATTCGGGAATTTAAGATCTCCTAAAGTCCGCCAGTGATTGGCTATAGAAAGCCATACCCTGCAGATTATGATGCAATTCCTTTCCCTCCGCACTATCAAAGGCCGACTTTTGATAAATTTGACGGCATTCATGGTTCGCCTCATGAGCATCTAGTTCATTTTTACTCCGCGTGCGGAGAAACTGCTTTAAGCGATCAATTATTGATAAGGCAGTTCGTCCAATCGTTAAGAGGATCAGCGTTTACATGGTATACGCAGCTTCAGCCCGAGTCTATCCATGCCTGGGATGACCTACAAAAGGAGTTTTTGGCCCAATTTGTGAGCTCAAAGGCCAAAGTTTCCATCATGGATCTTGCAAATGCTCATCAAAGGCCAAATGAGTCTGCAAATGATTTCATTGCAAGGTGGAGAAGCTTGTGACTTCAATGCCCAGAAAAATTGAGTGAAGAAGCATGTGTGCAAATGTACACTAACAACTTGATTCCCGAGCTAGAGGTGCACGTAGGTAGTGCGGAACCGAAAGCTTTCGATGCTTTAGTGTCGAAGGCCTGCAATGTTGAGCGCCAATTGGCTCGATGTAAAATCGAGGCGAGTCGGCCTCAAGTTAACGGAGTAAGGAAAGATGAGGGTAGAAATCCCGTGAAAAAAGGTGAATCGATGGCCACCTTCATTAAGCCCCAATGAAAACCCTCCGGGAGTACTTCTAGGGCAAATGAGAAGGGTCAGGCTAAAGAGACTACTAAAAGGCTCACTCTCGAGGAGAGGAAGCAAAAGAAATACCCCTTTGATAATGAAGATGTAAGGGGTATATTCAGCGAGTTAATAAAGGAGAAAATGATATCTCTCCCGGAGTCAAAGAGGCCAAATGAAGTCAACAAAATGGGTGATCCGAGGTATTGCCCTTATCACCGTATTGTTAGTCATCCAATTGAAGACTGCTATGTTTTCAAAGACATTGTCGAGAGGATGATCAACAAGGGTGAGATTGAAATCGAGGGAGTAAGCTTTCAAAACCAAACCGCTTCGTCAAATCTTATAGTATCATTGCCTCTGAAGGCCGTCCCCATGCAGTTTCAAATGCGCAATGAGGTGCGTACTGTATGGGCCTATCCGGATATGCCAAGAGACGGGCCAGGTGGCATGTCTTTATATGACGTATTGATGCAAACAAACGTCGAAGAATCATTTCCGCTGGGTGGTGAGGGCGAGAATGGTTCCAAGTGGCAGGTTTGTGTAAATCGGAAAAAGTCTCCCTCAAAGACCACCCGACGAGCAGGACCTACGGGCTTTAGGATGATCGGTAGGAAGCCCAAAAAGAAAAATGAGAAGAAGAAAAACAAGAAGAAGGGTAAGAAGAATAAGAAGCCCGAAAGTATGTCTGACGAAGAGTATACTCAACCCGGACGTAAAATGTTCACTCTTATGGATTACATTCCGAAAGAGTTCTTGGAGGATGACTCTTCCGATGAAGAATTGTATCGGGAAGGTGAAGTTGTCGATGATTCTTCCGATGAAGAATTATTTTTGGAAGGTAAAGTTGTCCAGTGTTGCATGACCTCGTGGGCTGACATGGTCGAGGAAGAAAAGGTTGGTGAAATTTCTCTTCGGTCGGGAAAAAAGTTGTCTTCTTCTAAACCCAATGAAAAAGAAAAGGGTAAGGACTCACCCATTGGTGAGACCTCAAAGACGACAAATTTTGAAGGGGCGGTTGACAAAGAAGCCATACCAAGCCAATGTGACGAGGTTGGGGCATCTAATCCAAAAGATGTTGCGCCATGAATGCTGATGTTGCTTCGAAAAGCTTCTTGTAAAGAGAAGGTGAAGTATGATGTTATGTCACTTAAAGCGCATTCCCGCACGTCTAAGTGTATATGATGCTCTACAAATGTCGACCGACCTAAGGAAGGTTTTAATTCAAGCTCTAATGGATCCTGAAGATTATAAAGACCAAGTTCATCATGTAGAGGTCGACGAAGTCACACCATCTCATCCGGTTCATTGCGCTTCTTGCATGGCGTGTATAACTTTCTCCGATGGAGATCTCTAGTTGGGGAGCAACGACCATAACAGGCCGTTATATGTAACGGGTTTGGTCGGGGAGACAAAATTAAATAGAATCCTATTGGATTCTAGTTCCACAGTGAACTTATTTCCTTTGCGGGCTTTGGAAGCGATTGGGTTATCCGTTGTCATCTATCGCCGACATTACTCACTATTCAGGGATTCAACCAAGTGGGGCAAAAGGCATTAGGTGCTATCACCCTAAGAGTGGCTCTGGATGATCTTCATAAAGATGCGCTTTTCCATGTTATTGACACCGGAACTTCTTATAATGCTTTACTTGGAAGGCCTTGGCTTCATGCCAACAAATCAATCACTTCCACACTTCATCGGTGTTTAAAATACACCGATGAGAATGGGAATGAGAGAACTATCAGAGGCGATAGTGATCCTTTTCATGGTGAAAGCGTTAATTACGCGGACGCCAAATTCTACAAATCGGTGTATTGTAGTCCTAGCACTCGTTTGGAGGTGAAAGAGGACAGTAGAAGTGGAAGCCCTCAAAAAGAAGAGATTGGCCGAAAAGAGTTGTCACCGCCTAAAATCTCTCTTGTTTGCAAGAAGGAGGTGCAAGTGACTCGTCCGAAGGTGTTGTTCAAATACACAGCTAAAGACAATCGCCAACCCGGTCAAAAGCCGTTAAGTGCCACGGAGAAGGCCATGAATTCTTTAATGACAAGTTACACTTGTCTTCTCCGCAAGATTGACCAATATGTGCCTAAGAAGAAGTTGGTCATTCATCGGCATTTCAGAGAGAAAAGAAATGAAAACACGAGGGTAGTGTTCAAAGGCGAGTCATCTAAGTTGCCCGATGAACAGGTCTCTTCAAAGCTTGATAAAAAAAGTCAAAATTAAGATGACAAAACCCTCGTGGAAATGCAAAAACCAACAAAACCCCCCTATCAAGATCTCGATGGATGATTTGGAACTTTCGCAAGAAGGCGAATTGTTGTCAACCAAAGTCTTATAGCCTATGTTCTTGCAAGCGACAACAAACGCTCTGTGAGTCTCGGTCTTTGGAAGGCTAGGAGTAAGTTCTCCAAAACTTTCTGTGTTTGAGAGACTTGGAGAAGCCAGTGTGTCCAAGAAAAAGAAGGCCAATGGCAAGAAAGATAAAAAGTGGAAGCTTAAGAAAAATAAGTCAAAAGCTCCTACTTGTAAGCCAGAGGATCCAATGGATACTCAAATGGAGGAGGTCAACATGGTGTTGGCCTCTAGCGAGAGCGAATCAGCCGAAGACTCACAGGATTTTGTTAACATAATCCAGCCGGCTCCACCGGAAATGGAGGAAGGTGGTCAAGCCACGGTCGATAAACTTCAAGAGATCAATTTGGGGAGTATGGAAAATCTTAAGCCTGTTTTTGTTAGTGCTTTTCTAACAGACACCGAAAAAGGATTATATGAGGAGCTTCTCCATGAATATCGAGATGTGTTTGCTTGGGGGTACCAAGACATGCCTGGATTAGGTCCAAAGGTGGCAATGCATAAGTTGTCCATCTCGAAAGAAGAGAAGCCGGTAAAGCAAGCGCAACGCCGTTTTCGGCCCGAGTTGATTGTACAAATCAAAGTTGAAGTCAATAAGCTCAAAGAGGCCGGATTCATTCGAGAGGTCCAATACCCGATATGGTTGGCTAATATTGTTCCCGTGAAGAAGAAAAATGGTCAACTGCGAATCTTTGTTGATTTCAGGGATTTGAATGAAGCATCTCCCAAGGATGAGTTCCCTCTTCCCATAACAGAGCTCTTGGTTGATTCCACTACGGGGTTCCAAGCTTTTTCCTTTATGGATGGGTTTTCGGGCTACAATCAAATCAAAATGCATCCCGAACATGAAGAACTAATGACTTTTCGTACACCATTAGGCACGTATTGCTATACAGTGATGCCTTTTGGGTTAAAGAATGTCGGGGCAACTTATCAAAGAGCCATGACGGTCATCTTTCATGATCTTCTTCATAACACCATTGAGTGTTATGTAGATGACCTTGTAGTGAAAACGAAGAAGAGGGAGGATCATATAAATGATCTTAAAATTATGTTCGAAAGATTACGCAAGCACCAGTTGAAAATGAATCCTCTTAAATGCACCTTTGGTGTAACAATGGGAAAGTTTCTTGGTTTCGTTGTTTGAGGCCGAGGAATAGAAATTAATCCCGATAAAATTAAGGCGATCATGGAAATTCCATCTCCGAGGAATCTCCGTGAACTACGAGGCTTGCAAGGCAGGCTTACTTATATCCGACGGTTCATTTCGAACCTAACGGGGAGATGTCAACCTTTTCTAAGATTGATGAAGAAAGATGTTCCTTTTGTTTGGGATCAAGCTTGCCAAAATGCCCTCGAGAGCATTAAGAAATATTTGATTGATCCGCTAGTTCTTATGGCACCAGTTCAAGGAAGGCCCTTGATTTTGTACATCGCAAGTCTTGAGCGATTGTTAGGGGCTATGTTGGCTCAAAATAATGATGACGGAAAGGAAAATGCCTTGTACTACATCACCCGAAAAATGGTGGGGGCAGAACAAAATTATTCCGCTATGGTGAAGATATGTCTAGCGTTGATCTTTGCCATCCAAAAGCTACGACATTACCTTTTATCCCACCAAATCACATTAATATCCAAACCCGATTATTTACGGTACATCTTATCAAAAACTGTGTTGTCGGGACGATTGGCCAAATGGGCTATGCTTTTAGCTCCTTTTGACATCAAATATGTGCCTCAAAAGGCAGTAAAGGGGCAAGTCATAGCTGATTTCTTAGCAGCCCATCCTACTCCGGATAATGAGGAGTTGTCGGATGATTTGCCGGATGAAGAAGTCTTTATGACGGAGGAAAAAACTTGGCAGTTATATTTCGATGGCGCTGCAACAAAAAGAGGGGTTGGTATGGGTATTGTGTTCATTACCCCAAGTGATGGAATAGTGCCTTATTCATTTTCTCTTTTGGAGAATTGCACAAATAATGTGGCAGAATATGAGGCACTCGTTATCGGCTTGGAGATAGCTCTTGAAATGCGGGTTGATCCATTGAAGGTGTTTGGTGACTCTCAATAAGTCGTTAGACAATTAAATGGGCAATACGAGGTCAAAACGCAAACTTGATCCCTTTGCATCAAAGAGCTAAATATCTCACACATCAATTCCGCCAAGTTGAAGTGGTGCATATATCGAGGTGTGAGAATGACAAGGCAGACGCTTTGGCAAAATTAGCTTCATCGTTGACATTACCGAACGAAAGGGAAATTCAGGTTACCATCGGTGAACGCCATTTGCTTATGCCATCCTCGGAGCGCGATGAGCCAAAAGAAGAAGTTGAGGTCGCTTCCGTTTTTGAAATTGAGGAAGAAATGGATTGGCGATAACCACTTGTTGAATATCTTCGTCATGGAGTCCTCCCCGATGATGCGAAAAGGAGGGTGGACATTAAAAGACGAGTGTCAAGATTCTTACTTAAGAATGATACTTTGTATCGAAGAACATTTGACGGAGTCTTGCTAAGGTGTTTGTCCAAAGAAGAAGCTAAATACATTCTAGCCGAAACTCATGCTGGAGTGTGCGGAGCGCATCAAGCAGGTCCTAAATTGGCTAATCAAATCAAACGGTTAGGCTACTATTGGACTACTATGGTGAAAGATGCTATGGACTTCGCTAAAGCTCGTCACGCTTGCCAAATTCACTGCGACTTCATACATCAACCTCCTCAAATGCTACATCCTACTACTTTGTCATGGCCTTTCAATGCATGGGGTCTTGATGTGGTAGGGAGCATAAAGCCATCTTCTTCCCGAGGTTACCAATATATTTTGGCGGCTACAGACTATTTCTCCAAATGGGCTGAAGCCATACCTTTGAAGGAGGTGGGAGCTAAAGAAGTCGCCAATTTCATAAGGACTCATTTCATTTATCGATATGGAGTACCTTCGAAGATCATCTCCGATAACGCTCTTTACTTCAAGAATCAAATGTTGGTGAAGTTGAGCGAGAAATTCGGGTTTAAGCATAGCTTTTCATCTAGCTATAATTCGTCATCAAATGGCCAAGCTGAAGCATTTAATAAAGTGCTATACAAAATTCTCAAGAAGATGGTCTCAAAATCGAAGAGAGATTGGCATGAACGGTTACCGGAGGCACTGTGGGCTTATCGGACTACCACCCGAACATCGACAGGTTGTACACCATACAACTTGGTCTTTGGATCCGAAGCTGTTTTACCACTGGAGATACAGTTGTCATCTCATAGAGTAGCGGTTCAACTTACCGACCCAGAAGAGAATGTCAAAATCCGTTTGGCCGAGCTTGAAGCATTAGACGAGCTTAGGCTAGCAACGCAATAAAATCTTAAAATCTACCAGGCTCAAGTAGTTGGGACATTCAACAAGCGGGTCAAGTTTCGCTCATTCACTATTGGTGACTTGGTTCTTACCATTCGTCGACCAATATATTGTCATTAATCGAAAAGCAAAAGGCAAGTTTGAATCGAAATGGGAAGGTCCTTATATAGTGACCAAAGTTTTTCCCAAAGGGGCATATGAGCTCTCAAATACCGAAGGCGAAGTGGTATACTCATGTGTGAGCGGAAAATTTGTGAAGAGATTTTTCACATGCAGTTTGAGAGTTAAAATGTCCAGAACTACGTTAAGACTTGATCTCCAAAAAGGAGTACGTAGGACGTTTGACAACAAAATCATTTGTCAAATTCAGTCGAACAAAAAAAAATCCGGGGTCGTATATGATAGTCGGGTCATTTGGAAAACCATTCCTAGAAGGTGGGCCCAGATAATCCGAGTGATGCGGTAAAAAGAAAAAAAAAGAAAAAAATAAAAAATCCCGGTGAAAAATGGTGAACAAAAAAATATGGACTTGAAGTTAGTCCAAAATCGAGGCGTCCTGGAGCATGAGTGAAAAAATAGGCGTCCGAAAAAACTACGAACAGCTTGATCCCTCAGAAAGAGGGTACGTAGGGAGTCTAGCTAGTCAAAAACGCTAGATGCGGCCCTAAAAACAAACACAATACCAATTGCCCTTAGTACATTTCTCGTAAGAGGGCGTCATTCTTAAGGGTAGATCAGTGTCTTGGTCAAGATCACGTTGGTGTTGAGGTATTGTTTAAATCAAATGAGTTCAGGTTGGAATTTGACAAGTTAGTTCTAGAGCCTGGCTTATAAAATACAAGGGATGCTATCACTCTTTATGTCGAGTGTTAAACCCAATTTTTCTTAGTTGAGTATGCGTTATTAATAGAAGAGTATGGGGAGGAACTGTTTTGAATACATGCAACATACATGCAGGGGCATTTGCATATACTTGTCCTACCTAAGAAGCAAGGGTGAATTCTGACATTTTAATAAGATGGCAACAAGTTTTATCAATATTAGGTTATGTAGAGCTCTTGTATCTAAAAAAAAAAAAAAGTGTTCGCATGTATTCATAAAAAAATGTATGTGCAAAATCAAATAGGTGCCCAAAAGTTCCTAAAGCACATAAAAAAAATGATGATGAAAAAAATACGCTAACTAAATAGAGGCGAATGAAGTAAAAGTGGCAATTAGAGTTTGGAGGTATGCTTTCTTCGAATTGAGATCCTCCAGCTTCGCCTTGCCTTCCCGCTCCAGGTTTTCTAGGCTTCGTTGTCTCTCTGTAGTGATCTGGATACGATGCTCAGCTTCAGATTTTCTCTTTGTTAGCGTCTCTTTGTTCCTAGCAAAATTATCCTTCAAGGTTCGAAGCTTCTCTTCCGCTAGCAAAACCTCCATTTCTTGCTCTTTTATAGCAAGTTCTTGCTCTTTTATAGCAAGAGTCTTCCTCCACCTGAGCTAATGTCTTCTTTTCAGAGGCAAGATCCTCATTACAGTGAGAAAGAGTGGTAGATACCTCATTCAAAGCAGTAGAGTCGATAGTGCCCTTTGCTGCAGCTGTAGCTTCCATCTTCTCAAAAAGATGGTTGACTTGGGAAACTATCCAAGAAACACTCCCATCATCCACTTTGGCAGCTTTGGCAGTGAGCTCCAATGCCTCCAAGTGGTCAAAAACATCATCTTGAGTAGCAATGGATGGCAAATTCTGTACCGGCTCAAAGCAGATTGAGAAGCTAGAATAATTTTAGCAATGACTTTGATACCTTCCATGACCGCTGTGAGGAGGTAGGGCTGCACCGAGTTAGGAAATAGACTATCTAATGAAGTTGGTGCATTCTCAACGGAAGCAGAGTCTGGCAAATTCTGTACCAGCTCAACAACGGGAGCAGAGTCTGGCAAATGCTGTACCGGCTCAAGAGGCTGCTGTTGTAACCCAGCAATCAACCCATCATTAGCTTCATTGGTTAACGGTGCTAGCATCTCCAAATTGGTAGAGGTCGCTCTGGTAATATCAAAATCAAGTTCCTGATCGCTGTCATCATAATCCTCTTCATCTGAGTAGTACTCACTCTGAAAAGTCAATTTCCATGTTGCATTAAAATCAAAGACAGATGTTAAAAATATGGTCAAGAGCATAAAAAAATAAAGATAGAAAAAAAAAGAGGAGATAGAAAAATGCAATGTGAGAAGGAAAAGGTTGCACCTTTGTTTCCGGCGCCTGAATCCTCTAACAATATGGGGCTTTTATGTCTCGGTTTCTTTCTCTTAGGGTGTAACTCACTGTTAGAGGAACTGTTAGAGTTTTCCCTTGTTACATTTGCAGGCACTAGGGGACTTTTCTGGCTTCCTTCTACTACCTCGGCAGACATTGAGATGTGTTTTGGACAACTCTCCAACACATGTTCAGGAATCGGGAGACTTCCTAAATCTTCTTCTCCTACCTTTGACGGTGCTGGTGAACTGGTAATAGGCGAGCAAAACATGCCACTAGAAGGTTTGGCTGCCTTAGAGGTGTTCCCAATACCATGGAACCCACTAATCATTGTCCTCACATCAGTAAGTAGATAGATAGGCTCTCTCATATGGGTATCACTTTCGGTTAGAGTTGCATTAACCTTCCGAACTGATTGACTCAAGTAAGGCGTTGAAGCTCCAACCCACCAAGCACAATAGTTCCGAGTACATGCTCCATGATCACTCCAGTCAGGTATAAGGAACATGACGGGATAAAAATCGTTGATTCCCAATCAAATAGTTCCCACTCTCACAAATTAGTATAATTGGCAAGAAAGAGGTCGAATCCTCGGGAGATTTAAGATTTCACAATGCAATTTGATCACCAACAAGTAACAAAAGTGGGACAAGATGCGACTTTTAAATAAGAACAAGTAAAGTAAAGTAAAGATGGAATTTTATTGTAAAATCAAGAGTAGAGAACGGTTCCACCCACGAATTCTTTGACATTGGTTGGCTTATCGATCATCGAATTCTTTTCAAGCTATTAACTTTCCTACAAATTCCTCTCATCTTGGTTTATATGGATTAAAAGTCCTACGCGTCCAATTAATCCCTTACACCTCAATGCAATCATAACACGGTTAAGATGTAACAAAGAGATAGCACAACATCCCAAGAACTTGAGCACATAAATAACACCAATTAAACACGGTAAATCGATGTTTAAGATATATGTCAACTTCCTACATAATCATGCTTCAAACACGGAATCCACAATCTTATGCATGCTACTATAGAAATAACGCAAATACGAAAGCATTAAATCTTAGCACGAAATCAATATTATCAAGTCGGCCAAGCAAGATAACATCAATAACATAACAATAAGGACAAGGAAGTTGAAGGAATTAAAATAGAGGAAAGATAACTTGAATTAAAAACTCACAATTCACCAACCAAGTCTCCGAAAACGTAGGCGAAACACTAGGAAAATTAGCCGCTCATGGCTTACCTAAGCTCTCTTCTCTTCTATGGTGATTGCTCCAATTGAAAACTTAATTAAACTAACCCTAGAACATCCTATTTATAAGACTAATGTCTTCCATAAAAGGTAGATAAAAGATAGAAACTTCCTAAACAAACTAGATAAAAGATAGAACTTTCCTAATTTAATTCAGCGTCGGATTCCGCTGGCAGCGAGAAATTCTGCTGGCAGCGAATGGCCTTGATTGAGCTCCTGTTGGATTTTCACTATCAACTCGCAGGCACACTCGCTAGCAGCGACTTTTCCATGCCTTAGAAACTTTCAAGCCTCTCCGAGTCCTTCCTTTCCGCTGGAGCGACCCGCTGAACCCGCTGCCGCGAGCCACTGAACCCGCTTCCGCGAGTACATCCTTCTGCTGGGGCGAGTTGTCGAGTCCTCGTCGTCCTGGTGCCTTTTGCTGGCAGCGAAATGTTTCCGCGACATCGAACGTCTCGCTGCAGCGAGTATAGTCGCTGGCAGCGGGTTTCGCTTGCTCGCTCTTCCTCTCGCTGGCTCCTCCTCTCGCTGGCTTCCTTTTCTCGTTGGCTTCCTTTGCCGCTTGCTGGGCTCCAGTCTTCTGGTTCCACTCACTGGAAGTGACTGGAGCATTCGCTGGCAGCGACTGATGCCCAGAAGCTCGATTCTTCATTGTTCTTCCCTCGTTCTTTCTCTTCTCCTTTGTTTCTCTTCTTAGCTTGATTTCTTTACTTCACTTGGCCATGTTTAACAACTTTCCGTTGCTTTCCACCATGTCGGATCTACGATTCTACACAATTCAACCGAAATAGCGTAGATTCTGAACTTTTCCACAAAAAGAGTTTAATCTAAATTAACACTAAAACATGCATATTCTACAATGTAAATGCAACTAAATTATCCGATAATGCCCATTAGAAATGTGCATTATCAAACTCCCCCACACTTAACCTTTTGCTTGTCCTCAAGCAATGCAAAATAAAGAAGATCAAAACCATCATCCCACACATATAACCTTCAAGCACTAATCTTGTCAAAAGCAACATCAAAGTGGAGGAGCCATGAACATGAAAGCTAACATCCTAGCAAGTATATGAATGATTCAAAATAAGGCACATATCATCCAACCTCACCGGGATTATGTGTTTGCTCTCACTCTCATTGTGTTTAGGCGTAACAATATATCTCTCGACTCAATCCAAAATGCAAAAAGCTACGTAGAAATTGACACATATATCACATATTCTCCACCGCGGATGCCATCACTCACAAGCAACATCTAGAGGTCTTTTATCAAGGTTGTAATGGGGCTTGGTAAGGAATTAAGGGCAAGGAGAATTTATGGTCATGTGGTGCTCAAAATCCGGGAATCAAGATCCTAGATAATCAAACATCAACCGTCCACTCTCTCAAAAACATCATCTTAAACTCAAGCTCTCACAACAACTTTACAAAAGATATTCATTTCTCAACCAAAGATTATTTCCAACTCTCACATTCATAATGAAAATACAAGGCTCAAACTCATGCTCTTTTTTTTTTCTTTTTTTCTTCTTTTGTTCTTCTTTTTTTTCTCTCTTTTTTTTTCATTCATTCATCTTTTTTTCTCTTTCCTTTAGAGCCAAAACAATAATGCACGATGTGAGGAATAAAACTAAAATTACATATGAAGGTTCGATAATGTAAAAACAGTGTAATAAGAAATACTCTAGAAGGGGGGTTGAATAGAGTATGCCCGTTTTTCGCAGAAAGTCTCAAGACTTTTGAAGCTTGAATCAAAACTCTTGAGATTAAACCTGAATCACAAAGTTAGACAATCGAACCAAGTGCGGAAATAAGGTAAAGCAAATAAGTAAAGGACGCAACGAGTTGTTAACGAGGTTCGGCACGAACTTGGCCTACGTCCCCGCCTAGGGTTCTTCCACAACCCTAGGATTCAACCGGCTTTTATTGATTCACAAGGCCTAGGATCCTAGTAGCTCCCCGAGAAGCCTCTCTCCTATACAATTGCAATCTAATCAACTCACGTTCCCTTGGAGTCCTAGACCAATCTAGAAGAGCCCCACCTCTCTATGCTATCTAGTACAATCCTCTTACACTTAGTGAATCAATCGCCTAGTGTCTACTTCCCGAGTTACAAACTCTCGAGTATAACACTCTCTCGAAATATATCCTATAAGCTCACTGTGTATCTCTCAAAAGCTTTGAAACAAAATATAAGACTCTTAAGAACAAGCTGAGAGAACACACTGAAGAGAGAAGATGCTTGAAGGCTGATTGTGCAATGATATTCGTGAAGTGCGTCAGTCCTCTCTCTCTTCTTCTTCTTCTCCTTTATATAGTGAAGATCATCGGCGCCACTTGAGGAAGGAAACTTCTCCAACGGCTATTAGAGATCATGGCAATCTTCACAATCTTCTATTCTGGGAAACTCCGAAGCCACAATCTTTCCGATTTTATTCTCCACGTTACTCAGCCCAAGGAAGGAGATATAATTCAAAAAGCTTCCTGAAATATTAGTGCATATATAATAATAGCTGGAAGAATATAATAACATAATATAATATTCGGACATAATATAATAAAGTACAGGTTTTGTGTTTCATCAACACAGCTGTTAGCTTCAAGACCTTTGACACAAACTGTTTGTCAAAGCCTTTGAAACTGAATCCGATTTTCATCAAAGGGAGTGGAGTTATCAATCTCCCCCTTGATGAAAGACAAAACCTGTGCATCCCTGCAACTTAGTCAAACAGATATATCATAAGCACAATCGGACTAAGTACCTGCATGGGTTAGACAAATGTTGGATCATATAAGTTTTAAAACCAATGAAAGACATCCAACAAAATAAGGTCTAAACCATCAAACCATCTCCCCCTTTTTGTCTTTCAACAAAGGGAGGAGTTTAAAAACAGTTACCAAAATCAGACTTACCAGAATAATTCAAAATTCAAAAGTTCCTTTCAAATCTTAAAGGCAAGAAAAGATTTATCCGATTTTAAAATACTTTCCACAAATAAAGAATACTCGGATAAAATAAAATCGGTAATAAATAAAGAATGTTAAAAACATTAAAAATATATTTGATCAAATATCTAATAAGACATCAACCAAATATCTGATCCGTTACATGTACTCTACCGTTCAGTTCACAACCTTTGAAATGAGGTTCAAGGATCTTTACACTGAGTAGAAATTATCTTTCGTAAAGGGAAAGCTCCCCCTACGAAAGTGCATCCCTGTTAAGCATTCCGATCTCACGTCTAATGAAGGTGAACATGTCCTCTGCCAAATACTTAGTAAAAATGTCAGCCCATTGATAATCAGTAGAAATAAAAGATATGGACACATCACCTTTTTCGACATGGTACGGTCTCTAATGAAATGATGCCTTACATCAATATGTTTGGTCCTTGAATGCTGAACAGGATTCTTAGTGATGAAGATGGCACTTGTATTGTCACACTTAATGGGAATGCCTTTGAGGTTGATGCCAAGATCTCGCATTTGTTGAGCTATCCAAAGGATTTGGGAGCAACATGCTCCAACTGCAATGTATTCGGCTTCTTATAGCCTGCAAAATCATTCTCATCTAGCTTGTTTTGAAATACCCATCGGGTGCCAATGACTGATTGATGCTTTGGCCTAGGCTTCAAGGTCCAGACTTTGTTCCTTTCAAATTCGTTAAACTCACTTTGCATAGCAATGATCCAGTCTGGCTCCTAAAGTGCCTCATCTACCTTCTTTGGCTCAATAAGAGAAACAAATGCGTGAAAAGCACAAAGATCTTTAAGTTTAGAACGAGTTTGAACACTAGAAGTAGGGTCAGAAATGATATCCTTTAATGAGTGTGATGAGGAGTATTTGAATTTCCTTTTGCTAGTCTCAGCTCCTTGATTCGTCACACCAGTAGGATTGATTTGTGATACATCTGACTCCGTGGTCCTGTTAGGTTTAGTTACTGCAGTTTCTGACGTCTCAACACTGTTGGATTGGACACCAAGGGCTTTGGACGAATCTTCAACACCTTGGGCCAATTCTTCAGTGTTAAGAATCGGTTCCTGCATGTTCCTTTTCTCTGTGTTCTTGGTAGCAGCATCATCACCTTCCTCGTTCTCTGCATGGATGTTAAGATCTATATCTGCAACACTTTCACTCAAAGAAATGTCATTGCATTCATCAAATATGACAACAAGCATGTACTTTTTACCATTGGGAGATTTGAATCGCATAAGACCACATAAATCCATATGTAAAAGTTCAGGGGTCTAGAAGTACTTACAACCTTTTTGGGTTTGAAAGAGATACGTGTTTGTTTACCTCATGTGCATGCTTTGCACATCTCAATACCTTTTGAAGTCCATCTCAGGTAGTCATCTTACAAGCTCTTTGGACACAAGCTTCTGTAGTGTATGTGGACTCACATGACCGAGCCTCCTGTGCCAGAGCTTTGGATCGTCCGTCAAAGCCTTTAGACAGGTTAAGCTTCCTTGTGCCACTTGATCAGCACTTACGGCGTAGATGTTGTTATAACGATAGACAATTAGAACTATTTCACCTGTATCTTCTCTGCGCACTAAACATCTTTTCTTGTTAAATCAAACATCATTATCATAATCACATAGTTGAGAAACACTAAGCAAAATATACTTCAAATAATTAACAAGATAAATATTTTTAATACAGTGGTTAGGATCACTCCCAACACTGCCAATACCAACGATGTCGCATTTCCCTTTGTCACCAAGAGTGATTTTTCATGTGGATTGCTCCTTTAGATCATAAAAGAGAGAACTCTTCCCACTCATATGCCTCGAGCATCCACTATCAATAATCCATTTTTGCTCCTTCACCTTGGTGATCTCCTGCAAAACAAACATCAACCTTTGTGGCTAGACCAGTGAGCAAATTTAGATCCTTTATTGGGATAAACCATATTTGGTAAAATAGTGCCTTTGGGGACCCAAACTTGTATTATCCGTTCTTTTCTCAAGTGAATAGGAAATGTATTGCGAATAATATGAGGATCCTTTCTTCTATAGGGGCAGGTCTCTTTTACATGTCCCTTTCTAGCACAGTGGTGACATATAGGAGAGGTTCTACTTCCTTTTGCCTTTACAAAGGTGGTAATGTGTTGCTTCTTTAAAAACCTCGGGTTGTAACCAATACCACTTCTGTTTAGAGAACTTTGTTGCTCACCCAACATCCTATCAAGAGTGCCTTTGGATTTGGTAAAACTTATAAGGGCTGTCTGTTGGTCTTGAATCTTATTATTCAGGGAGATCTTCTCGTTCTCTAAGTCATGATGCTCATTTCTTAGAGAGGAGAGATCTTGCTTGAATTCAGATTTCTCTAAATGAAGCGTCTT
This sequence comes from Persicaria tinctoria, assembly GCA_037127255.1. Taxonomy (NCBI): domain Eukaryota; kingdom Viridiplantae; phylum Streptophyta; class Magnoliopsida; order Caryophyllales; family Polygonaceae; genus Persicaria; species Persicaria tinctoria. The sequence goes on from JBANSL010000006.1 coordinate 74,008,303, forward strand.
GACTTTAATGTCAAGACCTGAATAAGAAGTTTCAAGACTTTGGACCCTCCTAGACAGTTCCTCAATAGTTCTTTCCTGGTCCACGGTTTTCCTGATAAGAGTGTTAGTTTGAGCAATAAGTTTCTCTTCGTTGACAATCATATTAGAAAGGAATTCCGATAGTACCTCTTTTGGACTTGCCATAAGCTCTCTTACGGTTACCTCAAGTTGCTTATCATGGGATTCATCTCCTATGGTCATGAGACAAAGGTTGGCCTTTTCATCATCAGAATCTGAGTCACCTTTCTTGAATTGACTCTTCTTCTTTTGAGGGCAATCTTTCACTAGATGATTTGTTTCACCACATTCAAAACAAGACAAAGGTTTAGTCTTCTTGTCATATTTGTTGTATTGAGACTTACCTCGAAATTTAGAAGACTCTGATCCATCTTTGTTGTTGAAATGCTTCTTCATCTTGAGGATTCGAGAAAGACCCCTTGTAATGAGATCGAAGGGATCATCCTCATCATCGTCCTCATCATCCGAATCAGACACATCTTTGGGCTCATCCTTCTTAGACTTGAGCGCCAAGTTCTTAGTGCTTGCTGGAAGTTCTCCATCGTCTTCATTGAGAATCATCTCATGTGTGATCAGCTTCCCAAGCAAGTCATCAAGGGGTAGAGTGGTGAGATTCTGGGCTTCTTCTATGGCTGTCACTTTCGTACCCCATTTGTCTTTTGGGAGGCACCTCAATATCTTCCTCACTTTCTCAACATTCTCAAAGGTCTTGCCGAGAGAGTCAAGGTTGTTCGTGATTTCCGTGAACCGTGTGAACATGGCCTTAATGGTCTCATCAGGCTTCATTTTGAAGAGTTCATACTTTCGAAGGAAGATGCTGATTTTGGTGTCCTTCACTTGACTGGTTCCTTCGTAGGTGACGATCAGCTTGTCCCAAATCTCTTTAGCTGACCTACAAGATGAAATACGGTTAAACTCATCAGTACTAAGACCACAATAAAGTAAGTTTATAGCCCTGTAGTTTTTGGAGACGAGTTCAAGATCCGCTTGGATGTAATCAGCCTCGCTCTTCGCGACTTTGGTTCCATTTGGTCCGTCTTTCTCTGGAACCTTCGGACCATTCTCTATAATGTTCCAAAGTTCCAGATCTTGATCTATAATGAACATTTTCATCAAGGATCTCCAGTGGACAAAGTTGTTTCCCACAAATAGTGGTGGTCTAATGGTAGACCTTCCCTGTGCAAATCCTCCGCTTGCTTCACCAGACATGATCGAAAACTCACAAGATTGTTAGATCAAAAAACAGTGAGTAAAGCTCTGATACCAATTGAAGGTTCGATAATGTAAAAACAGTGTAATAAGAAATACTCTAGAAGGGGGGTTGAATAGAGTATGCCCGTTTTTCGCAGAAAGTCTCAAGACTTTTGAAGCTTGAATCAAAACTCTTGAGATTAAACCTGAATCACAAAGTTAGATAATCGAACCAAGTGCGGAAATAAGGTAAAGCAAATAAGTAAAGGACGCAACGAGTTGTTAACGAGGTTCGGCACGAACTTGGCCTACGTCCCCGCCTAGGGTTCTTCCACAACCCTAGAATTCAACCGGCTTTTATTGATTCACAAGGCCTAGGATCCTAGTAGCTCCCCGAGAAGCCTCTCTCCTATACAATTGCAATCTAATCAACTCACGTTCCCTTGGAGTCCTAGACCAATCTAGAAGAGCCCCACCTCTCTATGCTATCTAGTACAATCCTCTTACACTTAGTGAATCAATCGCCTAGTGTCTACTTCCTGAGTTACAAACTCTCGAGTATAACACTCTCTCGAAATATATCCTATAAGCTCACTGTGTATCTCTCAAAAGCTTTGAAACAAAATATAAGACTCTTAAGAACAAGCTGAGAGAACACACTGAAGAGAGAAGATGCTTGAAGGCTGATTGTGCAATGATATTCGTGAAGTGCGTCAGTCCTCTCTCTCTTCTTCTTCTTCTCCTTTATATAGTGAAGATCATCGGCGCCACTTGAGGAAGGAAACTTCTCCAACGGCTATTAGAGATCATGGCAATCTTCACAATCTTCTATTCTGGGAAACTCCGAAGCCACAATCTTTCCGATTTTATTCTCCACGTTATTCAGCCCAAGGAAGGAGATATAATTCAAAAAGCTTCCTGAAATATTAGTGCATATATAATAATAGCTGGAAGCATATAATAACATAATATAATATTCGGACATAATATAATAAAGTACAGGTTTTGTGTTTCATCAACACAACTGTTAGCTTCAAGACCTTTAACACAAACTGTCTGTCAAAGCCTTTGAAACTGAATCCGATTTTCATCAAAGGGAGTGGAGTTATCAACATACTCATCCTAAACTTGTAACTTTCTCAACAATAATCTCTTTTCCACTCAACCAAATCAATCATTCACCAATTCTAATCCTAATTCCCTGATAGGGTAAGGCTCATCATCGGCTAGAGATAAATTTTGTGGAGCTTCAAAGAAAAGGCTAAGGCCCAAATTTGGGTACAAGCAAAGGACACTTATGTAGGGTGGATATGGATAATAATATGGCTAAGAAAATCATGCCTCTATCATTTGAAACTCATAAGCAATAGACATATAAATTCGGCCTCAAATATAGATAACAATGTCAATCTCAAGAGGTAAGTGCATAAGGAGAGTATAATATCACACATGAAAGCAAAATGGAATAAATATGAAAATCCCTTATAAGGCCAAAATTTCTCACTAGGACAAGTTTTGTTGGATGTCAATAATGCCAATAAGAATCATACTTGCTCAATTAAACTAACAAGTCATGCTCCAATAAAAATTAACACAAGTATGTGACAAGATTAGCCAATTCAAACATATCATGGGATTTATAGGTCAAGCTTAAAAACTCAAATAAAATAGAGGACAATTAAGGAAAGATGGGTATTTGAATAATACATGAATGTAATGCATGATATTTTTTTGGGTTTTTCAATTTTTTTTCTTTTTCCAATGCAATATAAATGCTAGAAATAAACATGATATGCATATGAAAATTTTAAATATGACCTAACTAATGCAATATGTACACTAAACCCCTCCCCCACACTTGAATATTTCAATATCCCTAATGAAATAAAGACAACAAAAATAAACAATTAAAATAGGTGAGGGAGAAGGAACTCACGAGCTCAATGTGGTGGTGGAAATTGGGTTTGCCACCCAAAGGGTGCCCAAGCGTTGAATTGGGCCATGATCTCCTCATGATTCTTTCGTTGTTGCTCCATGAGAATGGTATGGTTCTCTGCAATTTGTCGGTCCATGGCATCTTGACGCTCGGTGATTTGACGGAAGGCACTCTCAAAATAGTCATGTGAGGGAAATCCATCATAAGACTCGCCATGGTATCCGCCATGTGAAGAACTAGCTCCCCCGCCATAAGACACTCATGGATGGTGTTGGAGGGTAAATTTTCGTGAATTAATTGAATTCATGATTTGATAAAAATATATATATATATATATATATATATCATCACATCTTTCTCAAATATTTAAGAATGTGATAAAAATTGTCCATTTAAGCTAGAGCTGGCAAAACCCGACCCGAACCCGAAAACCCGACCCGGTCGACCCGGAACCGATCGTTTTGAACACCGATCAACCCGACCCATTTTGGACCCGAAATCCGAATAACCGATAACTGAAACTCACCCAAATCCGAATGAACCGAACCCGATTCAACCGAAACCCATTAAGACCCGAACCCGTTACAACCGAAACCCGATATAACCCGAACTTTAAGATACATTCTAGTAAATTTTTCAAAATGAATATTGAAATAACTGAAATCCGAGACAACCGAAACCCGAATGAACCGAAACCCGATACAACCGAAACCCGAACCCGACCCAACCAAATAACCAAATTATTAGACATTACCCGAAACCGAATGACCCGAAACCCGAATTACCCGAAACCCGAATAACCCGAAACCCGACTAACCGAATCCGAACCTGATCCGACCCGCCCGATTGCCACCTCTAATTTAAGCATAACAGCTTAACACATGATATTAAGAGAATTGGACCTTTTATTTAAGTTAAGAAGTAAGGCCCAAATCCATGTGAAGCAAAAAGGCCCAACAAAATCTGAGCAGAAGTTAAGTTAATAACTTCTCTTTGATTACAGTTACCAAAAAAAAACCCACGTCAAATGCAGTTAAGAAAAAAAAACAATTGCAAAACGTGGGATGAGGATAACTGTGCTATTTCCACCCTATATAAACATTACAAACAGTTACTTCTGGCTGGCTTCTTCACCTCTTTAGCCTATTCAACTGCAAAACAAAGGAGGAAAGCAGTTTCTTCTTCCTCCTGGTTTTCTCTGCTAAGCCTGCAACCACAAGAACAAAACAAAAAATTAGCAACAGGAAGAGCAAACAGAAAGCAATCAAGGTAGCAGTTTTAGTCAATCCTTTTGATTCTCGGAACCCCGCCCTTGAAAACCTCGAGAGCTTTTCTCGTGGCCTGGGTTCCGGAATCATCAGATCACTAAAACATGTCGAAATGCTGTCAAAACTCCGTTTTGTATCCTTACGGTTCTTGGAACCCCGCCCTTGAAAACCTCGAGAGCTTTTCTTGTGGCCTGGGTTCCGGAATCACTAAATCACACAAGCCATATCGAAGTGCTGCCGGATTTTACTTGGAATTCATAAACAAGAAAAGTCGAGTTCCATAAAAATAAACTGAATGTGGGGTTTTAGAATCAGAAACCATCCTAATCAAGGGCCAGGTTCTGTTAAGATTTCCCTAAACGAAATTCTAACAAATGAGCCCAATTAATTCACACAAAGTGAAGCGATGAATTTTACAGGCCAAAAATCAGTTGATTCATCAAACCTAAATCAAGATTGAATCTCAAAAACCAACAGGGCTGTCAAATTAGCTGAGCATGCTGAGCCCTATTTGTTGTTTACCAAATCCAAATCAATGCCAAATTTGATACTGCAGGGGAGAAATCAAGGGAAAGAATTTTACATAAAGCCTCAAGAGCGATTGTCATCAACTCAACCACAAATTGAGCACAGAAATTGAGTGACGGGAGAACAATTAATCTAAAACCCAAACATACAGGAAGGTTCAGGATCGTGGACCTCTTAAGTTTTTCCGAACGGAGCCGCCTTTGAAGATCTACCGATCACTCCCGGATTTCAAGCTCCTCAACGTTGGTGAATCGGAACTCAAATCTCCCGTTGATCTTCACCCTTAAAAGCTTTGGGGGATGCTACCTGGTGCCGGGATTTAGCGGCCTTTCAATTTCTGATCTCAACGGCTCCGCTCCTCGCTCTGAACGAGGCTCGATCTCTCGCTCCCGGAGTTGCAGTGGCTCCGACTCCTCCACCGCCTTAAGAGATCTCTGCTCTGCGATTTCCCGAGCGTCGTCTCTGGCTAGAGGGTTGCCGCTTTGTGAGTCTAATCCAACCTAGTGCGTCTACTGGCAAAGGTCGGAGAGAGCAAGGAAATGTGGAATTTGGGGCCGCAGTTAGGAATTAAGTGGGCTCATTTCTTTTAACAAAAAAAAAAGGGAAATGGGCTTAGATTCCTTAAGCAAAAAATGGGCCGAATTCATTTAATTAAAAAAAAACAACAACAAAGTTGTCGTACATGTGAATGGAGATTCACATTTGGGGCGACATTTTTGTTTAATTACAAAATCAACCCACTAAATTATACGAATTATAATTGGCACAAGTTAAGAATTGGAGTTTGATAAAAAAAAATATATAATTAAACTCTTCAACAAAATTCTTTGCCGATTAATTCGAGTGGGTCAATCTCAAGTCGACTCCTAAACAAAAAGGGAGTCAAAACCCTCAAATCAAGTTTCATCAAATATAAACTTGGTTTTAGAAAAGAACTACATAAGACTTGATACTCGTTTACGAGTTACGTAGGAAATTCGATATTAAAAATTCATATATATCGGATTCAGTCGCCCGGCTCAAATTAAATCAAATTTGTCCTTCGGTAGAACTACGTAAGGACTTGACGCCGTAAAAACGGCTACGTAGGTAACCCGATATGAAATCCTAAAAATATATCGGGTACAGTCATCCGCCTCTAAATTCACTTTTAAATGAATATGAGGTAAAAACGGCTATGTACGATTATTGCGCATTTTTGTCCAACATATTTTTGTATGTTGGACAAAAATGCGCAATAATCGTACAGCACATTTTATTTGATTTTTAATATTTGAGTTCGACCCCTTTTGGTTATCCTCTTGATTCGAAGTCGTATCGATACCAAGATTTGAGTGGTTTTGGTGATTTGGGCTGCACCCGAATTTTAACGGGTTGCCTACGTATCTCTTGGAAGAGAATCAAGCCTCACGTAGTTCAGAGTGTTTGGGTTTGTGTGTTTTACCCCTTTAAAGGTTTTCATGCATCATCGGATCGTAATAGGACCCACCTTCTCGGAAGGATAGCCCTAACATAAATCACACTATCATATGCATGAGATTTTCTCGTGTATCACCCGAATAAACCGAGCACACCTTCTTGGAAGGGTTTCTCGCCTTAACGGCTATCACTTACACGGAAAATCATGTGTATTTATTTTATATTTAATTTTTTACCCCATTTTCATTTTAAAATTGAATTTAGGGATTGGCGACTGTACCCGACATATTTTGAGATTTAATATCGGGTTACCTACGTAGCCGTTTTTACGGCGTCAAGTCTTTACGTAGTTCTTTTCCAAAACCAAGTTTAATTTGGTTTTAAAAATTTGATCGTTTGAGGATCGTGTGATTGAACCCGATGAGCTATAGCTTTGTATCGAGTCGGAATGGACAATTTGAATTTGTTTGATTTTAACCTCATATTCATTTAAAGGGAATTTAGAGGTTGACGACTGTACCCGATATATTTTAGAATTTAATATCGGGTTACCTACGTAGCCGGTATGAGGCGTCAAGTCTTTACGTAGTTCTACAAAAAGACATATTTGATTTGGTTTGTAACCGGTGACTGAATTCGGCGTATTTGAAATTTTATACCGAATTTCCTACGTAACTCGTAAAAGAGTATCAAGTCTATACGTAGTTCTGAATGAACTGATTTAATTTTTATTTGATGATTGAACCCGACGAGCTTTTTACTTTATGTCGAGCTACCTACGTACCCGTTTGGACGGGATCAAATCTTGCGTAGTTCTGTAACGAACCAATTTAATTTGTTTGGTTTTGACCTCATATTCATTCAAGGGGAATTTTGAGGTGGACGACTGAATCCGATATATATTGAATTTTAATATCGAATTTCCTACGTAACTCGTAAAAGAGTATCAAGTCTTTACGTAGTTCTAAACGAACTGATTTAATTTTTATTTGATGATTGAACCCGACGAGCTTTTTGCATTATGTCGAGCTACCGACGTACCCGTTTGGACGGGATCAAATCTTGCGTAGTTCTGTAACGAACCAAGTTTTTTATATTTGTTTGGTTTTGACCTCATATTCATTTAAAAGTGAATTTAGAGGCGGACGACTGTACCCGATATATTTTTAGGGTTTCATATCGGGTTACCTACGTAGCCGTTTTTACGGCGTCAAGTCCTTACGTAGTTCTACCAGAGGACAAATTTGATTTAATTTGAGCCGGGCGACTGAATCCGATATATATGAATTTTTAATATCGAATTTACTACGTAACTCGTAAACGAGTATCAAGTCTTACGTAGTTCTTTTCTAAAACCAAGTTTATATTTGATGAAACTTGATTTGAGGGTTTTGACTCCCTTTTTGTTTAGGAGTCGACTTGAGATTGACCCACTCGAATTCCACATTTCCTTGCTCTCTCGACTTTTCTTGTTTATGAATTCCAAGTAAAATCCGGCAGCACTTCGACATGGCTTGTGTGATTTAGTGATTCCGGAACCCAGGCCACAAGAAAAGCTCTCGAGGTTTTCAAGGGCGGGGTTCCAAGAATCGTAAGGATACAAAACGGAGTTTTAACAGCATTTCGACATGGTTTTAGTGATCTGATGATTCCGGAACCCAGGCCACGAGAAAAGCTCTCGAGGTTTTCAAGGGCGGGGTTCCGAGAATCAAAAGGATTGACTAAAACTGCTACCTTGATTGCTTTCTGTTTGCTCTTCCTGTTGCTAATTTTTTGTTTTGTTCTTGTGGTTGCAGGCTTAGCAGAGAAAACCAGGAGGAAGAAGAAATTGCTTTCCTCCTTTGTTTTGCAGTTGAATAGGCTAAAGAGGTGAAGAAGCCAGCCAGAAGTAACTGTTTGTAATGTTTATATAGGGTGGAAATAGCACAGTTATCCTCATCCCACGTTTTGCAATTGTTTTTTTTCTTAACTGCATTTGACGTGGGTTTTTTTTTGTAACTGTAATCAAAGAGAAGTTATTAACTTAACTTCTGCTCAGATTTTGTTGGGCCTTTTTGCTTCACATGGATTTGGGCCTTACTTCTTAACTTAAATAAAAGGTCCAATTCTCTTAATATCATGTGTTAAGCTGTTATGCTTAAATGGACAATTTTTATCACATTCTTAAATATTTGAGAAAGATGTGATGATATATATATATATATATATATATATATATATATATATATATATATATATATATATATATATATATATATATATTTTATCAAATCATGAATTCAATTAATTCACGAAAATTTACCCTCCAACAGATGGAATGTCTCCACTTGCATTACCGGCTCATACTCCATCTTCGTGGGTTCTTCATAAGGCTTCTCATAAGCATCTCCTTCGTTGGCGTTCGGAGGTGGCCCCAATGGTAAGGCGTCGGGTGGAATATATAAATCGGCAGGGGACGGACCGGTGGGTAGTGGTCGAGGGAATACCAAAGTGTGGGACTTATTTACCCCGGCATACCAAATGAAGCCCCCCCCATAATCACTTTCCCTCATAATGTTAGCCTTCTTTAGCGAAGAAAAATTGAGCCTATAGTTGTCCGCACAAGGGACATATGCATTCAAATCAATGTCAATCTCCAATGCAAGCAAAGTAATTAAGCCTCCAAAGCCAATCTTCACCTCTTCCTTCCATGAATGCATTTTAGTAGCCTCGCCACAAGCGGTAAAGAAAAGCTCTACCCAATCCGGGGTCTCATGTGCTTCGGGCAACAAGCAAGTCATCCAAGCCCAGCTTCCCTTGGAAACCTTGTTGATCTCGGCATGCCCGAAAAAAGTGTTGTTCAAGAGCTTTTGTGTGACTTCCAACCATCGTTGTTGAGGGGTGGAGCTACGAGGCAATTCAGACCAACGGGCGGAGGGATTGCCCGTGATCCCAAACACATTCTTCAATTCTTCAAAAGTCATAGCTTAATTTGCCCCACCCAATCGAAAAGTAAAATTATCGTCACTAGCCATTGCAAAGGTTGCCAAAAACTCCCTAACCAAATCCGGATAAGTGCGGACACACTTGTCTACCAAACCATCAATATCTCCAATGCCCATAAGCGTCCGCACACTCTCCTCAAGTCCCAACAATCTCAATGTGGGGATATCAAAAAATTCCGTCTAAATATACCGACAAGCATCAAGATCATCCCACCTAGTCCTTTAAGCTCTAGTCAATCCCCTAGGCCTAACCATTGGTGGAGAAGCCATAATAACTAAAATCAAAGGATGAAGATCGAGAACTCGCAAAGAAGGCGACTCACTGTAGGATTTTCGCTGGCAGCGAATGGAATCTCGCTGGCAGCAACTCGAGTCAAGCCTAGGGCTCTGGGCGCGGAGGTGTGGAACCGGCAATACTCGCTGGCAGCGAAGATGGCTCGTTGCAGCGACTGGGATGACACCGATGAGCTCCGGAGCTGCTGCGTAATGGATGCAACTCGCTGGCAACGACTAGTGTTCGCTGGCAGCGACTGAGATCACCTCTTGGGCTCGGTGGCTGTTGCTTCGCTGGTGGCGGCTGTGGTGGCGGCTACTATTCCGCGGGAGCGAGTCGGAGCTTCCGAGACTCCGGTGTCGTTGTCCGGACACTGGAATTCAAAAATTCCTTCACAAAAGTTTCCCAACTCGACCAGGTCTACGCAATGGCGGAAGAATAAAAGGGATTTGGGTGATTTTGTGGTTATGTGGTGGTTGATGGGTGGTCGGAATGTGGTGAATGTGGTGTGGTTGCGTAGATCGGCTCATCGGGAGTCAGAATCCAGTACCGGAATTTGGTTTCGGGATGGCGGAGATGATGAGGTGGCTATGGAGTTTGGAAGCTTGGAGGTCCTTTAATGGAGTTTTTGGTGGGGTTTTTGGAAGGAGGAAGAAGATGGTAAAAATGGAAAGTGGGGGATGATGAAATATGAATAATGGGTAAAAAGGAAAGTGATTAAAATGGTAAGTAGGTAAAAAGGGGTAAAAGGGATTCTCAAATATTTTATTCTTTTTTTTTTTTTTGAAAATCCGGATGAATCCCAGGTTGTCTTCGAAGGACGGCGGAACTCGCTGCCAGCGGGTTGGGTTCGCTAGCAGCGAGTCGGGCTGCTTGGCTCAGCTCCTCCTGGTTTGCTGCTGGTTGCTCTCACTGGTAGCGAATTGGGTTCGCTGCCAGCGAAAATAGCCCAGTGTTTCCTTTTTCCGACTTATTCTCTTAACCCTGCAAGGTTAGCTCCACACTTCTCCGGAAAAAAATCTATCTAATAAAATAAGAAAATTTCTAGCCTAATTAGATAAATAAATAAAAACTAAAACTAATTATGAAATTGAAATTGCAAGACAAAAAAAAAACTTACCTCGGGTTGCCTCCCGAGAAGCGCCCTTGTTTTATGTCGTAGGCTCGACAGTATGACCCCTCAATGGGTCTCCTTTGTGGGCTCTTGGAGGTTCATCTCTTCCATGATCTTGTCGAAGAAGCCATCATAGTAGCGTTTTAGCCGGTGGCCATTTACCTTGAACACGTGTGCATTCTCCTCATCCTTGATTTCTACCGCTCCATATGGATATATGTGCATGATAGTGTAGGGACCTCTCCATCTTGAGTGTAGCTTTCCCGGAAAAAGATTAAGACGAGATTGATAGAGAAGTACCTTGTCACCTACCTTAAAGTCCTTTCTCAAGATGTGCTTGTCATCCCATGCTTTGGTCTTTTCTTTGTAAGTGATGGCATTGTCATAAGCATCCCAACGAATCTCCTCTAATTCTTGAACTTGTAGCTTGCGGAATTCGCCAACCTGGTCTACTCTCATGTTGCACTCTTTCACCGCCCAATAGGCCTTGTGTTGGAGTTCTACCGGAAGATGACATGATTTTCCATAAACTAAGCGATAAGGAGACATACCTATTGGTGTTTTGTAGGCCGTGAGATATGCCCAAAGAGAATCATCTAGCCGTTGGCTCCAATCTTTTCGGTTTGGTGTAACCGTCTTCTCCAAGATTCTCTTGATCTCTCTATTTGACACTTCGGCTTGCCCATTGGTTTGAGGGTGATAGGCGGTGGATACCCTATGTGTGACATGATATTTCTTCAAGAGAGTGGCCACCGTCTTGTTGCAAAAGTGGATACCTCGATCACTAATTAATGCACGTTGAATACCAAATCTAGTGAACAAGTCATTAAGGAATCTTGAAACCACTTTAGAATCGTCAGTTTTGGTGGCCTTCGCCTCCACCCATTTGGAGACGTAATCCACCGCAAGTAGGATATAAAGATTCCCAAAGGAACTAGGAAAAGGTCCCATGAAATCAATCCCCCAAACATCAAAAATTTCACAAAACATCATCCTAGTTTGAGGCATCTCATTCCTAGTTGCAATACTCCCCATGCGTTGGCACCGATCACAAGATTTACAAAAAGCATATGCATCACGAAAAATCGTGGGCCAATAGAATCCCGAATCAAGTACCTTCTTAGCCGTTTTGTTTGGTCCAAAGTGTCCTCCACTTGCATAAGAATGACAAAAGCTAAGGATGGACATTACCTCATTATCCGAAAGGAATCGCAGAAAGATTTGATCCGCACAATGCGTCCAAAGAAACGGATCGTCCCAAACATAGAATCGGGCGTTGTGGCGAATCTTGCCTTTCTTGTACTTGGGAAAGTTTGGTGGAAACTCATTCGTGACAAGAAAATTTACTATGTCCGTGAACCATGGCCGAGGAACGTTGGCTGCCATCAAAGACAAAGGAGTAAAGAAGTCCGGACATACCTTCTGGGCAGAATCCGCTAGCAGTGAGTCAGGTTCGCTGTCAGTGAATGGAGTCAGAATGTGAGCTGGTGCCGGCGACTGGAGAGGTTCCCTGGTGACTTGACTCGCTGGTAGCGGGTTGGGTTCGCTGTCAGCGAGTTGGATCCGCTGGCTTACAGGAGTCTTCGCTGTCAGTGAGTCTTCCGCACAACTTGAAACGAAGTGTAGAGTTTCGTCCGGAAATTCTCCAAATGCTGGTAGCTTCTCCCCTACACTATTCGGGTGTACAATGCGGCTAAGGTGATCGGCCACATAGGTTTCTGCGCCCTTCTTGTCTTTGATTTCGATGTCGAACTCGCTCAAAAGCAAGATCCACCGAATAAGCCTTGGTTTGGCGTCCTTCTTCTTCATGAGGTACCTAATGGCTGCATGAACAGAGTAAATTATTACCTTTGCGCCTAGCAAGTATGCGCGGAATTTGTCCAAGGCGAACACCACCGCCAATAGCTCCTTCTCCGTGGTTGTGTAATTTCGTTGGGCTCCATTTAGCATCATTGAAGCATAGTAGATGACGTGTGAGACTTTGTCAATCCTTTGTCCAAGAACCGCTCCGACGGCGTAGTCGCTAGCATCGCCCATTAGCTCGAATGGGAGGGTCCATACCAGGGCTTGAATGATTGGTGCGGTAACAAGACAACTTCTCAACTCGTGGAAAGCCTCCTTACAGTTCTCATCAAACTCTAATATGGTGTCCTTCTTGAGGAGTTCACAAAGAGGTGCGGTGATCTTGGAGAAATCCTTGATGAATCGGCGATAAAATCCTGCATGACCAAGGAAAGAGCGAACTTCGCGCACATTAGTAGGGCAAGGTAAATATTGAATGATGTCAATCTTTGCCTTGTCAACCTCAATTCCCTTTCGGGAGACGATGTGACCTAAAACAATCCCTTGCTCAACCATAAAGTGACATTTTTCGGAATGCAAAACCAAATTTGTTTCAACACATCTTTTTAAAACCAATGCCAAATGGTCTAAGCAAGAGTTTAAGTCATCGCCATGAACGGTAAAATCATCCATAAAAACTTCAATGAACTTTTCAATATACTCGGAGAAAATACTTACCATACAGCTTTGGAATGTGCCCGGAGCATTGCATAGTCCAAAAGGCATTCGGCGTTATGCAAAAGTGCAAAAAGGACATGTGAATGTTGTTTTCTCTTGGTCCTCCGGTGCAATGGCAATTTGAAAGTAGCCCGAGCAGCCATCCAAGAAACAATGGTAAGCTCTTCCGGCGAGGCGCTCCACCATTTGGTCAATAAATGGGAGAGGAAAGTGGTCCTTGCGAGTCTCCGCGTTCAATTTGCGATAGTCGATGCAAACTCTCCATCCGGTTTGGACTCGCGTGGGCACTAGCTCTCCTTCTTTGTTCTCTACGACCATGATGCCTCTTTTCTTTGGAACCACCTGCGTAGGACTAACCCATTTACTATCGGAGATAGGATAGATCATACCGGCTTGTAGTAGCTTTAGAACTTCCTTCTTAACCACCTCCATCATTGGTGGGTTGAGTCTCCTTTGGGGTTGTCTTAATGGTTTGGCTCCTTCCTCCAAGAGTATGGGATGCATCCACATGGTTGGGCTTAATCCTTTGATGTCCGCAATTGTCCATCCAAGGGCCGTCTTGTGTTCCTTAAGCACCGCTATCAACCTCTCCTCTTGCTCAAGAGTGAGCTTATTTGATATGATGACCGGCAAGGTATCTTCATCACCTAAGAAGGCATACTTGAGGTGATTCGGCAATGGTTTAAGCTCTATCACAGGTGCCTGAACAATAGAAGGTAAAAGCCTCTCGCTTGGGAGGGTTAGTGTTAAGGCATCATTTCTTTGGTGAGTATGTTGTGCCTCTAATGCTCCCAAAACTTCATGTAGGTAAGGTGAAATAGAATATTCCATTGAAAGCTCATCTAGAGGGGTTTCTAAAGCTACTTGCAATTCATCTTTCCCATTACGCTCAAAAACATCTTCTACACAAGGTTCAATAGTATCAATAGCAAATAGAGAGTGTTCATCATTAGGGTACTTCATTGCATCAAATATGCAATACTCTACCTTTTCTCCATCGAACTCCATAGTGAGTGAACCGGCATAGACATCAATCTTTGTTCGGGCGGTCCTTAGGAAGGGTCTACCCAAGAGGATAGGCGCCTCCGCTACTCCATGCTCCATGTCCAAAACAAAGAAATCTGCAGGAAAGATTAGCTTGTCCACCATAACTAAAATATCTTCTACAAACCCCCTACGATAGATTTGAGAACGATTTGCCAATTGGATCACAACTCTTGTTTCTTGCAAAGCACCAAGACCAAGCGATTTATAGAGGGAGTATGAGATAACATTAATGGATGCTTCTAACTCTAGCAAAGCATGATTAGATTTAGCATCTCCAATTGTGCAAGGAATAGTAAACATACCCGGATCGCTACACTTTTCGGGCATACGCCTTTCTAACATAGCGGAGACATGTTCACTTACTTGAACTTTTTGCTTCCCCTTCAACTTTTGATTCCTCTTGACCGTGCATAATTCCTTCAAAAACTTTGCATAACGAGGAATAGCTTTAACTAGGTTGAGTAGGGAGATGTTTACCTCACACTTGGCGAATGTTTCGAAGAGTTCGGTGTCGCTCTCCGACCTCCTTGGATTCCTCAAAGCCTCCGGAAAGGGTACCACCGGCTTAAAATCGTCAAGAGGAGGTTTGGCAACAGCGTGTCTGGACTTGGGGACGTTAGTTTTCTGGGCAGAATCCGCTGTCAGCGAATCGTTTTTCGCTGGTAGCGAGTCAGGTTCGCTGGCGGTGAGTCTGGTTTCGCTGTCAGCGGAATTTTCACAGAACTTGTCTCTTCCTTGTTTTCTTCGTAGCCTTCTTCCATGATCTTTTCTAAGGCTTCTTTCTCACCCCTAGGTGCGACAAACAGTTCCTTACCGCTCCTTAGGGTGATGGCGCTCACGTTCTCCCTTGGGTTGACCACCACTTGTGGTGGTAGCTTGCCCGAGTCCTTTGCTTGTAATTCTCCAATTGCTTGAGCCATTTGGCCCATCATCTTCTCTTGTGCATTCATCTTCTCCGTTTGAGCTTTGAGGGTTTCTAGAATGAGCTTGTATGGATCCTCACCTTGTTGATTAGCTTGAGGAGCCCCCCTTTGATGATTATCATAGGGTGCTCTATATTGGGGTCCTCCTTGTTGATAGGGAGGTTTTTGTTGTTGATTGAACCGGCCACCATAACCTTGTTGTTGAAAATTAGAATTATAGAGATAATTACCATAGTTGCGACGTGGACCGTAGTCTCCCATAGCATTGACCTCCATGGCTCCATCTTGCACGTCAGGACATTGATCCATAGGATGGGATGGGTCTCCACACAACCAACAAGCTTTGAGTTGTTGTTGTTGACCTCTTTGCAAAGTTAGATTCTTTAGAGCCTCTCTAATCTCCTTAAGCTCGTTTTGCATGCTTGATGTTGGGGAGTCCAAGTGCAAGACTCCTCTAGCTCTATGAGACCGTCGATATTGTTGAGAAGCATTAGCTAGCTCCTCAAATATCTCCATAGATTCGTCCGGTGTTTTGTTGAGGATGTTCCCTCCACTAGCTGAGTTAACCGTCCTACGATCATTATCGAGTAGCCCCTCATAAAGATATAGGACCAAATCGTCATATGAAAAGCCATGATAGGGACAACTCGCTTTTAGCTTCTTGAATCTCTCCACATATTCGTAGATAGTCTCCGTGGCCGATTGCTCAATGCTTGATATCTCCTTCTTCAAAATATTGTGTCTAGTGGCGGCGAAGTATTTGCGCAAGAAGGCCTTTTTCATCTCCATCCATGTAGTAATGCTCTCCGTGGGTAAATAATAGAGCCAATCGTTGGCCGCATCCTTCAAGGTGAATCGGAAGGCCCTTAGCAACATTTGATCCTCCATGATGTCGTGAGGTCTCAAACGATCGCATATTCCGTGAAACTCCGCAAGATGCTTGTTTGGATCCTCTCCACTCATGCCATGAAACATTGGCAAAAGATGGACCCATGGTGACTTGAATTCAAACTTGGTGCCCTCCGAGAGTGGTGGGAGCCTAATAGCCAATGGTCGTGTTTGTAAATTTGGCTCCTTTAGCTCCTTCAAAGTGCGTCGTTGTGGAACCACGAGCACATTGCCGCCATTTGGTGGTGGTTGATTGTTGTTTTGGTTGTTGTCGCCCATCTCTTCTTCGTTTTCCGGGTTGGATGAGTGCTCTCTTCACAACCTAGAAGTCGTTCTTTCAATTTCTGGATCAAAAGGTAAGAGATTGGAATTAGTAGAACGGGTGTGGACCATGCGAGGGGTCCACACAAAAGTTGATGATTAAACTACACAGAGAAATCGAATTATATCTCCCCGTCAACGGCGCCAAAAACTTGACGGGATGAAAATCGTTGATTCCCAATCAAATAGTTCCCATTCTCACAAATTAGTATAATTGGCAAGAAAGGGGTCGAATCCTCGGGAGATTTAAGATTTCACAATGCAATTTGATCACCAACAAGTAACAAAAGTGGGAAAAGATGCGACTTTTAAATAAGAACAAGTAAAGTAAAGTAAAGATGGAATTTTGTTGTAAAATCAAGAGTAGAGAACGGTTCCACCCACGAATTCTTTGACATTGGTTGGCTTATCGATCATCGAATTCTTTTCAAGCTATTAACTTTCCTAAAAATTCCTCTCGTCTTGGTTTATATGGATTAAAAGTCCTACGAGTCTAATTAATCCCTTACACCTCAATGCAATCATAACACGGTTAAGATTTAACAAAGAGATAGCACAACATCCCAAGAACTTGAGCACATAAATAACACCAATTAAACACGGTAAATCGATGTTTAAGATATATGTCAACTTCCTACATAATCATGCTTCAAACACGGAATCCACAATCTTATGCATGCTACTATAGAAATAACGCAAATACGAAAGCGTTAAATCTTAGCACGAAATCAATATTATCAAGTCGGCCAAGCAAGATAACATCAAAAACATAACAATAAGCACAATGAAGTTGAAGGAATTAAAATAGAGGAAAGATAACTTGAATTAAAAACTCACAATTCACCAACCAAGTCTCTGAAAACGTAGGCGAAACACTAGGAAAATTAGCCGCTCATGGCTTACCTAAGCTCTCTTCTATTCTATGGTGATTGCTCCAATTGAAAACTTAATTAAACTAACCCTAGAACATCCTATTTATAAGACTAATGTCTTCCATAAAAGGTAGATAAAAGATAGAAACTTCCTAAACAAACTAGATAAAAGATAGAACTTTCCTAATTTAATTCAGTGTCGGATTCCGCTCGCAGCAAGAAATTCCGCTGGCAGCGAATGGCCTTGATTGAGCTCCTGTTGGATTTTCGCTATCAACTCACTAGCACACTCGCTGGCAGCGACTTTTCCATGCCTTAGAAACTTTCAAGCCTCTCCGAGTCCTTCATTTCCGCAGGAGCGAGCCACTGAACCCGCTGCCATGAGTAAATCCTTCCGCTGGGGCGAGTTGTCGAGTCCTCGTCGTCCTGGTGCCTTTCGCTGGCAGCGAAATGTTTCTGCGTCAGCGAATGTCTCGTTGCAGTGAGTATAGTCGCTGGCAGCGGGTTTCGCTTGCTCGCTCTTCCTCTCGCTGGCTCCTCCTCTCGCTGGCTTCCTTTTCTCGCTGGTTTCCTTTGCCGCTTGCTGGGCTCCAGTCTTCTGGTTCCACTCGCTGGCAGCGACTGGAGCATTCGCTGGTAGCGACTGATGCCCAGAAGCTCGATTCTTCATTGTTCTTCCCTCGTTCTTTCTCTTCTCCTTTCTTTCTCTTCTTAGCTTGATTTCTTTACTTCACTTGGCCATGTTTAACAACTTTCCCTTGCTTTCCACCATGTCGGATCTACGATTCTGCACAATTCAACTGAAATAGCGTAGATTCCGAACTTTTCCACAAAAAGAGTTTAATCTAAATTTACACTAAAACATGCATATTCTACAATGTAAATGCAACTAAATTATCCTATAATACCCATTAGAAATGTGCATTATTAGAAAACTTCGCCGGTACCACTCTGGAAGAAACGAGCATAGTGCTCAGCAATATCCTTCAAGGATCTCCTGGTTCTGAGTTTGAAACCAAACGTCAAAGCATTTGCAGGAACACCCTGGTCATATCCAAATTGGCGAGCAAACCTGTTAGGGAAATAGGGTTCTAGAGTCAAACTCTGACCCATCCGAATAGGCAACCTAGCAGAGCGTATGCAAAGCAACCGTTCAAAATTGATGTCTGAAAGCCCCCCATGATCAACAAGGTCTAATTTGGCCCTGTCTCCAAAAGGTATAACACAGTATCGAACAAACTGGTCATGCCTCAATATCAACCTAGCCTAGTGAATGCCATGGTCTTTAGCCCGGAGTCCAGCACATCGTATAAGGAGAGGGAGCCTCTGAGGGAAGTCCTTGTGGTCATGGCATTTGTATAGGTCGGGGAAATACTCTGACAACCAGCCAATCACAAAATGGATCCCAAAGCAAGGATTAACCCTACCAGGATGCGATGGATGAGTGGCCTAAAACAGTAGGGGCTAAAGAGACTTGCGTACCTTGCGCCATCAAGCATGCCATAACAAAGGTCTCAGGACGAACTACTCGAGGACGCTGTGGCAAAACAAATCTGCTAAGCAAAAGAGCTAAAAATGCTGCAAACTCTCCTAGGCTACTTACAATAAGGGGAGGAAGATCTGTCGCACGCGATCTCTCAAAATAGCGTATATAGTCATCGCGGATATCCTGCTTCCTTGTCAACTCGATACCTAATTGGTCTTTGATGGCAGCAATATGCCATTCATCCCTATAAAAGAAATCTATCCAATCCTCCCAAGAGACCCGGTCTCTGTTATGATGTTTACAAAGACCAGCATGGATTCGCAGAAGCTCTAAAATAGTGGGAGGGAACTTACTCTCATCAGAAAGGTTCTCGTTCAGTGGCAAAAATTCCTCGTAAGGGTCACCTAGAATGGGTAAACCTGCAATCTGCTTGAGGTCATTGAGGGAAATCCCGAGTTCACTGCCTCCATGATGTAGGGTATTTGTCAAAGGGCTCCAAAGTTCGCAGAAAGCTCTCCATACATCCTTGTCATACATGTGAGGAAAGCGTAAAACAGCCACAAGACCAAATATGCCAGTACGGCGCAGGGTGTCCTCATGATGGCTCATCATCTTCTCAGTCCAATCAGACAAACATGATATGAAGTTTGTAGTCCCGCTAAATCTGAAATCTATACCCCAATGCAACTTCTTTTTCAATAAATTCTTGAGAATTGGATAAAACTCCTCACTGTGAGGAAGCTTGTTGGTAAATTCCCTGTCAGTTTAAAACTTTTTGAGGAAGACACCGCTGAGTAGTTTGCCATTCCTCAAACTGGTTTGTACGTAACCTCGCTCATCCTCATCAGAAAATGTCAAATAGACCAAAAAAGCATCTTCCTTCTCAGTACAAACTCGATGCGATGGAACAAGTTGAGGAACATCGATCTCACGAATAGAGAGAGATCTCTGGTAAAGGGGCCCATATTCGAGTTCTTGACCATCATGCCCCAGCGCCTTTTGAGATTGAATGCCTCCATAAACGTCCATTTTGATGAGATGAAAATTAAGCAAACAAAATGTCAAAATAAAAAAGGAGGAAAGACAACAACAAAGACGAACTTTGAATATGTTTGGGTAAGTTCCTCAAAAATTCAAAGTTAGGGGGCAACTGTTGGGTTCTAAAATTTCATAAATTTTAGTACTCACATTATAAATCATCATTTTATGTGATGGTCATAAAATTAATTGATTTTGCCAATTTGGTGGAGTAAAGTTCATGTCATCCCATAAATGGGTAGTCTATTTAATCCCATTCAAGACCCAAAGTTTATTCCACACAAATAAAAAAAGAAATGAAATTAAAAAAAAATATACAAATGGATGGCATGTTCGGTTACTAATCAATTAAAAAAAACGTGTGGCTATAAATCAGTTTTTAAAAAAAAAAACTGTAGAGATGGGGAGTTACTTTGCCTTACTCCCAAACCTCAACTGCCCGATCAACCTATGCTACCTCCACCGTTCAAACATATAAAAGAAAAAAAAAAGAATTACAAAAAATGTAGTGGGGTAATGGGCTGGTGTCATAACTATCCACCTTTTCCACCTATAAAAAAAGATGAGTTTACAACTTTTGGGGGTGAAGACGTACTCCAGCAAGAAGCAAAAAGAAAGAAAGCAACACTCTCAGAAAAAAAATTCCTGTCAAACTCCTACCAAGTGCAAATACAATCAGGTAGTTATTTCAAGGAAATTCTGGTTCGATTCTTGAAACCAGGCACTCGAGAACCTTGCGAGCTTCTTCGGGTGTTTTGGTTT
Organism: Persicaria tinctoria; assembly: GCA_037127255.1. Classification (NCBI taxonomy): domain Eukaryota; kingdom Viridiplantae; phylum Streptophyta; class Magnoliopsida; order Caryophyllales; family Polygonaceae; genus Persicaria; species Persicaria tinctoria. The sequence continues at coordinate 74,028,931 of JBANSL010000006.1, forward strand.
CAGAATCTTCAAATCCCTTAACCGGGCTATGTTGCTGTCAACATTGCATCAATATGAAGACATGTTCTTTCTTTTGTATTCCAGGAATCCCATCATGGAAAACTTGCGAGCTTTCTCCATGGCCTGGGTTCCGGAGTCTGTTAATCGCTCAAAATTGAGTCGATATGCTGGCCGATTTTGCTCACTAATGAGTCCAAATTAAGGGCCATGGATTACTGATCAAAGACTACAGTTTCTCCAAATCTCAAACAAAATAATTGATTTTATAGGGGACTATAAGAAAATAAAAGCAAAATCAAATCAAAGTCTACAAAGAGGCTGAGTTAAATTGGTGCACCTCATCTCAAATCTGATTTCGTTTGAGTAGGGCTCATTCAAATCTTTGAAATCTACACACATCCTTCACTTACCGCTGCTCTTCTTGACATGACCATATTTGATAGCCAGGTTGAATCATTGATCTTGCGGATGAATCCAGATTGTAGAAGTTTGTCAACCTCTTGTTTGGCTGCTTCGGCTTTCTCTGATGCCATTTTTCTTTTCTTTTGGCTTATGGGTTTTGCGCCGTGAGTGAATCTGAGAGAGTGCTCTGCGATCTCGCGGGGGAGGCCCTTCAAGTCTTGGGGCAATAAAGTAAGGATATCTAGTGAATTCTTTAGAATTTCTTTGATGTGATTCAGAGTGGGGGGTTTCCAAGCTGTGCCCATGATAGAGGGACTCTAGGCTATTTGCGAATGGGAAAAAAGCTACTTTCTCTTCAATGATTTTATCTGTAATTTTTTGGGATCGCACTTCCAATTTTGCCACGAGGTTTTCTGATATGACTTATTGGTCGTCATTATCGATCATTTCTGACTTTAGGGACCCTTGGCCTGGGTCATTGATCGCGAAAACTCGTCCATGACTCTTTTTTATTGAAGCTAGGTAACAAACCCTACTCTCCGACAGTTCTCCACGAAATTCTCCCACTTTTTCATTCGCGCATGGGAATTTGATGCTGAATTGGTATACGGAGCAGGCTATTTGGAACTTGAAGAGGCTAACGCGGCCCATGATAGCATTGTAGATAGACGGCATGCGCACTACCGTGAACTCCACCATGTGGGTTCGCCGGTTGGGATTGGTTCCCAGGGTCAGGGCGAGCTCAATGGTTAGAGCCATCTCAACTTCATCTCTTGAAAAGGAGATGAGTTTCCCAGAAAAGCAACACATGGCACTCTCCGCGATGCCCAGTTGTTCAAAAGCTTTCTAGTATAGCACGTCCACTAAGGAGTCGGTGTCTATCAGTACGCGTTTGACCTTCTTGGTCCCTAGCTGCACATGAATGACCATGGGATCCGAATGTGGCATCTTGAGATCGTGAGCGTTAGAAAAAGAGAAATTTAATACCGCATGTTTTATAGAAGCATACCTGATGCTGGACTCAGATGGAGGTTATCTGGCCTCTCTTTCATAGTTTTCTCTCTTGATTGCTGGTCTCGGAGGAAGAAGGTCCACCCATGATGGTGTTGATGCATCCGTCGGGGGGAGGTTGGTTCCAATTGTCCCTGTTGGAATGCGAGACACTATTTGACGAGGATCTTACTTCTAGAGAGTTTTGTGCATCCCTAGGTGGGGGTCGGCACCTGCCTCATCTGTTTTTGTTTCTTCCGTCGTGGCCTCGCTGGTATCCACATTTTCCTCTTCGGGTTTTACTGTCGTAGTGGTGCGACAGGTGGATTAAGGGTCGCAAGGGGTGCGTAAATTTGCAGACGCACATCTTATTGGGGAGGAGGGGCTAGTGGAATCCCATACACGGGTAGGTGCACCATTTAAGGGTGTGCCATCATCGTGTTTGTTGGGGTAGCGAGCGGGTTCGGACCCGCCAATTGGTTGCAATGTACTTCATTGAAAGGGGCCTACTAGGGAGCGACAGGGTGTTGCTAGCGAGGGTTGTTGCATGGCTAAGTATCCAGTCCTCCTCTTTCGCGAAACTTATTAGCTATTTTGTGGAACAAAGGGGGTTTTGCTTCGTTGGATCGCGAACTTAAACCCGCAGCTTCAATGGCATGGATTTGTAGAGTCACAAACGTATCATAGTCGCGAAGCTCCTTCTTGAATAAGTAGGTTTTGAAATTGCCTTTGGCGAGGTTGCCCATCGGGATAGTACTGGCAGATTCTTAGTTGAATTTTTGGATTTGTATGACCATGGTGGTGAATCTGCTGAAGAAACTTCCAAGGGATTCATATGGTTATTTTTTGATGCAGTTGAGATCCAGCATGGTACGCTTCCGAGTACAAGCATTGCCAAAATGAGTGACAAAGATTTCAGATAGTTGGGCAAAACTACTTATAGATGACCGGAGCAAGTTGGTGAACCACGTCAAGGCCACCCCGCTAGTCTTGTGTGCTCGGCTTGGGTGCACATGATGCGCTATGACATGTGGACACCCACGTTATACGGCCCATTGGGATTTATCATAGTATTAGAGCGGTGTGGCCCGGGACCCTGGTTTATTACTGGGCTAGCCGACCTTAAGGCAAGATGTCAAGTGCAACTGCCATATATTGCGAGGCCAGGCAGTTGCACTTAAGGCTGTTGGGTTCTAAAATTTCATAAATTTTAGTACTCACATTATAAATCGTCATTTTATATGATGGTCATAAAATTAATTGATTTAGCCAATTTGGTGGAGTAAAGTTCATGTCATCCCATAAATGGGTAGTCTATTTAATCCCATTCAAGACCCAAAGTTTATTCAACATAAATAAAAAAAGAAATGAAATTTAAAAAAATATACAAATGGATGGCATGTTTGGTTACTAATCAATTAAAAAAAACGTGTGGCTATAAATCAGTTTTTAAAAAAAAACTGTAGAGATGGGGAGTTACTTTGCCTTACTCCCAAACCTCAACTGCCCGATCAACCTATACTACCTCCATGATTCAAACATATAAAAGAAAAAAAAAGAATTAAAAAAAATGTAGTGGGGTAATGGGCTGGTGTCATAACTGTCCACCTTTTCCACCTATAAAAAAAGGAGTTTACAACTTTTGGGGGTGAATACGTACTCAAGCAAGAAGCAAAAAGAAAGAAAGCAACACTCTGAGAAAAAAATTCATGTCAAACTCCTACCAAGTTCAAATACAATGAGGTAGTTATTTCAAGGAAATTCTGGTTCGATTCTTGAAACCAGGCACTCGAGAACCTTGCGAGCTTCTTTGGGTGTTTTGGTTTCAGAATCATCAAATCCGTTAATCGGGCTATGTTGCTGTCAAAATTGCATCAATATGGAGACATGTTCTTTCTTTTTTATTCCAGGAATCCCACCATGGAAAACCTTGCGAGCTTTCTCCATTGCCTGGGTTCCGGAGTCTGTTAATCGCTCAAAATTGAGTCGATATGCTGCCCGATTTTGCTCACTAATGAGTCCAAATTAAGGGCCATGGATGACTGATCAAAGACTGCAGTTTCTCCAAATCTCAAACAAAATAATTGATTTTACATGGGACTATAAGAAAAGAAAAGCAAAATGAAATCAAAGTCTACAAAGAGGCTAAGTTAAATTGGTGCACCTCATCTCAAATCTGATTTCGTTTGAGTAGGGCTCATCCAAATTACAACGCATATACCCATTCATTGCAAAAGGAAAATCAAATAAACAAATTACCCAACTCAATATGGCCAAATAAGGACATTTCAAATTGAAACTCAAATATACTGGATTCCATAATTCAGTTGAAACTCCTAAGGCCAAAATAGACTAATTACATCCAAACCAATTGGTAGGGCTGCCTTTAAAAAATGACGCACAAATTGGTACTGGGAAAAAAATTGAAGAAGAAGAACAAGAGAGGAAGGAGGAGAAAGAAGAGAGAAATCAAATCTATAAACTCATCTGACATACGGAGTTTAAATCTTCAACTATCGGAACCCGTTCGCCGTTGCTTGATTCCGGTTTCAAGGGCCGCTCCGTCGGCCGTCGGTTCTTCTTCCTTGACTGAATAACCGGTTCGTCTTCCTCGTCTGAATCACGCCGGGCTGGTCCGAGAATGTCGCCGGCGCCGGTAGATGAGGGCACCTCCAATCATCGACTAGCGGTCGCTGTTCCCGTCTCAAATACAGGGCTAAGCGGTGGAAGTCTATCGGTTGAATCACATGAACTGTTGTGGGTTAGGGTTAAAAAAAATTCAACACCGTCAAATCAACAAAAAAAAGACGTGTGAATTGAGACTGGGATTGGAATCGAACTTCCCGACCACACATGGGCTTGGTTGGATTTTTTAAATTAGGCTTAAGCCCACAAAGCGTAATATATGTCCATATATGTATATATACTAGGTATGAACCGTGCTTTGCACGGTGGAAATGTTGTTGTAATTACTTGAATAATATTTATATAAAAAAAATTAGAGCAAAAACAAATTTAAAAAAAAAATTACAAAGTAAAGCTCTAAATTATTACAAATTCCTACTGAGTCTGATTATCTATGTAGTTTTTTTTTGGGATACAAGTATCTATACATTTCGGATAATAGTAGTAATGGGCTTTCATGTAGCGGTCATTGGATTTGTTTCCTTTGCACAATTGTTCAGTTTTCCTCTCTGCAGAGAGGATATTCAACTACAGGTCTATGACTTTACTTCTTAAATCAGCGTTTTCATTCTCCAATTGGCTTGTGATCTTTTTTGACTCAAAATCAGCCTTCCTAGCCTGCATTCCTTCTAATTCCTTCTTCATACTCCATCTTGAATCTTGCTCTCAAGCGTGGCACACACGTTCTTCTCTAATACTGAGCCTTCTAGCTCGATGATTCTCTGTTTGAGTCCTACAATCTCCACCCTTAATGTCTGTGGCTCCGTTTGTTATCGTCCTAATTTCATCTTCCGCTCATCTGGTCATACAAGTCTTCTACTTCTGATTCAAGGCCCTGCACCTTCTCTGCTATGATGTTTTTCTCTTCTAGAATCCTCTTCTAATCTGCTTTGCTGCTCATAAGCTTTTCAGTCAGGGTTTCTATCTAAGTCAGGTTTTCTGAAACCTCCCGAGACTTCCTCTCCAACTCATAATCCATCTTTGCTTTCAGAGTTGCCAATGTCATAGTTCCTTCTGGAAACTGTTTAAGTGATCAAAAAGCTTCTTAATGAGCAGATGCTTCAACATTCTTGTTGATCAGCTGCTCCTCCAGCTCACTCTTTTCGCCACTTATTGTCTCGGCTTCTTTTTCCATTTTCTTGAGCTGTGCTGTCAATGCTTCCATATTGGACTTAGATTCTCGTTCAATATCCTCGAGTTTTTTCAGCACAACGGAATACTGATCTTGTCTCTCTTTGAATGTCGCCTCTAGTTGTCATATCTGAGCCTTCAACCATGAGGTTTCGTCACTCAAAACCTCAACTTCCTTTGCTTTGATCTCCAACTCCTCTTCTGACTCCTTTCTCCAATTGTTTTCATTCATGAGATGCAATCTTTCATCACCCCATCTCTGACTTGACTTTCAAATCATGATGGTCTTTTCGGCATCTTGTAGTTTGCTCAAAGCTGTTGCACATTCCGTAGTCATAGCTTCGGATTCCTTAGCATCCTCCAGCTGGTGCTTCAATTCCTCAACCGAGTCTAGAGTTTTTGAGAGCTCAACTCTTAGGCTTTGGACCTCCTCATGTGCAGCTGAATCTGGCCCATCTGGGAAGAGAGAAATCGACATTATACTTTTAAATATTGACAAATGAAATCAATAGATCATGTGTGCTGAATGCTGACCATGTCTTGGTCCATTACCTTGGGAGGCCGAAAAAATTAAGAATCGCAGTGACTTCATAGTGTCGTATCAATTTGTATGGCTCTGATATAACGTTCATATTTCCAGTTTTACCCCAACGTTTCGGGCTTTTCAAAACCTAAGAAAAAACAAACAGATATGCACTAAGATCCAATGAAATTTGAAGATGAATAATTATGAGCACCAAGATTAAGGCTACATGGACACAGGAAGATTGAGAACAAGTTCTTACAGTAGTGATAGTGTGTTCCTCGGAGAGGCAAAGTCCTCGAGTCTCTGGCATATGGTGATAACCCTGGTGAAAGTGAGAAGATTGATTAATGTGAGAAATATTTTTTGATACCTTCTAGCATTTATTGTGCAAGGACTTCAATAGAGTGATATGCACACTAATATCCACAAGAGCTGCATGGAAGGCGTCAAAATGCACAGGGCAATAAGAATGAAGGCCCAAAAGAGCTTTCGAAAGTATTCGAAATTCATGAGTTGCAGTAGAAGATGCATTCACAATTCCTAAAACCTCATATTTGCCAAATTTTAAGATTATATCTCAACATGTCAGTATACTGGATAATATTTTGGCAAAATTACAGAAAACCACCCTTTAAATATGGGTGTTTTCACTTAACCACCCCTTAAATTCAAAATTACATAAAACCACCCTTTAAATGGTATTTGTTTACAACTCACCACCCATTCAACTATTTTCGTTACTTTATCATTAAATATATTATATTTTAACATTTTTAAACTCAAATTTGATTGTAAATATATTCAAATTTTGAATTTAAGGGGTTGATCATATTTTAGGGATTATTTTATTTATTTTAAAAAAATAAAATAAATATAGCCTAGAATTATTATCTTAATTTATGTTTGAAAATGTTTAAAACATTATGTAAAATACTCTTATTATTTTAAATAAGAGTATTTTACATAATGTTTTAAACATTTATAAACATTTTCAAACATAAATTAAGATAATAATTCTAGGCTTTATTGATTATTATTTTTAAAAATAAATGCAATGATCCCTAAAATATAATTGGGCCCTTAAATTCAAAATTTGAATATATTTACAATCAAATTTGAGTTTAAAAATATTAAAATATAATATATTTAATGATAAAGTAACGAAAATAGTTGAATGGGTGGTGAGTTGTAAACAAGTACCATTTAAAGGGTGGTTTTATGTAATTTTGAATTTAAGGGGTGGTTAAGTGAAAACACCCATATTTAAAGGGTGGTTTTCTGTAATTTTGCCTAATATTTTTCAATCTAAAAGAACAGGCAAGCCTAACTAATCCTTTCTCCAAAAATGGTGCATATATTAGTTCAAACTTTAAAACAACTGCTGATCTTGAAGGCACCTAGATGCAAAAGTCTAATTCAGTTCAGTAGTTCATCAGATGCATAACAACTGAGAAATTGGAATTGATACCAAGAAAACAAGATTCTTGAAACATCAAGAACATTGATTATTATAAAGAAGTGTATTAATGTAAGCAGAAAGATATGAATTACAGATACTAGAGGACCCCAACAGAAAAGTAGTCTTAATATATGGGTGCAGGAAGAAACTGGCATACTCCAGCTTACCAAGCTCTGTTATCTTACCTATTTTCTTATTATCTTGATGCTCAACTCTTAGTTGCAGAGGGTACCCAAAAAATCACAAGCATGTTTACAATATTATTAAGAGTCTTCAAATTTTAATCAAATAAACTTCATCTGAAAGGAATCTGAATATTTTCAGTTTATAATTTATATAGCTTAACAGTTTGAGAAAATTCTCCACATCAAGCTTATTCCTTCACATATATCTCTGTACATACAACTCAGTTGGAATGCATATGGTGAATATGGATCGTCATCAAGACTTCTCCCTCTCTAAAAGGTCCTAGCTTGAGGACCGATCATAGCAACAACAGATGTATGGAAGATTAAGGTGGAAAGAGAGAGGTAGTACCACGGATTTACCCATACAAAGGTTAAAAGAAATCATAATAGATAGAAGAACTGCATTTCAGTTGAAAAGGGAGACCACTACAACAAGATGAAAGATTGGATTGTACATAGTGTACAATATTGTTGCAGAGGTTCAAAATTATCATTGCCAATAGATTTGTTAAGCTTGTAATCAACCTAGAAACAAAAAGTCTGATATTATCAAATAAATTCAGTGACATAAAAAAATTGGAACAAAGATGGTGGAAGTCAATATAAGACTTATAAAGTAATTTTCATTTATATTGGGTCCTTACTGCATTCAAAATATGAGGAACTCTTGATTCCTCCATAGATCAGTAGTATTATGCATGAGAGCCTGTAGGAAAAAGTCTAAATTAAAAAAACTTTGACATTTCATATCAAAGAGTAAAACAGGAAATAAAAATGACCCAATAAGGCTAGATGTCTTTCGTCCTTCTTTTGGAGTTACGAATGTATTACTAAATCGTGCTATATTATACATAGATAATAGATAAAAAATGCCTTTGTAAAAGTGTGAGTGAGTGAGTGAGTGTGTGTGTGTGGTGGTGGTGGTGGTGGGTTGGGGGGGGGGGGGAGGGAATTCTCCTAAACTCCTAGCAACAACCACTATCTATACCGCTACTTACTTAACACTCTGTACACCCATCTTCTATCCTTGGGTGATTTGCACTTACACCTCAAGGATATGTGAGACTTACAATTTCCGATTACTCTCTTAGTCCATACAATGGGCTTACAACTCTCACTTTTGAAGACAACCTCATTCCTACCAAATAGCACATATCTCAGTACAAACCTAACGAAACGATTATGCATGTTCATATGATAACTAAGCACCCAAAAGAGGAAATACCAACTGTCTCTTGGACAGATATGATGCAGGAGCATTTTTTATCTTTAGTTAGGATATTTATCTTTTAATTAGGATTATCTATTTTATAGGTTTTTTAAGATAAATTAGGAATTTATCTATTTATTTCATATATTTTTATTGATAGAATTTTATTTTGCCTTAGGGCCCAAGTTAAGAATTAGGGTTTCCTTAGGAGTATTCCCTATATAAACTCGTTGTAGTCTTTATTTTCAATGAATCTGATTGATGAATTTTTAGAGAGTTTCTCCTTTATCCCCTTGGTGGATTCCAAGACCCTTTCTGGTGGATTCCAGACCTATCCCGTAGGGTTTCGACGCTTGCGAACCCTTTATCCGTGAGAACCCGCGCTAGCGTGCTTCTCAAAACTTTCGACTGCGTCAATTGGTATCAGAATTGGTATCAAGGCAGGATTCTCCTATCTGTTTTCAACTTAATTGGAGCACGATGGGAGATCAACATCTGGCCTGGGCGGATCTTCATCAAGAGATGATCATGGATTGCCATGGTCTTAGAGGATCTGACTGATCAGTTGAAGATGGTGTTCAGCATCAGCAACGGAGGCGACTTTGGCAACGACAACGCTGACAGCCAAGAACAGCCGATGGGATCCAACATCTAGAAGATAACTCGGGTCGAGTTCTTCAGAGGTGGGGGAGACTGATGTAGGAGCATTTTTATCTTTAGTTAGGATATTTATCTTTTAATTAGGATTATCTATTTTATAGGTTTTTTAAGATAAATTAGGAATTTATCTATTTATTTCATATATTTTTATTGATAGAATTTTATTTTGCCTTAGGGGCCAAGTTAAGAATTAGGGTTTCCTTAGGAGTATTCCCTATATAAACTCGTTGTAGTCTTTATTTTCAATGAATCTGATTGATGAATTTTTAGAGAGTTTCTCTTTTATCCCCTTGGTGGATTCCAAGACCCTTTCTGGTGGTTTCCAGACCTATCCCGTAGGGTTTCGACGCTTGCGAACCCTTTATCCGTGAGAACCCGCGCTAGCGTGTTTCTCAAAACTTCCGACTGCATCAAGATATATCAACATCCACACCATCATTATAACCAATTTTCCAAGAGAAGTCGTGTAAAAGACGTAAAAGAAACTCCACAATAAGATAATGAACCATTAAGCTTGTCTAGCTCAAAGGAAACTGCCAGTAACTTATTTTCCAACAAAACCAGTAACTTATTTCCCAACATAACCTGGTAATTTATAACTGGGAATGAAAATGATAGATAGGATGGAACTAAAAAAAGCAGGGCAAGTATAATGTGGACCATAAGTAATGGCTTGAAGCCTTTAAGCATGTAGTTCCACAAGCACTGTGAAACCAATGATAACCAAAGAACCTTTTCATGTATGAGACCAAGACTTGTGAGATGTCTGACCTTGCCAATTATCTAAAAAGAATATAGAATCAATGCAATTACAAAAGCTAAAAAAAAAAAAGGGTGTACTTCGTGAGTGGATATAAGTTTATTTCAAATCTCATGGACAATCCTCAATCCCGACGCCGTAATCCACAATCGGGAGACTATAACCCTCAAATCGAACTCTCAATTATTAGCTTGAAGGCCATACCCCTCAATTCACAACCCTGGTCCTCAACTTAACGGTCTTATCCGTCTATTTAAAGGCGTTCATTCCCAATTTGAAGACCATAACCCTGTATTTCAACATCTCAAAACTAAAGACATCAATATAAAGGTAAATGATGTGCTATATCCATATATAGAAACCTTCACCAGAAGTCAGTGTCCAAATCAAAAAAAATAAAGCCCAGAAAAATATCAGCGAGGCCACAATTTTTGCATTCATCGTTGTGATCATTAAGACGGTAGCATACGGTGCAGCAAAATGATCAGTAGAAAGGGAAGAGAGAGAGATGCCAGGACCAGGTTCTTTTCCTTAATTATTGTAAAACTCATAATGCTCATAAAAGTAAAGGGAAAAGTTGCTCAGTCTCGCATAATTTTGTTGGGAGATTCTATCAACAGATTCCAAAAACTGCAGATCCATGAATCTGTCGGTTTTAGGACTTAACCAACCGCCCGTGTTGAATTGAAAAGTGGATATAGGAGACTATTCAGAACATGGATAACAACAATTATTTCCTTATCGAGTTATGGTCTCACTTACCTATTTGCCTATCTTGCCGCTTATGGTCTCACTTTTAATGGAAGCAATCAGATCAGCCAGTTCATTAGGAGGGAACTTGATTTCATCTATTGACAGCTTCTCATTCTTCATGTAAGTTGCAATATCACCCATACTCCAGTTAGCAGCCAGCTTCATTTCAGCACCCTTAGAAATAATCTCGTCAAAAAACTTTGCCACCTGGACATCAAATCACAAACGAAAACAAATCTCATTCTATGAATATTTTTTTGGAAGGTGCAGAAGACTACACACTGATATTTTGCATTTAATGAATATAAAAGATACAAAGGAGGGAGACACGTATCCCAAGCCTGAATTGCTGGTTCCAACGACTTAGCTCACCTTATGACATCTTGATCTATATATGGAAATTCCCTACTCACAATTTGAAGAACCAGAAATGCACAGGAAAAAAGACGTATTTTAGCTTCTATCCCATCAAATTCATAGTTCTAGTGACAAGCTTCAAGTAGTAATTTGCAAGCTGTATAAAATTAACATATACAGAAAGGTATCAATTATATCATTTCTTTCCAACTTCAAGGATTACCAATTATCAGTGAACAACCCAGAAGGTTGAGATTTTCATTCGTTTAGGGCTATACATGTAATTTTAATTATAAAATTTACCTCCTAGGCCTGCCTCCGAACTCGAAACTCAAAAAAGGAGGTTGTACATTACTCATTTTGGACTTAGCTTCAGAATTACATTATAACAATGCAAGTCCCAAGTTTATAATGAATCAAATCAGGACTAACAAACACCAAAATTTTGCCATTGTGTTTAGAGTATGTCGAGTAAGAACATATAATTAGAATAAGAAGAGGGTTCAGAGAGCTTACAGCTACATCCTTGCAAGGAACTGAACATCCTGCATGCTTAGCCCCATTTCTTCATCCCGACGATGCTTTGTTTCTGGAAGTGAATCACGAATGGAATCTATATGCTCATTCTGTAAACCTACTTGTAGCAAACCTGGCTCTGGGAAATAACGGTAGTTTGCAAGTCCTTCCTTCTTCCGCATTGTCACTATTTTCTATTTAAGTACATAAGTAAAACAATCAGTACCTGAATAAGACCAATGGGCATTTCAGTCTTGGTATGTGTGTTGATTAGGAATGATCTGAGCACCCTCCTCCCAAAGACAAGTTTCCTGGACAATCAGGTCACTCTTTCCTTGGTTATAGAGTTCTTCTTGGCGCAAAATCTCATAATCAATGGCCCTATTTATCGCTGAGAAGGAGCTCAAATTTATTATTTCAACCTGCCAACGAAAGGGGATGCAAAAGAATGTCATTGACCAGCACAACCAAATGAATTTTCAGGTTTATGGCCAAAATTATTGAGCATAAAAATTCTTTTGAAATCAACCAAATGGATATGATGGAAAATGAGCAACTTCATCAATGCAATATTTAGTTTGAGTAATGAGAACAACATTTTGTATTAAAAAAAACTACCTCTGCCAAATTCTGATTTCCCAATTGGTCGTATTGATACATTCACATCACAACGAAGTGAACCCTCCTGCATATTACCGTTGCTAATCACCTGCTCTATTCAAATCAACCTGACAAAGCTAGAATCGAAAGAAAAAAAATTGAACCAAGGTAGCAACCAACAGAAGACACCCTTGTAAAAGGCTAAGCATGTGAGATACTATAAAACAACATCTTCACTGCAGGAAACAAGAGATGACAAGTTCCAAGTGAAAAGAATTTATTAGGAAAGTGAGAGTGGGATCTCAAGTAGTTATAGATTACCGCTCCATGAAATTGAAGCCGAGTAAAAACATGCAAGCATACAACAACACAGATTTGATTTCATAAATTAGGGCACAACATAATTGGGGGAAAACGAGAACAAACGAGCCCACGAACCTGTGAAGAACCCGATCGTACAAAGCGAAGAGGAAGATGTCAAAGAAGATTTAAGGACAGTGAATTCACAAACACGAAATTAAGAGTAGACGATGGCTTGGGTTGAAATCAATAACACGTACTCCAAATCAAATCCAAAGAATGAAAAATTGAAACTGAAGCTGGAACTAACCAAATGAGAATAGGCTATTGAAATAGCAAAGACGATGAACAAATGAAAAAAGTAGAGGAACAAATCTTCGTAATCAACGTCATAAGAGGTGAAACAAACCTGTATACAATAAAAGCGACACTAATCAAAACCAAAGAAGGTGGCGGGCAGGACAACAGATAGCCAACTAGGAGGCAGATAAGAGGGAGGGAGCCATCAATTTCATAGAGTAATCGAAACCCTAGCTACAGAATTTCATAATTGAATCTGAAACCCTTCAAATTAAGGATGGGATGAAGGTGGTGAAAGGCTTAAAGCACTTCAGAACCAGAAAACAATTGGAAACCCTAAAATTGTTAAATCCTAAGAGCCCTAGATAATTGAAGAGAAGAAAGCATAGATTAGAGGCAACAACAACCAACCTAGAAGGAAGCACAGATCAGAGACGAAATCGACAGCCCCAGAAGAAGATAAACAGCCAGGGACATTCATAGGAGAGAGGAGAGCGAAAAAGAAATCACCTGGATGAAGGACGAATTTGAGAACCACAGAAGAAAATAGGGAGAAGGAAAAGGCGACCACGAGAGGGGCGGTAGCAGGTTAGCAGCGACAGGCATTGAATAGGAGGCAGATAATAAGAGGGAGGGAGCCATCTGGAGAACCTGCCGACGACATAAGAAGTCGAGAAGACGGTGACCAAAAGACAGAAGTGAGGGAGGGAGAAAACAAGATCAGAGGGGAATATCACAACTCCAAAAACGTGGAAGAGGTAAAACAGTTAAAGTTTTTTGACGTAATCCACAAACCACACATGCTAGGAATGATAAGACTACCAGATTACTCATCAAATGCTCCTCTTGGCTATCACAAACTTGTTTCTGCAATACTTTTAAACAAGTATGCTCGGCCTGAATATTTCTTCGTATCCATTCTTGTTCTTTCTCTAGACGTTTCCTCTCTATTGATGCCTAATAAGCATATTTGGGAAAGAGTGACATATCAACAAATGAAATAAAAATTGGAACCCCAAAAATGCATAGGAAGCATAAAAATCAGGAGATGAGCTTAAGTAAATTAAATCATACAAAAAAAGGATGCATTGAAAGACAAATTTCCAAAAATCTCCAATCAATCTAGAATGGTCATATTCTTAAGAAAATACTATAGTTTAGAGTGGAAACCAACTCAAGGGAATCTGTATTAATGTGCATCAAATAAAAAAAAATGCATATAAGATGTAGTAGCTACCTAGTGAAAGAACTCAGACATACAACAAAGGAGCCAGAAGAAGTAGATCATATGCATGTATGTGAATAAAAGAGAAGCATTCATTGAAAGCTGTGAAGGAGGCTATGCTGGTCATTAATTATCAAATTCAGAAATTTAAATACATTTCCCAACTTCCCCCACACCCCAAACTGCCCACAATCAGCATATCTAGGGGGAGGATTAAGTCCTTAGGTCATCACCTTCCACCTTCCTCAAAGTGGCTTTCCATGTACAGAGGAAATTAGTCAAGCTTACCAAATGTAAAATAAAGCTATCAACTAACGAGCATGATATAATCAAAGAGCAGGAAATCAAAGCATGAAAAGAATAGTGAAGCGAGTAAGCAAACTGTAATCCTTCAAATGCTTAGAAACAAAAGTCATAAATTTAAATAACAAAAGGCTAACCAACTTCAGAAGTCAAATCCAGAATGTAAGCATCATACCATGGAGAAACTGTCCTGCAATTCATCCTCCTTTCGCTGATCTCATTCGATCTTGCTAACAAACTGTCAGAAGCTTTTTTTTCTCCTTGTAGCAATCTTGAAGCTCTTGAGTCATTTTCGGAGAATAATGCAAGATTTTTTATGAAAAATCTATTCACATTGTTTAGAGAAAGATACACATGAACCATGTAATTCCCAAATTGGCAGAGAAGAAAATCATGTCAATTAGGGTAGAAAATATGCAACTGCTTAGAGCTTGCTAGAATAAGTTCCTGGATACTATCGAACACTTGAAAAAGTAGCACATGTATGATGTAACTCATTTCCACTTCTTGAATTTCCCACCTAACATTTTGTGCTTGTGCTGTCCATGCTTGAATTTGCCATGCTTCCTGTGCTGGAATTTTTCTCCATGGGTGTGGTGACCCATGCTAACCAAGTTTGTGGCCCATGTGAGGTGATTCGAGAGCCAAGTCTAACACTGCAGTAGCAATGCAGCAGTAACACTACATCTCTACAACACACAGTAGATGTTTAATTCAGAATATCAACAAATGCTAGATGTTGAATTCAAAACATGCTTCATGCTATAATTTATGCAAAATTCAATAGATGCTGAATTCAGAATTCCAACACGTGAATTCAAAATTCAAAATAACAGATGCTCTTAGAATATGAGTGCTAACAGATGCTCTTAGAATATATATAATAAATTGCTACACAAAATTCAGTAGATTCTGAATTCAAAATTTCTGCACAAATATAAAAAGATGCTCTCTGAAATTTAACGGATGCTCAGACTACACAAATTTTAATAGATGCTCTCTGAAATTTTATAGATGAGTGCTAATTAACAGATGCTCTTAACTGAAATTAAGAAAATAAAAAAACTGGACATCAGATAAAGAGGATAAAACCAAGAAAGAATTCAGATAAAGAGAACATGGATCATGTTATTTACTTTTAGTTGAAAGATTCAGTTGGTACATTTGCTCTTTGTTTGATGAATTAGAAAGAGGATAAACCAAGAAAGAAACACATAAAGTAATAAACTAAATTTGGGGAAGGGATTACTTTTGATAACTCCCTCCCTTGATGAAAATCGGAATAGATGTTTCAAAGGCTTTGACATGATATTTGTGTCAAAGGCCTTGGCGCATTAACAGTTGATGAAATACAAAACCTATCTTAATTATTCGTATATTATTTTATCTTATTATATACTTCCATTATATTATATATATATGTATGCCTAACCATTTCAGGAAGTATATTCGAGATTATATCCTTCCTTAATACATATTGAGGAGATCAGTTCAAAATAGATCATGGCGATTCAAAGTGTCCATAAATAGAAGATTGAAGATCAAACTGATTCGAAGGAGCCGTTGGAGATCCGGTGGTGAAGATCCTCACGCTCCATGCTCTTTTATAAAGGAAAGGAAGGAGAAGACAGAAAAAAACACAAGTGCTACACGAGTTTCATTCATTCAAGTGATCTGTCTTCCAAGTGTCTCTCTGCTAAGCACTCAAGAGTTTGTTGTCTATCTCAAAGCCTTTGAGAGTCACTGTGAGCTTATAGGATATATTCATTTCAAGTGTTACTCGAGAGTTTATAACTCGGGAAGTTACACTAGGCTATTGATTTGTGAGAGTAAGAGGATTGTACTAGATAGCTGAGAGAGGTGGGGCTCTTCTAGATTGGTCTAGGACTCCAAGGGAACGTGAGTTGACTAGATTGCAATTGTATAGGAGAGAGGCTTCTCGGTGAGCTATTAGGATCCTAAGCTAACCAATCAATAAAGCCTTTGAATCCTAGGGTTGTGGAAGAACCCTAGGCGGGGACGTAGGCCAAGTTGTGCTGAACCTCGTAAACAATTACTCGTGTTCTTTACTCTTTTGCTTTACCTTATTTCCGCACTTGGTTCGATTGTTTAACTTTGTGATTCAGGTTTATCTCAAAGGTTTTGGTACGAGCTCCAAAGGTCTTGAGACTTTCTGCGAAAAACGGGCATACTCTATTCAACCCCCCTTCTAGAGTATCTCTTTATTACATTGTTTTATATTATCGAACCTTCAATTGGTATCAGAGCTTTACTCACTGTTTTTTGATCTAACAATCTTGTGAGTTTTCGATCATGTCTGGTGAAGCAAGCGGAGGATTTGCACAGGGAAGGTCCACAAGCAGACCGCCACTCTTTGTAGGAAACAACTTTGTCCACTGGAGATCTTTGATGAAGATGTTTATCATAGACCAAGATCTAGAGCTTTGGAATATTATAGAGAATGGTCCGAAGATTCCAGAAAAAGATGGACCAAATGACACCAAAGTTGCAAAGAAGGAGTCTGAATACAACCAGACAGATCTTGAAACCATCTCCAAGAACTACAGGGCTATTAACTTACTTTATTGTGGTCTTAGCACTGATGAGTTTAACCGTATCTCTTCTTGTAGGTCAGCTAAAGAGATTTGGGACAAGTTGGTCGTCACCTATGAAGGAACGAGCCAAGTGAAAGACACCAAGATCAGCATCTTCCTTCGAAAGTATGAGCTCTTTAAGATGAAGTCTGATGAGTCAATCAAGGCCATGTTCACATGATTCACAGAAATCACCAACAACCTTGACTCTCTCGGCAAGAGCTTTACCAACGTTGAGAAAGTAAGGAAGATACTGAGGTGCCTTCCAAAGGAGAAATGGGGTCCAAAAGTAACAGCTATAGAGGAAGCCCAGGACCTCACCACTCTACCCCTTGATGACCTTCTTGGAAAGCAGATCACGCATGAGATGATCCTTAATGAAGACGATGGAGAACTTCCAGCTAGCACTAAGAACTTGGCACTCAAGTCTAAGAAGGATGAGCCCAAGGATGGATCTGATTCCGAAGATGAGGATGACGATGAGGACGATCCTTTTGCTCTTATCACAAGAGGCCTTGATAGAATTCTCAAAATGAAGAAGCAATTCAACAACAAGGATGGATCAGAGTCTTCAAAATTTCGAGGTAAGCCTCAATACAACAAGTATGAAAAGAAGACTAAACCATTGTCTTGTTTCGAATGTGGTGAAACAGATCATCTTGTGAAGGACTGCCCTCAAAAGACAAAGAGTCAGCCCAAGAAAGGTGACAAATGGAAGAAGAAAGCCATGGTAGCTACTTGGAGTGATTCCGACTCTGACTCCGACGATGAGAAGGCCAACATTTGTCTTATGGCCTCAGAAGATGAATCCCACGATGAAAAGCTTGAAGCTACTGTAAGAGAACTTATGGAAAGTCCAAAAGAGGTATTATCGGAATTCCTTTCCAATATGATTGGCAATGAAGAAAAGCTTATTGCCCAAACTAACATTCTTATTAAGAGAATTGTGGACCAGGAAAGAACTATTGAGGATCTGTCTATGAGGGTCAAAGGTCTTGAAGCTTCTTATTCAGGTCTTGACATTAAAGTCAAGACGCTTGATTCGGAGAAATCTGAACTCAAGCAAGGTATCTCCTCTCTAAGAAATGAGCATCATGACTTAGAGAACGAGAAGATCTCCCTGAATAATAAGATTCTAGACCAACAGACAGCCCTCATAAGTTTTACCAAATCCAAAGGCACTCTCGATAAGATGTTGGGTGAGCAACAAAGCTCTCTAAACAAAAGTGGTATTGGTTACAATCCAAAGTTTTTAAAGAAGCAACACACTACCACTTTTGTAAAGGCAAAAGGAAGCAGAACCTCTCCTATATGTCACCATTGTGCTAGAAAGGGACATGTAAAAGAGACCTGCCCTTATAGAAGAAAGGATCCATATATTATTCGCAATACATTTCCTGTTCATTTGAGAAAAGAACGGATAACACAAGTTTGGGTCCCTAAAGGCACTATTTTACCAAATATGGTTTATCCCAACAATGGATCCAAATTTGCTTATTGGTCTGGCCACAAAGGTTGATGTTTGTCTTGCAGGAGATCACCAAGGTGAAAGAATACAAATGGATTATTGATAGTGGATGTTCGAGGCATATGAGTGGGAAGAGTTCTCTCTTTCATGATCTAAAGGAGAAATCCACGGGAACAATCACTCTTGGTGACAAAGGGAAATGCGACATCGTTGAGAAGATACATGTGAAGTTATTCTGACTGCATATCGTTACAACAATATATACGCCGTAAATGCTTATCAAGTGGCACAAGGAAGCTTAACCTGTCTAAAGGCTTTGACGGACGATCCAAAGCTCTGGCACAGGAGACTCGGTCATGTGAGTCCACATACGCTACAGAAGCTTGTGTCCAAAGGGCTTGTAAGAGGGCTACCTGAGATGGACTTCAAAGGTATTGACATGTGCAATGCGTGCACACGAGGTAAACAAACACGTAGCCATTGTTCCAAAAAACGGCCTGGGCGGGTCTAGGCGGTTTTGGGCGGGTCTGGGCGGGTCTAGGCGGTTTTGGGCGGGTCTAGGCGGGTCTGGGCGGTTTAGTTAAAAAAAGCAAATTCAAAGGTTTTAACCCAAATGAATATATAAAAGTCCAGAAGATTAATGTGCAACCATGATTATATTTTAAAATTTAAGTTTTATTATACAACTTCTAGGTTGTTTTAGACTTTGATTATATTTTATATTATTATTATTTTCCCGGTTGAACAGGAAGCGTTATGATTTACGCTTATTGGCTTTGGAAAAGCTTGAACAATATGGACTATGAAGATTATCAAAGTTTATTAATTTATATATCCTTTATTAGGTCTTTGACATGACTTACAAATAAAAATACATGTTAAAATAAAAAGTCCGCCTAGACCCCGCCTAGACCCCGCCTACTTCGCCTAGACCCTTGAACCCACCTCTCCGCCGAGCATCCGCCAAGCGTTTTTTGGAACATTGCACGTAGCTCTTTCAAACCCAAAAAGGTTATAAGTTCTTCTAGACCCCTTGAACTTTTACATATATGGATTTATGTGGTCCTATGCGAGTCAAATCTCCCAATGGTAAAAAGTACATGCTAGTTGTCGTTGATGATTTTTCTAGATATACCTGGGTTGCATTTTTAAAAGAAAAATCAGAGGCCTTATTTGAGTTTTCAAAACTTTGTAAGGAGTTGCAAACTTTAAGAAATGAGCCCGTAGTGTCTATTCGGAGTGATCATGGTAGGGAGTTTGATCAACTTCAATTTGATTTGTTTTGTGCTAAATATGGCATCTCCCATAACTTTTCTGCTCCTAGGACACCTCAACAAAACGGGGTTGTGGAACGCAAGAACCGCACCTTAGAGGATATGGCCAGGACTATGCTTTTAGAAAATGCATTACCTAAAACCTATTGGGCTGAAGCTGTTAACACAGTCAACTACATTTTAAATCGTTGTCTTATTCGTTCTATCTTAAAGGAAACTCCTTATGAACTTTTCAATGGACGCAAACCAATTATATCTTATTTTAAACCCTTTGGCTGTACTTGTTTTGTTCATAACAATGGAAAAGATAACCTTGGGAAATTTGATGCGCGTAGTGATGAAGGTATATTTCTTGGCTATTCCACGAGTAGCAAAGCTTATAGAATCTTCAATAAAAGGACCGAAGTAGTTGAAGAAAGTATACATGTTATTTTTTATGAATTCAATGACGGTGCTTTGAGTGAAAGTGTTGCAGATATAGATCTTAACATCGATGAAGAGAACGAGGAAGGTGATGTTGCTGCTACCAAGAACACAGAGAAGAGGAACATGCAGGAACCGATTCTTAACACTGAAGAATTGGCCCAAGGTGTTGAAGATTCGTCCAAAGCCCTTGGTGTCCAATCCAACAGTGTTGAGACTTCAGAAACTGCTGTAATTGAACCTAACAGGACCACGGAGTCAGATGTACTGCAAGTCAATCCTACAAGTGTGACGAATCAAGGAGATGAGACTAGAAAAAGGAAATTCAAATAGTCCTCATCACAGTCATTAAAGGATATCATTTCTGACCCTACTTCTAGTGTTCAAACTCGTTCTAAACTTAAAGATCTTTGTGCTTTTCATGCGTTTGTTTCTCTTATTGAGCCAAAGAAGGTAGATGAGGCACTTCAGGAGCCAGACTGGATCATTGCTATGCAAAGTGAGCTTAACGAATTTGAAAGAAACAAAGTCTGGACCTTGAAGCCTAGGCCAAAGCATCAATCAGTCATTGGCACTCGATGGGTATTTCGAAACAAGCTAGATGAGAATGGTAAGGTTGTGAGGAACAAGGCAAGGCTTGTTGCTCAAGGCTACAATCAAGAGGAAGGTATTGACTACGAGGAGACCTTTGCTCCGGTAGCCAGGCTTGAAGCCATTCGCATTTTATTAGCATTTGCATCTTTCATGAGCATAAAGTTATATCAAATGGATGTCAAGTGTGCTTTTCTTAATGGTTTCTTAGAGGAAGAAGTATATGTGGCTCAACCCCCAGGTTTTGAAAGCTCATATTTTCCCAATCATGTTTATAAACTTGACAAAGCGCTTTATGGTTTGAAACAAACCCCAAGAGCTTGGTATGAGCGCTTGTCCAAATATCTTTTAGAAAATGATTTTAAAAGGGGGTTGATCGACAAGACTCTTTTTATCAAGACCAAAGGAAAGGACATTTTGGTTATTCAAACTTATGTTGATGATATATTATTTGGTGCTACTAACACATCTTTGTGCAAGGAATTTTCTGACATCATGTGCAGTGAATTTGAGATGAGCTTGATGGGTGAACTCAACTTCTTTTTGGGGTTACAAGTTCATCAATCCAAGAAAGGGATCTTCATCAACCAAAGCAAGTACACTAAGGATCTCTTGAAGAAGTTCAAGATGGATCAATCCAAGGCAGCCAAGACTCCCATGAGCTCAACATTATCTCTAGATCAAGACAAGACTGGAATAAGTGTCAATCAAAAGGAGTATCGAGGAATGATTGAATCTTTATTATATCTCACGGCTAGTAGACCTGACATCATGTTTAGTGTTTGCATGTGTGATAGGTTTCAAGCTGATCCTAAAGAATCTCACCTCGTGGCTGTGAAGAGGATCTTTCGATATCTCAATGGCACTAAGGAACTTGGACTATGGTACCCAAAGCAAAAGGATTTCACTTTAATTGGATATTCTGATGCAGATTTTGCAGGGTATAAGGTGGATAGAAAGAGCACATCAGGATGTTGCCAATTCTTAGGAGCATCTTTGATCAGTTGGCACTCAAAGAAACAAAACTCAGTTTCTCTATCCACTGCAGAAGCCGAATACATTGCAGCTGGAGCATGTTGCTCCCAAATCCTTTGGATAGCTCAACAAATGCGAGATCTTGGCATCAACCTCAAAGGTATCCCAATTAAGTGTGACAATACAAGTGCCATATGCATCACTAAGAATCTTGTTCAGCATTCAAGGACCAAGCATATTGATGTAAGGCATCATTTCATTAGAGATCATGTTGAAAAAGGTGATGTGTCCATATCTTTTATTTCTACTGATTATCAATGGGCTGACATTTTTACTAAGCCTTTGGCAGAGGACAGATTCACCTTCATTAGACGAGAGATTGGGATGCTTAACAAGGATGCACTTTCATAGGGGGAGCTATCCCTTTACGAAAGATAAATTCTACTTAGTGTCAAGACCCTTGAGAACCATGTCAAGGTGTGTGAACTAAATGGTGGAGTACATATATCGGATCATATATTTTTGGTTAATATCTTTTTAGATATTTAATCAATTATATTTGTTTTAATCGGATTTCAAAAATTGCCTATTTCTGTGATTTCCTTAACCGTTGAGATATTTTATTTTTGGAACTAAATCGGTTTATGTTTAGTCCGATTTTAATGGACATTTGAATTTGAATTTGAATTTGAAAACCCTTCAAATTGGCAATGTAATGATTTCTTTCCTTGGAACCCTAAACCCGTCCCATCACTCCCTCTACTTAAACCCAATACTGTACCCGATTACAACCCACACTCAGACTTTATCCAAACCCTCTCCACTTCTCCATCTTCAACCTCTCAATCGCCTCTCAAGAAACCCTAACCAACTTTCTCCATGGCACCCAAAACCAAGAAAGCTGTCACACCCAAAAGACTTGGCGCCACCCCCAAGGGACGTCAGACCACTACTACCTCTCCCACACCTGAACCCGCTCCTCAAGCTATTATCCCAACCGTCGTCCAGAGCACCATTGCTCAGAGCTCGGCCCTTGTTCCCAAAGGCTCTCAAAAGCGCTCTGCGAAGAAGCCAATCAGTGCTAAATAGAAAGGGAAGAGGAAGATCTTGGCTGAGGAACCAGACGAGGAAGAGGAGGAAGATGATCTTGATGCCCTCCTAGAAAGAGATGCTGCCAAGGAAGCCGAGGAGGAGGCCTTAAGGAAGAAAAAGGCCGATGAGGAGGCCAAACTTGCTAAGAAACTGGCCGAGGAAGAAGCTGAGCGGATTCGGAAGGAAGCCGAAGCCGAGGAGGTTCCATCCGAGGAGGAGCCTGAGGAAGATGAAGAAGAAGAGCAAGAGGGATCTGGAGAGGACGAGGAACCCGAAGGAGATGAAGCGGGGTCCGGTGAGGACTCGGGGTCTGATGAAGAGGAGGAAGAATCTCCCTCTCCTTCTCCTCCTCCTCCCCCGTCTCCGAAGAAGCGGAAAGCCCCTGCTGCTGTCAAGCCTCCATCCCCCAAGCGTACCAGGAAGGGCACTGTCAAGAGTCTTGTAGCGCCTGTCAAGAGAGCTGCTCCAACAGTGGTGCGCAGAAAGAATGCAGACCCCCCGGCCTATATCCAGGTAAATCAATCCTTGCCCTCCTCTTGGTTTCAAGATGCTGAGACTGTTGGTAAGTGGGTAGACGAGTTTCGAACTCGTAAGATTAGTTGTTCTGATTTTTTAGATGTTGAGTTCTTTGAAGCTTTGAAGTTACCTTGCATTGAGCTCCTCAAAAAATCCCCAGCCTGGACTCTTCTTAACCTTGAGACTGTCTACTACCCCCAGCTTACCCGACTCTTCTACATTAACCTAAAAGCCAAAAACGACACCGATGGTTGGTCTTTGGAGTCTGTTGTCAAAGGGGTTAGAATCTCTCTCAACTCCAATGATTTTGCAGACTTCCTTGGCCTACCTACCCCAGTTCCACCCGCTGAAATCCACCCCTCAAAAGAAAATTGCATCATCCTAGCCCGAGCCAAATATCTCCTACCCGAAGCATCCAACAACACCTCAAAGCAACTCACCCACTCATCCCTAACCCTTGAGGCAAAAATTATCTTTAACATCATTGTTAGATGCCTCCTACCCCGTCTTAAATCTGGCTCACTCCTTACCGACAATGACATGGTCCTGCTCTACCGCATCCTAAATGGCCTTGATCTTGATCTGGCCAGAAAAGCCAGAAAAGGCTCTCCCCTCCCCTTTGCTACCCTTTTGACCCCTATCTTCAAAGCTTCTGGAATTGATGTCAAAAATGAAGAACAGCTACGTCATACGGGTAAATTCGACTCTAAAGGCCTTGAAAAGATTGGCATCACTCGGTCTCCCCAAGGGACCTTGAGTCTTGCCACTCCTTCAAAAGCCTTTCCCACTGCTCCAGCTTTCGATGAACGCATGGACAACCCAGAGTTGGGCTTGGAGGAGGTTCGCCTGGATATTAAGGAGCTGCAGAAGGAGATGATGACGGAGATGAGCGGGATTTCAAAGATGCTGGAAGGACTGTGGACGAGGCTCACTGATGATGCTCTGGATGACTAAGCCTAAACCTTAACCCACCCTATCCCACCCCTGAAACTTGTTACTTTGCTGGTTTGTTGGAAATGTTTTCAAAACTTTTGGTGACTTTTTGGTGACAATTTTTACCTCCACCCTTTGTTGAAAGACAAAAAGGGGGAGATGATCGTTAGACTTTGAAAACCTCTGCTTAAAGGTCTTGGAAGACCTTGGTTTTTGGTTTATGGTTTTGGGTTGGATGTTTTCTTACTTTAAAATTTTTGATCCAACATTTGTCTAACCCTTGCAGGTACTTAGTCCGAATTCCATTGTATTATCTATTTTTGACTAAGTTGCAGGGATGCACAGGTTTTGTCTTTCATCAAGGGGGAGATTGATAACTCCCTCCCTTGATGAAAATCGGAATAGATGTTTCAAAGGCTTTGACATGATATGTGTGTCAAAGGCCTTGGCGCATTAACAGTTGATGAAATACAAAACCTATCTTAATTATTCGTATATTATTTTATCTTATTATATACTTCCATTATATTATATATATATATATGTATGCCTAACCATTTCAGGAAGTATATTCGAGATTATATCCTTCCTTAATACATATTGAGGAGATCAGTTCAAAATAGATCATGGCGATTCAAAGTGTCCATAAATAGAAGATTGAAGATCAAACTGATTCGAAGGAGCCGTTGGAGATCCGGTGGTGAAGATCCTCACGCTCCATGCTCTTTTATAAAGGAAAGGAAGGAGAAGATAGAAAAAAACACAAGTGCTACACGAGTTTCATTCATTCAAGTAATCTGTCTTCCAAGTGTCTCTCTGCTAAGCGCTCAAGAGTTTGTTGTCTGTTTCAAAGCCTTTGAGAGTCACTGTGAGCTTATAGGATATATTCATTTCAAGTGTTACTCGAGAGTTTATAACTCGGGAAGTTACACTAGGCTATTGATTTGTGAGAGTAAGAGGATTGTACTAGATATCTGAGAGAGGTGGGGCTCTTCTAGATTGGTCTAGGACTCCAAGGGAACGTGAGTTGACTAGATTGCAATTGTATAGGAGAGAGGCTTCTCAGTGAACTATTAGGATCCTAAGCTAAGAAATCAATAAAGCCTTTGAATCCTAGGGTTGTGGAAGAACCCTAGGCGGGGACGTAGGCCAAGTTGTGCTGAACCTCGTAAACAATTACTCGTGTTCTTTACTCTTTTGCTTTACCTTATTTCCGCACTTGGTTCGATTGTTTAACTTTGTGATTCAGGTTTATCTCAAAGGTTTTGGTACGAGCTCCAAAGGTCTTGAGACTTTCTGCGAAAAACGGGCATACTCTATTCAACCCCCCTTCTAGAGTATCTCTTTATTACATTGTTTTATATTATCGAACCTTCTACTTTTTTTGTGGAAACAAGATAAGGAGTTACAACTTGCGAGGCTGCAACATGCTGTCACAACAACCACCCCCTAGATAAGCTGCAACGGATGTTGCAACAGATGGGAAAATAGATAAGCAAAAACACAGTACAAATCTAAGAACTGCAATAGATGGGAAAAAAATGGCAGTAACCACTGAAAAAGTAATTGGTATGAATATAGATAAACACGAAACTATACACTCTTCATCATCTGTGCCCAGAAGTTTGACGTTTCTCGATAACCAAACTCCACTTTGAATTCTCCTACAACAAGAGCCTGCAAGAAACAAGAACCCATAGGTCTAAAATTTGAAAATGGAAATATCAGCTGCAACCAAATAAAGCAGTTCAAAATTTATGTCTCAGAAATGTTATTTTTACTTACTGCTCATAGCTGAGCTTGTTTATTATCTCACCTGGGATATACCTCTCAATGGAAATAACTAAGAACAAGCAGCTGGAAAAGTTTGTAATTGACCTGAATTTAAGAAATCTTTTGTTGAGCTTGTTTCTAGCCGTATAGGAGTTTTGAACCAGAGCGCAAATCTAAAGTTTAACGTGTTTTGAACAGTAACCGCCTTCTTTGAATTAGTTATAGAGCAAATCAGTATCTTTAACATCTTGTATTGTGTTTTCTTGCTCCTTTTGAACACCACATTTGGCTTTGAGCATATGAGGTTTCAACTTATTTACATCCAACAACCTCACCGGTTTAATGAAAAAGTCTTCTGCACCTCCTTCCAAACAACTGAAATAACCGATTGCGAATTTTGCTGATTATTGACTTATCCAATCTCACCCTACAAAATTGGATATAAAACCTTAATTTTGATGTATTACTTACCTGGTGATCCTAGAAGGGACATCTTCAGATGATAGTATAACAACTGGTATGTTTCTAATTCTCCAAGATGAGTTAAGATTCCTGAATTATCAATTAAAAAAAAGAGCTAATTTTTCATTTTTTCTAGATCACATCACACTGCACCTTTAGAGGGAAAAAAATGCAGCAGCAAAGAACAACACATAAAATGAAATCCCTACAAGATAAAGCATCCCATATCCACCTTCCTTTTTCTTATTATCCTCCACATCCTTTTATAGAAGCTAAAAGCTTTTATTACAGTTGACCTGACTTTAGTGGAATCTTATAAAGTTTTGTTCAATCAAATAAGGCTAATTTTATCAGCAAATCTCAAGTCTAAGGATAAAAATCCCCAAAATTGATGAATTCAACCAAACTAAAGTGATGTAGCTAGGGATTAAAGTCTTAAAAGCAAAATTTATGGTGGCAAAGAAGAGATCAAACAGGCAAAAAACACACACCTTGAGTTTCTTGAGCAAATAATAGCCAGTCATTCCAGACATGCAATAGTTTGTAATAATAAGATTCACCTCCACGCCCTAACATCCACATGAAAAAAAAAAGCAAATTAGAAAAGAGAAATTGACTGAAATTTCAAATCCCCAATTGGAAAACCAGAAACCTTTTTCCTTGGTGAGACTCAAACATGGTCAAAATGGCTCTTAGGAGAAACAGATGGCCTATTTGTGTTACCCTCTTCATCTTCTTGAAAACCCAGAAATTCCAGAGCTTTACTCCCAGAATCAACTGTGGTAACTGCAATCAGATTGAATAAATGCCCTTCAAAACCCCTCCAGAACCCTAAAATAAATCAGGTCAATTTATACAGGTACCTTGGTAAGATGAGGTCCTGAGGAGCCTCTCAATGAGTTTCCTATCAAGCAAACTATCATCAACTGCTAAAATATGAAGTTGTTTTTAGCAGCTGCCATGCCCATCTCCACTCAACCAAAATTCCAGAAGAAAAATCCAATCAGAACCTATCTACAGAATGGCAAAATTCTCAAATTGAATGTTTTCAGCTATGAAGTGATAGAAAATTTCCCTTCTTGTTTCTACGTATTGGGGAGGTCTACTGCAAGTACCAAAGAGAAAGATATGCTTCTTGCAAATACTCTTTACCATTACATTATATAAAGCAAATTGGCAGAGATTGGTAAAATAAATAACCAGCAATACTGAACAATTGGTTAAAGAAACAAGTAAACAATTCAATATATTTCTAATATCATTAATCCTAAATGCTAACTAAGGGAAAGGAAAAATACCTCCATGACGTATACCCTCTCATTGCCGACTAATGGGGTTATCAACTATATATCAAGAAGAGATCCATTTGTGATGGAGTGAAACCAGACATATGTTCAAGAACGTTCTTGGAGACATAATTACTCTACAACAAGAGGAAGTAAAGTTGTAGATCTCCCAGAAGAATCTATTAGGAGCTTAAAATTTAGTGTTCCGACACGAGCATGCTAATCAACAATCTTGGAGAATAATAACGTCATAGTATTCACACGGCACGTCTTACCTTGTGAAATTGAGGATGCATATATGTTCATAAAAATGGAAGAATCAAGCAAGAATGCTCCCAATATTTGCTTTTAAATGGAGAAGACAAGGAAGACTTCTGCCCCAACCGTCGTTCTCTTCTTCGATGCTTGAGGTCAGTGATCGAGTGCTCTAAATTTCCTTCAACAATAATCATAATGCAAATTGAGAGTATATAAAGTAATGACAGATAAAGATACACATAATATAGAAAATAAGCTCTCTTCTACCTAAGTTTTGGATTGTACGAAATCTTACCTTAATTGAAATAAGAAGATATGCCCTGAAGGAACAACTCTACGCTAATATTTCACAAATATGGGAGGTATATGTGGGCCGATGCAAATTGCAAGATTATCAGTCAACCGGAATTTTAATAATCTCATATGACATCAAATTAGAAAAAAAAAATAGAAATCGGACCCTAATTTTCAATTTCAAGATACTAATTTGCACTGTCAAAACCCTAATTTCAAATCTCATGGAGCCAATCCTCAATTCCAAATCCCTCATCCTCAATTTCAAGATTATAACCCTCAATTTGAAGTCCCCAATCCTCGGTTTGAAGTTGATAACCTCAATTTCACAAACCAAATCCTCAATTTAAAGGTCCTCATCATAAATTTAAAGGCCTCGATCCTCAAAAACATGACAGGTATATGTGGGCTGATGCAAATTGAGAAATTATCAGTCAACCGGAATTTTAATAATCTCATGTGACATCAAATTAGAAAGAAATATAAATCAGACCCTAATTTAAAATACTAATTTGCATTTTCGAAACCCTAATTTAAAATCTCATAGAGCCAGTGCTAAATTCCAAATCCCTAATCCTCAATTTGAAGATACTAATTTACATTTTCGAAACCCTAATTTAAAATCTCATGGAGCCAATCCTAAATTCCAAATCTCTAATCCTCAATTTCAAGATTGTAACCCTCAATTTGAAGTCCCCAATCCTCGATTTCAAGTTGATAACCTCAATTTCACAACCCCAATCCTCAATTGAAAGGTCCTCATCATCAATTTGAAGGACTTGATCCTCAGTTCACTACAACAGAAATGCTTTTTAGTGACCAAATTTTTAGTGACGAGTTATTTTTCTTCGGTAAATGTGGTCTTTGGCGACGAACATATCCACCCGTCATAAAAGGGCTTGTGAACTTTAGCGAGGAATATATCTTCCTCGTTAGAAGTGACATTCAACGACAAATTTTCGAGTTCATCGCTATTTGTTATCCTAATTTGGTCACCTAAACCATAAGGAAAATGGTGATAAATTTGAAGCTTTTATTGAGGAATATTTTCATCGCTAAAAATACATTTATCGAGGAATTTACAATTTTGTCGTTATATGTTTGTTGGGAATTGTGTAAAACTCGACAAATTTCACCCAATTCTTAAAATTTCTAAAAAAATCATTAAGTTTTATTCTAATCTCGTTCCTCAGGATTTTATTAAATCATGTTTAAAAATAATATAAATTTTAAGAATATATTTTAGATTATTTTATTGATATTTTAGGTTAAAGAATAATTATATTATTTATTTTATAAAAAATATATAATTATTAAAACTTATTTATTGTGGATTAATATTAAGATTCTTAAGCTTGCTAAAGAAACCTAAATTTTATTATAATATTTTACTTTCAGACCAAAAAAAAAATTATGATATTTTACTGGTGAAATTAAACTTCACTTGTACGTAATTTGTGAAGCCAATATATGCTAAAAAGGAAACATGAATCATGAATGCCTACAATGTTAGATATTAATAAATTAAACTGAAAGTAATATTTAATTTTTTAGTATAGTCCATGATACATCAAGAATTATATTATGTAATATTATTTCATTTATATCTATGAAAAAAATCTATAAAAAAATACTACATGATATTAAATGACTTTCTAACATCAATATTTATATTTGCGATTTAAATAAAAAAAATATAAACATCATTCTAAATTTATAATCTTTTTTTTTTGTTGCTAAATTTTTATAATCTTCTAATCGTCTGAAGTTAAAAAATGTTGTTATAAAAAAAATTCGAAGCCCTGGAATCTGCATCCACACACAAAACCTCTTCAACCCTCCATTTTCAGATCTGAGTTCCTCTCTCTCCCCTCGTCTCGCTATAGCCTCCTTCTCCGGGACTTTCATCGTCGCTTCTCTGGCCCGACCTCTTCTCCCCTGTCGGATAGCTACTATGGAAACCCAGAGAGGCCATCACCCACCGCCTAATCGCCGTCGCACCTCT
This sequence comes from Persicaria tinctoria, assembly GCA_037127255.1. Lineage (NCBI taxonomy): Eukaryota > Viridiplantae > Streptophyta > Magnoliopsida > Caryophyllales > Polygonaceae > Persicaria > Persicaria tinctoria. The sequence goes on from JBANSL010000006.1 coordinate 74,059,240, forward strand.
GCTCGTAGTCCTCGTTCGATACTTCGTTGCGAGCCTTCTCCTAATCTGACCACGCAGCCACTGCTCCGGCTCCATTCGTCGCACCTGATGCCACTTCTCCCTCTTCTCGAAGGTAGGTCTCCGCTGCTCCCAATTGGCTTCAATTCGCCTTCATCCAAGTGACTCCGAATTTTCTTGATTTCGATTCCGACCAAGTAAGTGTAGGTATGTCATCCCTCTTTACCTTGTTGCTTGATTCCCGATCATCTGTTGTCCAATTTGGTTGTTGAATCGTCTTTCCTCTGCTGGGATTGATTAGAATCTGCTATATAAATGTCTGTTGGAGTGTTGGGTCATTTGAGTCTGTTTTGAGAATGTGCTAATTGCTCTAGGGCTCAAATCTGTTATTGATTTGTTAATCTTACTAGCCTTCACTTTTGAATAAAATTTAGAAGTGGAACTTGACTGATATTTTCTTCTGAAAATTGATCACTTTGGCTTTAGAAAATTTAGTCATAAATTACTTTTATTTAGTGAAAGTGTTGCCTACTTGCTTAGTTTAGTGCTTGGTCTTCACCTACCAGTTTTATGCTCCCTGATGTCACATAAGTTCATTGATCTCCATTCGACAAAAGTATTTTTTGTATGAAGTAATATCTAGGTGTTGAGTTCCGACCCTAAGTTCTATTGGCACATTGTCATTGTTTTGGTCTTGCTTATTTTGCTCATGTAGGAAACAACTTAATTTTTTTTATTTGTGGCTACCTTGTACTAGTTTTGGGGTGATTTTTTTCTACTGCTTGTTGTGCTGAATAGGTTCGTGTACAAGGGATTTATTGCTGAGTTTTCTGACAAGTTCTGACAGATTCAAGGAGTGTGGCACGTACTCCTTCTAATCTAATATATTTTAAATGATCTGTCCATTTGCATTATGTAAAAATGCTATGTCATTTATGTGTTTTCTCCATGCATTTCTTAGTAGCATTCTCCAACAAATTTTTCTAGAAGGGAATCTTCTAGAAAAATACAGGGATTGCAGAGGGTCTTGCCATGGAGATTGGGATATAGAAGGGAATCTTCTTACCTATTCATATAATTGTGAAAGTTCATTAACTTAACCTCATTGCCATAAACTCATATATTTCAACTCTTTTTGCAGCTTGCTGTTGCTGATATTACCAATCTATTGCACCTCCTCCTATTGTTAATGCATTGGTAATGTATGATTTAGTTCAATAAACTACTAAGTATGTATGAGTTCAATGCTGGTTGCTATATAGTTTCTGATTTCTTTTACTTATAGATTGACAACAAGGCAATGTATAACTCTTGACCTTCGGCCTTCAGATGCACTTTAAATTGCGGTAAGATGCTAGATATTTATATATCTGCTTTCACATTGTCTCCCCTTTGTGAATGATCTATGACCATCACTAACCGAGTTTCTATTAAAGGGGCTCACATCATTTTAAACTTAAACTGCTTCATTAAACTTCTGTAAAGAGTCCATCTTTAATTATTTTTTGTAGACCTGATAAAAGGCTTATTTAAGCAATTTATGGCAGCTGCACATGCCTAGAAACAGAAAGTCTTAAACAATAATGCGTTAGTCTATATCAGATATCTAGTAACTTATTGTTTTTTTCTACCGGTGGTTGTGTTGGATAGGTTCATGTATAAGGTATTGTTGAGTTTTCTGTCAATTTCTGACAGCTCCAAGGAGTATGACACTTACTCCTTCTAATATGATATATTTTTAATGATTTGTCTATTTGCATTATCTAAAAATGCTGTCATTTATGTGTTTTCTCCATGCATTTCTTAGTAGCTTTCTCCAACAATTTTTTCTAGACCTATGGAAGGAACAAGACTTCAGTCTCTGGCCGTGTTCTTTTGAGAAACATTATAGTTTATCGATTATAGCTCCTGCATTTAAAAGAAGAAAATGTGTGCTCTGATGGCTGTGTTCTTTTGAGCAAAATTAAAACTAAAACATCCTTGTTAAACTACGTTGTTCTTTTGATCTAGTCCGGTCAAATTATGTTCTATTTTTTCTTCATAGTCATATATACCTAGTGCTTTCTATGCAAGAGGTGGTATTCTATGAGGATGGCGAGCCCAAGATCGACGGAAAACCAGGGGATCTAAAGGTTAGCATCCCTGCAACATTCATACAAAACAAACTCAATCATAATAGTTAGATTCATTTCTGCTTTGCCATCAACCTGTTGTTCTTTTTATCAGTTCTTTAAATTATTTTGTTAGATTATCCAAATGAGCATTTCCTCTATCATGCCTTCTTTTTGGTGTGAGCACCCTCTGACCTACTTATTCAGTTCATGCAATAATCTCTTCCATCATCTTGGGTAAGTTCCTCATTCTTGATATATTATGATTATGAATAGATATTTTTGATATGTCTAATAGCATATTTCTTAATCTCGGCCTTTGTTTGCAGCTTTACTGACATTTTAAGCTGGGTAATGCTCCTAGAAATTCACGTTTAGTAGTTGATTATTTGGTTTGTGCACTTTTTGCAGCTTCATATCCGGTCTTGATCTATCTGCACATTTCCTTCTTGTACTAGGCTTCAGATGCAGGTACATTGATATCTTCTCTCTTTAGCTTCAGCAGAGCTGTAATAAGAGCAAATATTTAATCAACTTTGTTATTATGATTATGACTTGCATTGGGGTAATGTCACAATACCTAACAAAGATGTATAAAATTGGGTAGTTGGTAGCCGTGTTGTTTGCTTTGGCATGTTGTGGGAGCTTCTTTACTGTTCGGAAGGTGGTAAAATAATATTAAGCTTTTGTTTGTACTAGGCATTGTATGATTTTAGAGTACTTTAATAATTGCGTGTCTAGGTAATTGTGACTGCATATTGTGCATTTGATCATTAAAACTTGTGGTTCATTTAAGGGTTCTCATCATCCTATGTGATACGATCATTGTTGCCATTATGACAGAATCTGTATTTTACCTTTTTATGTATGCCCTTTACAGATACCTTGTAAGTTGTATCTTTACTGGTAGCACTTTGAGACTTCAACTTCTTATGGCAGGGATCCTCTCATAGAGTAATTTGCAAGTCCTGTGTGTTTTTAGCAAAGTACTTGACATGATCTTAACATAGACTAGATGGCAATTAATATTCGCCTTGTGTTTATGTATGCCCTTTGTAGACATCGCTACCAGATTATGGCGTTCTAGATGTTGCTGATGTCGATAGGCAACCTCGATCTTATGGATAACTCAGTGGCATGTTTCAACCATTTATTCCTACTTGCTTTTTATGTCAAGTATGTTCTCTATTGAATTCGGTAATTGGTTAATTATGTGATGATGATATCTTATTCCTTTACAATTAGTTGCATGCCTAGACTCTGATTTTTTTTAAGGCTTGTATATATTCTTAATGGTTGCTAAACTGAAGTTATGGTATGGTTGTTCAAGACGGAGTGAATGAGATGTCTTTAGCTCTAATGTGTTTCTAAATAGAAAAAATGCAAATTATAGGGCGGGGAAAGATAATATTATTTTATTTAACCCTATTAGCTCAAATGATAGAGCGATGTGCTTAAGCACAAAGATGCAGGTTTAAATCCTGCATAGGCTACTATAATAATTACAAAAAATAATATTTATCATTAATGAGGAAATAAATCTTTTAGTGAGGAAATCATCTTTATCGATAAATATCATCATTAACGAGGAAATATACAATTTTGCGAGGAATTAAATTTTATCGTCAAGTGCATTCAACGACTACTATGGAATCCTTTCACTTATTCAGCGACAAATATAATTACCTTTTACGATAAATTTAATAGTCGCTAAAGACCTATAGCGACAAATGTTGATTTCCTCGCAAAATATTTTTTTGCGACGATTTTATTTTTCCACGCTAGATTCTTTTGTGAGGAGCTTTCCGTGACCATTTAAAAAGGAAGCATATTTCCTTGCTAAATAGCTTTAGCGACGAAAATTGACTTCTGTTGTAGTGGTTTCAAGGCCATAGGCCCATAATCCTTAGTTTAAATATCTGAATCCTTAATTTTAAGGCCATAAACCTCCATTTCAAGGCACAAACCCCTAATTGAACGACCAAAAAGCGACTGATTTTGCAGACCAAGCCTCTCAAATTGATCACAAACAATTCGAACTACAAGTCTAACCCGTAAGAAAAATGGATAACAAACCCAAATCTCAGCAAGAATGAACAAGGATGTAGGAGATGGTAAGAAGGGCAGATGAGGAACTCACCCAGTGATCTGTACGCGGGGAAGAGACCTCGAGGGAATAACAAAGCAGCGGCGGAGGAGATTTGAACAGGAAGATGGTGGAGTAGCGTAAGGTCGTGCATAGCCTGTGCTCAACAGCGAGAGGAGATGGCGGGAAAACCGGGATGAGGTCGAACAGAGAAGAGACAAAGGAGGTTACCTGGGTTTGGATTCGACCTCAATGGCGACAGGAGATGGCGGCGGGGTCAAGAGGGGAGATAAGACCCATTAGAAGGAGAAGAATATCAGACAGAGGCAGAAGAGACGATGACGGGGTTAAGGAAGAGGCAAACTATGGCGGCCACGAGGTGGGAAAGAGGCAGGGAAAGCGTTGGAAGGAGATGAAAACGGGAATGAATTACAGCCATAGATAAAAACACATATAGTTAGTGAACGGCTAGGATTGCTTTTACTCTCCTTCATACTTATAGTAGTATAGATATGACAATACACACATACGATGTGTGAGATTTAGGCTTGAAAAAATGTGTGTTTAATTACACAATTCACCCACTAAAATATGAAAATTATACGGAAATTTCGCGAGGTACCCTCGTGGTATTGCAATTTTCGCCGGGTGTACAGAAGTTTGACATATTTCGCGTGGTACCCCTATGTTTTGTGTTGATTTTGTCTAGCGCCCTTATCGGTTAAAACTAACGGATATGGGCATTTCCGTTTGATTTGAATTAAAAAAAAGGAAAATAAAGAAATAAACCCAGAAAAGAAAGAGAGAGACGCACGAAGCAAAGGACTCGTTCGACGCTGAAGGAGACGAAGTATGATGTTCGAATTGTGAAGCGTGTCCGTCGGCGAGTGATAGCATGCATTTAGGTAGGCATAATAGGTTGCATTTAGCTTATTTAAGATGCATTTCATCCATGATTTGATTACAATTTGCATATTTGCTCTCTATGTTGGTGGAATCGGAATCTACACGCTTTTATTGATTATTTCAGGTAATCGTGGATCCGAGGAGGAGACATGGGTTCATAACGCATTGGATGAGAATGTCTAGTTGATCGAAGAAGCTTACATGAAGATCTCAAGAGGTCCTGAGAAGAAGAAGCGAACCTAAACGAAGAACAAGTCTGCAGAAGTTGTCGCCAGACATGCTGAACTTGTTTTGCACTTTCTGGAGGCCTCGGTTGTCCGATCGACTATTATGACCATGCGTTGGAAAGCTCTTTCAGAGAGCTACAACTTTCATGTTGACGTCGAGAGCTAATTCGAGACGGAATTTTCGGGAAAACCCAATGCAGCGCCCGCCGCAAAAGTTGCCGCGCCCGCCGCTGTCACCTGCGGTGCCCGCCGCCAGAGGGCCGATTTCAGCTGCGCCCGCCGCTGCTCCTGTGCCGCGCCCGCCGCACCTCTTGCCGCGGCCGCCGCACCTCTGCCGCGCGCCGTTTTAGTTTAAGAAAACCCTAGTTTTTAGTTGTTTCCTTTTGGGCCGACTTTGGATGTTTGTTTTAGGCTTTTTATGTTATTTTTCTTTATCATTCATTCGATTCATTGAACACTTAGACAATTAGAGAGAGAGCGATGTTCGCCATGGGCGACTAAAACTCTCTTCGTTCTCCTTACAATTTGAAGCTTTATTTGGATTGATTGTGAGTTTCTAAATCTTGTTCCTTGTTTCCTATATTGAATGTTTCGACTTCTTTGTGCTTGAATGTTTGATTGTTTTATTCTATCTCGACTGATCAACTTGGTAGAATCAATTCAATTGCTAGGGTTTTGTAGATTCCTGATTGCGAACCTTAACCCAAGTGGCAAACTTGTTCCTTTAGGGCTGATTGAACTAATTGAATGAGTAGGAAGTTGAATGTGTTGTTAAATCCTTCTTTAGGGACTGCAAATACCTTGGTCAATCTCTGAACTTAAAGCTATCAATTGGGTTAAATCCTTCTTTAGGGACTGTTCGATTGATAAGGGTTTCTAGGACTGATTGGACTAGTAACTATATTAGGTCGGGACAAGGGCATTCATAGGAAACCTAAAAGGACAAGAGGAAGTTACAATATCAATTCAACCAAATAAAGTGGATAGTTGTAGGTAGAGCGATCTTCTCTAATTTGTTTTGCATTATTTGTTTATATTTTATTTTGTTTTCTTTTCAATCTCAATCAACCAAAACCCCCCTTTCTACTAATTGGTAAATACACTTTGCAAAGGAATACTTGATTCTCTGTGGGATCGACCTCTTACTTGCTTGCTATACTAGTTTGTAGGTTTGAGTTTTATTTTGATACGGTTTACAGACGACTAAAAACCGCTCATCAAATTGGCGCCGTTGCCGGGGAATCAAGTTTATTTCTTTGTTGTGTGTATTTATTAATTTTTGTTTATATATCTAACTTTGTTGTGAACCTATCTTACGGTTCACAACCCCCTTGCTACTAACTTTTTAAGATGTTGAGATTGTTGCAGTTTGAAGGTGAGAACTTTCACCAATATTTCACTAGATTGCATGAGTATGTTAATGACCTTGGTTCATGGGGTTATCAATATGGTGTACGGGAGATGTGTGTTTGCATATTTGATGGGATGAATGCTGAAACACGGAATCTTGCTGAGTCCATGAGTAATGGAGGCCTATTGGATATGGGACTCTTTGAGATTTGGGATTTTTTCTACAACATGAGTCGACAGGTTGAGCAGGAAGTATCAATCCGAACTCTCACACAAGTGTTGCAGCAGTTAGAGGAAAGAAACATGAGCCGAATCGGAAAATTGGAGGAACAAATGAACCAACTCATTCAAATTCTAAGTGCAAAAGGTGAGAAAGAAAGGAGCTTCGAAGAAGAAGATGAGGAATTGGTTGCAGACAACGATAGTTTCTTAGATGATGGAGGAGAGGGTCTAGTGCTTCCTGACTTGGAATCTCATGAGTCGACGCATGAGGTTACATGTGATGTGTCTCCTACTCCATCTGCACCATCCATTCTAATCTCGCCCATTGATGAACCAGGTCTAGAGCCATCAGCTGAGGCTAAAGAGGTAATAAAGGTAAACTTTTGCAATTTTGAAGTTAATGGTGTATATGTTGATCCTTTTGATTGCTATTTTGAAAAGCCACCAGCGGAACTGTGTTGGTGGTATCATATTCCTTCTGCAGAGAGTCATGCTAGACTCTTTGATAGATTGAAAGGGTTCGTGAGTTCCACATTTTATGCTTTCAATTTATTGTGCTATGATGTGCCTTGTAAGATGTGTGCACAGGAATATGATAGGCTACTGAGGGCTTTGACAATGTCTGAGAAATAAGGTCTTGAGATTGAGAATAAGTCAAGCCAATGACATTAAAGAGAGGCGCTTCTCGGGAGGCAACCCGAGGTAAGCTTTAGTTATTTCAATTCCTAGTTAGCTAGTTTTCTTTAACCCGACGCGCGCAATGCTCAGATCCGACCTATATCGCCCCTTCCACCACATTGTGAGTATTTCATTCATCTCTTTCTCTATGTTTTTATTTTTTGTTGTCTTTTATGTTTCATTGAGGACAATGAAAGGTTTAAGTGTGGGGGAGGGATTGCATTGCATATAGATAGAATTTGCATATCATGTTTACTTATGTTATCATGTTTATTTATGTTGTCATGTTTATTTTTATTCATATACTGCATTTAAAAAAAAAAAAATTTATTATTATTATTTAATTTCGAAAATTAGTAGAATTAGAGCATCATTGCATTTAAGTGTTATTAAATACCCATCTGACTTAGTTTGTCCTCTATTTTAAATTTCAAGCATGATTCATAAAAATCCCATGGAGTTCTGGATGTTTTGATTTTTGTCTGTATTTGATTTTTGTGGAACATGAGCTAGCAAATATAATTGAGCATGTATGATTGAGCTAAAGTATGATTGAAGTCCTAAAAACATGACCCTGTGAGGATGTTTGGCCTTATTTGAATTCTTTTGCTCAATTGTGTGAATTACTCGCCTAGTGTTGCTACCTCTTGATATTGACTGCAGTATCTATTTTTGAAGACCGATGCACATGTTTGTTGCTTGCGGAGTTTATGTTTATATTTTGAGTCTTTTTATTTCATTTTATGCATACTTAGTGAATAAGGTGGCAATGGTTGATGCACTGAGTAACCGGGTCTACGCATGACACCCATGGGTATGATTCGCGCAAAAAGGTGTTGAAAACTATCCACTAGGAAAGAAAGCTTGATCATTGAGTAACCAGGTTCATTCATGACACCCATGTTTGCAACTCGCGTCAAAAGGTGTTCAAGTGGACTTCATATTAATAGTTGAGGTGTTGATAGACCGGGGCCATTCATGACACCCATGTTTGCGCTTCGCGTAAGGAAAGCACCAAGACAAGAAAAAGAAAAAAAAAAGAGAAAGAAAGACAAAGAAAAGAAAAAAAAAGTGTTGAATTTTATTTTCTTTATTGTGTCCCGCAAGTAATGACATTTCGGTAGTTAATTGGTGATATGGGGGTCAATGTCTATGAGCTTAGTGCATTATTGGTTTGAGTTGAGAGTTGTATTTAAAAGCCTAAACACATGAGTGAAACACATATTTCGGGTGAGGTTGGATGATGTCTACTTCTAAGCTTTGATCACTGGAATACATGCTATGACGTTTGTTTGCTTGGTTTATGTTTTCACCTGCTATGATGTTGCTTTTTGATGAGGTTGAAACTTGAAGGGATTTCCTGTGGGATGCGTTGATTCATGTTCATTCTATCATTGCTTGAGGACAAGCAAAGGTTAAGTGTGGAGGAGTTTGATAGCATGCATTTAGGTAGGCATAATAGGTTGCATTTAGCTTATTTAAGATGCATTTCATCCATGATTTGATTACAATTTGCATATTTGCTCTCTATGTTGGTGGAATCGGAATCTACACGCTTTTATTGATTATTTCAGGTAATCGTGGATCCGAGGAGGAGACATGGGTTCATAACGCATTGGATGAGAATGTCTAGTTGATCGAAGAAGCTTACATGAAGATCTCAAGAGGTCCTGAGAAGAAGAAGCGAACCTAAACGAAGAACAAGTCTGCAGAAGTTGTCGCCAGACATGCTGAACTTGTTTTGCACTTTCTGGAGGCCTCGGTTGTCCGATCGACTATTATGACCATGCGTTGGAAAGCTCTTTCAGAGAGCTACAACTTTCATGTTGACGTCGAGAGCTAATTCGAGACGGAATTTTCGGGAAAACCCAATGCAGCGCCCGCCGCAAAAGTTGCCGCGCCCGCCGCTGTCACCTGCGGTGCCCGCCGCCAGAGGGCCGATTTCAGCTGCGCCCGCCGCTGCTCCTGTGCCGCGCCCGCCGCACCTCTTGCCGCGGCCGCCGCACCTCTGCCGCGCGCCGTTTTAGTTTAAGAAAACCCTAGTTTTTAGTTGTTTCCTTTTGGGCCGACTTTGGATGTTTGTTTTAGGCTTTTTATGTTATTTTTCTTTATCATTCATTCGATTCATTGAACACTTAGACAATTAGAGAGAGAGCGATGTTCGCCATGGGCGACTAAAACTCTCTTCGTTCTCCTTACAATTTGAAGCTTTATTTGGATTGATTGTGAGTTTCTAAATCTTGTTCCTTGTTTCCTATATTGAATGTTTCGACTTCTTTGTGCTTGAATGTTTGATTGTTTTATTCTATCTCGACTGATCAACTTGGTAGAATCAATTCAATTGCTAGGGTTTTGTAGATTCCTGATTGCGAACCTTAACCCAAGTGGCAAACTTGTTCCTTTAGGGCTGATTGAACTAATTGAATGAGTAGGAAGTTGAATGTGTTGTTAAATCCTTCTTTAGGGACTGCAAATACCTTGGTCAATCTCTGAACTTAAAGCTATCAATTGGGTTAAATCCTTCTTTAGGGACTGTTCGATTGATAAGGGTTTCTAGGACTGATTGGACTAGTAACTATATTAGGTCGGGACAAGGGCATTCATAGGAAACCTAAAAGGACAAGAGGAAGTTACAATATCAATTCAACCAAATAAAGTGGATAGTTGTAGGTAGAGCGATCTTCTCTAATTTGTTTTGCATTATTTGTTTATATTTTATTTTGTTTTCTTTTCAATCTCAATCAACCAAAACCCCCCTTTCTACTAATTGGTAAATACACTTTGCAAAGGAATACTTGATTCTCTGTGGGATCGACCTCTTACTTGCTTGCTATACTAGTTTGTAGGTTTGAGTTTTATTTTGATACGGTTTACAGACGACTAAAAACCGCTCATCAGCGAGAAGGGTGAGAGAAAGGAAGACGAATACCAGAGTAGCAGCTAGAGGGCGGCGGCGGTGAGAATCTTTCTCCCTTTAATCTAGGGTTTGGGGATTTAGGGGTTAGAGGTGAGGATTCGAATTGTTGAAATTGACAGAATGATTCGAACTCTTGGGGTGCCGAATCGTCCACAAAGTTTTTGTTTGGGTGATTACAAAAAAAATTTCATTCATATTTTCGATAGTGTGTTTGACACTACTGATTTTGATCGTTTCTGATTCCCAAATCCCAATCCAATTTTTCCGATGGATTGAGCCCTAAATCGTTGAAAAGAAGAGTCGAAGAATCGAAAGAGGCAAGATTTATACAACCTCTACTGGAAATAGGTAATCCTTCACCGATCACTCTCCTAGTTTCTTCTTCCCCAAAGAATTCGTCATTGTTGTCCATCGCTGATTGATACAACCTTTATGTATTATGCGTTTGCTATTCGGCATTTGTTACTTTCTTCTTCCGCAAAGAATGCTTTCGTTGCTGTCCATCGCTGATTGCTTGCTTCTCTATCTATTCTTTATGTGTCTGCTACTCTGCTGCTCTAATGTTGTTGCTTTTCTTCTTCTGTTGTTGCCTGCTGTCCCTTTTATCTAATGATGTAGCCTATAAGTGTTGTTGCTCAAATGATGTGTATCTGCCAATTGCCATACATTACATAACAAAGTTCAATATAATCCCAGGCCATATGCAAATAAAACAAATTGTAAATTTGTAATGGATTGCGATCAACGCCAATTGGGACTGATCTATTCGGTTTTCCCCAAATTAACTCCATTAAATTTAACCTGATCATACAATTTGAGATGTGGTTAGGTTTTAGGTTCAAATTTCTCTATACCTTTAATTTGAGATGTTGTTGCTGTCGGTGTTTGTACTTCTTCTGCTGATGTCCATGCTTTCTTTGAATTATTTTTATCATTTGAAGTGCTTTATCTACTGATGTCCATGCTTTTTGTATACAAACATGAAAACATAAAGCAATGTTTTTATATTGGTAAGGCTGAAATTGTGACAGGTCAAATTTCAGCCTTCTGCCGTGGGTGTATGCTTCTGCTAAAAGGTCAGATTTTCTCTATACCTTGAATTTTGTGGCAGGGTGTATGCTTCTACTGTCTTTTAATGTGTATATAGTTAGGGATTTCATATGTGAGCACATGGGAAAGTGTATGAAGGAAGGTTGAGCTTTTGTTATATTCTTTAGATTTCATCTGTGAATGATATGTATCATTTTCATTTGATTATATGTACTGGTTATCGTTGCAAAATATATGTATATTCAATGCAAAATATTCAGTCCTAGTGCCTTTCATATACCTTGATTTTTACTGAATTCCAAGAGAGTTAGTTAAAGATTGTCACGATAGAGCATGACAATTATCTTGAAGCTTGCTTTGAAGCCTATTAGCTCAAATGGTAGAGAATGTGCTTATGTACAAGATGTGGGTTCGACTCCCGCATAGGCTATACAAATAACTCGCCCGCTAGAAAACTATTTATAGGAAATAGAAAAGAGAGTTCTTTTTAGCCAAGTGTTACTTTTCATCCTTTAATTTTAGTGTCAATGCAGGACTTGAAGCTAAATAGCATAAAGAAGAGAGTTCGACACAAAGTTTAGTAGATAGTATATATAGCAAAGAAAAGAGTTCAATTGAGAGTACAACAAAGAAGAAAATTCAGTAAAGAAGAAAATTAGCTGAAATTACAAGGCTTTTTTTTTAGCCAAGTGCTACTTTTCATCCTTTAATTTTAGAGTCTATGTGAGACTCGAACCCACATCAGGTGTAATCATTAATCACACATTGCTCTCCCTTTGAGGTAATAGACTAATTGAAAAATACAAATGTTGTACTATAAAGCAAGAATTAATCTGGTAACATCTTCAAGAAAAAGAAAATTTAACCCATGTAATATGATAACAATAAAATTTAACCCAAGATTTTATACTGTAATTAAATAAATATCAAGAAGAACAATAAAGTAAGATAACAAAATCGAATAATTATACAAAAGTTTAGGCATAAAACATAAACATAACCCATATAGTAACTACATTTAGCACACTATATACATAAAACCAAATACCCCCAATTCCCAGATCTTGAAATTGAAAAGGGGGTCAAAATCAATTACTACGTATGTCACAAACCCTAAAGCCCTAACATATACTCTCATTCTGGTATTTTCAAAGCTGTTTTGATAGCAGCAAAATACGTAGCAACTAACAAACTAAAACTATAGCAGCAACAAAAAAATTATAGCGGCAGACAGTTATACCAGAAAGTGGAGGCGACAGCAAAAATAAATTGCATAACAAATTGCACCAGCAGAAAATGCATAACAAATTTGGGAGCATACAAAATATTCTACACAACAAACCCCTTTGCCATGGACAATCACATTCTAGTCAAGCTTCTAAAGCACAAACCAACCTTAAAAGCCAAAAATCTGGAGTAACTACTCTAAAATTTCCGTCCTTGACTATCCAACCAAGTTTCAATGTGTTATCAACATCAGCTGCATTGACAATTCAAAACACTATACTGATAAGCCCCAATTCAAAGCCCCAATTTGCAGCCCCAATTCCCAAGCCCCAATTCCAAACCCTAATTTTCAAAGAAGATGAGGAAGAAATACCTTATTTAGTCGCTCTTCCCGAACTCGAATCATGATTTCATAGTCGCCTTGGCACCGCTAGTCTCGGCCTTGTCGACCGGCTAGCAGTTCTCCCTATCGCCGACCTCCAGTTTTGTTCACTTCTCAGTTCGCCTTTGCAAAGTTCCTTCTCCCTATCGCTGCCGTGCTCAGACACTGGACTCTAGGTCGGTCATTCTCCCTATCGCAGGAATCCACTCGAATTCGTGCCTTCTTCGGTTGCTTCTCAGTTCACCAACGAAATTGCTCCTTCGTTCTGTCTCCGTTCATCGTTCCGACTGAATTTGCGCCTTCCTCTTTCTTTATTTCTCTCTTTGTTTTTTTTTAATTTCAAATGTAACGGAGGAAGAAAGCATCTGTTAAAATTAACCCTCCGAGGGTGCGAGACGAATTAGCCCCAATTGTCAAGGGTACCACACGAAATATGTCGAACTTCTGTACACCCGGCGAAAATTGCAATACCACGAGGGTACCTCGCAAAATTTCCGAAAATTATAATTGGTACAAATTAAGAAGTCGAGTTTGATCGAAATATAAAAATTAAACTCGTCAAATATTCATTACCAATTCATTCTAGTGGGTCAATCTCAAATCGACTTCAATAAAAACAGAGTCAAAACCTCAAATCAAGTTTTACCAAACATAAGCTTGGTTTCTAAAAATAACTATGTAAAGACTTGATACTCTTTTATGAGTTACGTAGGAAATTCGATATTAAAATTGAATATATATCGGATTCAGTCGCAAGTCTCAAATTAAATCAAATTTGCCTATAAAAAGAACTACATAAGATTTGATTCCGCTTTACCGGATATGTAGGAAACCCGATACAAAGCTATAGCTCGTCGGGTTCAATCACATGATCCTCAAACGATCAATTTTTTAAAACCAAATCAAACGGTTTCAAAAGAAAAGAACTACGTAAAGACTTGACGCCGTAAAAACGGCTACGTAGGTAACCCGATATTAAATCTCAAAATATGTCGGGTACAGTCGCTAATCCATAAATTCACTTTTAGAATGAAAATGGGGTTAAAATTAAATCTAAGCTAAATACATATGATTTTCCGTGTAAGTGATAGCCGTTGAGTTGAGAAACCCTTCCAAGAAGGTGTGCTCGGTTTATTCGGATGATACACGAGAAAATCTCATGCATATGATAGTGTGATTTATGTTAGGGCTACCCTTCCGAGAAGGTGGGTCCCAATACGATCCAATGATGCATGAAAACCTTCAAGGGGGTAAAACACACAAACTCAAACACTCTGAACTACGTGAGGCTTGATTCTCTTCCAAGAGATACGTAGGCAACCCGCTAAAATTCGGGTGCAGCCCAAATCACCAAAACCACCAAAATCTTGTTGCTGTTGTATCTGCTCGTGAGCAAGCGCCAAAGAGCCCATTCTGGTAGATAAGACAAACATGTCCTTCCTCAATGTCCAAAACTCATCGGCCCACTAAAAGGTTGCATATGTAGGCTGGTGCCAATCATCTGTATCCATCGTAGCTTGGCTATCTGAGTGATATCTATTATCTGTGTCTGCATCAGTACACTCCTCATCATAGCTAGACTCCTCAGACTCCATAACCTCAATCAACGGGGCCGGCTCACCAGTCCTTTCAAACCAGTTCCTACGCTCCAAGAGACACATATTCTGGAGGTTAAACTAGAAATGGCGATGATCCCTAGTCTTCAGGGCAAGCTGGGGAATAGAATTGATGATCTAACTCATCCTCTAGGCAATCAAATGGGAAATATCTACCCGACCAGGAGCGATCTGTATGTATCGATTGAGGTCAACCCGAAAATCAACAGCAAAAGTTGTAATCATACCACCTACAAAAAGACGGTTGGAGGCTTCCTGGCGAAGTAGAGAATATGACTTGCCAACTCAAACTCAATGTTGATGGATCGCCCACTAATTACAAGGCTCTCAAGAATCTTTAGCTCGCTAGTTTTCACTTTGTTCTGCTCATGACGAGCGAAGATAGTCCAGCCCAGAAGTTGATGGATGATACGGAAGAAAGGGTTAATGATGTCAGCGCTTAAGGACTTGCATCATAGAAACTAGCCCTTTCCAGTCATCTTGTACCCGAATCTATGTAGTGCAGCTCATGAGACAAGTGACGAACCCACATTTAGATCGAATCCCAGGATCTCATTAAGTTGGGAAATGGTCAATGATCTCGCAACATTGCCCAATCTGAACGTCATAGTGCCCACTAAGGTGTTAGGATTAGCCTCTAGCGAGACAGTGCACAGAAACTCCTAAGTGAGAGCTGGGTATGCCGGACAGTTCATGGTGGTGATGGGGAGGAGCCTCCCATGAGTGCATAATCTCTCGATCTCTGCATGATAGTTAATGGTCTCCATGTCGCTATGATGACAGTTGACAGTTGATAGTACTCGAAAGGCCTAGGTTCCGAGTCCGAGTCCGCCTTGCTTATTTGATTTTGACCTTAAAAACTCTCTTGCCTCGACTCATTGCACTCGAATTCTCTCCATGGTTATATTCCAACTTCAATGATCATCCTCAAACATGACTCCTTATTTGCTCCTTTTCCTTAGCTTATGAAATATTCCAAAATATGCACCGAAACACCTGAAATTTCACACACACACACACACACACCATATGTAGACCTCTATACTAAAAATAACACATAAATCAAATGAAACACATATAAAGGGACACTTAATAGACATAAAACCTACTCACAAGTCATCTAAAATCACACAAAATAAGATGATATCAAATTGTGATCGGGCCACCTGAAGAATTAGATCGCGAAGAGATGTCCATGGCATAATTGTCATGGGCTCTTTTGTCTTTGTTGTTGTTGTTGTTGTTGTTGTTGTTGTTGTTGTTGTTGTTGTTGGTTGGGAAAATGATTGAATGTGGTGTGGGTTGGGCCCGGCTGCTAGTAGTAGCCATAGGGGTTGTATTATGGGGGTACCATGTTCGCGGACTGTCCATATAAAGGATTTTGAGGGTAGCCGCCCACGAAGTATTGATATGGGGGAAATCCTCCCCATGTTCCATGGGGCACTATGTTTACTTACTAGAGTTGTTTAACCATAATTTTGAAAAGGATAGAAACAATTAGGACTTTATGCAAGAACCTCTGTATTCCTATTTGTCGATAACGAGAGTTGTCTATCTTGATGGAAAGCATGTATCTTTCCATGATTTGAGCATGTCGCTTACAAGGTTATTATCGTGGTAATTCCCTTACCTTGGAAGTTTTTATTATATTGATATCAAAACCTTTTTGCTATTTCTGCTCACCATTCGCATCCCTCCTTACATTCTTCGGTCGTTCTTTGCTAATGCCTTTACTTCCTGTTTTCTGTATTTTGACTCGATATCGACTAGATTTGCAGTCGATATCGAGTGGACTGACCCGACGTCAAGTGTCCTATAGTCGACGTTGATTGCCTTGCTTTTGTTTTGCAGGATTTGCACTAGGAGTCGACTGCCACATCCGACACCGACTAGATCTCAATCAACGACGAGTGACTTCTGGTCGACACTGAGAGCTGATTTGGAGACTCTCTAGGCAAGCGCTGGCACATTTCCTCGTGAATCGATCCTGACTCCCTACCACTACATCGGGAGGAAGTCTCGTAATTTATTTGTGTGGATAGGAGTTGATTTGAGTTTATATCTTTTATTTATTTGACATATTCCACCCATAACACAAATAGAATCCATCAAGAGGTCTTCCGCTCAAAGCAGACCTTCATAGAAGGTTCCATTCGGTGGGATTGTAATGGGTCTTGGTGAATACATATAAGGCATGGAATGAATTTGGCATTGTGCTATTTTATGAGCTGATCAGCTCGAGCTCAGCTCGGGATAGGCTCAAAAAAAGCTCGACTTGAGCTCATTCACTTACCTAAAAAAGTCGAGCTTGAACATGATTTTAAGCGCGGTTGAAACCTCGACCCATTCTATTTAGACTCGAATAGCTCGAATGTTATGGAATTTCTAAAATTTTCTTCAAGTTAATATGTTATAACCAAGTAAAACTACTTGAAGTTTGAAAAAAAGCTCGGCTCAAGCTCATTCATTTACTAAAATAAGCCAAGATTGAACAAAAAAGAAAGCTCGTTTAGAAATTGGGCTCGGCTCGGCTCAAGCTAGTTTAACAAATGAACCAAGGTTGAACATGCTAAGCTCGACTCTTTTGGCTCGAATAACACCCCTACTTTGGCCTTGTGGTGCTCAAATTCATGAACTAGATTGCTTAGAATATGCTCAACCAATAAACCAAAACCACTCAAAAGATATAATCGCCCACTCTATCATAAACAATGTTCCATCTCAACTCACAATCCATCTAACTCAACAATCATAAGGCTCTTTTCAAGCAACTTTCATAACTTCATTTTTTTCGATTTTTTTTCATTGAATCAACAAAACTGAAAATAACTAGAGCTATATATACACACACACACACACACACACACACACACACACACACACACACACACACACACACACACACACACACACACACACACACACACACACACAAAATATAAGAACTCTTTTCCACTCATCATATACACTCAAACTATCAAAGCAAAGTCATAATCCTCTCATCTGCTCAACATAATTGTATCAAATCCAATTCTAAACCTAATTCTCGAATGGGTAAGGCTATCATCGGCTAGGTAAAATTCTTATGGAGCTTCATAGAAAAAGGCTAGGCTCAATGGGTTACAAGCATAGGATAATAGCACAAGGAAGACATGGATAAAATGAGCTAAGAAATGTGCCTCGATCATTTGAAAACCATTAGCAATAATCATGTAAGCTTGGCCTCAAATAGAAATAACCATGTCAACATCAAGAGGTAATTACACATGGAGACTATAAATCACACATGAAAATAGAGGGAAACAAAGATATCATGGGATTTCGCTCAAACAATTCAAAACTATCATGGGATTTATATGATCATATAGAAAAGAAATAGAGGACAAACATAACCAAGATGGGGTGTTCAAATAATACATATGTATGCAATGCATGATATTTGTGATTTGTGACATTTTCCAAAAAAAAAAAAATCAATTTTGAAATTTAATGACAATAATAAACATAAACATGATGTATGAATTTCGAAAATGAAAAAAAAAAAAAGAGTTAATAAGCTGAAATGTAAACATGCACTAACTAACTACCAATCCCCTACCCTACACTCAAAGATTGCATTGTCCTCAATGCACAATCATAAAGAACAATAACAAAAATGAAAACAAAGTGTAAGGAAGAGGGGTAATACAACTCATTGGGTGGTAGCTGGAAGGGGTAATACTGCTAGAACTGTTGGCATAACGTATTGAAACTAGTTTGCATGCCTGAGAGAGCACGGGCATGCTCCTCCTATCTCTAATAGAGACCAGCCTGAGCCTGGTGCTACTCTATCGCAGGTGCATCCTGACGATGTAGAAGGTCCTGATGATACTATCTAAACTCTATGCCCTGAGCACTCTACATCTGATAGTTCTCATCCAAGCGCTGATCGTACTTGCTTGAGTGAGAGGAGGAGGAGGGTTAATAGCTCATGTTGGTGTTAGAGTCGTCAGCCCTTACTCGGTTGGACTCACCCCTCATGAAAGTAGCGAGTGTCACTTGCCAACCTGCCTCCTCGGTGACCGATGCAGTGTCCTTCTCTTCTTTCTCATATTCATCAGAAATATCCAAGGCCTTTAAGGGGAGGTTGATATCAGCAATGGAGGGACCCATGGGCAAATCAGCAGGAAAATGAATGATATGCTCATTCTTAGGACCAACTTTCTAGATGAAAGGGGCCATACTACCCTCCACATGTCTCATCCTGACCAGCATCTCCATGGAGAGACGAGAGTCACCCGCCATGGGAGGTAGATCTTGGAAAGGAAATCTACAATGAAAAGCAATTAGGGAGATGAGGCCTCCAAAGTCGATAGTGTGTGTGTCCCTCTGAGGCCCCCTATCATCATGTCAGCGCAGGCATCCAAAAACCACTGAACCAAATCAGACGTGACCTCAACCTCAGGCGTCAAACAATACAGTGTAGCCCAACTCTTATGTGAGACCTTGTTCAGCTCGTTCTGCCCGAAGAATGTGTTGTACTCAATACCATATGGTAGAGACGCAGAGCGGGATGAGTAATGGAATAACTGTAGTTTCCCCGCCGGATTTCCGCTGGGTGCCAGTAGCTGCAACCCATGTGTGAGCAGGCCTAGGTCTAGTGAGGTTCCACCTCTAGTCGGTCGTAGGTGGTCGTGTAACCCCGAGAAAACGCCTCGGTTGGGATCTCGAAGACTCAAAGTGCCAAACCATCAATGAGAACTCGATAGTATCATCCTCACTGGACTATAAAGTTGCCAGAAACTCCCGAATCAAATTCGGATAAGTCAGGCCATGTATCACGATCAAATAGCCAAGATCGCCTTTGTCCAAAAGAGTCGTGCAAGGCTCCACAAGACCCAATTGGTCGAATGTTGAGTGATCAAAAAACTTGGAAGTCGGATATTTTCGGGTTTCTAAACTATCCCAACGTGCCCTTTCCTCATCACTCAAGTTATCGGGTGTGATCATGTTTGGAACTGAAGTCATGATGAAATTTGATGAAAGAAATGATCGAAAACTTACAAAAAATGGTCGAGGTTCACAATTTATAAACAGCGCCGGGCGCCGGTATTTAGCGGCGGGCACCGGTATATGCACAAACGAGGGTTTGGAGGTTCTTGAAGGCCAAAATCGGTTGTCCGATGTTGGAATCAACTCTTCTTGTTTCCTTTCTTCACGAAAATTACTCATATTGCCCTTGCACACCGAATATGGATGCAAAATGTGTGTTAGTGGTGTGGGAGGAAAGAGGTGATTTTTGAGGGGGGGTAGAAACTTGAAAAGAAACATGGATTCTTGTAGATTAGGGAATGGAGATTCCTAATATGCGGTCGGAGTGACGATCGGACGGGAATGTGGTTGTTTGATGATGAAGAAGGAAGCTTGGAGGATTGAAGGATATGGGGATTGAGGGTTTGAAGGATAGGAAAGGAAGGAGAAGGAAAAAGGGTTTTAAAATTTGGAAGTGGGCCTCATTTCCAAACAACCGGGCAACCCGAATTTTTGCTAAATGAATCCAGCGGTGAGCACTGCTAATATACCGGTCGGCACTGGTTTCGCCTAACCCATAATTTCTCGGCTTTTCTCAACCCACATCCTGACTTGTTAGTTTCTGACAAAATATTTCCGATTTGAACTTGTGGCACTCAATCTAATTACTGAAATAACGAAAATAAGAATTGAAATGAAAAGAAATACTAATAATAATAGAACTTACATCGGGTTGCCTCTCGAGCAACGCCTTTGTTTTACGTTCTTGGCTAGACGTAATGAATCATCTATTTCTCATCAGGAGGGTCCTCTAATTGCCGATCATCCATGACCTGCCCAGAGATGTCCTCATGATATTTCTTAAGTCTGTGTCCATTCACCTTGAAAATGTTACCATCATTCGGGTTCTGAATGTCTATTGCACCATGAGGGTAGATGTGAAACTCAAAGTAGGGGCATGTCCATCTAGATCGAAGCTTCCCTGGGTGGAGCTTGAGTCTTGAGACATATAATAGAACCTTATCTCCTAGACCAAATTCTCTTCTAAAAATATGTTTATCATGCCAAGCTTTTGTCTTCTCTTTATAAATCATGGCATTGTCATGAGCATCCCAATGAATCTCTTCCAACTCTTGAACTTGAAGCTTCCTGAGTTGTCCTACTTCAGATGCATCCATATTTGCTTGGTTTGACAGCCCAGTATGCTTTGTGTTCGAGCTCAACTAGTAAATGGAATGGTTTCCCATAAACCAAGGAAAAAAGAGACATCACAATGGGTGTCTTATAGGATGTAAGATATGCCCACAGAGCATCTTCTAGTCGGAGGCTCCAATCTTTGCGATTTGGAGTAACAGTCTTTTCAATAAAAGGTCATTGAGTTGCATCATTGAGTTTGTGATAGTCAATGCAAACTCGCCAACTTGTTTGCATCCTCATGGGTACAATTTCTCCATCTTGATTCTCAGAGACTATGATTCCTCCCTTTTTGGGGACTACCTGTGTAAGACTGACCCATTGACTGTCAGAGATAGGATAGATCATACTTTCTTGAAGAAGCTTCAGGACTTCCTTCTTGACTACTTCCATCATTTGTTGATTTCACTACTAGAATACTGCAATTAGACATCATATGATTTAAGTCTGTCAAAAAAAACAACCAATGTTAAATTTATCGATTACATCAAATAATAAATCTGTGATGTTAAAAAAACATAAAACAACAGTTCAATTTTTGGACAGATGTTAAATAGTTAATTTAAAAAAATCTAAACGCGCGCCTGATGAATTTTCTAATTGTTTTTAATGCCCGCTCATACTTAGATTTTTTTTAAACACGTGTCCATACTTAAACAAAACAGGAGGTAGTGTGAACAGATCGAATCATTTCATCCAAACCTCTCCATTCTCTTAACTGAAAACAAAAAAAAACTCTTTGTTCTCTCTCTCCTCGCAGCCACCACCAACCTAGTTCCTTTCCTCCTTCCTCCGGACACTCACCTTCTACAAAAACAAACCCTAGCTTCTCCCCATTTCACTCCCTTGTCGTTCATCTCGCCTACACCCCCGTTCCACTTTCTTCTTTCGTGTTCCACACTGACAACGCTAGACAAGGAGATGGCAGCCACTGCGACTGAAAACGCTATTGCGACTATTTTGTCAAAGCCATTGTCGGATTCGTCCTCTGATGTTCTTGAGTCGGTTGTCCAAGTTCTAGATCTGAGGTCTTTTGGTAGCAGATTTATGTGAGTCTCTACCTCTCTCTTTTGCTGTCTCTTTTAGGGTTTTTATTGCTAGATGTAGCCACTGCGGGTCATTTTGTGTCACTTGATAGGTCATAATTGAGATTAGTTTGATTTGTTTGTTAATTGGTGACAAATTCGTAGGTTTAGGGTTTTCTTTGGGCATTTGATTTGGATTCCGGTTGTTATGTGTGGGCATTAGGCTTAATGGATTCACTTGTTGTTTTAGCCAACTCCAATTTGATGCAAAGAAACCTTAATTTGATTTCAATTATTTGTCAAACTTTAGAGTTAAATATTTGGTTAAGATATTTAAATACTTCCACTGATTTATTTCTTGCTTTTCCCATATTCCTCGGGTTTGCTGTTATGGAAAAGGGAAACTCAAAGGGGTCCTTCAAGCCAACTTTGCTGGCATGGTTGGTTCGGGTTCCATTGAAAATCTAGATCTCATTTGGATAATCAATTACAGCCTCAATGATACCCAAAACAAGCCTGAAAGTGATCACCTTCCCTTTAAACCCTAGTTAGATTATGATCTGATAGAATGCACAAGGCCCTTTTCATTGTCCCTAATATGTACTTTTCTTTGCATTTGATGGCTCCCAGGTGAACTTAATCTTTTTATTTATTTGCGTTGCAGGTTTGCTTGTGGGAGATTGCATCTGGATCTCCTCTTTCTACATGTGAAGTTTCATATGAGGTAGGTTACACATCACAAGAAATTAAAAGATTGAATTCATCTTGGGAAATACATCTTCTGTTATTTTTAGTGTAACTAATGAGCTTTTTTCACAGCAGTCTTGCAAGTGAATCCATTCATTAATTTTTGTATCTAAAAATATAGCCTTCAAATAAAATTAATCAACAATGTTCTCATAGAACAAGTTCATCTTGGGAATGCTCAAAATTTGTTGTCTTTACTCTTTATGATGAGAATTGGAGTTGGAAATTTTTTCTGAGCGAAGATAGAACTCTATATTAAAATTTCGGTATGTTTTTCTTTGATATACTTTTGTGCTGTATTTGATTCGCTTATTAGATGTTCTATCCTTTCTGTTGAGCTCATTTGTCACTTGACTTGGTGGCTGGCATAGATTATCAGTCTTAAATGATATTGGCTTTGAGGATATTCACAATCTCGTCAATTATCATACATGTTTGCAAATTGTTCATACAGTTAAACTCGTGCCTTATTTTTTTTTCAAATGGGCTGGTGTAATTGAACCTAGTGGGGATTATCCTTTTAGCCACCACAAATTAACTATCCAATTTTATGAAGTATATGCTGCACATGACAGGAAGTTGGAAGCTTTGGTGCATAAGGCTATTTTAGAGTTGTGGAGGCCAGATCCAAGTGAACTCACTCTCATGCTTTCACAGACACCCGACTCAATCCTTCTACAGGTTCCACCTAGAGCACATTATTTGAGTAGAAGTAGTGATCCGTTTTATGTTGAAGCATATCATCTAACAAATCCTAGAGATGAGAGGATCACTCTTCATGTGAAGGTTGGGTTCGAAGATTCTGGATATGCTTGAGAAGTTTATGGGGGACATTATTTAACCAACACATATTGTGCAGGTTCTCAATTTAACTAAACTTGAGCTTAACCGAGTGGATATAAGGGTTGGGCTGACAGGCGTCCTTTACTTCATGGACGTGTCCCCACAAGCAGTTCGACAATTACGAAAGCTCGTTTCACAAGTAATCTCTTTTTACTAGTTTAAATTATTTTATATTATTGTTGCCTGGTATCTATTCCATTCATATCTTTTGTGCCTTGATTCCATGATATTCTTATATTTATTTCACTGTTAACTGACGTTAGTTTACATATAAACATTGGTAACCTTTTTTTAATCAAATTTTGATCCTTCTTTCCTTACAGAATAAATAACCAATATTTTTAATCCAACCAGCTACATACATAAGTTTACTTTAGAAATTTTGTAGAGGGTTGTAAGATCCAAGTTTGGTTCCGTGTCTCTAATATTTTCCCATTTCATTCTTATCCATTTTGTCAGTCAGTTAGGTCTTTAAAGTTTGATGGGGACACTTTTAGTAGTTGTAACTAGGTAGGATGTTGGTGTGTCGAAGGGGCTGAGCGTCCATTTTCATCGAGCTTGGAGTACCCATTCAATGGAAGAAAACATTCAAGTGACTAGAGTGGGTTTCTATAACAGTTGGCCTATTAGTTTACATTCTGCCTTTACAAAAGCAAAGACTTCAATCTTCTGTATTATTGTGACTCATGAATCATGATGCTATACTGATAGGTGTTGTTTATATGTTTCTATCTTCTGTATTGTTGGCACTTCAATCTTCTGTTGCATTGTAAGTGATATAATCTGCTGCAAATAAAAAGCATGAAAAAATAAACCGATTGTAGGTGTTGTTTTATATGTTTCTATCCGTAAGGAAACGCTTGATCAAGAGCATGCTAAGGTCGAGCCCGAAAAACAGACCAAAAGCGAGTACATTGCCTTATTATTGCATGTCAATTGATTTAGAGAAAGTTATAAATGGCTCCATTAAAATCGATGAAAGTTCTTGAGCCATGAAACTTGATGTCAATATAGCCCTTCTGTCAAACTAAATTACCAAAAAAATTAACATGGACTAAGAAATTTCAAAGACTTGCTTGTAATCTCCTCTAAAGTTCAAGGACTTTAACTAACCAAAAAGAAAATCAACGACTCATTTGTAACTATATTCCAATGTTGAGGGACCATATATGGATTTGCCCCCTTTGTTTTAGTTTGCAACATTAGTTGAATTTTGATTTTGATGGATTCTGTGTAAAGGTTGCAGAATTACTAAGAGACCTACTTCTACAATCATACCTATGTGAGTGTCATAATCTCTCCCCAGTGTTCATGCATGTAAGGTCCAAGTTACCAAGAAGCAAAAGCAACAAGGGAAATTCGGTAAGCTTGATCACTTTCGAGCCCAAAGCCATCCACGACAACGTAGGTAGGAAGACGAGAGCGGTCAGAAGAAGTATTAGTCATACTCAAGCAGAAATGAATAACATTTTATTATTTCTGGGTAAATATACTTGAATCTTTGAAGTTCATCCCAAATTAGCTTGTTTTGTTTAGGACTTTGATGTTTTATGCCCAAATCTTAGCCTTGAATAAGTTGTGACAGCTGTCATGGATAACTTGTTTGTTGTGTATATGAAACACTCGTAGTAGTTAACATTAGAGAAATCTTCTTTGCACATGTCAAGAAGCGGTTGTGGGCTGCTAAGGTCTTGTATTATCAAACAATGAGGGTATCTTTGGTTGTGTATCTTTCAAGTACCTATCATTTGTAAAACATTTGTAAATGTTGATTTCGCGTTTATCTTAATGTATATGTTCAATAAAATACCCATCATTTGCAAAATCTTATTTTATATTGAGCAAAGAGTGTTGTGTATCAAATGAAAAAGCATCGGATGATAAATGAAAAGTGATGTGCCTTAATAGCTATGAAATCGAACCATTACATAAAAACATATGCTAGTATCATTATAGACATCGTCTAAATAATCTAAATCAATGTGTAATGTATATTTTTACATCACAATGTTAATATAAATTGATATATATTGCTTACAACAACATCTTTATACAAATCTAAAATGATGTCCATATCATACAAATACATCAATTATGTACATGTTTCATATGATATATTATTTTAAAACAATAAAAAATCACAAATTATATATATGAAATTAATATACACAAAATCAATATAATAAAACAGATGTCTATTTTATTCTAATACATTGATTATTTCAAAAGTAGTGATGTAAATGTAAAATTTAGGCTTGGTATGGACATTTTCAAAAGCTTATAAATGAAAAATAGTGAGGCTTTAACAACAAGTTAACATGTCGAAAATAAATTTGGGGAGCTGGGTGAGGAAAAGACATCGGCTTAAAACCGATGTGGAAAAGTTGATCTTTTACTACACGCACAAAGAGGTCGGAAATTTTTTTGGAAAGACATTTATTCACAACAGATGTCAAATTGCATTTTTCTAGTAGTGTTTAGTCGTCTCTGAGGTTTTTTTGAGGGCTTTGCATCATCCTCCGTTAGTATGCGATGCATACAGAGTGTTGGACTGATTCATTTGATGTCAGCAATGATCCATCCAAGCACAATCCTGTGTTCCTTCAGGACATCCACTTGCCTATGTTCCTGATCCTGAGTAAGCTTATTAGATATTATCACTGGAAGTGTGTTGCTCTCTCCCAAAAAGGCATACTTGAGATGATCAGGGAGAGGTTTTTACTCAACTTCAGGTGCCTAAATTACAGAAGGAAGAAGGTTTTCGCAAGAAAGGTTCAATGGTTGTAGCTCAAGGAAAGGGGGCCAACTTCCTGAATTGGCATCCATGGCCAATGATAGTTCCTGCAAACTGTTAGGTAAAACATATTCAAGAGAGAGCTCACCCAGTGAAGCCTCTAAAACAACATGCAGATCATCAGTGCGGTTAATATTCATGATATCCTCATCAAAAGATTATACTGAATCAACAAAATTCACAGAGTCATCATCAAGGAGGTGTTTCATGGCATCAGAGATTTAATACTCAACCCTCCCACCATCAAATTACATAGACAGTGAGCTTTAATGACAATAAATCCTTGACTTTGCAGTTCGTATGAAAGGTCTGCCCAATACGTTATGTGTCTCTGGTGTACCATGTCGCATGTCGATGACATAAAAGTCTGCAGAGAAAATCAGTTCACCTACCATGATCAACATATCCTCAACTATCCTCTTGGGATGGAGTTGAGAATGGTCTACAAGATGCCCAATCACCCTTGTTTCATTTAGGGGTCCCAAACCCCAATAGTTATATAGAGCGTACGCTATAACATTAATAGATGAACCAAGATCAAGCATAGCATACTTAAGTTTTGAATCACCTATCGTCCAAGGGATAGCGAACATACCTTCTCTGCATTTTTCAGGCAATCGCCTCTGAAACACCAAAAACTTGTTCTTCTTGACCCATCTTTTCTTTTCCTTTTTCTCGATGCTTTCTCTTGATTGTGCATGACTCATTCAAGAATTTACCATAGCGGGGAAAGGACTTAATCAAACGGAGAAGAGGAATATTTACCTCACACTTTGCGAAAGTGTCAAAGAGTTCTTTTTCGCTCTCCCACTTCTTGTGTTCTTTCAAAGCATCAGGGAACGGTGGCTCAGGCTTGCAATCATTAGGGATCCACTCCTTAGGGAATGATTTTTGCATTAGAGTTGTAATAGGAGGTGGTAGATGAGTGTTGTCAGTAATCTTTGGCGTTGTTTATGACGATTGCACAAGCGGCGGGCGTTGTTCTCGCAAATGTTCCGTCGTCCTCCCTTGACTCCACTTGCTTGTTGCTTGAGTCCCTTACTGGAGTGCTTACCTTTTTCCCCCTCTTAAAATCATTTCCTAGGCACCTTCCTCAGTGTAATTCCTTGGAAAATCCCTTCTTGAATCCTTCGATTTGAGTTCTTGTAATTCTTGAGCCATTTGATGCATTAGCTTTCTTTGAACTTTCATCTTCTCCATTATGTCTCTAAGAGTGTCATTACCAAAAGAGTTGCCTTGAATTGGTCAAGTGATGACGCCTTTCTTAGGAGCTAACTTCTCAACATCCTATCCTTCATCATTGGCTTGCGATTTCACCATATGGGTAGCCATAGTCATCACAATCTCTGTCAATAGGGCCACCTTTTCTTCCAATCTCTCGCAAAGCCATTTGGATTGCGAATCCCTCCAATTCCTTGGAGCTTCTGTTGTTGCAGGAGTATGTCGAGTATTGAAATAAATTTAAAGTATAAATCAGAATGACTTCCCTGTCTCAGCAAATAATACAAGACTTCCTCCCGTTGTAGTAAGAGAAAAGTCAGGATCGAATCCACGAGGAAGCACGTCAGCAGTTCTCAGGTAGCTGTAAATTCTCACAGGCAAGGCAGCAGAAAGACAGAAACACAAAAAAGAAAGAAACAAATAAACCCGGCAAGGGCAACTAAAATAAAAGCAAATATCTAACTAAATACATAAAGTAAAGCAAAGGAAGTAAAGAACAAAGCAAAACAGAAACGAAAAGCAAGGACACAGAAGCTACTCGACCTTGAGTAGCTGTCCTCTAGGTCGACTAAGGTGGTCGACAGCAACAACTCAGAAAACAGAAAGCAAACAACTCGACGAAAATAATCTACTCGATCTCGACCAGCACAACTCGAGATCGACAAAGGTGAATCAACAGAAAACAGAAATCGACAAAGACAGAAAAGTTCAACTCGACCTAGACTAAGCTCTCCTCGAGATCGACCAGATCTCCTCTATGTCGAGTAACAATGCAGAAAACTGTAAATTGTAGAATTTAAGACAAAACTCAGATTTTGACAGAAATTACCTTCAATATATTAAAAGACTTCCAAGGCCAGGGTATCAACACCACAACGATAACCATGCAAAGTAACACATAAAGACATAAAAGATCATGCTTTCCATCAAATAACTTTCGTCATTAACAAATAGGCATATAGAGGCTCTCACATAAACCCTAATTGTTACTAACCCTTTTTCACATAATTAATCCAAGTTGCATTAAGATCACTTTCGCTTCAATAACACAAACAAGGATCACCTTCAACTCTCGCAAAAGAATCATGCTCATAGGGATAGAAGATGAATCGCACAAAAGATCTGACCTTTATTGCATCGCCTCACATGGCCACCGTCGGGCTCACCCCAGCCCCAGAAGTGGGTGGACTACTCACGCCTCATCGCAATTGCAGACATTGATTGATGAAAAGAACTAACTTGCATTAACTATATTCAAAAAGCCTTTACAATTCCGGCAATCAACTTTCGCAGAAAGCCAAAACCCTAAAAACCTTAGAACTCCTAAAACTCTATGTGGAACTACTTGTCTCTGACTGCAATTGAATGAATGAAACTGAGCCCCATGGGCTTTATTTATAGCCTTCATTCTCTAGCTATTCTAGGAAAGAAGATATCTATCTATATCTAAAAAGCTTAAAAGATAAATAAAAGATATAATGGAATTAAATCAATTAGGAAAAGATAAATCTAACTAAGGTAAGTCTTCATGTCTTGATATATTTCCTTCCATAGATAGAACTTGATCAACTTTGGATAGATCTTCGATGGATTTGGATAGAATCTTCCGCCTTCGCGCCCAAGGAATCCCAAGTCTAGTCGGACAAGGCTCGTCGAGACGCTTTCCGGACACTGGTCTAGTCGACCTCGAGTAAGGTTCGTCGACCTCGAGTAGAGTTCGTCGTCTCGACTTGCTGATGCTCGATGTGGCTCGGACTTGGGCTCCTGGGCTCGTCGACCTCGACCACTCCTCGTCGATGTCGAGTAGGATGGGCTTGTCGACTGGGTCTGCTTGGGTTGGTCTACTCGGCAAGGCTCGGATCTGGACTCGGAGCTCGTCGATCTCGACCAAGCCTCCTCGAGATCGAGTAGAGGTGGTCTGCGTCTTCGTCCTCGGCTTCTCGGCTTGGCACAGCTCGTCGACTCCGGACATGGCTCGTCGATCTCGACCAGGGGTACTCGAGGTCGAGTAGGGTTCCGGGAGTCGGGTTGTCTCTGACTCAGTGTCCTCGATCAGCTCTGCTCGACCAGGTCTGCTCGACCATGGCTCGTCGAGATCGAGTAGAGTCTAGTCGATCTCGAGTAGAGTTTTCTCAGCTTTCTGCTCTGTTCTTGAAACGCACTTTCCCGAGTCCTCGGTCGTCGGATTGACGCATATGACCATGCGTTGAAAAGCTCTTGCCGAGGGCTACAACTCTCATGAAGACATCAAAGCTTGATTCAGAACTAAGAATGGTGAAAAATGGCGTTTTCTCCAGCTGCAACATCCTTAGCTTCTCCATGAGTTTCCTTTAAGCTTCAAAGTGCGTCCGATTTCTGCGAAATATAACCAAAACTTGTGTAGACCTCCATATATTGCAAATAAGTGTAAAATACACAAATTCTGTATTGTTCTAACCCAAATGTATGCAATGTATGCCGAAATCGATATAAAATTAAATGTAAAACATGGCAAATTAGGCTCACAACAGCTTCTTATACTGTTGAGCCAAGTTTGCCAATCCATCAAAGATTTGCATGGCTTTTTCAGGAGTATCGTCTAGAATATCTCCTCCACTAGTGGTGTTGATGAAAATGCGCTCGTGGTCAAGTAGCCCCTCGTAGAGGTAGAGAATCAAATCCTCTTCAAGTATGTCATGTTGTGGACAACTTGTTTTGAGCTTCTTGAATCTCTCAATGTAATCATAGACACTCTCCTTGTGGAATTGCTCTATGCTTGTCAATTGTTTCTTCGGTTTACTCAAATGTGTGGCAGGGAAATATTTCTACAGAAAATCCTTCTTCAATCCCAACCATGTGGTGATGCTTCCTGGAAGCAAATAGTTAAGCCAATCACTTATTGTGTCTTTAAGGGTGAACGGAAACAATCTAAGTATAAGTTGATCATCAGTAAATCTTTGAGGTCTGATTCTGTCATAAACACTAATAAACTCCGTGAGATGCTTGTTGGGCTCATCTCCAGCCACCCCATGGAAAACTAGAAGGACTAAAAACAAGTCAGATTTGTATCCTAATTTGGAGCCTTTAGGGAGTTCAAGAAGTATGATTGCAAGAGTTTGCGAATTCAAATTAGGTTCCTTTAAATCTCTCAATGTCCTCTTGAGGTTGATTAGTAATAAAAGCGCGATTCACAAGGTGAATCACACTCTGGATAGCAATAAAGCAAACGAGAAAATAAAGTATTACTCCCTGGCAATGATGCCAAAATTTGGTGGGGGCAAAGTGTCGTGTGCTTCACCTCACCAAAAGATAATAATAATCCAAACCTATAGCTCAGTAGAAGCGGTAAGTCTGGATGTTGATCAACAAGGAGAATACCTTTCCTATATACTCAAATTGCTAACAAAAGAAATGAGATCAGGTGTAATTTAAGTCAAACTAAATGGATAAAGTAAAGGTAGCAATGGTAAATTGTTAAAATCAATAAGAATGAGATATTTCCACCTGCAATTCTTCAACAATGGTTAGGTTATTGGTCCTTGACCTGATTCTAGTTATTCCTAACAGATTAATCCGACTTTCGTTAAAAAAGAATAGCAATCATCACTAATATGTCAATTTCTCTACAAACTCCAAAGTCTTTGGAAATTAGACAATATCAAGTTTCTTAAGCAATTAGAAATAAAAATTCAACGCTTCTACTCCCAACCACGCAAGAGTTGGTGTTTGCACGATTGCCAATATCCCACATACCCAATTGATGCTTTCACAGGATCAATTGATTATGTTTGCTACCGGGGTTCAATTTATTCTCATAAAACGGTCAAACCCTAGCAGGAATGCAAATTCCGTCAAGGTAGCTAATCAAGAGGGAATACATGCAATCAATCAATGAAAGAACAAAGATATTGAATCAATCATAGAATATCTTAGAAATAAAATCTCACAAATCATTTAACAATGTCTCTAGATCACAGGCGAAACAAATAGGTTTAGTTCTTCATACCAAAGTAGAAAACCCTTCTTCTCTTTCAATCTCTAACTGCTGGAAAATAAGTCTTAAGATCGTCCTTAAATTCAGCCAAACCAAAACCCTAAAAACTTAACATAATGTTCCACAAGTAAAATCCGGGTAATCGCGTGTCCACTCGGATCGGCGGGCGTCGGTATAAAACCAGCAGGCGTCATTCCTACAGTGACTGTTTTCTTCAATCTCCTCTCTTCTGCTCCTCTGCTCAGCTCTTCTCCAAGCATCTTCTTGCCTTGGTAGATCTTTCTCCAGCTCCTAACTCATAATTATCGACCCCAGCAAAGTCATAGACACTCTCTCTCGAGCGTTGAAACACAAATCTGCAATTGACCTTAAAAGGCACGTAGATTCAACACTCAAGAACCAAAACACTAATAATGCAATTTACTTAATAAATATGCAATAAGTACACCCAAATGTGATAAAAACCTATCTCTAATGCCTATCTGAAATATGCATTATCAAGCATTCCACGGGAAATGGGTTCTTGACTCAGTAAGTCGATGTTGCCCTTGGAGATTTCTATTTGGTTATAATAGTAGTCCCATCTTTGATCACGTTATTTGATATAGTATCATGATAAATGCATGTCTTATTCAGGTATCTATCGATTTGAACACATGTCCATGTATTTTTATTCATATTGCCACATCACTTTAGACTCGTATTATATACCGCTAAATTTCTTCCATGCCTCTATATCGTTGTAATATGATTTATTTGATCTATTGCATGTCGTCGGGTTAATTGAATAAATGTATGTATGTATTATTATGTTGAGTCATTAGTATCATGTAGGACCCTATGATGTAACTTATGCAAATTCATGCCCTACCCGCACTATTTCTTATTCCCTCTTCAAATAGGTTCCTGATAGTATGGTTATTTCTCCTTTGTATCCTCGAAGTGTGATTTCCTTAGCATATTAAATTGTT
This sequence comes from Persicaria tinctoria, assembly GCA_037127255.1. Classification (NCBI taxonomy): domain Eukaryota; kingdom Viridiplantae; phylum Streptophyta; class Magnoliopsida; order Caryophyllales; family Polygonaceae; genus Persicaria; species Persicaria tinctoria. The sequence continues at coordinate 74,091,787 of JBANSL010000006.1, forward strand.
ATTGCACTTGATGCTCATTATGTCTTCTGTGACAATATGATCCATGACATGCCTGCCTGATGGTTACTCGTTCTTATTTCTTCTTACTCTTGGACGTTCTCTCATGCTTCTATAAATGAATAGTCTGCCGCCCCGCATGTCAAACACTGCGATATATTCTAGTTTCGTGTATGTATGGCATAAAAACATTTTGCTAAACTTATTCCTTGGTAATCATCTTTGGTTGTATATATGCTTTGTCATGAATTACTAGTATCACGTAGGACCTATGCCTCAAAAATATGACTCATCATGTGATTACGTGTCGTACTTGTTTTATTATGTGAATGTTGTTGTCATCAAAGGTGACTATCTTTCTATACCACTCTTACATGTTTCCTTGTTACGAATGTATGTTATCTTTTCGCATTGCGATAGGTACATGATAGTGTTCATTGATATAATTGGTATGCTTCTTGTTGATATGTGACTTGCTTGTTGCGATTATAATCTCATAGATTTCCATAAGGGCATCGATGTTGTTCTCGGGCTGGGACCATGTCTTTAGCCTCGTTATCTTCAGTCTTGATCCGCGTTTGACTACTTAAGGATTTCGAGTTGTCCGCTTTTGTCTCTCCCCTATCTCCGCTAACTTAGAACCTCGGTGGCATTGAAGGAAGAATGTGTTTCGGAGATCGCAGTCATTGGAAGTGATTCATGCATTGTGATAATGCATATTTGAGATAGGCATTATAGATAGGTTTAATTGCATTTGGATGTATATATTGCACGTTTATTAGGTAATTTAATTTGCATTGTTAGTGTTTTGGTTCTCGAGTGTGGAATCTACGTGTCTTTTGAGCTTAAATTGCAGATTTACGTTCCGACGCTCGAGAGAGGATGGCCATGATTTTGTTGGGGTCGAGAACTATGAGTTAGGACGTGGATGAAAGGTTTAAGAAGGCAAGAAGACGCTTGGAGAGCAGATGAGCAGAGGAACAGAAGTGAAGAGCTGAAGAATGAAGCTATTGATGATACGAAGTCCGCCATTCTGTGCGAACACGCGGATGCACATTTTATCCGAATATCACTTTGGGATATTTTGTTATGTTTATAGGGTTTGTTTTGTGTCCGACTTTAAGTACTTTTCTAAGTCATATTTTCCAAAGAGGTAGAGATTGAGAGAGAAGAATGGTTTTCTACGACGGTATAAAGAACTAAATCTATTAGTTTTGCTTGTGATTCAAAGACATGGTTAGATGATTTATAAGACTTAATTTCTATGTTATTATATGGTTGATTCAATATCTTTGTTCTTCCATTAATTGATTGCATGTATTTCCTCTTGATTAGCTATCTTGACGGAATTTGCTTTCCTGTTAGGGTTTGATTATTTTGTGAGAATAAATTGAATCACAGTAGCAAACACAACCAATTGATCCCATAAAAGCATCAATTGGGTGTGTGGGATATTGACAATTGAGTGAATATCAACTCTTGTGCAATTTGGGAGTAAAAGGTTTGTGCCTTCTGTTTCTAATTGTTTAGAGAGTTTGGTGTTTCTTAGTTCCCAAATACGTACTTTGGGACTTAGCAAAGGATTGACATGTCTATTAAGACTGTTACTCTCTTCCTGGGCCAAAGTTGGATTAATCTATTTAATTAGAATAACTAGAATTGAGTCAATGATCAATAAACCAACCATTGTTGAAGAATTGCAGGTGAAACTATCTCATTCCTATTGATTTCAACCAATCACCATTGCTACGTTTACTTTATTTGCTTATTTTTCTTATCCCAATTACCTTCAATCTCACCACTTTTGTTAGCAATTTGAGTATTCAGGACAGGTATTCTCTCTGTGGATCGACATCTGGGCTTACTACTTAAACTAGCTATATGTTTGGATTATTATTATTATTATTGATAGGATCAACGACCGTTTTATGCCTGTTAGATTGCCTTAGGATTTGGGTGTTCTCCACTGAAGCTGCTACTCTGTTTTTGATAATTGAGTATGATGTGGTGTGATAGGCTTATAATTGATAAGATGATGAATTCCTATGCATTGGTTTTTGGTTATATTAGTATTTTTAGTTAGTGGTGATAGTGATTGGACGGTACTGATATCGGTGAGTTGATGGTTGTTGATGTGGTAACAAGTTATGACTTAGTAGGTACATTTGAGTATTTTTTTTCTTCTTGTTCCTATTCATATGGATTTAGGATCTTTTGCAGAATAGTCTAGGGAGTCATAGGAGAGCTAGAAGTCATGGGTTTTGATCGTTGATGGTGTGAGATAGTGTTATAGGAAAGAGACATTGGCTTAGGTATGATCGAGTGAGTTTATAGAGCCGATAAGAGGCGATGTTTAGGGATTTTCAGATGAGCCTTCTAGGTAGGCCTTGGGTGGGGCATAGGATTAAAACGACAAGATTGCGAAAATGAGAATGTAATATAGGTGAGTAATCTTGGATGAAGGATAGGGTAACTCGGTTTAGGTATGAAATATAAGGAAAGTATGAGGGAACTAGATGTGAATGATTAACTTGTAGGAAGAATGTGATTATGGATAGGTTAGTTGTACTATGGGTAGAAACAACCTTGTTGATGAAGGAGTTTTGGATGACGGAAGGTTTAAATGACTAGGAGTGTTTGAGAGTTAGTGAATCTTAGGAATTCAGTCGGTTTTATGTCAAGGGACTAGATGTGAAATGTGTACTTGGGTATTGCTTGTGTAAGGTTGAGAATAATTGTTAGAATTATAATTGGAGGATTACTAGATGCGTGGCTTGAGGAATTCTAGAATAGGAAAGTGTATCGTAACTGGTATGAGTAGGCAATGATTGGAGTTCCGAGATAATTGAAAAGAAGATGGGTCCTTGAGGAACGACTTGTAGCTAGGTGAGAATTACCATTAAAGTTGATCATGAGTTTGACTGATTGGATTTTGAGGTAGGAAAATTTGGAACGACGAATATGGGAGCTAGTTCGGGTGGAGGATATAGGAGTACAAATGGCCATGAGATTATGGAATTTCGGGTAGAATTTTGTTGTCGACGTATTATTTTGCTAAGAAAACCGTTCAAGAAAACTCAATTTTAGTACTAATTTGTAAAAAAGGGTTCCACACAGGTTGCATTGTCAAAAAAAAATCCACGTAGGCTGCCTTGTCAGCAATTTTGTCCCGTGAGAAAACCCGTAGTAATATATTACCACTACCCTCAAAGGTCGGGATATTTTTATTACATTTGAAAGTCAATGATATATTTTTACCACACTCCCAAATATGGGGGTATTTTAATTAGTTTTCTCCCTTATTTGATTGATTATGTGAGTTTTATTTATGCGAATAAGTTCTTTTGATATTGAAATGGTTGGTTGAATTATTTAATTTGTTTAAAATATTTTTAAATGTTGGAACTATTTTAAGGACTTGACTTGTTAAAATTAATTTAAGAAGGGGTTTAAATGTTAATAAAGACTTGTTGGACAAATAATATTTTAACGGAAAGTATTTGATCGATTGAACTAACTTGGACCCGACTGACTTAACTGGATTGTTTGGACTTTGAATTTGACTTGATTATAACTTGACTATCTAAATTACTTGTAAGATGATATTGTTCCTACATGAGTAAAATGAGATTTGATGCATGATTTGAGTTATTGGAATTTTGAGATAGTTTATGGAAATACGAATGAGTTGAGTTGATTGGTGATGATGATGATATTACGACTAAATTGAGAAAGATGTTCGATTATGAGATAGGATGAGACGAGATGAGAAATGGAGTGAAATACCCCAAAATATTTTTGGGTATTTCGTTTTTAATTTAAATAAATAATTTTTTTATGATCGTTAGTATTATATTATTATTATGTGAAAACTAGTTTCATCATTATTTTTAACTTTTAAGTGGATTATATAAATTTTTATAAGTATTTGATGTTGTATGAAAATAAATATTTTAAGAGTATTTTATTCAAAGATGTATACTTTTATATTCATAGTATTAATAGTAGTATGGTATCATTCAAAATTAAAATAAGGTATAAAAATAATAATCATATTTAAATAAAATTATATTTGTTACGTATTATATTTATAATAGAATTCATACCTAATTATACCTATTTATTAATACAAAAGCAAAAGAATTGAGGTGGGATTTAACCCAACCCAAACCGGAGGCCCAATTTTGAACCAATAAGCTCCGATCCGGTTTAGATCCGGATCAGACAGCTCCTCATCCTTCTTCTATCTGCTCACGGTCAAAATCCACAAAATTCGATCTTTTGAGTTCGTTTTAACCAAATCTATCCATTGGGGATTGTATACGTACGATTTTCGGTCAGTTATAGCCCTAGAGACTCTCGGAACTCATCCCATATCACTCACAATTCGTGCATAAACACAAAAGGCGAATCTCAAAAACTCTAAAACTTGTTTCAATTGATTCCGCTTCGTTACTTCACCAAATCAACTTATTCAAATTGCTATGGCTTCGTCGTTTCCTCCTATACAAGTTTATCTACCCAGATTTTCGATAGAAACCCAAGACTTATACAATTGATTGGGTTTTATGACAAGTGACTTTTCGAGCCTTTATGCTCATTTGGTGCCTTTGTGTCTTGTTGTTTTCTTTCCTTAATTTCGTGCGAAATTAATTAAAAAAAAAATCAATTCACCTGCTTGTGTGATTTATTTACCGTTCAGTTTGAATTTGACAAGTTTAATTGGGTGACCTTAAGATAAGATAATAATATAGTTACCCACCACTTATTTAAAGCATGGTTTATTCTTATTCTTTCATGCTGATTGGGTCAGGAATGGAACATGCCCTTTCCTTTGCTGTTTCCATCCTTTTATTTTAATTGCTTTTTGATGGAGGTAAAACCTATCATTGAATACCGCCAAAGTAAACTCAAACCTATAGCAAGTGTAGCGATAAGCAAGAGGTCGATCCACAGGGAAAATTATAACTCAAGTATGACTTAAGTGTCAATCAAAGTAACCAGATTGGGGGCTTTTTTATGTGGGAAAGTTTCGCCTTTTATCAAAGCAAAGTAAAGAAAGCAAAGCAAAGGAATTTGGTTTTTAGACAATTTGGAGAACCAATTCTACCTACAATTTTCCACTTTATTGGATTGAAGCGATCCTTGTAACTTCTTCTCGTCCTATTAAGTTTCCTATGATTGCCCTTGTCCCGACCTAATATAGTTACTAGTCCAACCAGTCCTAGCAACCCTTATCAATCAAACAGTACCTAAAGAAGGATTTAACCCAATTGATTGCTTTAAGTTCAGAGATTAGCCAAGGTATTTGCAGTCCCTAAAAAAGGATTTAACAACACATTCAACTTTCTACTCATTCAATTAGTTCAACCAGCCCTAAAGGAACAAGTTTACCACTTAGGTTAAGGTTCACAACCAGGAATCTACAAAACCTTAGCAATTGAATTAATCTAACAAGTTGTCCAGACAAGGTAGAACAAAACAATAAACAATCAAGCACAAAGAAGTTGAAGCATTCAAGTATAGGAAACAAGGAACAAGAATTAGAAACTCACAATCAATCCGAATAAAACTTCAAATTGCAGGCATAATAGATGAGTTTAGTTCCTCATGAAAGACATCGCTCAAAATCTCTCAAGCGTCTAATGTATAGAATAGAATAAAAGTGCTGGAAAAATAACTAAAAGTGGCCTTATCAATCATCCAAAGTCGGCCATCAAAGAAACCAAAAGGTTCTAGGGTTTTCATTAATCAAAACGACGCGCACAGGCGCCGACGACCAATGCTGCGGGCGCGGCATAGGTGCTGCGCCCGCCGCACACTGTTGCTTCGTACCCCCACTGCAGCGGGCCATGCTGCGCCCGCCGCATCCTTGCGGCGCCCGCGGCATGCTGTTTTGTCGTAGCTTCTTGTCTTCCTTTGCGGGTTTCTCCTCTTGTCTTACATCTTTCCTTCCTTGTTCATTCCCATGTTTCTTGTGTTCCTCTTCAAGATATTGCATCTCCCAAATGTGTTCCGATTCAATCTGCGAGATAAACACAAATTTGCGCAGAATCCGAACTCTTCCGAAATAATCACAAGATGCAATTTAGCAACAAATTATGAAAGAAATGCAACCTAACTAAACTAAATATGCCTATAATGCCTATCTAAAATATGCATTATCAAATTCCCCCACAATTAATCTTTCCTTGTCCTCAAGCAATAATAGAATGAACATGAATCAATGTATCCCACAGGAAATCCCTTCAAGTTTCAACTTTATCAAAAAGCAACATCATAGCAAGTGAAAACATAAACCAAGCAACCAAACGTCATAACATGTATTATAGTGATCAAAGCTTAGAAGTAGACATTATCCAACCTCACCAGAAATATGTGTTTCACTCATGTGTTTAGGCTTTAAGATACAACTCTAAACTCAAACCAATCATGCACTAAGCTTATAGACATTGACCGCCATATCACCAATTATCTACCGAAATGTCATTACTTGCGGGACATAATAGAGAAAATAAAATGCAACACTTTTTTTTTCTTTTTCTTTTGTTTTCTTTTCTTTTTTTTCTTTTTCCTGTCTTGGTGCTTTCCTTACGCGAAGCGCAAACATGGGTGTCATGAATGGCCCCGGTCTATCAACACCTTACCCTACTAAAATGAAGTCCACTTGAACATCTTTTGACGCAAGTTGCAAACATGGGTGTCATGAATGAACCTGGTTACTCAATGATCAAGCTTTCTTTCCTAGTGGATAGTTTTCAACACCTTTTTGCGCGAATCATACCCATGGGCAATGTTCTAAAAGGCGCTAGGCGGCCGCTAGGCGGTGGGTGGCCGCCTAGCGCCTAGGCGGTTAGGCGGGTGCCCAAGCGGCGCCTAGGCGGACTTGAAACAAACTTAATTATTTCCTTATATTTTGGAGCATAACACATGTAAATAATTCATATAATGTAATAATAATCCATAATATCACTCATAAACCCAAATTTATCGTGTTTAACTAACATTAAAGTAAATAAATGCAAAAGTAGGCGTCCAATTAGCGACTTTAAACCTTCTAAAATCCAAAACATATCAAAAACTATATGTTTGACTCAAAAACTAATATATTCGAACATGGGGATAAAAAAACCCTAAGTTGATTAATCACATGCCTAAAAGCTAAAATTGAATAATCGTTGGGTTATGCGGGACTAGGCGTCCCCTAGGCGGGACTAGGTGTGCCTAGGCGTCCCCTAGGCGGGATTAAGCGGGCCTAGGCGGGGTCTAGGCGGCGCCTAGGCAAGACTAGGTGGTGTCTAGGCGGATTACCGCCTAGAGGACTGCCTAGGCTTAAAAATTCCTAGATGTCCTGCCGCCTAGCGCCTAGGCGCCGCCCAGGCGGTGCCTAGGCGCGATTTCTAGAACACTGCCCATGGGTGTCATGCATAGATCCGGTTACTAAGTGCATCAACCATTGCCACCTTATTCACTAAATATGTACAAATTCAAACAAAAGACTCAAAATATAAACATAAACTCCGCAAGCAATCAAACATGTGCATCGGTCTTTAAAAATAGATATTGCAGTCAATGTCAAGAGGTGGCAACACTAGGAGAGTAATTCACACAACTGAGCAAAAGAATTCAAATAAGGTTAAACATTCTCACGGGGTCATGTTTTTAGGACTTTAATCATACTTTAGCTCAATCATACATGCTCAATTATATTTGCTAGCTCATGTTCCACAAAAATCAAATAAAGACAATAATCAAAATATCCAGAACTCCATGGGATTTTTATGAATCATGCTTGAAATTTAAAATAGAGGACAAACTAAGCCAGATGGGTATTTGAATAACACATATGTATGCAATGCATGCTCTATTTTTGGATTTTCGATTTTTTTTTAATTCCAAAAATTGCAGAAAAAATTAACTTTGAAAATTCAGAAAAATAAATAAACTAATTTAGACAATATTAAATAAACTAAACAGAAATTAAATAAACTAACTATTACAGAACTTAAACATGTTGTGCAGAAATTTAAACATGGTCCTAGAAATGACAGAATTGACATAATATACATATAATCTCCTCCCTCACACTTAACGTTTTCAGTGTCCTCACTGAAACAGTATAGACAACCAAAATAAGACATAAAAATTCAGGGTGAAGGAGGTAAGAACTAACCACTTACTGCGGCGGCGGTCGGTATGGTGGCGACTGGTACGGCGGGATATGTGGTTACTGCTGACGGAAGTAGTAAGTCTGCTCTCTCCGCATCTCTTCCAAATTGTAGATCGTCTCCCTCTGCATCTCTTCCATGTTGTAGTTCGTCTCCCGCATTGTGCGACCGATGTCGTTGAGGGTGAACTCAAAGGAATCCTGGTGCAAGGACATACGGTGGAACTCAGTGAGCATATGGTCCCGCCATGGGTCGTCCTCAGCAAAAGAGAAGCGAGGTCCCGCAGAAGATCCAGCGGCATGTTGTGCATCCCCCATATGATAGTCTGTTTGTGCAGGGGCATCCTCCTCAGCCTCGTCATCATCATCCTCCGCAGCATGCGCCTGGTCAGCTGCGATGTATAGGGTGTTGTTGGAAGGCCCATAAGGTAAGGGCCTAGGAAGACGTAGTTGGTGCTCCCCACGCTTCCCCGATTTCCAAATCCAGCCTGCCACATCAGAGCCCTCAAGCACGAAAGTCCTCCTCAGCTGCTCTGTTGTATAGGTGTACCCACCAGACATGGGTGCACCGCACTATTCAGGCTATAGAAACTAGTAGGTGATGAGGCTAATCATGCCTCCCAAACCAAACCTCCATGTCCGCTTCCCTTGGATTTTCAAGCAACTTTCCACAAAGATCTCAACCCAGTCCGGCGTACTACGGGATTGGGGAGCAAAGCTCCACAACCAGGATAGATCTCCAGCAGGCACTTTGTTCACGTCGCCTTGGCCGCTGAAAGACATGGCCAAGACTTTGTGAACTAGACGGAGGCAAGGGTGGATGAAATTGTGGTTATACTCTACCTTGTGGCCGTCAAATTAAGTTCCAGTCGCTTTGAACCATACATCATGGCGTTGCTGCTCTGTCGCCATGAAGTACCAAACTGGGGTAGGTGCCCGAGAGATCCCAGAAATTTGTCTCAGCTCGTCATGTGTGCAAACGTGAGGCTGATCCAACAAGTTGAACCTGATCCTCGAGTTATCCACTTGTTGAAACGTCGCTAGAAACTCCCATGCCAGCTTAGGGTACGTAGGGGCACTACAGTCTATAAACCCCCCCCCCCCCCCCCCCCAAACCGCCATGGCTGAGAATCCGCCGTGTAACATCTAACATGCCCAGCGTCTGCAGGGCTGGGATATGGAAAAACTTCGTCTGAACGAATTGTTTTGCATCGAAGCTTTTAAAGATCTTCCTCTTTTCTTCAGACGCATTCCTCAAGCGGCGCACCATGTTTATCAAATCTCAACAGTGAATTTAACACCCCTAATAGATCTAAAATTCCACCTTAAGCTCCACAAACTCAAGATAAGCTAATCACCAAAATCCACGCCAAATCAGCCTACGAACACAATTATTTCTCAAGTAAACCACCAAATCCCAATTCTTCAATCAACACCCCAAATTCACAATGTTCCAATCAAAGCCAATATAGGACTTCTCAACCAACCACTCACAATAGCACAATAAAGCTGAAGAAACACACCAAACAAATTCAATCCAATGAACACGGTCAAACCTGGCAGCTGCGGACGGTGCGGCGGGCGCAGCAAACGCGGCAAACGCTCCTTTTCGGCGCAGCGGGGGGTTCTGTGGAGGTCGGTGGCCGCTATTCCGGTGGATGGTTGTAGATCCGGGTCTGGTTGCTCGGTGGGAGGCCGGATCCGGTGAGAAAGGTGGGTTGAGGGGGAAGAGATCCGGCTAGGGAGGTGATGGAAGGAGAGAAGTGGAGGAAGAAGACAACAATGGAGGTTTGAAGGGCTTGAATGGTGGCGGCAGGTGATGAGAATGAAATTGGGGTAGGGTTAGAACAAGGTAAAAGATCCCGTGACATATGTATTTTTTTATTTATTTATATTTTTTTAAAATAATGGTTCACGGTCCTGATGTGCGGCGGCCGCATCATATGCTGCGCCCGCCACATCTGTCCCCCCCGCCGCATATTGATATGCGGCGGCCGCCGCATTGGATGTTGCGGCTGCCGCTAGTGAGGTGGTTGCGGGTTCATATTTCGGTCTTCTTTTTTTATTACCACTACCTATGTTATCTAAGCCTAACAAAATTAACTACAGAAAACTACCTAAAAATAATAAAGATGAGAAAGGAAGAAGAACTTACCTCGGGTTGCCTCCCGAGCAACGTCTTTGTTTTAAGTCGTTGGCTCGACGTAATGGTCCTTGAGTGGCCTAATGGGTTGGTGCAGCAAGCACCAACTCCTCCTCTTCGTTATGTGGAATGTTCTCAAAGTATGGCTTAACTCTATGACCATTGACTTTAAAAAGCTCATTGGACTTGAGATCATAGAGTTCAATTGCTCCGTGAGAGAAAATCCTTGAGATGGTGTAGGGTCCTTCCCACCTTGATCGAAGCTTTCCATGGAAGAGTTTCAGGCGTGATTTGTATAGAAGGACCTTGTCTCCTATTGTTAGCTCTTTCCGCAGGTTGTGTTTGTCATGCCAAGCCTTGGTTTTCTCCTTGTAGTCTGCATTATCATAAGCATCCAGACGCAATTCCTCTAGCTCTTGCAATTGAAGCTTTTTAAATTCACCCACTTCATCCAACCTCATATTGCAATTCTTGACAGCCCAATACGCCTTATGTTGAAACTCCACATGGAGATGACATGCCTTTCCAAAGACAAATCGATAAGGGGACATACGAATGGGAGTTTTATAGGCCATCCGATAAGCCCAAAGAGCGTCATTCAGCCGTAGACTCCAATCCTTCCTGTTAGGTGCCACTATTTTCTCCAGAATGGTTTTTATCTCTCTATTTGATATCTCCGCTTGACCATTGGTCTGAGGATGATAAGCAGTTGACACTCTCTGTATGACATGGTACTTCTTTAATAAGGCAATGATCGTCCTGTAGCAGAAATGTGTCCCTCTGTCGCTAATTATAGCCTTAGGCACCCCAAATCTTGCAAAAATGGTGTCTTTCAAGAATTCTGCAACTACTTTAGAATCATCAGTTCTGGTGGCCTTTGCCTCCACCCACTTGGAGACATATTCCACCGCAAGCAAAATATATATATTCCCAAAAGAACTAGGGAAGGGACCCATAAAATCTATACCCCAAACATAAAAAATTTCATAAAATATGACAGTTGTTTGTGGCATTTCATTCCTAGCAGATATGTTCCCCACCCTTTGGCATCTATCGCATGATTTACAGAAGGCATTAGCATCCCTAAATAAGTGAGGCCAAAAGAAACCTGGTACTAAAACTTTCCTATCAGTCTTTTGAGGACCAAAGTGGCCTCCACATTCATGAGCATGACAAAAAGTAAGGACAGATAGTACTTCATTGTCCGGCAGACACCTCCTGATTACCTGATCAGCACAATGTTTCCAAAGGTAGGGGTCATCCCAAACATAGAAGCGAGAGTCATGTTGAATCGTGTCCTTCTGAGCTTTTGTGAATTTCGGTGGGAATTCTCTCGTGACCAAGAAATTCACCATATTGGCAAACCAAGGTCGAGGAGTATGGACACCCATCAACAATTCAGGAATATCAGGACTTACCTCATCGGATGGGAAGGAAAAGGACTGAACGGGGGCTTGATTGCTATGCGGCGGGCGCAGCATAAATGCGATGGGCGCAGCACGATTGCATGGTCGCGGGCGCCGCAAGGTTGCGGCGGGCGCAACATCCTCCGTTTTCGTTGTTTCCTACAGCTGCGAAGAGAGGGTGCGAGTTATATAAAATAGTGTATCATTAGGGGACTCACCGTGAATGGGTCTTTGATCTTCCGGCTTGTCCTCTCCTTGGACAAGTCTGCTGAGGTGGTCCGCTACTAAGTTTTCTGCACCTTTCTTATCTTTGATTTCAATGTCAAATTCACTCAAAAGTAAAATCCAACGAATCAATCTTGGTTTTGCTTCTTTCTTAGTCAATAAATAGCGAAGAGCAGCGTGATCAGTGAAGACAATTACCTTAGCTCCTAGGAGATAGGAGCAAAACTTCTCTAGTGCAAAGACCACAGCCAGGAGCTCTTTCTCAGTGGTTGAGTAGTTCCTTTGTGCTCCATTCAGAGTCATGGAGGCATAGTAGATGACATGAGAGCTCCTTCCTTCCTTTTGTCCCAAAACAGCCCCCACAGCATAGTCGCTAGCATCACACATAATCTCAAAAGGTTGAGACCATATGGGTGCTTGAATTATAGGAGCGCTAGTCAGGCGACCTTTAAGCTCATCAAAGGATGCTCTACACCTGTCATCAAACTCAAAAGCCACTTTCTTTTTAAGTAAATCACAAAGAGGTGCAGAAAACATAGAAAAATCCTTAATAAACCTGCGATAGAACCCTGCATGGCCTAAAAAGGAGCGAATTTCGCGCACATTGGTGGGGTAAGGTAGAGACTGAATGACATCAATCTTAGCCTTATCCACCTCAAGACCCCTGCTAGACACAATATGACCCAAAACAATGCCTTGCTCAACCATTAAATGACACTTTTCAGAGTTAAGGACTAAGTTGGTGTCCACACACCGCCTAAGCACAAGTGACAAATGATGCAAGCAAGTATCAAAATCATCTCCATGCATAGTGAATTCATCCATAAATACTTCTATAAAGCGCTCAACATACTCAGAAAATATGCTTATCATACACCGTTGGAAAGTCCCATGTGCGTTATATAGCCCAAAAGGCATTCTGTGATATGCAAAAGTGCCAAAGGGGCATGTAAATGTCGTTTGTTCTTGATCCTCTGGTGCTATTGGTACTTGAAAATACCCTGAGTAGCCATCTAAAAAGCAATAAAAGGAGCGGCCGGCAAGGCGCTCAAGCATTTGATCAATAAAGGGAAGGGGGAAGTGGTCTTTTGCGAGTAACTGCATTCAATTTTCGATAATCAATACAGACTCTCCATCCAGTTTGTACCCTGCTAGGGATCAATTCACCATCCTGATTCTCAACAACAGTAATACCTACCTTCTTAGGGACAACCTGAGTAGGACTCACCCATTTGTTGTCAGATATGGGAAAGATCATACCTGTCTAAAGGAGCTTCAGCAACTCTTTCTTTACCACTTCCATCATTGGCGGGTTGAGTCTCCGCTGAGGTTGTCTAGATGGCTTGGCATCATCCTCCAATAGTATCCTATGCATGCAGAAGGTAGGACCGATGCCCTTAATGTCCGCTATTATCCATCATAACGCCTCCTTGTTTTCCTTTAGAACAGTCACCAATCGCTCCTCCTGTCCAAAGGTCAATTTATTAGAAATAATGACAGGCAGAGTATCATTTTCACCAAGAAAAGCATATTTAAGGTGATTAGGAAGTTATTTCAATTCAACATCAGGTGCATGGATAATAGATGGAAGAAGCTTTTCAATAGGAATGGTCAGCTCGATGCGGTCTCCCCTTGGTGGCACATAGGTGGGAGATCGATGGTCTAAAGCTACTATAGCCTCCTGCAAATCAGATGACAATACATAATCTCTAGCAATTTCATCTATAGGAGCCTGTAAAGCAACTTCCATTTCATCAACACACTCCAAATCAAAGCAATCTTGTGCCATAATATCAATAACATCCACAAAGCACAGAGAAGGATCATTTGATGGGAATTTCATGGAATCATAAATATTATATTCAACTCTTTGACCATCAAATTCCATAGTAAGAGATCCTGAATAGACATCTATCTTAGTCCTAGCAGTTTTCAGAAAAGGTATGCCCAACAGAATAGGGCCTTCATTGTTACCAGGACCCATGTCAATCACAAAGAAATCACCGGGGAATATCAAATTGTCAACCATAACTAAGACATCTTCAACAATCCCTTTCGGGTAGATAGTAGATCGATCAGCAAGTTGAATTACTACCCGAGTATCATTCAGAGGTCCCAAACCCAAAGCATGATAAACATTTGAAGGCAAAACATTAATAGATGCTCCTAAATCTAACATAGCTTTTGTTGTGAGGAGGAAATCGAGTAGGAAATATAATGAAATAACTCAAACCAGATTCGTGCCCCAGCAAATAATTATAAGACTCCTCCAATGCAGTAAGAGAAAGTCAGGATCGAATCCACGAGGAAGCGTGTCAGCGGATCCTAGGCAGCTGTAAATCTCACAGAAAAGCAATAGAAAACAGAAACAAAGGAACAAAGAAAGAAAGACAAAAAATAGCAAACGAAAACAAGGAATAAAACAAAGGCAGCAACTAACTCGATCTCGACAACAGGCAACTCGAGATCGACAAAGAACAGTAAAGACAGACAAGACAAAGAAAAGTAGAAACAAAAGCGAGGACATAGAAGTTGGTCGATATCGACTAACTGTCCTCGATGTCGACTACAGATGTCGACAACAGAAACTCAGCAAAGCAAACAGACAACTCGACCTAGACAAGTTCTACTCGATATCGAGTAGAGGCTACTCTGTATCGACCAAAACTCCTCTGTATCAACTAAAAACAGTAACTTTGAAACGCAAATTCTCAAACCCAAAACTCAGAATTCCGACGAAATAAATCAATATAATAAACGACTTCCAAAGCCAGGGTATCAACACCACAACGATAATCGTGCAAAGTAACACATAAAGGCATAAAAGATCATGCTTTCCATCAAAATAACTTTCCTTACTAACAAATAGGCATATAGAGACTTTCGCATAAACCCTAATTGGTACTAACCCTTTTCACATAATTAATCCAAGTTGCATTAAGATCACTTTCGTTTCAATAACACAAACAAGGATCACCTTCAACTCTTGCAAAAGAATCATGGTTATAAGGATAGAAGACGAATTGCATAACAAGATCTGACCTTTACCGCATCACCTCACATGGCCACCGTCGGGCTCACCCCAGCCCCAGAAGTGGGTGGACTACTCGCTCTTCATCATCAAGAAAGACATCAAATAACAAAAGAAACTAACTTGCATTGAATTTAAATAAAGAAAGCTTACAGCCCACAAGACAAATCCGCTTTCGCCTTTTCACCTTGCTTGCTACAAACTGTCTTTCTCTACTCCTACTTACTTGAATGGAATTGATTGTGTTTTTGAATGAATAAAAAACCAGCCCCTAGGGCTTTATTTATAGCCTTCTTTTCCTTGCAATTCAAGGATAGAATCTTCTATCTATATCTACTTAAAAGCTTAAGGATAAATAAATTGCTTAAGGGAAATAAATCTTTAAAGGGAAATAATAAATCTAAATGGGCAAGATGTCTTCATGTTGATAGATCTTCCTTCCATAGATAGAATTCGATAGATGTAGGATAGATCTCGGCCTTCTCGACTTCCTTAGACTCCAAGGATTCCCAACTCGACAAGGATTGCTCAAACCGCGTGCGCGCTCCTGGACGTGGCTCGTCGATCTCGACCAAGGCTACTCGACATCGAGTAGGATTGTCGTCGACTGGTCTGGCTTGGCTCCTCGAATGACTGGTGCTCGACAAGGCTCGAATCTGGGCTCCTTGGCTCCTCGATCTCGACTAGATCTCCTCGAGATCGAGTAGATGTGTAGTCGAGGATGCGTGGACTGGTGATGTCGAGGACTCCTCCTCGGCATGGACTCGGTCAGACGCGGTGCTGGTCCTCGATCTCGACTAGATCTCCTCGAGATCGAGTAGGGTTCTGCTCGGCGTCTTCATCCTCGGCTTCTCGGCATGGCATAGCTTCGTCGACTCCAGGTGTGGCGTCTAGGCTTTGTCGATCTCGACAAGCTGTACTCGAGATCGAGTTGGCTTCCGGAGTTGGGTTGGTCTGGCTCTCGACACTGCTCTTAGTCGACAAGGCCTGTGCTCGGACATGTTCGTCGAGATCGAGTAACCTGGGCTCTCAGCTTGATTCGACTGGTTCCACTGCTTCTTTGACCTTGGACTTCTGTAGTGGATTTCCGAGCTTTTCTAACCTTCCTTAGAATTCCTGTAAAACGTCTTGAATTCTGCGAATTTAAACAGAAACTGGTGTAGATTCCATAATTTGGCAAATAAACATAAACTACATAGATTCTGTACAATCTTAGCCCAAATGAATGAAATGTATGCAGAAATCGATATAAAAGTTACTGTAAAACATGGCGGATTCAGCTCACAACAAACACCCCATACTTAAGATTGCTTATCCTCAAGCAATACTTTTATTTGTCATTGAGGGGAAGAATCCGAAACTCTCAACATATCAAATTCATTCTTATATAACCCTGCAGTCAATTACCATCCTCGAAAAGGTACTAATGTCCTGAATCCATACATGTTCAAATATACAAAAGCAACATCTACTCACAAAAGGAGGGGTATGCAAAAACAATTACTGTGACAAAGCATTGATAATCAAGAGGACTTTAATTTAAGCTCAAATAAGGAGTAGAATTGGTAAAAGGCTAAAAGGTGGGCAATTTCTGGCAATGTGGTGCTAATGATCCGGGGAAATGGAGTATTTCCAAACTGAATTTCCACATTCATTCTCCATAAGATTCATCACCTTTCATAATGCTTTTATCAATAATAATGCTTTTACCTCTCTCACCTTATCACTGCCTTCTCGCGAGTCACAAACATGGGTGTCATGAATGGCCCCGGATACTTAGTGCTTTGGATTCCTCACAATGTGTCACATCTCTCCAAACTATTATCTCAGAGAGCAGGGTTAATCTACCTTTATCTCCTGAGGTGATTGGATTTTTTCTCACTTATTAAATTTTCCATATATTTCAAACATTTTCCCGCCAAACTCCAAATAATGATAACAACACAAACATCATATAACATCTCCATAATGTAACATCATTCTCAACATAATCCCCGGATAAGGTAAAGAATGACAATATTTAGATCGTGTGGAGCAATATATGAAATAAGGCATATTATGGCTTTTGTGATGCATAAGCATAGGTAAGGCTAGGATATAAACAATATGAGCATTATATGGAAATATAAAGTCCTCCATCATCTTATCATGCAATATGTCAAAAGCAACTTCAAATTTTACCTCCTTTTATGGTTTTCAAGAAAATATGCACTTCATTGTGACTTCCCTTTACTAGGCAATTTCATGCTATATCTCTAATGAATCTAATTTTGCATCGTCGAGTTCAATATAAGCTTCCATGACATTATTCAAAATTTTCAATGGGGGTCATTTTTGTCAACTTTTGGAAAACATGCATATATAAGCACATAAATCAATAATGCATTCAAAAATAGGGTCATTTTTCTCAACTTTTGGAAAATATGCATATATAAGCACATAAATCAATAATGCATTCCAAAATAGCCATGTAGCAATTCAAAGAAATAATGCACATATATGTCAAATATGGCATATATGCACAAAGTAAGCCCTTCCCCCACCCCATACTTAAACATTATAGTGTCCTCACTGTATACAAACAAGGGTAAAGAAAGAAACTCACTAGACAGGTGTGCAGGGCCTCTTAATATCGAATGAAGGAATCGCCTGGGCCGAGTATGATCTTGCTTCTATCCATGGACCTGAAAAGTGTAGAAGACATATATCCACAATAGAAAAACTAGAAATGTTCAAAACCAAAAACAAGCAAAGTCTCAAAAGTCCAAAAGTAAATGTCTATGTACACGCTCTAGATTTTATAGTCGCTAGGCCGACTTTCTCCATTAAACTCAAGGTGGCATCTCCAGGGCCCATGTAGCTTGGGCTTCAAATAGGACTCCATTCTTGTCCATCAGCTGTAATCCTCCAGAATGGATCTTGATCACCACGAAAGGTCCCATCCTCTTCTTGTTGAATTTGTTGGGGAACCAATGATCCTTTGATTTAGAGACATAGAGCTTGTCTCCAACTTCATATTCCTTGGGCTCATCATTGGATATCCTACATAAGCGCACATACCAAGGCAAACCTCTCCCATGTATAGATAGATCTTTAATGGAAATAGGAGAAGAAAGATCCATACCTTGGCTTACCTTCGCAGAGACGGAATCGGGGACCGCAGTGTTTGGTCGATCTCGACTAGGGCTAGTCGATCTCGACAAGTGTGCTGGTTCTGGTGGCGGGCTGCTCGAGGATGCAGGATTCGATGAAGGGGAGGGCTGGTCGACATTGAGTGGCCTACTCGATCTCGAGTAGGATTCTCCTTCTGGTGTCTTCAGTGTCGAGGAAGCAGGAGTCGAGGCAGCAGAGTGGTGGTCGATCTCGAGTACCGTACTCGATCTCGACGAGGGTTCAGGTTCTGGAGTCGTTAGTGTCGAGGAAGGCGAAGCTGAGGCAGCAGAGTGGTGGTCGATCTCGAGTAGCCCTCAGCTTCTGTGTTGCCGCTCGATGACGCTGGTGGAGGCTTCTGTTTTTGGTCGAGATCGACTAGGGTCCTCGATGTCGAGGAGTCTTGGTCGATCTTGATCCCATACTTGGTTCCTGTCAAGGCATCCGAAAAATAATTAGTCCATAACGACGTACCTTTGTTTGTGTCGATTGGATTTTCCGCGTCCTCTTTTAGGATTGCCATGATCTCCTCCACCTGGGCTTCCATATCCCTCTTTTTCAGCTCCTCAGGAGTCATGTTTCTCACCTTGGGTTCCCCGCAGGTGATGTAGCCAGCTGAGATAGATTTTACCTCTTCCATTGGACCTGTATGCCTTTCAGTTTTATTAAAGGAATACTCAATTACCTCATCGCTGATGTTGAAGGTGAGCACTCCTTTCCTTACGCTTATGTTGGCATCCGTCGTCGCCAAGAAGGGTCTTCCTAGAATAATTGGACAAGCAGGATCTTCTTGCATATCAACAACTAGGAAATCAACAGGGACAAAGAATTTACCTACTTGTACTGGCACATTGTCCACCATGCTTGTTGGAATGACCACTGTGTTGTTGGCCATGTAAAGTCTAGCATCCACATGCTCTAAGGCACCTATCTTAATCTTGGACCAAATTGTTAAAGGTATTATACTTACACTAGCTCCAAGATCACATAAGGCATTAATTTTGTATGGACCAAATCCAATGGTTATAGAAAACTTACCTGGATCTGGCCTCTTCTCCAGTATGTCCAAATGGATGCACTCCTCTGTAATTTCAGCCATCGATCACTTTTTGCTCAGAATCTCCTTCAGGAACTTGACATTTGATGGCATTTCATTGAGAGCTTCTGTGAAGGGGATGGTGATGTTGAGCTTCTGAAGCATCTTGATGAAGCGCTGAAATTTCTTTTCTGCCGGGTCCTTTGGAGATTTTGTGGGGAAAGGTAGCTTCTTCCTCTGATTTGGAGCCAAAACAGACATCGGAGGTGCTGCAGTTTTCTCGATCTCGGGCTGACCGTCGTCGATGTCGAGTACACCCTTGTCGATCTCGACCAGATTGGGTGATGTCGAGTTGTTGTGCAGTGTAGACGAGGGCCTTTGAAGTTTCTCCTCGAGATCGACGAGGCCCTCCTCGAGATCGACCAGGGTCTGGTCGATGTCGACTAGCTGCTGGTCGACTTGCTGGTCTCCTTTGTTCTGCTGCTTTTCAACTTCTGGCTCTTGCAGTTGATGGCCGCTTCTGAGTTTTACAGCAGCGATGTGTCCAGTCTTTCCCTTAGGATTTGGTTCTGAAGATCCAGGGAGCGCACCTGACTGTCTGGGGATTCCTGCTGCTAGCTGACCAATCTGTGTATCAACTGATTTTCGCCATATATCAATTTTCCAAGCCTAGAGTTGACACCTTGCATCTGAGTGTAGACGGAGTTGAAGGACTGCTTAGTTTCTGAGTGATTCCTCTGTATTTCCTCCAGGACTGTCTGTATATCATCCCTTTTCTGGTCCCTTTCCGGATATCCTGGAGCTCTGTAGGGCGGGGGGTTCCTAGGGACACCTTGGTTCCATTGTGGTTGCTGAAACATTTGTTCCCCCATGTAGCGATTGGGACCCCCTGCGTAAGCTACCTCCTCGTGGGGCTCTGCCATCTTGACTTGCTCTGTGTGTGGGCACTCAGGAGTGGTGTGTCTTTGCGATCCGCATTCAATGCAAGGCTGGTTGACAGAAAGATACTTCACATGCTTAAGGAGCTTCTTGTTCTGATCTCTGTAGTATTGTTCCCTTACATCAGGATCAATCTCTTTAGGAGGCTCATAGAGGGGCATGGATGGTGCTGGCCTGGCGTAGGGGTTCTCTTCATAGGTTGCAGTAGACCCATACTTGTTGTCCTAGTTGGTGAGCTTCTCCAGCACACCCCAAGCGTCAACTGGTGGCATCGTCAGATACTCATAGCGAGTATAATGGTTGATTCTGTCCTTAGTGACTTGATCAAGAGAGTTGAAGAAGATCTCCTGAATGACGTAGGGTGGTTGTCCATGAGTAGGGCAAGATCGCAGCAGTTCTTTGTAGCGCTCCCATGCCTTTGCCAGTGGTTCCCCTTGCTTCTGTTTGAAGGCGGTGATTTTCTGGCGGAGATGTGCTATTTTGGCGGGTGGGGAGAATATATTCAGAAATTCTTGCTCTACTTGGGCCCATGTTGTTAGGGATCTTGGTTTCAGCCCTTCAAGCCACTTTAGTGCAGGTCCAGCGAGAGACCAGCGAAAAGCCTTCATCTTGACATATTCCAAAGTTGTACCTTCAGCAAGAGTACGGCACATGGCAGAAAAATTTGTAATATGTTCAAGAGGACACTCATTAAATCTACCAAAAAAAAACATTATTTTTTAGCTCTATAAGAAATTGAGTGCGAATTTCAAAAGAGTTTTCAGGGATAAGAATCGCCGATTCAGGCACGACGAGAGTTGGGTGCACATAGTCCTCTGCCGTGGTTGGGTATTGGGCAAGCCCAGCCTCTTCTTGTTCCCTTACTGCTTTCTCAGTGGCGATAGTAGCATCTTTAGCGGCCAATTCCCTTGTAAGCCTTGCGATCAGCTGTTCCTGTGTCTCCGCAGCTGCCATGGCTCTTTGCAGCTTAGCTCTGATGTGTAGAAGGCCCTCTGGTTCGTCTAAGCCGTCAAACTCAGGTGGTTGGCCAAAACAGCGCATACACCTGTAAATTAACTAAAATAAAAAGTGAGATCTGACTACCTAAGGCGCGAATGATAGCTTCCCCGGCAATGACGCCAATTTGTTTTGAGGAGGAAATCGAGTAAGAAATATAATGAAATAACTCAAACCAGATTCGTGCCCCAGCAAATAATTACAAGACTCCTCCAATGCAGTAAGAGAAAGTCAGGATCGAATCCACGAGGAAGCGTGTCAGCGGATCCTAGGAAGTTGTAAATCTCACAGAAAAGCAACAGAAAACAGAAACAAAGGAACAAAGAAAGAAAGACAAAAAATATCAAAACGAAAACAAGGAATAAAACAAAGGCAGCAACTAACTCGATCTCGACAACAGGCAACTCGAGATCGACAAAGAACAGTAAAGACAGACAAGACAAAGCAAAGTAGAAACAAAAGTGAGGACACAAAAGTTGGTCGATATCGACTAACTGTCCTCGATATCGACTACAGATGTCGACAACAGAAACTCAGCAAAGCAAACAGACAACTCGACCTAGACAAGTTCTACTCAACATCGAGTAGAGGCTACTCTGTATCGACCAAAACTCCTCTGTATCGACTAAAAACAGTAACTTTGAAACGCAAATTCTCAAACCCAAAACTAAGAATTCCGACAAAATAAATCAATATAATAAACGACTTCCAAAGCCAGGGTATCAACACCACAACGATAACCATTCAAAGTAACACATAAAGGCATAAAAGATCATGCTTTCCATCAAAATAACTTTCGTTACTAACAAATAGGCATATAGGGGCTTTTGCATAAACCCTAATTGTTACTAACCCTTTTCACATAATTAATCCAAGTTGCATTAAGATCACTTTCATTTCAATAACACAAACAAGGATCACCTTCAACTCCCGCAAAAGAATCATGCTTATAAGGATAGAAGACGAATTGCATAACAAGATCTGACCTTTACCGCATCACCTCACATGGCCACCCTCGGGCTCACCCCAGCCCCAGAAGTGGGTGGACTACTCGCTCTTCATCATCAAGAAAGACATCAAATAACAAAAGAAACTAACTTGCATTGAATTTAAATAAAGAAAGCTTACAACCCACAAGACAAATCCGCTTTCGCCTTTTCACCTTGCTTGCTACAAACTCTCTTTCTCTACTCCTACTTACTTGAATGGAATTGATTGTGTTTTTGAATGAATAAAAAACCAGCCCCTAGGGCTTTATTTATAGCCTTCTATTCCTTGCTATTCAAGGGTAGAATCTTCTATCTATATCTACTTAAAAGCTTAAAGATAAATAAATTGCTTAAGGGAAATAAATCTTTAAAGGGAAATAATAAATCTAAATAGGCAAGATGTCTTCATGTTGATAGATCTTCCTTCCATAGATAGAATTCGATAGATGTAGGATAGATCTCGGCCTTCTCGACTTCCTTAGACTCCAAGGATTCCCAACTCGACAAGGATTGCTCAAACCGCGTACGCGCTCCTGGACGTGGATCGTCGATCTCGACCAAGGCTACTCGATATCGAGTAGGATTATCGTCGACTGGTGTGGCTTGGCTCCTCGAATGACTGGTGCTCGACAACTCAGATCTGGGCTCCTTGTCTCCTCAATCTCGACTAGATCTCCTCGAGATCGAGTAGAGGTGTGGTCGAGGATGCGTGGACTGGTGATGTTGAGGACTCCTCCTCGGCATGGACTCGGACAGACGCGGTGCTGGTCCTCGATCTCGACTAGATCTCCTCGAGATCGAGTAGGGTTCTGCTCGGCGTCTTCGTCCTCGGCCTCTCGGCATAGCACATCTTCATCGACTCCGGGTGTGGCGTCTAGGCTTTGTCGATCTCGATAAGCTGTACTCAAGATCGAGTTGGCTTCCGGAGTTGGGTTGGTCTGGCTCTCGACACTGCTCTTAGTCGACAAGGCCTGTGCTTGGACATGTTCGTCGAGATCGAGTAAGGTTCACTCGAGATCGAGTAACCTGGGCTCTCATCTTGATTCGACTGGTTCCGCTGCTTCTTTGACCTTGGACTTCTGTAGTGGATTTCCGAGCTTTTCTGACCTTCCTTAGAATTGCTGTAAAACGTCTCGAATTCTGCGAATTTAAACAGAAACTGGTGTAGATTCCATAATTTGGCAAATAAACATAAACTACATAGATTATGTACTATCTTAGCCCAAATGAATGAAATGTATGCAGAAATCGATATAAAAGTTACTGTAAAACATGGCGGATTCAGCTCACAACAGCTTTGTCAAATTTAGTATCACCTATCACACATGGAATAGCAAACATACCAGGATCACTACACTTTTCAGGCATACGCTTTTGAAAGACAGCAGTGACATGTTCGCTTACCTTCACCTTTTGCTTACCTTTTAGCTTCTGGTTCCGCTTGATAGTACAAAGTTCCTTTAAGAATTTAGCATATCTAGGAATTCTTTTTATTAGATTAAGCAAATGAATGTTTACCTCACATTTACTGAATGTCTCGAAGAGTTCCTTGTCATTCTCATACCTTCTTGTATCCTTCAAGGCTTCCAGGAAGGGCGGAATGGGCTTTGGAGTCTCCATAGATAAGGAGGAAGAAGGAGGGGAAGGAGAAGAAAGAGAAAGAGGGGATGAAGTAGTAAGAGGCGTACCTGACAACGAGGAGGCGGCGGGCGTACTGGCGGCGGGCGCCGCACGGTGCTGCGGGCGCAGCAAGGTTGCTGCGGGCGCCGCACAGTGTGCGTCCCGTCATAATCTTCTATTACTTCTATCTCCTCGTCCATTATTTCCTCTTCATCCTTTTGAGGTGTGACAACCAGTTCCTTGCCACTCCTAAGCGTCACAGCACTGACATTCTCCTTCGTTGGATTCTCGATGGTCTGTGATGGAAGCTTTCCTGAATTGTTTGCCTCCTTAGCAATTAAGATTTGAATGAGCTAACTCATTTGATTCTCAAGATTTGTCATCCGATCGGATTGCTGCTTCTCTAGATTTGCCATCCGCTCTGACTGTTGTTTCTCATTCTTTAAGACCAATCGTGACAGCTTCTATAGTGGATCCTCATTATCCTCATTTGATTGCTGCTGACCTCCCTGTCGAGGTTTATATTGTTGTTGAGGCCTTGCCTGTTGCCCCCCTTGCTGATTGAAAGAGGTTTGGTAGTTCCCATAGCCTTGCTGATAGCCTCTGTTGTAATTGTTGTTGTTGAAATACCCAGGATTTCCATAATTGCCTTGCCTAGGCCTTTATTGAACAAAATTCCCAATGGCATTCAAATCAAAATTAGGATCTTGTAGAAGCGAGCACATGTCCATAGGATGAGTGTATTGACTGTAGAGACCACATGCCTTCAGTTGTTGAGGAGTTCTATCAATAACCAATTGTTTCATCATCTTCTTTACCTCTGCCATATCAGTATGAAGTGCAGCCACAGGAGCATCAACAGCGAGTACACCCCTAGCACGAGGGTTCTTATTGAACTGCCTGGAGCCGTCAGATAGCTCCTTAAATACATCCCAAGTTGCGGCAGGTGTCTTGTTCAGCATGTTTCCTCCACAAGCATAATTTACAGTTTTGCGCTCCATATCAGTTAACCCATTGAAGAGAAAAAGCACTAGATCCTTTTGAGAATATCCATGGGATGGGCAGCTGGAGCAGAGCTTCTTGAAGCGCTCAAAGTACTCATGTATTGACTCTGTCGCGTACTGCTCAATGCTGCTGATTGACCTTTTCAAAGCATTGAGCTTTGTTGCAGGGAAGTACATCTCTAGGAAGACTCTCTTCGTCTCAACCCAAGTAGAAATAGATCCAGGTGGCAGATAGAAGAACCATTCATTAGCCTCATCCTTCAAAGAGAAGGGAAAAGCTCTCAGCTTGATTTGATCTTCAGTTACATTCTCTGGTTTCATCCTAACAACCACCGTATGGAATTCAGACAGATGCTTGTGGGGGTCCTCCCCACTCAACCCATGGAATTTGGGTAGAAGATGAACTACCCCAGACTTCAGCTCAAAGTTAACTCCTTCTGCAAGCGCAGGGAATTGGATCGCCAAGGGTTGTTGTGCCAGATCAGGAGCAGAAAGCTCCTTAAGAGTGCGGTTCACGTCGTTAGCCATCTCTGTTGTAGGTTCTTCTTGATCAAAAGGGAGTTCGCGAAAGTGATCACAAGCTTCTCGCCTTAGAGCGGCAAGGGTCCTTTCAATCTCTGAATCTAACGGCAACAAAGAAGAATTAGTAGCACGGGTATGGACCATATAAGACGGTCCACACCAAGATCAACACTAAAAACACACAAGAATTAAATAAAATTCCCCAGCAACGGCGCCAAATTTGACGGAGGTAAAACCTATCGTTGAATACCGCCAAAGTAAACTCAAACCTATAGCAAGTGTAGCGATAAGCAAGAGGTCGATCCACAGGGAAAATTATAACTCAAGTATGACTTAAGTGTCAATCAAAGTAACCAGATTGGGGGGTTTTATGTGGGAAAGTTTCGCCTTTTATCAAAGCAAAGTAAAGAAAGCAAAGCAAAGGAATTTGGTTTTTAGACAATTTGGAGAAGCAATTCTACCTACAATTTTCCACTTTATTGGATTGAAGCGATCCTTGTAACTTCTTCTCGTCCTATTAAGTTTTCTATGAATGCCCTTGTCCCAACCTAATATAGTTACTAGTCCAACCAGTCCTAGCAACCCTTATCAATCAAACAGTCCCTAAAGAAGGATTTAACCCAATTGATAGCTTTAAGTTCAAAGATTAGCCAAGGTATTTGTAGTCCCTAAAAAGGATTTAACAACACATTCAACTTCCTACTCATTCAATTAGTTCAACCAGCCCTAAAGGAACAAGTTTTCCACTTAGGTTAAGGTTCACAACCAGGAATCTACAAAACCTTAGCAATTGAATTGATCTAACAAGTTGGCCAGACAAGATAGAACAAAACAATAAACAATCAAGCACAAAGAAGTTGAATTTCAAATATAGGAAACAAGGAACGAGAATTAGAAACTCACAATCAATCTGAATAAAACTTCAAATTGCAGGCAGAATAGATGAGTTTAGTTCCTCATGGAAGACATCGCTCAAAATCTCTCAAGCGTCTAATGCATAGAATAGAATAAAAGTGCTGGAAAAATAACTAAAAGTGGCTTTATCAATCATCCAAAGTCGGCCATGAAAGAAACCAAAAGGTTCTAGGGTTTTCATTAATCAAAACGACGCGCACAGGCACCGACAACCACTGCTGCGAGCGCAGCATAGGTGCTGCGCCCGCCGCACATTGTTGCTTCGTACCCCCGCTGCAACGGGCCATGCTGCGCCCGCGCATCCTTGCGGCGCCCGCGGCATGCTGTTTTGTCGTAGCTTCTTGTCTTCCTTTGCGGGTTTCTCCTCTTGTCTTACATCTTTCCTTCCCTGTTCCTTCCCATGTTTCTTGTGTTCCTCTTCGAGATATTGCATCTCCCAAATGTGTTCCGATTCAATCTGCGAGATAAACACAAATTTGCGCAGAATCTGAACTCTTCCGAAATAATCACAAGATGCAATTTAGCAACAAAGTATGAAAGAAATGCAACCTTACTAAACTAAATATGCCTATAATGTCTATCTAAAATATGCATTATCATTTTTATTTCATTTGACATCCATGTTACCTATAAATAACATGGGTTCTCTTGTGTTGTGTGATCACCTAGGTTGTCTTAAGTAAAAGTAAATAGTAATAATGTGAGGATTGTGTGTTACGATTAGAACTCAATTGAATCAATATCAATCAAGTAAAATGTACGTACCAGTGAATGTGAAGCAAAGTGAATGTAACGTGTAAAGTAATAAAAGTAATGGAAACATGTCGGGGCTGCGAGAACCCGATCTATAAAGGGTTTCATGAAACTAACACATTTCCGTAGAGAAATCTTACACTACCTCCGGTAGTAGACTGCTATCTGCTAGTGAGAGCAGGGCTGATATCCTATTATAACAAATAGTGTGTGCTGTAAATCATTCAACTTATATTAAAAGTGGTAAACGTGTTAAGTGTGTAACCTTATGCTTAAACTACTCAACGTGAGGAAGTGAGTGAAGTGTGTGTTAAATAAATTTGTGGTTAAGCTACTCAACGTGAGGAAGTGAGTGAAGTGTGGGATATATACAAACATAGTGAAAAAAATGTTCTACAGTGATCACAATTAATTCAAGCTATATCATATTCCATTTATAATCGGAGTATGGTTCCTAAGAGTGCTTGTCGCTCACATCTTTTCTTACTCAATCCTCTGGGATTATCCGTGTCACGGGAATCGTGTCTTAAAATGTTAAGCCTACATAAAGTATTCTCAATAATCACATTTGGGTTTAGATTCATACCTTATCATTGTAACGGCCCGGGATTATGATTCCCGAGTTACGTTTTGAGGGATAAAACCCCTCGTTAGAATCTTGCGCTCCGAGTACAGGTTGAAGGTTTGAAACCGAAGATTTGTAGTTTAAAGCGGGATTTCGCACCCAAATCCTGAAGGTCTGTTGCAGACCCCAGGGGTAAAGCCATGTACCTATCCTAAGTCTACAACGCGGAAAACCTTTTATCATGCAAAGGACATAAGTTCTTAAAACGATACAACCAGTGCCGCGACAAGGCCGGGTCAACAGATTAGAAGTAGGAAGAAATCCCAAAAAGTGTAAATCTGGTGAAGTCAGAGTTTCAAGCACTCGCTCTCCACCATACGAATGGACCCCGCCATAACAGCACGAATTCAAACAATGGAACGAGTACCTAAATCTAAAAAAAAAGATGGGGATATGGGTCAATCATCAGGCCACTCATGCGCGTGTGTAAACACACTCTAAGAGGCATATAATAAGCATCCTATCCCTAAGATGAAATGTGTAATGCAATGCGGAAATTAAATCACATATATATATATACTAACAGTTTAATATAATGCAGGAAGCGATAAATGGATCCACACCGAATGTCAAGTGACATGTCCCTCTCCTACCTCCACCCCCTTCCGATAGGGCGGAGACTGGCCAGCTCGTGAATAAATTCCATAATAATCGGGCAGCACGAATGCCAAATCCGCCCCACGGGAAATAATAAAGCCCGCGGACAGCTTTCGCAATCATGCTCATAATATAAGTAAAGGAAGTTTCATGACTCGATTGACTCAGGACGGGACCCGATGGGACTGGTTCATCCTATGACCCTAGCAAAGACTCTAGTTACTTCACAGATAACAGTCGTTCTCTTGCAAGGATATATAGCAATCATATGATTTTCATTTTAGCTCCTAAGCGTGATTCTAAGTAGTATGGTGCATGGACACTAGCCTACTATCTAACACACAGTGCATAGAGCGCCCATCATGAGTAAGTTCAAAGAACTTACCTAGAGAAGCGCAGAATCTAGGGGTGATATTCGAGCCGAACGAGCCGAGCTTGACATGTTCAAGCTTGGCTCGAACGGGAAACGAGCCGAGCCGAGCTCGAGGCCAAAAATTATTCGATCTTTTTTTGGCGCTCAAGCTCGGCTCGCGAGCCCAAAGTGAAACTCGAGCTCGGCTTGGTTAGGCTCGAACAAGCCTAAGCTCGTTCGAGCTCGTGAGTTGGGCTCGTTCGAGCTCGTTCAAGCTCGGTGCCTAAATGCAAATTACAATTACAAAGTGTAGAAGCAAACAATTATCAAGCCAAATTCTTCAATTTCACATGTCCAAAATATGAAAATCCTTAGAATTCAAGAGGTACATATTCTAATCACCTTAATTAAGCTATACAAATTTCAAATTGAGCAAAAATCTTCACAAGCTGTATGAATTTCTAAGCTAGTGAAATTCTTCAATTTCATATTCGATAAATTTCTAATCACCTAGAAAATTTCTAAGCAATCTATACAAATTTCACAGAGAAATTTTTTTTCCAATCTAGGCAATAGGCACTCCCACATCAAGCAGCCAGCACAGTAGTCATATCAATCTCGAGCGACTAACCTCCATAAAACAAGAAGATGAACAAGGAGGGAGTAAAAGGAATGAACCCGTGCTGCTGGAAATCCAAACAGCCATGAAAAAGGAAGCACGAGGAGTCAAGGAGGAAGTAATGGGTATGGCGCAATCGCGCAGAGGAGTCGGGGAGGAGCGAACCCGTGTTGTGCGCTCGAAGCAAGATGAAGCTGCTACAACAGTTCGCCGGTACCGCCTGATAGAAGGAAGAAAGGAGCGACAGAGGGAAGGAAGCTCGGCACTTCGACGGCGATAGGCGATTGAGCAAGCCACATGAGAAAGAGGGAGATGCGGCTGAAGCAGTGAAGCGGCATCTTAGAACGCCAAAACTAATCCAGTAACCCTCACAACCCTAGCTAGGGGTAATTTCGTAAATTTGGATATCGAGCTTTCAAGCTCGGCTCGGGCTCGGCTCGATCTCGGCTCGGGCTCGGTTCGAGCCTAAAAAGTTGTTCAAGCTCGGCTTGTTTTACCCATTCGAACGAGCCGAGCTCGAGCTGTTCGGCTCAGATAACAGCCCTAGCAGAATCCAATTAATATAGCAATCAAGCAAATCCAGGCGGATTAGAGCTCACCTAGAAGATAAGTAACATAATAAGTCTAAGTCTAACTTACACAAAACATATCAAATAACACACACAAGATTCAGATGAAACATATATAAGTTAACCATCTCATCATTAACAACATTAATGTCTCAATTCAATTTCTCATCTCGTTTCATCATCTCATATCGTTTTCATCGTAACTTGCCAACTCATTAGCTTAGACAATCTCCATATCATACTTAGTCTAATTCACATATTACCACTTAGTATACGAATATATATCATCCTCATCATCGGTAAACAATATTTAATCTCTTATAATAAATCACCACAATTTATGCTATTAGTCACAAATATCATGTCATTAGTCAACCGATCATATTATCATGCTAGTTAGTCATCGAACAAGTATAATTCCCATGTTAGTTCCAAAACCGTTTTGAAATCCGAACTAAACAGTTAAGGATTTTGACCATTGAAAATACTCGCTAAATTCCTTTTTCAATTTATTTATTAAATTAATTTTCAACCTTGAAATTCTTTTCCAAATTATTTATAAATCTTTAAGAACCAATTATATTTTATTTTAAATACCATTTATTAAACCCAGTTATAAAATATTTCCAGATCCCCTAAATCCAAACCATTTTTATTTAATAAATGATAGCGTCTATTCTAGCATTTTTCTTTGGGCACTCTTGTGTAGAGTTTAGGGCGTTTTACTAGAGTATTCTACCTATTTGTTAGCCCTTAGTGTTCCATTTTGAGGAATCGGTGTCTACCGCTAGTTTGTTGTGATTTCAAGTACTTTTAAGCGGTTTTCGAGCCGATTCAAGAAATAAAGGATAAGGGAGGTGATTAGAGGCGCTTCCATGTGAAAACAAGTCATCAAAGACGGGCTAAAGGGGTCGAGAGATGAGCTAAAATATGAGACAAGAAGCAAGCATATCAAGTGAATCACTCATAGGAGCTCAAGACGATGTAGCACGACTCGCGGGACAAGAGAGTTTGTGCAATTTTCGGCTAAGCAAGCTATCACGACTCGTGGGAGGCCTTCACGAGTCGTGACGAGTGAACCCGTGTGTTTTGTGACTTCTGCAGGCTGTCACGACCCGTGACAGACTCTTCACGAGTCGTGACAGTGCCAGATCCGGCCAGACCTTTTGGATTTCCGGCTATTTCTTTAATTTGTTTTGGATTAATTAAAACCAAGGTAATTTCCAGATTTCTAGGGGGTTACGCTTTGGACAAAGGGCTGAAAAACTCAGATTTTGGGGAAAACACTTGGGAGGACCCTAGATTAGTTGAATGGTAGGGATTGCAATCGGATGCTTTTGAGACGATTTCCGCTATAGAAGACCAAGTATTTCTTTTACTCTTCTTTGCTATGTCTTCTTATCTTGCTTTTGATTTGTTCTCTTTTATCATGTTTGGCTAATTCGATCGTTCTAGGGTTGGGAACCATACTTACTATTGCTTGAATGTAGTTTGATTTTTGTTTGATTTAATCCTATTGAGTGTACAGCCTAATTGATAATCAATTAGATCCAATTAGGGGTTGAGATCGAGAGGAGATAGCCCTAATAGGAAGATAGATGATTGCATGAGACCGAGAGGTGATTGTTGTCATTGGAGCTATAAGATTAAACTTGAGATATTGACGTTTGCTTATGAGTGACACAAGAGCATGATTCAAGATCTCCTGAGGATCAATAGGTTGTCATAGATATTCTAGGTTTGTTTATTCTAATGGAAACCGAGATGAGATATTTGAATGAACTGGGTTAGATTCTAAGAGTGTAATGGACCTAACTTTAATTTAACTTTGCACGAGAGTGAATGTTAACCGGTTAGGTACAATTTACTATGAGACCGAAAGGAGATTAGTAATGAACTTAGACAACCTACCTTCAAACGGAATCAAATTCATTCAAACGAGAAAAATCTCTTAAGTCTATCGACGACACATGGTGGTTAATCCCCAATTCTAGAATGTCTTCTCCATATTTGCCCAAAACTTCCATTTACTTGTTTTAATTTGTTTTCATTAGTTATATGCATAAAACCTCAATTTTAATCTCTTCTATTTTGGCTTAGTCAACTGGTTGCAAAGATTCGATTAATACTCTTATAGTCCCTGAGTTCGACACCTTGATATACTACAACCGATCTCATACACTTGTGGGAGTAGATTTCAAGCCTATCAAGTATTTGGCGCCGTTGTCGGGGACTTAAGCTAGTATTTGTTGATCCCTTTCAATTTGTTTTTCTAAGTCGGTTTATTATTTTGGCTTTGGTTTTAGCTATTTTGCAAGTTGAATGCAAAAAGGCCGAAAAGTCGAAGAGCTTCTACCTTTTGATTCTGAACCTGAGAGGACTTTACACAAGAGACTTGTTGAACAACGCAAAGTCAAAGAAATGGGGGACAACGCTGCACGTCTCCAAGCTGAATTGGATGCCGCTAGAGCTGAAAGTACACGAGTGATTAATGAGCTCCATGCTCAACTACAAAATCAGTTAGCTCTTCAAGATGTTGCTGGTCCGCTTACTCTTGCTCAACGGATGGATCTGACGCGACACACTCCAAATCCTGGGGTAGTATTTCAGAACTTGACTCCCAATAATTTTGAGCTGAAACCATCCTTGTTTCAGATGATTTGCCAAAATCAGTTTGGTAGCCTTCCTTCTGAGAATCTTCATCAACACATGGCCACCTACAAGGAGCTGATGGGAACAGTTAAAATTCATGGAGTTGAGCCGGATGAGCTCATGATGCGAGCCTTCTCTTTTTCTTTGAGGGATAGAGCTAAGGCATGGTATAAAGCTATTCCTAAAGGTTCTATAACATCATGGGATGCATTGTCTTCTGAGTTTTTAAACAAGTTCTTCCCACCGAATAAAACAGTTGAAATTAGAAGGATGATTTATGCTTTTCAGATACAAACAGGAGAAAATATCTACGAAGCATGGGAGCGGTTCAAGGACCTTCTACTTGATTGTCCTCATCACGGAGAGCCAAAACTGAATCTCCTTGAAGTCTTCTGCAAAGGGTTCGATGATGCTACTAGGTTTATGATTGATTCCTCATCTGGTGGGACTTTCATGGAGAAGAATGTTGATGAGGCATGGGCATTTATTGAGAAGACTGCAAAGAACTGTGGCAGATACTCTACTGGGAGATCAGTTGTACCTAGCACCAAGAAGAGTGCTGGTATGTTTGAGGTGGGTGCTGAAACCATGAGGGATGCTAAGCTAGATGCTCTCTCTTCCGAGATGAAGCGTTTGAGCCAATTGTTATCAAAGACTCCATCTACACAAGCCGCTTGTTCTACATCATCAAAGCCGATCGTTCCTTGTCAGTTCTGTAGTGGGACATATCATTCCATTTCATCATGTGAGTTGTATAATTCCCACCAAGCAAAGGAACAAGCTGAGGAGGTTAGATATATGAAGGACATGTACAGAACTGCTGATATGTACAAAAATTGAGACTTCAATGGGGCACCAAGGTACAACAACTATAATTCTCGTGCTCGAGATCATCCCGGTTTCTCCTATTCAAATAACCAAGGCGCTGAAAGACCACCTCCTGGATTCCAACCTAGCCCTCCACGACCCTAATATCATGCTCCAGTTGTACCTCTTGCACAACAGAGTGCTGGGACGGAGAAAATGATGGAGCAATTGCTTACTAAGGTGCAAGCCTTGTCTGGGAATCTCCAACACCTGACAGGTGAGATGCAAAACTTAGCCAAAAGTCACAAGTTGCTTGAGACTCAAGTGGCTCAGCAGGCAGCTGCTTCACCAAGGCAATCTGGCCAACTCCCAGGACGTGCTGAGGAGAATCCTAGGGGGAACATTTCAGCAATAACATTGAGAAGTGGGAAGCAGTTGGAAGAAGTGATGGTGCCTGAGCCAAAAACAGATGAAGGGGCAGATGATCCAACTGAGAAAAGAACTCTTGAACCAGAGAAGGAATCTCCCTATGTGCCACCACCGCCTTATAAACCTCCTTTGCCATTCCCGCAAAGGAAAAACAAGGATCTTGTGAATCCGAAATTCAAAAATTTTATGGAGATGTTGAAGAAGCTACACATAACCATACCCTTCGTCGACACTTTGAAGGAAATACCGTCGTACTCCAAGTTCTTAAAAGAGATCCTCTCCAACAAGAGTAAGCTTGATGAGGTGCACACGGTGTCCTTGACTAGGGAATGTAGTGCTTTGATCCAAAATGCACTGCCACAAAAGCTAGGTGATCTAGGTAGCTTTGCAGTGCCCATTTCAGTTGGTGACAATGAATACAAGGCCTTGTGCAACTTAGGAGGAAGTGCAAGTCTTCTTCCCCTCTCCATATGCAACAACCTGAACTTAGGAGAGTTGAAACCGGTAAAGATGAAGTTGTCCATGGCAGACGGATCGATTGCTTATGCAAATGGTGTACTTGAAGATATACCCATCCGAGTGGATAAGTTTTATATACCGGTAGACTTTGTGGTGCTAGACATAGATGAGAGGTCATCAATTCCTATAATCTTAGGGAGACCGTTTTTAGCCACGACCGGAGCTTTGATTGATGTGAAGGAAGGTCATCTTACCTTCAATATTGGTGATGAAAAAGTTGAATTCAATTTCAACAAAGTTGTGAAGACCCCTTTGCTTGATGAGGTGTGCAAGGAATTTGAGGAAGAAGAGAGCCTGAGTAGGGAGCAAATAATGTGTGTTATATCTGATGATCCCCTAGAGCTCTATCTTACCCAAGGAGAGTATTCTGTCATTGTAGCTAAAGACATGAATATCTCTCCCAAGGCGCCTGATTTAGATGACTTAGAGCCTGAGATATTGCTAGCAGATCCTGAAGCACCATTACAAGAACTGAAATTGCTTGAGAAGCAAAGGCATAATTGGATGAATGAGGAGCTGAAACGGGGTGACAAAGTAAAAGTTTTCCATTCAAAGTCAGCGATGTTCCCAGTGCCTAAAAGCACGAGATGTTCAGGCCCCTATGATGAGACCAAGGTGTGCAAGGATGGGAGTGGTAGTGTCGAGCTATGGCACAGAAATTGTGGTAAATTCAAGGTACGTCGGGGCGTGGTCAAGAAGGAATGCGTCGATCCTCCTGACCAAAGCATATAAATGAAGATGTGAGGTCAAGCTAATAACTTTAAAGAAGCGCTGCTCGGGAGGCAACCCGAGGTAAGTAATAGGTAAATTTTTCTTTATTTTGTTTCTTTTGTCTAAAAAAACAAGTCTCACGAGTCGCGGGATGACTCTCACGAGTCGCAAGGACCGACCTTGCTCCCAACTCAACTCGCTGATGACTCTCACGAGTCGTGGGAAAGTCTCATGAGTCGTGGTCACCTGTTTTTATGCTTTTATTTTTATTTTATTTTTTTTATCATTTTTTTTTCTTTGTTCTCTCCATGTAAGTATTTCTCTTTAAAAAAAAGTTTTTGTTTTTAGTTTATAGTTTTGTTTTTCTTTTATACATGTAAGCTGATTTGCAAATGAGCAAGTATGGGGTAGAGCGCGCGCTATATTGAGAATATTGATTATGTTCGAGCTGAGTTGAAGGTGTTTTGACACCTATCTAATAGCCCCTATCTTGTCGAGTTTGTTGCTTGTTTGTCTTGGTTGTCTTCCCTAGGTTTGGACACAGATGGCATTGGCTTGGCCACTTTCAAGACACCCGTTCTACATGTTGAAATTGTGAGTATTCCCATCTCTTCCTTGATTGTTTTGCACATTGAGGAAAATGCTTTACTTAAGTATGGGGTGGGGGTGAATACTTCACACTTTTTGCGATTTTCGTGTCTATTTGGTCCATCCTTATTTTTGAATATTTGATGATTACCTGAGCATTGAGCCATTGTCTTGTTTGACTAGCTAGATTGTTTACCCTCTTGCTTGGTTATGTATGTTTCTCGCCTTATACTTGGATACTCAAGCTTGATATTGTGGTTGAGACCACATTATTTGATTTATGTGCACAATTGAAATATGATTGAGTCAGTTTTGTTAGCCCATTTCTCCTTACATACCCTTGCATTTGATCATCTCCTTGAAGCCTTCAGAGCCTTAGAAGCTTGTTTCTTTGGTAGCTCCGCAAGATTTTCAATAGCCCGCTATTCGCCTTTACCCAATCCGGGATTTTGGGTCATGGTGGTGTATTTTGTTGTGTGGATGTGCTTCAAGTGTGGGGTGATTTTTCTTGATTGTGAAGAAAAAAAGGAAGAAAAGTCTTGGGATTAGAGGAGGATAAAATTCACTCTTGTGCAAAAGTTAAGAAAAGAAAAAATACAGTTAGTAACCGATCCTGCTTGTGGAGAATAAAATTCACACAAGTAGGAAGAAGTGCAAAGTGAGGAGGCCGAGACACTTAGTAACCGGGTGCATTCATCACAGATGTTTGTATTCGTGAAAAACGGTGTCAAGGCTAGAGAGGTAAGAAAAAGAGTGAAAAGGGGAAAGAAAGAAAAAAAAAAAAGAAATTTGTTGATGTGGTTGACAAAAGTGATCATGAAAAAGTTGTTGTGATGGAGTTTGTTTGGTGGATTGGTATGAGTTTGATTCTTTGAAAGTGTGTGTTTTTCCGGTTGTTCTCGAATGACCATTTTTCCCGGATTTTAGCACCACATGGCCTGAAATTTTCCATACCCAGCTATTTCCACCTTAGCCTCAGCATAACCGTATAAAGCCCTCATGATTTTATTGTGTGCATATTTTCAAGCAGTGGATATTATCGAGATTGTTCAAGCTTTGTGGATGATGGGTATTGAGGTTGAGATTTAAGCAAAGTGCATTAGAGGATTTTGGTGTTTTGATGTGCTAGTCAAGCTTGATTGTTGGCAATTATATGCTAGGACGGCATTCATCGGATAATTCCAATTAGCAGACACTATCTTGTGATTTATTATCTTAGTCTTGCTTGGGGACAAGCAAGGGTAAGTTTGGGGTATTTTGATAGCGTCTATTCTAGCATTTTTCTTTGGGCACTCTTGTATAGAGTTTAGGGCGTTTTACTATAGTATTCTACCTATTTGTTAGCCCTTAGTGTTCCATTTTGAGGAATCGGTGTCTACCGCTAGTTTATTGTGATTTCGGGTACTTTTAAGCGGTTTTGGAGCCGATTCAAGAGCTAAAGGATAAGGGAGGTGATTAGAGGCGCTTCCATGTGAAAACAAGTCATCAAAGACGGGCTAAAGGGGTCGAGAGATGAGCTAAAATATGAGACAAGAAGCAAGCATATCAAGTGAATCACTCATAGGAGCTCAAAACGATGTAGCACGACTCGCGAGACAAGAGAGTTTGTGCAATTTTCAGCTACAACAAGCTGTCACGACTCGTGGGAGGCCTTCACGAGTTGTGACGAGTGAACTCCTGTGTTTTGTGACTTCTGCAGGTTGTCACGAGTCGTGATAGTGCCAGATCCGGCCAGACCTTTCGGATTTCCGGCTGTTTCTTTAATTTGTTTTGGATTAATTAAAACCAAGGTAATTTCCAGATTTCTAGGGGGGTTACGCTTTGGACAAAGGGCTGAAAAACTCATATTTTGGGGAAAACACTTGGGAGGACCCTAGATTAGTTGAATGGTAGGGATTGCAATCGGATGCTTTTGAGACGATTTCCGCTATAGAAGACCAAGTATTTCTCTTACTCTTCTTTCCTATGTCTTCTTATCTTGCTTTTGATTTGTTCTCTTTTATCATATTTGGCTAATTCGATCGTTCTAGGGTTGGGGTGATTCCGCTATGTTGAGATAGACCATACTGTTGGGCCTAAGGCCCATGAAGGTCCAGCCCAAGATGTGGTATTATATTACTAGGTTTAACTAGTAATATAAGAAAAGTGAAATTGGGAGCAAAGGTGAGCTAGAGCTCCTGAGTGCCGCCATCAACAAGGAAGAAAGGGGAGAGAGAAAGAAAAGAGAGAGGAGGGAGAAAGAAGAAGAAAGGTAGGAGATTCGAGCGGGTGTTTCGTCTCTTGATCTGGTGATCCGTCTCCTTCCTCCGGCAAGTCAACAACGGGTGTTTGTTGATAGGTATTTTCTCCTTCGGGAAATCTAATCTGATTACAAGTGTTTAGCTAGGTTTTGGAGAGGAATCCATTCTAGATCGGGTTGTATTTAGATTGGTGTTTGATATCTCCATATTTATTTGTCTCGGGCTGAGACTTGATTGTTAAACACTTGTATTGGCCTATTGATTAGTGGATTGGTTGCTCTGGTGGGCAGAAGGTGGGTTTTTTTATCCTCTGGTTAGAGAGGGTTTTTCCCACGTAAATCTTGTGTTGATTATCTGTGCTTGTTTTGTTGTTTGCGTTGCTTGGATGTGTTCATGTTTTGGTTCTAGATTTGTGCAGTTGTTGGTGCTATTTTCTAGTGTAGTCAGATTGCTGTCTGATTGTCATTAGACTCCTGGATTACCTCGGACACGCTTCCGTTCCCAACACATACTTACTATTGCTTGAATGTAGTTTGATTTTTGTTTGATTTAATCCTATTGAGCGTATAGCCTAATTGATAATCAATTAGATCCAATTATGGGTTGAGACCGAGAGGAGATAGCCCTAATAGGAAGATAGATGATTGCATGAGACCGAGAGGTGATTGTTGTCATTGGAGCTATATGATTAAACTTGAGATATTGATGTTTGCTTATGAGTGACACAAGAGTATGATTCAAGATCTCCTGAGGATCAATAGGTTGTCATAGATATTCTATGTTTGTTTATTATAATGGAGACCGAGAGGAGATATTTGAATGAACTGGCTTAGAATATAAGAGCATAATGGACCTAACTTTAATTTAACTTTGCACAAGAGTGAATGTTAACTGGTTAGGTACAATTTACTATGAGACCGAAAGGAGATTAGTAATGAACTTAGACAACCTACCTTCAAACAGAATCAAATTCATTCGAGCGAGAAAAATCTCTTAAGTCTATCGACGACACATGGTGGTTAATCCCCAATTCTAGAATGTCTTCTCCGTATTTGCCCAAAACTTCCATTTGTTTGTTTTAATTTGTTTTCATTAGTTATATCATAAAACCTCAATTTCAATCTCTTCTATTTTGGCTTAGTCAATAAACTACCCTTATAATTTTTCCAAAATAATATTTTATCTTCTAAATCCGCAAATAATATTATAATATATTTTATTTACCGTTAAATAGTTAAATGAATTAACGGATATACCCGACCGAACCGAACAAATTTAAATCCAACCGAACCGAACCAAACCGAACCGAACCAAACCCGCCACATCTAAACCCAACCGGTGAAGCAATTAATAAAACAATGGAGGTGGGCCCACGTGCCACATCAGCTTCTTCTTCCTCCTTCAAATCGAAGACTCCCGCCATTGTTCATCCGAGGACTCCCGCCGGCGTCGAGCTCTACCTCCCGGCCTCCTTCTCTGATGTTATTCGGCGCCCAGCTCCACCTCGCCTCGGCCTATTGTGCTCGCTCTCGCTGCTGCTCGCCTCGCTCTCGGTCGTCGACGCTCACTCATCGCCCATTGGAGCTCGCCGGAGCTCTTGAGCCCCACCCAACTCCCCGCACTCAGCTCACACACACTCAGACTCGCCCACAGCCCGACCCAAAACAGAAATCGGATTAAACAGACGAAGGAAAGGCGAAAGCTCACCAAGGGGGGTTCGCGACTTCGGGGCTCTCGATCGAAGTTCTGGCCGTCGTCGGAGGCTCGCAATGGCTCGTCGGACCTGCGTCGGACATGGGTGAGTGTGATGGTGAAGCTCGAGGACGATTTCGATCGACAACAGAGGAGAACGGCTTACCGGAATGTGGCTCACGCTAAACAGGGGAAACAACAATTCGATGGCTCGTCGGCGGTGCTGGCAGCTCCTGGGCGGCTCTGGTGTAGCGATGTATATCGAATGAGGTGGCGGGACGGTGCTACAACCGCTGGGCTCGAGGAGGAGGAAGAATGAGAAGGTGGCGTTGGTGCCTTGCTCTCGACACAACATAGGAGAAAGGAGGAGCCTACGGTGGTGGTGGTGATGCGTGGGAAGTGTGGTGACGGGAGTGGGAGCAGGGAGGTGAAGATGTTGCGTGGGAGAGGCGAAGGTCACGAGGGTGATGCTGGTGATGAGAATGAGGGAGTGATGGGGGAATGGTGATGAAGAGAGAGTGGGAGTGAGGGGGGTATGGTGATGACAAAATGAATGACGTGGTGAGGGGTGGGGGTATGGTGAATGATGGAAGTGGGTGGGGGAATGGGGATTGTGTATGGAATTGGTGAAAACAAATACCCAGAAATAAATCCCGAATACCCGAATTTCGAATCCCGCAATTAGTTTTTTGATGTTAGTTTTCCCGAATCCCGCTCTCTCGATCGTTTGGATTTTTAAAACCGAAAAGGATATCGCCATCCGATAACTATTTTAAATTCGCCAGATAACAGGACGAAATCGTTCGACAAAATTTTAATTTCGGGTCGGAATTCGTTAAACGAGCTTTTAATTCGATTTAAATTCATTTTCAATTCTCTTTTTCCAAAAAAATTTAGGATTTAAAAATCTGAGCCTTTACAATCATGGTCACTGAGTTTGAATCCAAAGTAGTCCTAGTTTTCAAATCGTTGCTTGCTAGTTCTTACGAACTAACCGTCCTATTGTTTCTGACGGCAGGTTTAGGCCGAGTCTCAGAAGAGAAGTCGAAGAGAAGTTGAGAAGACACTTAAGTTATTTTAACATTGTATTTACATTTTAAAATTTCTAGATATATTGTAGAGGAGTTTAAAAGTTTTCTTAAATTTAAAAGTCTTACGTTGTAATGTTATCAGGTTGTAAATTTAAATCCTCAATTTTAGAGGGAAGATTAATAAATAGTTATTTATTTTAAAGTCTTTCGTGATTTAATCGTATTTTATTTCATTTATATATATATATATATATATATATATATATATATATATATATATATATATATATATATATATATATATATATAATATTATCATCTTGTTTATGGGGGTATGATTGCATGTCCCTATAAGCCTAAGGTGGTTACGAAGACATTAAAGTCCGAGTAATCACTGGCGATGTGGCATTCCCTCGGGTTTTATAAGGGGGTGTTACAGTGTGCTTGGTCATGGTCTGGCCAAGTGTATTGATCGCGATGCACTTTGTAGCGTGCTAGATGTCTTTTGCGTTGGGTAATCTACTTATGACGTCATATTCCTGTTAATTAAAGGGGCTATTTTCCAGGGCATCATCAGGTGTAGATTGAGAGATTGGGATATATTACTTGGCATTCTGTATGGGCTCATTCACTGCATTTCCATTATATATATATGAACTGTCAGCATGCCTTGTGTGTTTAAGATTCAGTATTGCATTAGAAGCATCTTTATTTAAGTATATCACATACTATGTGGCCTCAACGAAGACTTCCGGTCCCGCATGCGTGGCTCGACTTGACTCCTTTCTCCGTTCTTCTTTCAAAGGTTTGTCTACAGATTTCTAAGCTGCTTTGTGCTCCTTGACAGGGATGTCTTTATGGCCTATTATGACTGAGAGACTAACTTAGACTCCACCATACTTTTGGGACTTCATACGTTATACTTGTCATTTTGGTTTTGACCCGGCTCTGTCATGGCGACTCTGTATCGTATTTATGTTTGCATGATTTTCGAACCAAATTCGTTTTGCACGACTTAGATTCTTAGGACAGGTCTTGGTCCCCAATGGACCAACACGGTTTTAGGGTTCCAAAATCCCTCCTTTCCGTCTAACTCTTTGGTTTTGAAACCTAAACCCATACTTGGATTATAAGATCCGAATGAAATTATCTGACATTCGAAACGTAACCCGGATTTTATATACGAGTCGTTACAACCTAGAATAAGTTGCATCTAGCTAGGGTTTTGACTACCTCCGTTGTTGCAGGTCGATCCTATAAACACAACTAGTGATAACATGTTAGGAAGCTAGTGATGCGAGTTTGACCCATCTCAAACCCACCTCTTATCAAATTGGGTCAAATTTTATTTTATGCATATATAGATATATTGATTAAATAGAGTTAGAATAAAATTTTATCTTATACATATATTGATTATTTCAAAAATCTGTCATTGGTTCATACGACTAATATCCATATCTAATGAAATTGAGTTAAATTTTATCTTAGACATATATAGATATATTGATTAAACTGAGTTAGAATAAAATTTTATCTTATGAATATATTGATTATTTCAAAAAATTGACATTGGTTCATACGATTAAGGATAAGCCGCCATGTGTCTCAGCCGACTTATCCTTTATTATATACTAGTGCAGTACTCGTGCGTAACACACGGGATTTATAAATTACTAGTGTAGGTCCCGCCCTGTGTACAGAGAATACACTAATACAATATTATAAATAATTTAGACAGATTCCAATAAATTAAAAAATATAAATATAAATTATTTTTTCACCAAAAAATAATATAGATATAAATAATATTAGTTCGAGAGATTATATATAATCTTAATCTAAATATCTTTTATTTGGATTCTCTCAAAATATAAATAAAATTGACATTTATAAGGTAAAAAGTTTTTTTTTCTAATCTACCATTAATTGAATCTCATGTAATTTAATAGATAATTGATTTTTTTTAAAATGTAATATTATTTTTATTAAATATATAGTATATATTTATTATGTTAGTTTACTAAAATATCTATGCATGAATGGCTTATGGATACATAATATTTTAATAAATTATCATAGCCTCAAAAAAATAATATAGATATAAATAAAATAATACTTATTAAATAATTAATTTTGATATAAATAATTCTTTCCACCAAAAAATAATCTAGATGTAAATAAAATTATCAAATACTACATATTTATCTATTAATATTTTTGGTAAGTATGACTATGAAATATTTTTTATTTATATTCTTGTCAATTAACTAAAATATATATATATACATAGATTGTGCATTTGTGACTTATCACTTATATAATTTTCTATAAATTATGATAATACTTTATTTTATTAATTCCCCCCCCCCCCCCTAGAATCAACCACAACACGCCACATATTATTTAATAATTTTTCCCTTAGGATCAACCACAATGCGCCACATAGGATTTTTCTCCAAGGATCAACTACAACATGCCACATATATAGGACGCTATACATCAGTTTTAATATATGAATATAGATAGATAATTATAGATAATAGATATAATAGATGTGATTTTTTAAAAAATAAAATTTTGAGAAAATTATAGGATACATTTATGATAATTTTTTTATGATTTTGGTCTAACTTTTATTAATTAATATTTCATATAGATATTACTAATATTTTAGTTTTAAAAAATCGCGCCATGGTGCAAAAATTATACTAATCTATCTATCTATATCTTCTAACTATTAAAAGATAAGCATTTTTTATGAGGTGTCACTCTCTCCTAAAAATATGTTATTTAATCAATTTTTTAAAAAAATTCAATTAATCCATGATCTTAACTTAAATTATAATTTTAGTAGTTTTTAAAAAAACAATGGATTAATTAAAAACATAAAATTAATAATAAGGAAACATAAAATTAATATTAGTAATATATATATATATATATATATATATATATATATATATATATAGGTAATGGTTCAAATGAAAATGAGGCTTAAAATGAAAATACCTCTTAAAGTGAAAATTGACCTATTTTTTGGGTTTGGGCTGCGGGTCTGGTCATTTTCTAACAGAAAAAAAATGGCCCACGCTTCTAAAGCAGCAACGCAGCCAACGCTGCGTAACGGCGAGGCCTTTGGTGGCGATTGCAGCTTCGTTCAACAACGTCGCCGACTCGTCGAGAGGCT
This sequence comes from Persicaria tinctoria, assembly GCA_037127255.1. Lineage (NCBI taxonomy): Eukaryota > Viridiplantae > Streptophyta > Magnoliopsida > Caryophyllales > Polygonaceae > Persicaria > Persicaria tinctoria. The sequence continues at coordinate 74,135,301 of JBANSL010000006.1, forward strand.
CCCTTTGGAGGAGGGCGACGTTGGCAGCAGTGGGATGGGTTCGCCAAGTGTGGAATTCGAGAGGGCTCAGGAAGATTGCGCTCCGAATCTTCAAGAAATCTCCGCTCGCTTCAACTCTGACCACCGTCCTCGCCTAATCCCTAAGTCGGCGGCACACCAACCTCCTTCCCTCTCCAGATCTTCATCCCAAGCTTGATTGCATCGAAATCCTCAAGCAAGTCGAGAATTTTTTACCAATTTCTCCGTTTCCCGATTGTTCAATCTAAGGGGTGAGGCTCCCTTTGGAGTCGTAGTAAAGGTGGCAGGTGTGATTGGACGGAACAGAGGGCATCCCAACTGTAACGACCCGAAATTTAAGTACCTGAATTAACCTCCATAAACCTACTTAGAAGGTAAATAAGGTTCGGAATACTAGATTATCGGGGAACGTTATAGGAGAAGTTTGATCTTCTCTCGTGAGCTTTGGATCTTACGACCGAGTACGGGTTATTATTTAGGTTCATTTAAGCGGAAGATTTAGTTTTCAAAAGATGGGGATTGTGAACCCCGAAAAGATCATAAGCCCATTGGAGGCTTTACCTGTCCTAGACTATGGCGAAAACGTTTCGAACAGAAATAAAAGCGGAAATCATAAATACAACAAAACGTCACGGCCGCGCCGGGTCAAAACGATAAAACGTAGGAGCAAAAGAGTACGAATTTCAAGCGCCTCCCTCACTCTAATCGTCTAAAGGCCTTTCCCGTCATACATCACATAAACAATCAGTGCGGAAGATGGGTACCTGAACCTAAAAACATTAAAGGAAATCGGGGTCAATCATCGATGTTATACACACTTCAAGCCATATAAAGAGCGAAACGTATACTACATGAATGATCGATGAAACATATAATCAAGTGTGATATATATATATATATATATATATATATATATATATATATATATATATATATATATATATATATATATATATATATATATATATATATATATATATATATATATATAAGTGCGGGAATTTAACAAACAAGGGCCCTAATCATTCATCTCCAACATTATCACTTTCATTCATCGTTTTTATTTATGCGCATTTTTCGTATATGAGCGGTATTCCTCTTCGCTCGTCATTCCATGTATATGAGGTTTCTCGCCTCGTTTATGATTTCATTCCTCGTTCCATATTCTATATTCATTTCTCAATTGTCATTAAGTCATTCAACGACCGTTCTACCATAGACACATAGCAACCATATGAGTTTGTAGTCATTACTAGGTTTCACCTAGGTCCGTTTTATCCTTTTATATCCTAACATGCTTCTAAGTCGTGTGATGCATGAAGACTCTAAATAAGACCGTAAGTATCACATAACACCTCATGAGTAAGTCCAGGGGACTTACCTGGAGTCCGGAGAATAAACAAGCAATACAATGCGCAACCAAGGGTCCAATCAACAAGAGCCTAGTAATTTCATTAAGCTTTCATTAGGTGGTATTATAATGCAAGGTACCCAACCTAATAATCAACATACATCCACATGAGGTCCACGATTCTATAGATTATGCACGTTGGTTAAGTGATCCGGACTTAATCAGTTATAAACTATATCGTATTATCACATAATCGATTTTCTTCTTATCGGATCATAAGCCAGGTTATGGGTATAATTCATTTCTGTATTTTATATGCTCTAAGTTTCGGTTATGCCATCATATATTTAACCATATTCTTAGCATTCCCTTAACCAAGTTTTCTAATCGAGTCATTATAAACACTGGTTACTAAAATTATAATAACTCTTGATCCAACCGTTGGATCGCCCTAATTGTTTAAGGACAGTTAGATAACATTTCCATGAACATCGTATAAAGATTTCAGATGGATCAGATCGTTGGATTAGAAATAAAGTACAAGTTACAGAGGCACATATATCCATTTTGTTTTTTGACGTTTGCTACAAAACGCAACCAAAAACACATAGAGGCTCCACTTCCTAAGCCCTAATTTACACATAATGCTTCTAATCTACATAGGAAAGATGGATGAGAGATTACCCTCGAAGCCTCTCTCAAAAAAGACCAAATTACCCCTCCAAGCTTCCCGGGACCTTGCACCAAACACCTTGCAATATTGTTTAAATCAAAACCAAACATAAGATGATATCTTAGACAAAAACCTTCAAAATAGTTGTTTAACAAGCATGAAATCAGTTTGAAAGAAATGAGGCAAGACTCACCGAAAATCACCTTTAGAACTCAAGGACACCAAAAGGGCTCGACAAGATTGGCTCGGAAATAGGCTCCAATAGGGGCTTTCTCGATCAAGCCGTTTGTGAACTCACTAATGGCTGGGAAGAGGGTCCTATTTTGGAACTTTTGGCTTTGGAGTCACATGAATCTCCCAAGGGAGTAGGGAGATCTAGGGGGTTGAAGTTGGGTTGCCGGTTTGGGTGCTCAAGGGAGCAAAGCTAGGTTTTTCACTTCTTTTCTTTCTCTTTTCTCTCTAGTGCCGAGATGCTTTGTGGATGGGGAGCTCAGGCTGAGTTTATGGGTGTTTATAAAGGGAAGAGATGGAGCAAATTGGTCAAGGCTCCATCAAGAGCATAGGTTTACAACTAGGGAGCACATAGTACATGAATAGTGAGCACCTAGCTAGGTTTCTCTTCACCATTTCAAATGAGGGGGGACACAAGTGTGGCTCCTTGGGGGCTGGCGGCATTGGGTTTAATAAGGGGGATTTGGTGTTAAAATTACGTAAAGAAAAGTCATGACATGTTACGAAATTACCGAAATAAACGGATGACAAGGCATTTAACTCACTAATATTTCTCGGAAATTTATCATACGAATTCCATTAGATTGGAATTGTAATCCTCTTTCCATATAAATATGTCATCCAAAAATTTTAAATTTTTCCGGGTTTTCGAAAATCGTCAAAAGAAGGATAATTGATCGAATTATCCGTCGGAAATTAATTAAATCGTAATTAATCATAATTAAAAAAAATCGGTCTTTACACCAAGCACCCTCGAATGTTGCAGATCTTACAAGTGGCCTCGCCGTCGTCGAATTCGAAGCAAGCGGCGGCCATTGAAGAGGACCTGTGTAACAGATATTGTAGCAATAGAAGGGAGGAGAAAAAAGATACTAAAATTACAAAAAAACTTCCCCATACTTTCTATTTGTATAAATATTGCCTATTTCAATTGTACAATTTACAGGTTTTAACCCATAATTTTTATTGGGGTTTGAATAATATAATGTGCATCTTCAATATTCTAAAATGCAAAAACAATAAGTTAAAGTGCATAAATAATATTATAAAGTTCAAATATAAGATTATAAAATTAGAATGTAACAATACGTGCACAAATATTTTTTTTGTCTTTATTTTAAAAAGTGAAATTTTGAGATTACAAAATATAAAGTGAACAATAATACAGTAGATGCTATTGTTACTAAATTTTACTTTATTTGCTTTACTGTCTTTATTTTAGAAAGTAAGTGCACGAATAAAATGATATTGTGCATGAATAAGATTATGAAGTGCACATGTAAGATTATAAAGTAAATAAATGAAATGATAAAATGTAAGCATAAAATCACGAAGTGCATGAATAAAATTATGGAGTGCAATATTAAGATTATAAAGTGCAAGAATAAAATGATAACGTGCATGAATAATATTATGGAGTGCATAATTAAGATTATAAAGTGCATATATAATAGGGCGTCCCCTCAGTCTTCATTGTCATTGCTGAGGTAGATAATAGTTTCCGACTTGAAAGATGACTTCAAATTGCACAATTGTTATCTAAAATTGCACTAATATATTTTAATTTTGCACTTAATATAGTTCAGATTGCACAGTTGTATTCTAAAATTGCATTACTATGCATGATGTGTCATTAAAAGTCTATTAGCTCAAAATGAGAGAGCGGTGTGCTATGCACAAAGACGCGGGTTCAAATCCCGTATAAGCTATTTATGGGTGTCTTATTTTTATTTCCGTTTATGAATAAAATTATAAAGTGCAAGAATAGAATGATAAAGTGTGTAAATAAGATGTTAAAGTGCAAGAATAAAATGATGAAGTGCACAATTAAAATTATGAAGTGTATAACATTATATTGCGCAAATATAACTTTAAGTTGTGCAAATATAATATTATATTGTAAAAATAAAATAATAAAGTGTAAGAGTAAAATAGTGTATGAATAAAAAAAATATAAAATGCATTAATAAGATTCTGAAGTACACAATTAAGATTATAAAATGCATAAATAAAATAATAAAGATGATAAAGTGCATATATAACATTATGGTGTGCAAATATAACATTATGTTGTGCAAATATAACACGATATTTTGCAAATATAAAATTTTGTTGTGCATATCTAATAATAGAATGTTACTTTATGCACATATAATATTATGTTGTGCGAATATAACATGGCAAATTTGCTAAAATAACCCATTTCGGTTAAACCCTTGCACACATAACCCAATCCGGAAAAAATTTGCTAAAATGCGAATATCCGAATTCAAGTGACAACCGGTAGCCGGTAAGAGCCAGGAAAGAGGAAAAAAAAGGACGGGAAAGGGGAAACAAAGGAGGAAGAAGACGCCCAATAGAGGAGAAGGAAGACGCCCAAATCTCCCATTCGCCTCCAATGGCGGAAGTAGAGGTGGATTCGACCCTTTTTGGTTCAGTTTTTCGCCCTTCCTTCCTAAGACAGTACAATCCAAATTCGAATCGAAAAATTGTACCTCCGAGATCTGGATTTTTTTCAGAGCTTTCATGGATCTCACCAATCGACGACGACGATGTACGATGGGGTGCAGCGGCAACGTTGGACAGTGGTGGTCTTCTTCTCCGAAGAGGGGAGGAAGACGAGGATTCGAATGGAGAAGTTGTGAAAGGGGGCGAAAGGGGGGCGAAATTAAGGCAACAGATTGTCGCCTGGAGGAGATGATGTTACTGGTTGCTACGAGGATAGTTCCACAGCTCAACAACAGATTAAGAGGAAAGCATATGAAGTCAAAAGCTGAACTTGCAATGTAACGGCCCGGGATTATGATTCCCGAGTTACGTTTCGAGGGATGAAACCCCTCGTTGGGATCTTGCGCCCCGAGTACAGGTTGAAGGTTTGAAATCGAATATGCGCAGTTTAAAGTGGGATTTCGCACCCAAACCCGGAAGGTCCGTTGGAGACCCTGGGGTAAACCCCTGTACCTGTCCTAAGTCTACAACGCGGGGAAATCCTTTATAATGCAAAGGGCATAAGTTCTGAAAGTGATACAACCAGTGCCATGGCAGAGCCGGGTCAAAACAGAGTATAATTAGGGAGGAATCCCAAAAGCGTGAATCTGGTGAAGTCAGGTTTCAACCACTCACTCTCCGCCATATGAATAGACCCCGTCATAACAGCACAAAATCAAGCAGTATATCGGGTACCTGAAACTATACCACCAAGTCAGGCCAAGAGTCCGCCCGCGGGTCCTCTGACCGCGCTGAGGACATATAATACGCCTATACCTAGAATAAAGATGCCTTCATGCAGTACTGAAATATTAACCACACTATCATGTTCCTAACTCATATGTGCAGAATATTAAGTAAGGCCTTAACAAAGAATACCAAGTGGTATATCCCTCTTCTACCACCACCCTTCTTCCAGACAGGGTGGAGACTGGCCAGTTCGATGCTATAATCATATCAAATCTCATCATCATATCATATCTCATCATCATATCGTATCTCATGCCCATCTCGTATCTCGTGATATATATAAATGACCCGAGGAGGACAACACCCGATGAAGCTGGGCTGCCCTATGACCCTAGCAAGGACTCTAGGACTCACAGATAACGGCCGTTCTGTATTCAAACGCATACAGAATAAGGATGCTCATTCGTAAATGCAATTCCTAAGCATGATACTACATGAGATGCTCTTATGCATATGCAACACCTACATACTATATGACACATCAGGCAGGAGGTACTGGTTACTGAGTAAGCCCCGGAGGTACTTACCTGGCTAGCCGATCGGCAACAGGAGAATCCAGCACACAATATTCACAATCACAGAGTATCACCTAGTACATAATGGAATATACATAAGTCTACATCCAACTATTAAGCACTCAAGCACACCTCAATCAATAGAACAAGTAACATATTATGAAAGTCATTTCATCGCATCATCCGCTACTCAAAGACCACATCGTTCTCCAAAATCATTCAACCAATTCCGAATGTTCATATACATCATTTCCGCATATACCTCAACGGTTCATCAAAATCATAAGACATAATTTGTGTGATATAAAATCCTACTAGATCGTCATAATTATCCAACATTTAATCTCATATAATAATTCATCACAAGTCATGCTATTAGTCATACATATCATACTGTTAGTCAAACGATCATAATATCATGCTAGTTAGTCTTTGAATAAGTCTTATTCCCAAGTTAGTTTCAAAACCGTTTCGAATCCCAGTTAGATAGTTAAGTATTCCGACCATTGAAAATACTCGCCAAATTCTCTTTTAAATCTATTTATTAGATTACTTTCCAATCTTAAAATTCGTTTCCAAATTCTTTACAAATCTTTAAGTCCCAATAATATATTTTAAATCTCAATAGTATTATATGATATTTTAAATACCATTTATTAAACACCTTTATAAATTATTTTCAAATCCCCTAAATCCCGATCATTTTTATTTAATAATTCAACCCTTATAATTCTCCCAAAATATGATAATTTATCTTTTAAATCCTCAAATACTATTATAATATATTTTAATTACCGTTAACTAATTAATAAGTCAATGGTTAAACCCGAACCAAACCAAACCCATTTAAATCCAACCGAACCAAACCGAACCCGGTTCAAGCCAAACCCAACCAAAATGAATAAATAAATAGGAGGTGGGGCCCGCCTGGACATCTTCTTCTTCCTCTTCATTCAAACGGAGGTTCCCACCGCGCTGAGCTCTCCCGGACTCACCGCGCTGAGCTCTCCCGGACTCACCGGCTCCGCATCGCCCAGCCCCGCCTGGTCTTGGCTCGCGCTCCTACAGCACCGCGCCTTGCACTCGCCTCTGCTCGTCGCAGTTGGTCGCCTCGCCTCGCGCCCTCGCGCTCTCACTCACGCCGACCGAGCTCCGACGATCGTCGGAGCTCTCGACCTCACCCGATCATTCCGCACTCAGCTCACGCACACTCTCGACTAGTCTAAGCATCGAAAAAGACTCAGAAACGAATCGAAACGAGGATAAATTTGGAGCTCACCGAGATGGATTTTTCGCGACTTCGGAGCTCTCGATCGGAGTTCTGGGCTTTGTCGGTAGCTCGCGATGGCTTGACGGACCTACACCGGATGTGGATGAGTGTGATGGTGAAGACCGCAAGCAATTTCAATCAAAAACGAAGGAGGGACGCTTACCAAAAGTTAGCTTCGCGATTGATCGAAGATTAGAAAGGAATGGGTTGCGGTGGCTCCGTGGCGGTTCCGGTGGTGTCCGCTGTTGCTGCTGGTGGCTCCGAGGGATGTCGAAGGCTGGTGATGTTGCTCGATGGAGGGGAAGGAGGTGCTGGTGTTTGGTGGCGATAAGGAAAGAGCAAGGTGGTGGTGGTGAAAGGAAGAGTGAAGGTGACGGTGGAGATTCGGTGATGGCGTCGAGCTGCTGCTGCTGTGCTCTTGAGGGGTGGAACATATGTTGTTGTTGCAGCTCTTGAGGAAGGAGGAAGATGGGAAGAGAGTGATGGTGAGGGAGGGCGTGTGTGATGGCGGAAACAGGGGAAGTGACGGGGTGATATAGGCAGGGGGATGGGCTCGGGTTGCAGGACAAGGTAGGGGGAGTGGGTGAGATGTTGAGTGTAAAATTGGTTAACCAATACCCGGAAATAAATCCCGAATACGCGAATTTTTAATCCCGAAATTAGTTTCCGAATGTTAGTTTTCCCGAATCCCACTTTCTCGATCAATTAGATTTTTAAAATTGACAAGGATATCGCCATTTGATAATTATTTTGAATTTTCGAGGTCAAGGACGGAAATTGTTTGCCAAATTTTACTTTTCGGTCGTAATCCGCTAAACGAGTTTTAACCCGATTTTAATCTCATTTTTAATTCTCTTTTTCCGAAAAAAAAAAAAAAAAAAATTAGGATTTAAAAATCCGAGCCTTTACATCATCCACCTCTAAAAACAAGTCTCGTCCTCGAGACTAAAATCATTTTTAAAACAGGGGATGAAGTCTGAAATCGGTGAGTCCATGGATCATGTCATTGATCCCGTAAACACCTCATAAGTGCTCCTATGAGGTCCTCACAGTACCGTTGCCGTGATCATAATATCCCCAAATAGACCGCAGTAAGGATGTAATATGGGCCCCTACCACATCTTTACTCCGACTCCTCGGTCATATCATAACTCAAAACATCACAACGTCCTCTTTAAAACATCGTTAAAACTTCAAGTTTGGCATTACTCAAAAGCATTCCTAACCTCTCCATTCATCCTACTATCCACTTCTAAAGGCTAATCTCATATTCTCTTCTTAGGTTCTAAGTTAGAATCAGGGTTCAACAGTTCAATTTCGATCATTTCCATCATCAAGCATCATGTATATATTTATCGAATAACAATAGCACCTCACGTCGAATAGCATAACATAATCACCTCAAGGATTGCCACATAGCATAGCATGTATAGCATCGTATCATATATGGTAGAATTTATCACATCATCTCACGGAAGTTATACACAACATATCAATCAGATAAGCATGTTATATCAATCAGATAAGTACATCATACTCATTCTAACTACCAAGCATCATTACATTAGAGGCCAACAACTGCTTCCGTACAGTAGCATTCCATCGAGTTCAGGGATAACTATGTTAGTACTAACAATTCCCTATTGTCAACGACAACACATCAAAGAATCAACATCGTCTATAGCATAGAACTCGCACAATATTCGGCCCCAAATAAAGTATACACTAGATCACTATCTCAGGAGAATCTGCCTACACTACCAACTCAATCCACTACCAGCTCTAGTCACCATTGCATCCTGCTCACATACAACCTTTCTAGCCTCATAACTATTCGCAATCAAAGCCAATTACCCAAACCACTACTATGTATCCCAAATCCTATGTCATCAAGCCATCTAAGGGCCAATCCATTTCGACATCCCGATCTCAAGTATTACCTTTCACTCGACCATCTAAACTATTTCTCGGAGTTCACAATCACACGGTTTCCTGATCCGACAAGCTTAACAACTCAACCAACTACGTATCAAGACTCCTTATCAAGCGCACCCTCGTCCTAGGGGTCCTCTACCGGTCCCATCTTCGCCTTCGTAGAGAGGTCCCAAATCCATAACTGAACCTCCCTCACGATCGATCTAGACGCTTCTTAACAATCTCGCTTACTCTTCCTAGGCTCTCAAGACTCCTCCCGACCATCATCTCTTAAAGAGACATCTTGAATCACCTTGCTAACCTAATCATACTTCCCACGCCAGTAACCACTCTCACTAACCATCCACCTCTAAGAATCCAACTCATACTAGTCATCTCACACCTGACACTCCCGACCAATTCTAATGTAGAACTCAACTAGTGGTACTCCCAACCACGAATCACCATGACCATCAAGTCGACCCACTCTAGATCCTCTTCCCGGCATACTATACCTAGCTAGACTAGTTCCCTCAACTCCGAATGTTTCCCCAAATTGCCTCAGATCGCGCTTCTTAAACTTCGAAATCTCTACTACGTAAACCCTTATGTACCAATCATCATTTTCACCGAATTCCTATGACATCCTCGTCCGAATTTCCTAAGCACCGCAACCTCGCCAACCTTCAAAAATCTCTTCTCCTCTAGCGTCCTCAATACCTCCTGCTTTGCCTAGTTCCCAAATCCCTGCTCATAATCTCTATATCTCAACCTTAAGCCCACAGTCTTACTAGGAATCTAAACTACATCATTGCATAGCTACCAGCCTTTCCTCGAAGATTGATCTCACATCCTCAAATACCTCAATAGCCACAATACCCTCCACTCATAATTTCCCCAAGCATTACCAATCCTGTCTAAACAACCCCAAATACTCATCACACGAACAACCCTGATATGAACAACCTAATATCCCGATCGATAGTTTCCCAAGCAACCTCATACTACTCTTCCTTGGAAATTCCTCAACCTCATCCCTTACCGAAATTGCTCCCACTCACAGCACACACCACCTAGTCCCAAATTCTACGATTCATCAGACGTTCCTTAACCGATCATCCTCGACTCCGCCCACGATCCGCTCCTAGACTATCTAGACACCTTCCTTGGCACACCAATCTGTCTCACAACACCTCCCTTCAAGAATCCTCTGATCAACTCCTAGCTCGCCCATCTGCTTCTAGAACTATCCTAACTACCTCTACCCAGACTCGATCTCAAGATCACCCTAAAGAAGCTAGTCTAGACCTCACCCAACCACTATCTTATACTACCCGCACACACTACCTGCCTAGACTACCACTTCTCACTAGGACATTTCCCTCAAAATCTCGACATACTAGCCTCACTCCCCACCTAAGACCTACCTGGAACCTCATCTATACTCACGAACCACTATCTTCGACACATCCCAACTCACTCGGCTCTACTCAAGCTAAAACATCATTCATGCACCCCATTTCACACGACCAACGACCTAATCCGAATACCTTAATCCACCTGCCACTTTCCAACCCGTCTCACTGAAGAATCTCACGACTCATGCTCAAGAAGAAAACACTCCCATACATATAACCCATAACCTACTCACCCGCAAGTCAGTATACCAAGCACCAAGGCACATCGTCATAGAAACAAGTTAGTCACACAATCATTTCTACCAATTCAGCACATCCGTCATCACACATTCAATTATGTCAGTTCTAGGCATATCACAAAACATCAATTCCGATTAGTATAGAAGAATCCACAATTTGAATTAAGAATGCTCTTCCTCGTGTCTGCTGGAATGAATCTGTTAACGATTGTCATCTTTGAAGCATATTCGTCCTTTTTGCCATCGGTGATGTTGTTCTTGGGGCCTAGGGGTCATGGACCCATCACACTTCCATTGTGTCGCTCCGGTGCCACTTGGTCGTTGGTCCTTTCTTGCATGTCGGCGCTCATCGAAGGATCATAAAGGTTAGAAGTTGCGGAGATAGGGGGAGACAAGGGCGGACAACACAACTTCCTTAAGAGTTCAGACATGGACCAGAACTAGGGACGACGAGACCAAGGATAAGATCCCAACCCGAGAGTTACAACGATGCTCTTATAATTATGGCACGCAACACATAAAAATCAAGAGATATCATCACATTATTTCACACTAGTATGCACCTATCTCAAGGAATATCGATTTACGCATTCATAACATGCTCATATAATCATCTTTATATGTGCACAGAACAAGCTAGTAACTTCTCATTTCATTCACCAATCATGCTTGACAGACTAAGAACATGCATGCACAGACTAACATGGGACACATATGGCCCAAGTTATGCAAGATCTAGCAAACATCACATGATATCATATGCACGACTTATCACTCATTTAGATACACAATTAAGCAAGTCATAATATTACGTAAAGCATGCTAAGATGTACCCTAAAAATCATCCTAAGGGTATGGTCAGTTCATGCAGGGTTGGTATAGCAACTATCTCATCACATACATCCATATTCACATACCAAGACTAAGATGTCACACAATCATATGAGGGCTTATAACTGGGAGATATATATCCTACATGATAGTAGCAATACTTATTAAACATGTACACAGTCATGATGTCCAATGAGGTTCATCTGGCATGCTAAGTCATCCAATTCACATTTTAACATACAACGAGAGTTGAGCACACTATCATGGACCTAGTTCATAGCGAGACGGTAATCATGGGGATTCAATACATACGACACATACATCTACTCATAAGTGCAACCATGCAAGGTACTAGGCGAGTCATGCTGAATTATACCAATATACAATTTCATGAAATCACAAGGAGGCCATCATTATAGCTCGATAGAGTTCTCTAAGGACAATCACCGACTCACCACCCCGTTTTCCCGTGAGACACTAGTATGACTTGCTGGGTAGGATACAAGGACATTCACGCTGTTTCTGATAGATGAGGGTAGAACTCGTGTTTGGACTCTTGTTGCAAGAAGACATGGTTGGCCATTACGATGATCGAAAGGGATGACTCCATAAGACAACTCACTTCTATCTCGAAACGATTTAAATCCTCACTCCCACTAACATACTCAGGTAACCCTCACATCCGACACGATTTCCGAAGGTATTTAGTTGACCGACCCAAATTTCCCGTGAAAGACCCCAACCACAGGTACGAGACTCAATAGAAGCATCGATGGTGGGATACGAAACAAGACTCTAAACAGGGGAGAGGATGCTTCTCGACCCTTGCTAACATGCCTAGATGTTTTGGTGGGCGGATGACAGAGTCAGAACCATCAGGGTGTTTGAATTATGAAAGTGCTATTTCGACAAAACAGGAATTCCGATTACATAAGAACAAGTTTTTCTCCCACTATCCCGTTTGCACGGTTATTCAACACATGATTCAAGTCAAGGCATATCGATTAGTTTGCTATCCTACGCACAATAGCACTCAACACGAAAGCAATCAACAAGATTAATATGATCCTCTTCAAGGAGGATCGCCCTCGGGTCCAATTGCATATATGTACATATATAAACATAAGCATAGAGACGATCTATGCCGTCCTTCGAGGGACGACTCACCGGAGGGGCAAAACCTCACGGCCTCCTAACTCAACACTCCAACCTCCGTGGTGTTCCTTGGAGTCTTCTAGGCCCATCTGTAAATAAAAGCTAGTATTTTGCCTACCGTTCCCCGAATTCTACATCCATAAGGGAAGTCTACCGCTTGGGTCTCTACCCACGAGATTATTTCCCCTTTATTCATTTTAGGTTTTAAGTCCAATTAAATTCATTTTGCCCTTTATAAAATATTTTCCAAAACCATTTGAAAATGTTGGGCGATTTTCAAAACCTCTTCAACCTATTGTACTCGGATTGCGAAACCTCAGCTCTGATACCACCTTTGTAACGGCCCGGGATTATGATTCCCGAGTTACGTTTCGAGGGATGAAACCCCTCGTTGGGATCTTGCGCCCCGAGTACAGGTTGAAGGTTTGAAATCGAATATGCGCAGTTTAAAGTGGGATTTCGCACCCAAACCCGGAAGGTCCGTTGGAGACCCTGGGGTAAACCCCTGTACCTGTCCTAAGTCTACAACGCGGGGAAATCCTTTATAATGCAAAGGGCATAAGTTCTGAAAGTGATACAACCAGTGCCATGGCAGAGCCGGGTCAAAACAGAGTATAATTAGGGAGGAATCCCAAAAGCGTGAATCTGGTGAAGTCAGGTTTCAACCACTCACTCTCCGCCATATGAATAGACCCCGTCATAACAGCACAAAATCAAGCAGTATATCGGGTACCTGAAACTATACCACCAAGTCAGGCCAAGAGTCCGCCCGCGGGTCCTCTGACCGCGCTGAGGACATATAATACGCCTATACCTAGAATAAAGATGCCTTCATGCAGTACTGAAATATTAACCACACTATCATGTTCCTAACTCATATGTGCAGAATATTAAGTAAGGCCTTAACAAAGAATACCAAGTGGTATATCCCTCTTCTACCACCACCCTTCTTCCAGACAGGGTGGAGACTGGCCAGTTCGATGCTATAATCATATCAAATCTCATCATCATATCATATCTCATCATCATATCGTATCTCATGCCCATCTCGTATCTCGTGATATATATAAATGACCCGAGGAGGACAACACCCGATGAAGCTGGGCTGCCCTATGACCCTAGCAAGGACTCTAGGACTCACAGATAACGGCCGTTCTGTATTCAAACGCATACAGAATAAGGATGCTCATTCGTAAATGCAATTCCTAAGCATGATACTACATGAGATGCTCTTATGCATATGCAACACCTACATACTATATGACACATCAGGCAGGAGGTACTGGTTACTGAGTAAGCCCCGGAGGTACTTACCTGGCTAGCCGATCGGCAACAGGAGAATCCAGCACACAATATTCACAATCACAGAGTATCACCTAGTACATAATGGAATATACATAAGTCTACATCCAACTATTAAGCACTCAAGCACACCTCAATCAATAGAACAAGTAACATATTATGAAAGTCATTTCATCGCATCATCCGCTACTCAAAGACCACATCGTTCTCCAAAATCATTCAACCAATTCCGAATGTTCATATACATCATTTCCGCATATACCTCAACGGTTCATCAAAATCATAAGACATAATTTGTGTGATATAAAATCCTACTAGATCGTCATAATTATCCAACATTTAATCTCATATAATAATTCATCACAAGTCATGCTATTAGTCATACATATCATACTGTTAGTCAAACGATCATAATATCATGCTAGTTAGTCTTTGAATAAGTCTTATTCCCAAGTTAGTTTCAAAACCGTTTCGAATCCCAGTTAGATAGTTAAGTATTCCGACCATTGAAAATACTCGCCAAATTCTCTTTTAAATCTATTTATTAGATTACTTTCCAATCTTAAAATTCGTTTCCAAATTCTTTACAAATCTTTAAGTCCCAATAATATATTTTAAATCTCAATAGTATTATATGATATTTTAAATACCATTTATTAAACACCTTTATAAATTATTTTCAAATCCCCTAAATCCCGATCATTTTTATTTAATAATTCAACCCTTATAATTCTCCCAAAATATGATAATTTATCTTTTAAATCCTCAAATACTATTATAATATATTTTAATTACCGTTAACTAATTAATAAGTCAATGGTTAAACCCGAACCAAACCAAACCCATTTAAATCCAACCGAACCAAACCGAACCCGGTTCAAGCCAAACCCAACCAAAATGAATAAATAAATAGGAGGTGGGGCCCGCCTGGACATCTTCTTCTTCCTCTTCATTCAAACGGAGGTTCCCACCGCGCTGAGCTCTCCCGGACTCACCGCGCTGAGCTCTCCCGGACTCACCGGCTCCGCATCGCCCAGCCCCGCCTGGTCTTGGCTCGCGCTCCTACAGCACCGCGCCTTGCACTCGCCTCTGCTCGTCGCAGTTGGTCGCCTCGCCTCGCGCCCTCGCGCTCTCACTCACGCCGACCGAGCTCCGACGATCGTCGGAGCTCTCGACCTCACCCGATCATTCCGCACTCAGCTCACGCACACTCTCGACTAGTCTAAGCATCGAAAAAGACTCAGAAACGAATCGAAACGAGGATAAATTTGGAGCTCACCGAGATGGATTTTTCGCGACTTCGGAGCTCTCGATCGGAGTTCTGGGCTTTGTCGGTAGCTCGCGATGGCTTGACGGACCTACACCGGATGTGGATGAGTGTGATGGTGAAGACCGCAAGCAATTTCAATCAAAAACGAAGGAGGGACGCTTACCAAAAGTTAGCTTCGCGATTGATCGAAGATTAGAAAGGAATGGGTTGCGGTGGCTCCGTGGCGGTTCCGGTGGTGTCCGCTGTTGCTGCTGGTGGCTCCGAGGGATGTCGAAGGCTGGTGATGTTGCTCGATGGAGGGGAAGGAGGTGCTGGTGTTTGGTGGCGATAAGGAAAGAGCAAGGTGGTGGTGGTGAAAGGAAGAGTGAAGGTGACGGTGGAGATTCGGTGATGGC
This sequence comes from Persicaria tinctoria, assembly GCA_037127255.1. Classification (NCBI taxonomy): domain Eukaryota; kingdom Viridiplantae; phylum Streptophyta; class Magnoliopsida; order Caryophyllales; family Polygonaceae; genus Persicaria; species Persicaria tinctoria. The sequence continues at coordinate 74,151,120 of JBANSL010000006.1, forward strand.
GTCGAGCTGCTGCTGCTGTGCTCTTGAGGGGTGGAACATATGTTGTTGTTGCAGCTCTTGAGGAAGGAGGAAGATGGGAAGAGAGTGATGGTGAGGGAGGGCGTGTGTGATGGCGGAAACAGGGGAAGTGACGGGGTGATATAGGCAGGGGGATGGGCTCGGGTTGCAGGACAAGGTAGGGGGAGTGGGTGAGATGTTGAGTGTAAAATTGGTTAACCAATACCCGGAAATAAATCCCGAATACGCGAATTTTTAATCCCGAAATTAGTTTCCGAATGTTAGTTTTCCCGAATCCCACTTTCTCGATCAATTAGATTTTTAAAATTGACAAGGATATCGCCATTTGATAATTATTTTGAATTTTCGAGGTCAAGGACGGAAATTGTTTGCCAAATTTTACTTTTCGGTCGTAATCCGCTAAACGAGTTTTAACCCGATTTTAATCTCATTTTTAATTCTCTTTTTCCGAAAAAAAAAAAAAAAAAAAAATTAGGATTTAAAAATCCGAGCCTTTACATGCAACCAACAGATTAACAAAGGTAAATTCCCAGAAACAAGCTTGTAAGATTCTCCATCTGTCATGTAATTTGTTTTGTCCGTCATGTCACATATTCTAGGCGTCATGTTAATTAGTGTTGTTTATGGATATGTTCAAGATCATATTCTCCATTGATGTCAAGAAGAGCTTGTTATGTACTGAAGTACTTATTTTGTTAAATATTTAATGAAGAAGATATATCATACGCAGATCCGGGCTTTTGGTCTAGATACTTACTAGTAATTTGATGCAGGAACGGCGTGATATTGCTATTACAGAAGGCATTAAGGGCAAGCATTTCTTCCTTGAGAGTGACATGAAAGGACCAACATTGAAGCTTGACAACACTGGGAAAGCAATATTGACCGTAAGCTGCATGCTTTATGCTTAAAAGTATATAGCAATATTGCCGTAGTTCTAGATATCAATTAATGTCCTTAATTCTCTTGACTGTATCGAATCATTCATAGCTTACTTGCTTGATACTTGGAGCTTGGAACTCTTGTTTGCTATTTTTTCAGCCATCCACTAAGAGGAAGAAATAAGCTTGTATAAAAGATCAATCCATAATTCTCGTGCCTTACAGAATCTGAATTGCATTTTTTTTTCTACTCTTCACTTAATAGTTCTTCAGTTGAGCAATAATTCAGTATGCAGAATATTGCTCATCACAATAAAGTTTCTCTTCTCCATTGCATTGCTTAGACTTTTCTTTGACTTATATGCTTTAGTTCGCAGTTTGGAAGAAAAATCACACTGTTGTACACGAAATCTGGAAGGAGTATGGCAAATATTATGAATTGATTATTGGGCGTCAGGGTCAAAAAGGAATGGATTATTGGGCGTCATGTAAAACTAAAGTAAGTGTCATGTAAAACTAAAGTAAGCGTCATGTGAAAGAACACTTGATTTATGTGTTGCTTTTCTGCCAACAGTAATGCTCTTCTGTTGGATAAAATGTAATTTTGAATACTGAAATTTCTTTTTACAGCGTATATTTCTTGTTTGAGTTCCAAATAGTTCATTCTGAAGTGCTTGTTCTAGCTAAGAAAACATTCATATGAAGAATCCATATTGAATGCTTAAATGCGTGAAGAATTTTTGTCTTTCCAAACATTAATAAGTCATTTTTATTGGTTATTTGTCTCCTTATCCAACATGTAAACTAAGGGTACTAAATCGTTCAGTAGACATGTTCACTTTGCTTCCGGGCACGACTAAGGGAGAGTGAAGAAGTAAGTTGCCTCTAATTAAGTTTCAGATATCTTTTCACCGGCTTTTTTGGTCAACTTAATGGTCATGCAGCTACTGGAGTTAAGTGTTGAGGAACTGATATCCAAGCTTTAGGTTTTGCATTTTCAGGATATAAGTCTATTTTGGACTGGTCAAATGTGATGTTTTGATAATCAGATCCTTACTGTTGTTTTTTTCTTCCTGTTTTTTTGTTTCCAATTGTCCGATTGGATTCATATATTGTTTAAATCATGGACTCATTTTCATCACTGATTATTTTTTTAGTCTGAAAAGATGAACAATATGAATAATATGGATGAATCATCATTTTCTTTCCTCTGAATTCGTATGATTTTACGTTTAAACTCTGGTTGCATGACATTGCCTGCATGTTCGCTTTCCTCAGCAAAATGAACATGACAAGATAAGGGAACTATCCAAGCAGTTGGCCATCGAGAAAAGGCGATCTGCTACATACAAAAGACATCTGGAGATGATATTCGAGCACATTGAAGAGCATAACCTCAATCTGTCGAAAAGGATCCAGGACATAGTGCACAATGTTAGAGAGGTGGAGGCAAATGAGAAGCAAAATCTAAAGTAGTAGTTGAACATTCTCTTTCCCCTTCAACCATTTAGCTCCCATGTGTATAAAAAAAATCCCTTTTTCTTTCTTTTTTCATACCCTTATTTTGGAGTTGCTCATCAGGAATTTGTGTGCAATATTTTTTTTTTATGAAACTGTAAGGTATTATTTTTTTTCACCCTTGATTTTGTTTCGGCAACACCGATGTACTGAAGGTTGGTACAAGTGTTCCAAGTATAGTCATTTTTAATCATCCAAAGGAACTCTCTTGAGGTGTGTTTTCTTCCTTGTTGTCAAGTTGATTTGTAAATTGTAATCTCTAGGGTATACAGAAAATTGATGGATGATCTTATGTTATTTGTGCTGATAAGGTATTGTGTGCCAAATGAACCTTTAAAATAAGTTTAATTTCCTCTCCCCTTTAAGATCTCATTTTTATTCTACCTCGCAAAGATGCTGCAAAGAATATGCTGGGTAAAGTGCTCATATAGCCTATTTGCTCAATGGGAGAGCATTGCGGTCATACACAAAGATGTGGGTTCAATTCCCACACAGGCTTATTATTTACATGACACATGGATTGTTTTTACATGACACATCAATTGTTTTACATGACATTTGATGAAAGCATGGAAGCATGCCCTTAGAAGCATTCTTATTCTTTGATGAATGGAAGCTTGCCCTTGACCGCCTTCCAGATGTCGTGGCTTCATAGGCAATTAAGAGCATTGTACATGGTGTCCATGTGATAACCACGCAGCACAGAGAAGAAATCAAGGTTAAAAGGAAAACAGAAAATGTATCAAAGGAGCTCTAGAAGAAAGCCTCTCCTCTTAGAAACATAGAGAAGAAATATTACAACTCTTATTCAATGGTTGGCCTGGGACTACCAGACAACGGCCTTAAAATAGATGACGAGCCATAGAGAAGAAATACTTTGAAGACATGACCAATTTTTCTTCCTTGTTCGGCTCAACAGTAGAGACGGTATGTACTCGGTTCTATGCTATAAAATAGACGACGACCCATACGTAGATTTCTGGTCCTGTGCTATAAAATAGACAACGAACCTATGATATAAAATAACATGACAGGTAATCCTATTAACATGACAGTTTATACCCTTTAACATGACAGGTAATGCGAATCGATCATCTTCTCCTTAATGAAAGAAAATAACATGACAGGTAATTATATTAACATGACAGGTTATAACCTTTAACATTACAGGTGATGCGAATCGACCCTCTTCTCCTTAATGAAAGAAAATAACATGACATGTAATGTTATTAACAAGACATATTATGCCCTTTAACCTGACATGTTGTTTGACCCAAAAGTTCTTGGTGTTCCTAAACCAAAACTTGTCTATCCAAGAAATGAAAGAGTTCTTCGTTGTTATTTAAAGAAGTAATGCGAATTGATCCTCTTCTCCTTAACGAAAGAACATAACATGACATGTAATGCTATTAACATGACAGTTCATACCCTTTAACATGACAGTTTATACCCTTTAACATGACATGTTATAACCTTTAACATGACAGGTTATGCTATTAACATGACAGTTCACATTACCTGTCATGTTAAAGAATATAACATGTCATGTTAATAACATTACGTGTCATGTTATTTTCTTTCAGAAAACAAAGTGCCGTCAGACATGGTAGTGTTCTTGTTTTAGGCATTCATCTTATATTAATAATATAAAACAAAATTTCAGACAATACGATCTCTTTCCAATGTCTTTTATGGGTTAAGAAATCTAACCGATAACCCATACTGAATTTACAGGTCACCCATACCGGATTTACATGACACATAATGTATTTTACTTGACACATGAATTTCAGACATATTATATTCCTTTTTACTTGACACCTAAAAATCAGCTTACAAAGAAAAATTTTATACGTAATTTTAGATTAGCCTATGCGGGATTTGAACCCGCATCTTTGTGCATGAGCACATCGCTCTTCCATTTGAGCTAATAGGCTAACATTGTGATGCTATATATTGCTATTTACTAATACTTGACCTCTTCTTTCACAGAACTACCAAACACATGCCGTCTAAACCCATTTCATCAAGTCTTGTACCCAACGAAGAATATTATCCAGGGCATCCAATAACGAATCCATACAGAATTTCCTCTACAAGGAAAACCAATCGCTACATATGCAACAACAATACCGTAAAGAAGAAGAAATTTACATGCTTTGTACTGATTTCAGATACAAGAACTAATGGACTGAAAAATTATCACAATTCACAACCTGCAGAGGGTATTGTCAAATCCAAATCATCGGGCATATATGAACTATTACACCTAGAAACACACACACACACACACACACACAGACTTTGCGACTGCTGTCAGATTCATCGTGTATCCGACATCATTGTGTAACTGCCAGGGTTAGAAAATGCAGAGAGATGAACAATTCAAACACTACACTTGATATCAGAGTTAAACCAAAAATAAGCACCGGTGCTTGACATATCAAGCGAGGTAACAAAACTGAACAATCCCTGATTCCCCGTAACATTATAGGTAAAAGGCATTAAGGAAAAGAGTGCATACTATGGTTAGAAGTTGGTACTTTCAGCTAAAAAGGCAAAAATCTAGCAATAAGGATATTTCATATTACTGCAATGGTTCAATGATCGAAACAGTTCATGGACATCTTCATTTGGTATCCAGAATTTCACCTTACAGGTAAGATGGCAGAAAGAAATAAGAGAATCAAAATTCAGTGAATTCTTTCTACCTACTTACCTCGTTGGAGTCCTGAAAACCTTGAAAAGGAGATAAACACATCCTTGCACTAAACTAAAGCTTCAGCTTAGAAACCATATAGCAACAGAAAGAATGAAAAACTGAGAATACCTACTTCAACTCGTTTAACATTTGTCAAACCAGTCACAGGTGAAGAGTGTTTCATTATATAAATCTCCGCACCCATGTAACTAATCCAGATTTGAATCTTTTTAACTTCTAGTCCAAGTCACTAATCCAGATTTGAATTTTTTTAACTCATAGAAAAGTCATATCCTTTTCCATAGCACCCCAAAGATTGCAACTTTGTTCACAAATTGCAGCCCAAAACTCTCATGATAAACTATTTGTATTCATTCATTAATGCAAGTATAAAAAGCTACCCCCATCATCTAAAAGGATTCAAATTTACCTCAAGTGTTTTCTGTAGCAGAACTAGAGGAATCAAATTCAACAAAGCTGAAACAGAAATCTGTCATCAAAACAACAATAACATGAGCAAACAATTAACAGAAAAAAGTAACACATAGATCAAGTGTTCTTTCACATGACGCTTACTTTAGTTTTACATGACACTTACTTTAGTTTTACATGACGCCCACTAATCCATTCCTTTTTGAATCTGTGCTATTGATAAATTCTGTAGTTCAGGTTAAATGTAAAAAAGAAGTATCATTCTAGGTTGGATTATGGGTTGAACTTCAAGGTGTTAAATAGTTTAATTTGGCTCAGTTTATTTTACATCAGGACAAGTTGCCTATACACAAGATTCAACAACACCAAAATTTACTTGGAACCTGATGAAACTTGAATGAGAACTCAACCGCATTTAGATAATGGTCATACCTGGGCTTTCAAAAGCAACCTTCCAATGTCCAAAGGAAATCCTTCGGCTCCTTCCATTTGAGTTGGATCCATGCTATCATCTCCATAGAGAAACTGAATGATAGAAACAAAAACTCATGACCAGAATTAATCTTATGCAGTTGCTCAACTCAATACCAGGAACAGAAACAAAAACTCATGCCTATTCGTATGCTAGTTTCAGTACATGATTGATCACATAGAAGAACCCAGTTTCAGTACATGAATTTCACATGCCCATATATTAACATGACGCGCATATCTTTATACATGACGGATGGCAATACGGACATGACAGTAAACCAAACTACACATGAATTGAACATGATCTAAACAGATTTTCATTACTCAATCCCATTTTTTGTTATCATCCCTCTTAAAGAATCTAAACAGATTTTCATTGCAATTGACTTATAAGTTGCTTCAAGGGTGTGAATAGCAACAACAGATCTCATATATGACAATCAATTCACACAAAAAAAAATCAATTCGGAAAAGAAAGAAAAAGGTGAGGAAGATATCTCAGATTCTCAATTCAGAAATTAGGGGATTCAGGCCTTCAGGTAACATGAAATTCATAAAGAGACAAGGAAGATAACTCGATTACAAAATTAAGGGATTTAGAGCACCTCAATTAAGAAATTAGGGTATTCAGATAAGAAGGAGAAGAGGACAACAGATGAAGAAATTAGAGCGAACCTAAGCTTGAAGGTGGCGAGTCCGACGAGGCATTGAGGCTGGAGGCGGCGTGACGACCGATGGGATGTCGGGATCTGCAGACCGCGGGAGATTAAATGAAGAACGGTGTGATAAAGGCATAAAGGCAGCGTCTCCGAAGAGGGCACTATGACTGGTGGTTTGCACGCCCAACCTCCTTTGCCGGAAAACCTAAAATCAGAAGACGAAGGAGTAACCTCCTTTGCGCTCGAGCCCTTCCGCCGAGCTGGAGACCGCGCCCGCCTCCAATACCATTCCTTCTCCCTTCCCCTTCTCTCGCGTCGGCTCTCTCTTTCTCTCTTCTGGAGACCGGTTACTCCAGGTAACGTTTACCGCCTGGGATGTAATTTTTTAAGGGGGGAGGGTTAACCCTTGCAAATTGAACCGGATATGGGGTTAGGCGTGCAAACCAAACCGGGGCAAGGGTCATATGGTTTAAATCCCTCATGTAACATTATATTGTGCAAATATAACTTGAAGTTGTGCAAATATAATATTATGTTGTGCAAATAAAATAATAAAGTGTAAGAGTAAAATAGTGTATGAATAAAAAATATGAAGTGCATGAATAAGATTGTGAAATGCACAATTAAGATTATAAAATGCATAAATAAAATAATAAAGTCTATTAATAATAATATGAAGTGCATATATAAGATTATGAAGTACATAATTAAGATTATAAAGTGCATGAATAAAATGATAAAGTGCAAGAATAAGATTATGAATTGCACAATTAAAATTAGGGAAATTCCGTTTGGTGCCCCTGAGGTTTTGACAATTTCGCTTGGTGCCCTAATGTTTTATTTTGTCCGGATAGTGCCCCTGAGTTTTGTCAAAACTCCGCCTCATGCCCAAAACTCATATTTTCACTTTTTTAAATCAATAAAATGGCCCATTATTTTTCCTTATTTCACAAAACCTTTTTTACTTTTAACAATGAACAAAATTACCTATTATTTATCTAAATTCAAGATAAAATTGAAAAACCCGCCTTTATTTCTAAAATTTAGCAAAATCACATATTATTTCCAAAACTTTTATCACAAAATCACCCTTCTTCCAAAATTTTTAAAACAAAATCACTACGGTTTTTAAAATTATACAAAAGACATATTAGTTTCTATACTTTGAAAAAAATAAAATAAAAACACTCTTTATTTTCCAAAATAATATTTAACACCTACTCTGATGCCGCTCAATTATCGATGACTCCTGGTGACATTGAGGACAACATGAAAGTTCCATTTGATGGCCCTGTCACTCGTTCAAGGGCCAAGAAGATTCAAAATGCAACTAAGGCCTTTCTTGTCCGTCACCATGGAACGTTAGAGCAAGGGTTCAGGCCACCCTGGATCACTTGGCTGAGGTTACACCGCCAGCACAAGAAATGAGCTTGCGCCCACACTCGGAGCTCATGAAGACTCGGCTACACCCGCCTTGATCAAGACTTGGCCGAATGGGCTCAATGCATGGGCCGAGTTTACATTGTGCATGGGCCGAAATTAAGTTATTTAATTAGTTGTTATTTTATGCAAATAAAGTGGAAATTAATTATATCTCTTCTAGATATATTACTTTCCCACCAAGTTATTATATTTCTATCTTCTTAGGATTTATTTATCTTTAAGTTATTTCCTTTATCTTAGATAGAATTAATCTATCCAAACCCCTTTCCTTTGCAAGGAAGGATTGGTTAGATTTCTCATTAGTTTACTATAAATTCATGTTATGCACTTTGAAATTAATCAGATTGAATTAGAATTGAAGAAACCCTTAATGGATCTAGGGTTCTTCGATTGTCAATCCCAAAAGCTATCTTGCTCTTGTGTTCTTAATATTGTCGGCCTTCACAAACACCCAACACTCACCTTGGTTCATCGACATCGAGTAACCCAGCCTACAACCCTAGTCGAGAGGCGGTCGCAAAAGAAGAGCCCAGGCCCTTGGCGTCGCTCGCTACCGCAGTCGCTCCCAGCGAGCGCGGCGTCCCCGGGTGTCCTCACTCCTCAAGCTCCCAGGCGCTAGCGCTCCCGCGTGCTCCCAGGCGCCTCGCTCCGCGTCTTCCGCGTCCCAGGCCCTCCGCGCGCTCTCGTTCGCTAGCACGCTCGCTCCCAGCGAGGCTCCTTCCGCGCACCAGTACCGCACACCCTGAGGCTTGACGCCTGTGTGCCCGAACCCTTGCGCGCCAGTCTTCGCAAACTCCCTCGCTGTTCTTCGTTCTCTCTTTCTGTCGCTAATTCTGTTTTAAAGTTGCTGAATTTTACTAAGTATAATTCTGTCGCTAAATCAGAATTTTAATCACTTGTTTAAATTGTTCCAAATCAGGAGATATCAAAGAGCATTGCAAGATCGGAGCAAATATACGGCGTGGTTCTTGATCGGAAGCCCACAGGCGAAGGATCGGGGATTCCAAACGTATCATACTCCATTGTTTTTCAAAATAATATTTAACCTATAGTTCACTAAATTTTAACAATTGTAAATGTGGTTGATCATATGGTGGCTCAATATTTTGGTAGTATATTTTTTTCGGTTCAATCTGTAAACCCGGAATTATTTTTTTTTTCAATTTAATATTTAGCCACAATAGTTCATTGTATAAGAAAGAAATACATTATAATTATCATTTTCTTTTAAAATCAGGTCTTTGGGTTTCACGTGACCCAAAAATGTTGGATCGAATCGAGTTGACTCAGCATGAACCATTCTAATTGATCAATCTAACCCAATACTCGATTAGAATTTTATTGAAAAAGTAATGTAAAAAATAAAGGGTGGATTGATGAATAAGAGGGTGGATTTTTTTTTAACCCAATACTCAATTAGAATAAAGGAGATTTTTTTATAATATCAAAAGTATGGTTTCATGATTTTTTTTCCTTTTTGTAATTTATAGGTCAAATTTGTTTTAAAAAAATATGAGGGTGGATTGATGCAATTTTTTTTATATAAATAATGGGTGGTAAATTATGTATGTACAATGTTTGACAAATAATGAGATTTTTTTTTTGCAAAATATTAAAAATAATTAATCTTTTGTGTAATGTTAAAAATAAAGGTTGATTTTCTTCTAAAAAATTTTGTAACAATGGGTGAGTTTTTGCTAAAATTTTGGAAATTATGTGTGATTTTATTGAAAAAAATATATAAGGTGTTTTTCCCCCTTTTATGTTGGATTTAGTTAAATAATAGGTAGTTTTATTCATTTTTAAAAATAAAGGGGGTCTTGTGAAATAAGGAAAAATAATGGGCCATTTTATTGATATAAAAAAGTGAAAATATGAGTTTTGGGTATGAGGCGGACTTTTAACAAAACTCAGGGGCACCATCCGGACAAAATAAAACCTTAGGACACCAAACGGAATTGTCAAAACCTTAGGGACACCAAACGGAATTTCCCTTGAAATTATAGATCCAGGTGGAATCGAACCACCAACCTCCTGAACATTAGTTGTTCAGAAGCTCTTCCATAATTGAGCTTATGGATCTTAAGATTTTTAACACAAGTAAAAAGCTAATCCACTTTAAGCTACTCCTATAATGAATAACAATTACAACATGCAAATTGATTTACTAAATAAAATAAAAGCCTGCAAATCTTTCTCAACAAAATAAGTATAAGTGAATTACAAAGTTGCACAAGAAACTTCATGGAGACAGAAATTCCGAAGATGTGTGATCTAAAGCAGAAAGTGTTCAATCACACACTACTTAAATGGAAGTAAAGCTAAGACAAAGAATCAAGCAAATTGTGAGGACGAAGAGACGAACGATGAAGATGATACACATGATTCTATTTCTATAACTTGTAACTGACTTAGATGAGCTAGCTCGGTCAATCCTCAACTAGCTAAGTTGAACCTTCAAACTACCTATCACATCTATCATGATCGAGTTCTACATGGTTATGCCAAAGGTAACCTAAACATGGGGCTTTCAGAATCCATGAATGGCTACAGATTTATTCACTGATTAGGAGTGAAATTGGATCAACGATTCAACAGTCAAATGGCTTTTGAGTTATAAATGCAAATACATTTCAATGTCAACATAAGAGACATCATATGAAATAGCAGAAAACAAACCGCAAATCAGTTACTAAGCAAAAGGAATACAAACCAACCTTGTTGTATTAGCTTTTTCCGAAACAACTGATTACTTCAGATGCTGGTAAGTTGTAACAAGCATGATCATCCCCAACTGCATATTAAAGTTATAAAAGGAATGGTCATCTTACTCAAAGTCTTTGAGCTAATGCCCTAATGTTTAAGCATGGGTCAGTCGATGCTATATAAAATGAAATCATACCGGAGAAATTTACAAATTGACTTGAAATCGGTGCAATTGAATCGATCAAAACTAAGAAACATCCAAAAAACAGAAACATGCTTGAAATCAGTGCAAATGAATCGATCAAAACTCACGAGTTGGATCCAAATAAAGACAGATCAAGAGAGAGATTGGCGGTGGAGAGGCAACCATAACTTCGGGGTTCCTAAAACTGATCCCATAGATCTCGACGGCAATCGAGATGGGATTGAAGAGAGGCCAAACCTAATAAACATCCAGATTTTGAAACTTAGATTAGAATCGGTCGAATTGGAAATCAGCAATGGTGATAGGCTTTCTCGAATCGATGAAGAGACGATCGGTGCTGATAAGAGAGATAAAGAAAGAAGGTACCTCCGGTCTAGTCCAACGAGCAGGAGAACGGAGAGGGGCACCAGATCTGGCCGTGGAGTCGGTTTGCTTTCAATTTGGGGAAAGATGGAGGAGATTCCTGAGATCCTTCGAAAGGAATGAGATTCCTTCAATTCCTTCGATTGCTTCGATTGACCTGAGCAGGGAAGCGGAGAGCCATGGAGAAGAGGGTGTCCATTGAGACACCGACGACATTGAAGGAGGCACTAGCGGTGGCGTTGAAGGTGACGACAGTGAACGGCTAGGTGAAGAGGAGGAGGGGGCGGCGATGCAGTGGCTAGGAATAGGAGAGAGATGATGCAATTTGGGGTGAGTGTCAGAGAAGGGATTTACGAGTCAAAGAAGCGGAAGAGTTCCATGTTTAAAATTAGGTTTTTTTTTTGGCCGGTTTGCTTCTGTTTTTTTTTCCCGGTTCAGCGCGGTTCAGTTTTTTTAAGTGAACCGGCGCGTGTGTCCTCTATTTTCTCCATTTTCATTTTAAGCATTTTTTTCATTTTAAGCCCCTTTTTCATTATAACCACACACACACACAACTTTAATTGCTTTCTCAATCAATGTGTTTAATTCAAAACATTTAATTATTTGAACTTTTACTATTATTTTATAATAGTAATTCAATATATTACTAATAATATATTTATAAAAAACCGCATCATAGGGCGGGGATCGTATCTATATAATAAACTCTTAATTTAAAAGAGTTTAGGATGACGTGTAAATCTTAGAGTCATTTTAGGAGTCTTGACCAATCATATTTTTTTGTCATTTTTCTTTGATTTTCTTTAATTCTCATTTTTTCTCATTTTTCCTTTAATTATTATTTTTATTTAATTTGACTAACTATCTATCTATATCTATATAAACTCTAAATTTAAGAGTTTAGGATGATATCTCAATCTTAGAGTCCTTTTAGAAGTCTTCACCAATCATATTTTTTTTCCATTTTTTCTTTGATTTTCTTTAATTCTCATTTTTTCTCCTTTTTCCTTTAATTATTATTTTTTATTTAATTTGACTAACTATCTATCTATATCTATATAAACTCTATATTAAAGAGTTTAGGATGATATCTCAATCTTAGAGTCCTTTTAGAAGTCTTAACCAATCATATTTTTTTTCCATTTTACTTTGATTTTCTTTAATTTTCATTTTTTCTTCTTTTTTCTTTAATTATTTTTTTTATTTAATTTTACTAACTATTGTGCTTAATTCAAAACATTGAATTCAATCTAATATAACTATTGGATTTAACTCAAATTGATTTACTAACTATTGGGCTTAATTCAAAACATTGAATATAACTATTGATTATGACACGTCACATTTAAACAATGTTACAATGATATTGCTATTATTATTACTGAGTGATTTAAAATATTTATATTTATTTATTATACTTTACATAAGATTTTTTAAAAAATAATTTTTTTGAAGAGTTTAGGATGACGTGTCAATCTTAGAGTCATTTTAGGAGTTTTGACCAATCATATTTTTTTGCCATTTTTCTTTGATTTTCTTTAATTCTCATTTTTCCTTTAATTATTATTTTTATTTAATTTGACTAACTATCTATCTATATTTATATAAACTCTAAATTTAAGAGTTTAGGATGATATCTCAATCTTAGAGTCATTTTAGAAGTCTTGACCAATCATATTTTTTTTTCCATTTTTCTTTGATTTTCTTTAATTTTCATTTTTTCTTCTTTTTTCTTTAATTATTTTTTTATTTAATTTTACTAACTATTGTGCTTAATTCAAAACATTGAATTCAATTTAATATAACTATTGGATTTAACTCAAATTTATTTACTAACTATTGCGCTTAATTCAAAACGTTGAATATAACTATTGATTATGACATATCACATTTAAACAATATTACAATGATATTGTTATTATTATTACTGAGTGATTTAAAATATTTATATTTATTTATTATACTTTACATAAGATTTTTTTAAAAATAATTTTTTTGAGAAAAATATAAGATAAATTTATGGTAAAGTTTTTTTTATAATTTTTATCTTAAAATTTATTAATATTTTATAATATTACGTATATTATTAATCTTTTAATTTTTCAAAAAACGCGTCATTGCGCAGGAATAGTACTATTAGTATTTATAAAAGAAAAAAGTCAAAAAACAATCCTACTCCATTAACCCCACTACCAGGCGGGGTCGAACCCGTTGAGATACGGTGCGACCGTGGACAGGTGTAGGTGTAAATGAACAGTGAAACAAGAATAAACGAAGCAGATCGAAGAGAGAAACATCATTTCTGCGTGGTGCCCTTACACTGTGTGATGACGAGCCTGTCGTCGTATCCCCTTCTTCGGTTCAAACCCTACCATTCCCTCGCCGGAATCCCACCTTTACGTTATCCGGCGGCTCCCTTCGTCGTTAAGGCCTTCCGTCGGAGTGACTTCGACCGATTCACCAATCGAGTTGTCTCCGGAGACGCCTGGAGGGCCGTCTGGCGCGGTGCCAACGATGGGTTCGAGCAGCTCCTCTTCGACGCCAGGAAGGCCGCCGAGCGCCTCGACCGCCGCTACTCCCTCTCCCGTCGCTTCTCCTCCGCCGCCCGCTCCGCCTCCGAACGCGCTCGTCTGCTCAACCGTGACTTAGAAATCAGCAACCGTTGGAGGACCTTCTCGCTCGACTTCTCCCGCAACTGGCCCGGGGTTAGTGTTTCGTGCTCTATCTCTTTATTCACTCTTCAAATTTCATTACTACAATTATTTTTTATAGAAAAAGTAAAACCCTCGGAATTGCAGTCATCTGTTGTAGATTTTCTAGGATCCTTATTTGTTTCTCCAATATGTATATCAGCTGTTAAACTTCAATTTAGTTGCTTCAGAATCAAAATATGCTTATTGATAAGCCACGGAGGGTATTTACAATGGCAATAGGTTAGACGGAAAGGATAGGTGGATTCAGGATCCTTTGTAAATCAATATAAAAGGACAAGTGATTAGAGGAAAAAGGGCTTGTCTTTATAAATTGATGATTAAGTAGTCACGTGCTTCTCATCATTTTACTTTCCTCATCCGGTTTGTTCCCTTGACTGGGACTAGACTGAAGCTTCATAAATATCAAGTGCTTGATAGTTATTCTTGACTATATTAAGAACATCAAAAGGGTCAGATGGTAGAAGCCCGAATTAATAGTGTGTATGGATACAAGAACAAGCTGGTGTGATCAGAATGGACAAGAGCTTGCACACAAAGTGATGTAGAGGGGAGGAGATTGGATCAGAGGGTTGCAATCCTGAAACTGAATGCTCAGTGGGCTCATTAAAAATATTAGTAGCTGTAATTGGACATAAATCAGGCAATTTCCAAGATCTTTAATGTGATAAATATCAAAGAGCTTAGTGTGGACACATTTGATTAAAGAACAACGTTCAACATTTTTGCTAATGAAGGAAAAGAGCCATGTGGAAGAAAACTGGACTTTATCCTTTCAGTTGTTAAGAGTAGGTATTGGGCTCGAGTTTGGAAGGAAGAGGATAAATGGATAAATGCCCTAGGGCTCATCATCGGAGAACAACCTTTTTATTGAGAGATAACTGTTATGTTGAGTATTTTATATTTTAACATGTAATTATTTCCCTACAAGTTATATGATAGCTAGATTTACACAAAAGTAAAATAGTGTGTACTTTTCTACTTTTAGCTTTTATAGCCTTTTGTGCTTTCAAGCTTTCTATCCTCCTAGGTTTTTTAGTCTTAAGAGTTATCTTCCTCTTTATGTAGTAAGACTCTCAACTAAATAATGAGATTTGTTTTTTCCATTCCACCTTTCTCTCCTCCACTAACATGGTATTAGAGCTTTAGGTGTTTTTCCTAAGCTTTTTTCTTTATGGGCCTCAACCTTCATTGATGAATCTTTTTTCCTCACTTCCACATATCTGTTTTACAAATTTGTTATTTAGCTTTCCTTGCTGAGAAATCGAAAATTTTCATTCTTAAGTTTTTTTTTCAGCCAAAAACTTATTGGGTGTTCTCTAGCCTTAATTTATTGCTGAGGATTTTAACAACGTCTTCCTCTAAACTCTCAAATTTCATCATCTGCTATTGTTGTTCCATTCTTTATTGGAGTAGTTGGATACTCCATCCATTTCATAATACATGAGTTTTTAGAAGATAGTTTTTTGTTTCAAAATAGATGGACTTTTATGTTTTCTAGGTAGGGAATTGTAGTGATTTATATTGATTTGTGTGTTGTTAGATTTTGATTGGTTAAAATGTGTAGTGGATATTAAAAAATAATAAAATTTATGGAAAAGTAAGTGAATGATAATGTTTTATAAAGTGAAGTGTTTTATTAAAACTTGTGTATTATGGAATGGAGGGAGTATGTTGAGAAGAATCCCGAGAATCTTAAAGGAATCAGCTACATAGAAATTCAGAGTTCCTTGAGAAAATGTTGGTGATACTTCTTCTAGTGCATGCACTTTTGCCCTTTGAGGTACATCTTCTCCCTCTTTATGCTTGAGAGTTTCTGAATGTTCCCAACCCGAGGGTGCTACTAAACACATGACCAATTGCTCACAAAATTTTCATATTTTCTAGTCTTGTCCCAAGCCTCAACAATTGTTGACGGCTAATAATTCAGAAGCTCAAGTTAAAGGTCAAGGCACTATAAAAGTCCGAGAAAACCATAGCCTAAAAATGTTCTCCATGTTCCCACCCTCTCAGCCAGCCAACTTGATTTCCATAACAAAAACTTTGCAATGAATATTCACTCATTTTGATTGTGTTGTACAAGATGTCATTTGGTTGATGCATTATTGACTTGGCCCATACTCTTCTTTTCGAGCATAGTGTCTAAAGATATTTTTAGGGCGAAGCACTTCTCCCTCCTGCATTTTTTTTTATCAACCGATTGTCGAGTAAAATCCTTAATCTCCAAAGTCCTCTTGATTGTCTTAGAAAGACTTACCCAAATTTCAGAAACTCAAATCTATCTCTTAGAACTTTTAGTTATTCAACTTTCGTGCATGTCCATGGTCATGAAAGAGGAAAGCTTGATCCTATGCGCCATTAAGTGCATATTCATTGGTTACTTTGCTTCATAAAAGGTATACAAGTGTTGCGTATACCACACACCCGGAAAGAAAACATATATCTCCACTGTATGTCTTTTGCTGTAACTTCACCCTTTTACCCCTCAAATGAGTCAAATGAGGCCACTTCACTGGCTTTTGATTATGGAACTCAACCCATTGTTACCCAAATGGATTACCTCAATTAGAACCTTGTAAGCAACAAGAGGCTGGAAATTTAGATCCTCGATAACAACCAACCAAAAATTCAAAACCTCACCAAAAATATGACGATTGAGTCATATCCTTTTCCTCTTCTTAGCCATACTTTCCTAAGGTATGTTCAAGGAAAGAGAGACCTATTCTGGTTCGACGGAAAGAACGACATTCTTCACCAATTGTCGGCCGGAACTTAAAACATGATAGAAGAAGGTATACTTTGGAAACTCTTTTTCTTTCCTATTCTAATAGCCAAGAAAGAATTGAATTGGATATACTCATTGCTCTTTGAAAAAGGTACTTGCTCTTGCAAAAAAAAAACCTCTTTATCTATAGCTAACGATGTGTCGTTACATTGTTTCTCTCCCTCTAAAAAAAAATCATTCAAGACCTTAACCACATTCCCATTTCTAAGAATATTGTAGAAGCTCTTAAGAAAAAGGAGTGGAGGGAAGCTATGAGAAAGGAGATGCGTGTACTAGAAAAGAATCATATTTGGATATTGTTAGCAAACCTAGTGGCAAGAATATTGTTGGTTGCAGGATTTTTATGCTCAAATACAAGGTTGATGGGTCATTAAAGAGGTATAAAGCGTGCCTTGTTGCCAAGGATTTTACTCAGACTTATGGATTGATTATCAAGAAACATTTGCATATGTTGCAAAGATGAATATCGTTTGTGTTCTTTTGTCTTTGGTTGTACACTTTAAGTGGCCCCTTTGGGAAATTGAGGTCAAGAATGAATTTCTCTATGGTAATTTGGAAGAAGAAATATATATATATATACATATATATATATACACATATATGTATATGAGTCCTTCGGTCTTTGGCTGGGCACTTTAAGTGGCCCCTTTAGCAATTTAAGGTCAAGAATGAATTCCTCTATGGTAATTTGGAAGATATATATATATAGGTTGGGTCACGTGTTAACAACTCTTACGATTTTAAATGTTAACAAATCAATATTCGGCAAAATTTATCAAATATTCATCATAGTCACTCAATTATTCATCAAAGCTTTTGTTAAAATTAATCAACTATTCATGAGTCACTCAAATATTCATCACAATCAATCAATTATTCACAATTTCCCAAATATTCATCAATATTCGGCAACATTTAAGAAATATTCATCACAGTAACACAATTACGAGATTTGGGGTGGATACACGTGCAAGGGTTTGCTTTGATGAATAATTGGGTGACTGTGATGAATATTTGATAAATTTTAACGAATATTGATTTGTTAACATTTAACGCCGTAAGAGTTGTTAACATTTGATCCGTATGGAAGCAAGTAGCTCCGGCTATGGAAGGATGGAAGCACATTTGGCGCATCCCTGCCCAACAACGGGTGAGAGCTTTTCTGTTTCTAGCTGCCCATGATAGCATTTTATGTAATGCCAATCGAGTCAGGAGACACCTATCCGACTTCGCGGTGTGCCCACGATGCGGATTAAACGAATCGAGCCTCCATCTACTGAGGGACTGATCGATCAGGGGAGCATGGATGAGGCTGATGGGGGCGCAAGCGGTTGCTGCCTTTGTGTCTTTAAACAATGTCCGGGACTGGATTCTATACAACACCAAGAAGGAGGATCGTTGGAGCTCCACCTTTGCTTATATGCTGTGGTACACATGGAAGGTCCGCAACACTCTGATTTTTGAAGGAATTGATAAAATTGGAGGGGTCCTTCCGACTGTGGTGAGCCAGGTGAAGATATACGCTGACATAAAGTCGAAGATCACGACCTTTCAAGACCATATAAGCAACCCCACAATAGCGACTAATGTATGGGAGCCTCCTCCATTCAACTGGGCTAAGCTCAATGTGGTTGGAGTATCCAAAGGAAATCCAGGTGCTGCGGATGGAGGCGGCCTGGTCCGGGGAAACGAAGGAGAAATCTTAAGAGCCTACACTTTCAAGTGTGGCAATTGCTCTGCACTCACGGCGGAACTCTGGGCTATGCTGCACGGACTAAGGATGGTAAGGAGGATGGGATTACATCGTGTTATAGTCGAAACTGATTCTGAAGTGGCCTGCAATTTGATTTCCAAACCCCCCACATCCCATGCCGACTTCCATCTTGTGGACCAATGCAGAGAGCTTATCGAGAATCCGGACTGGGAAGTGAAGATAAGTAACGTCCGACGCAGAGCTAACGCCATGGCTGACTCGTTAGCAAACTGGTCACTTTCGCTCACCGATGCTTTTGTTGAACACACCACTCTTCCGAATTTCATATCGGATGAGTTGGAAGCTGTAACCCCTTTGGGGACCTAATGACTTCTTTTATTAATAAATAAGGGACACTAGTCCTACTTAAGGATAAAAAAAAAAAAAACATTTGATCCGTATTATATATATATGCAAATTCCTCCTGGTTTCTCCGATTCCTCCTCTTCTTATTAGGTGTATAAGTTAAGGAAGGCTCTCTATGGATTGAAGCAATCACCAAGAGCTTTGTTTGAAAGTTTCACATGTATTATGAGAGGTTCTGGGTACAAGCAAAGTCAAGGAGATCATACATTATTTATCAAACATTGAGGGGGGAGTGATTATTCTCCTTGTGTACGTTGATGCTATCAATGTCACGGGTCAAAAGAACTCAGGACACATTATTTCTTCAAGCAAAGGTTTGAAGCTAAATTTGAAGTTGTCTCTGGTAGACTATACGTCACTAATTTACTTGAAGAAACGGGAAAGAGTGGATGTAAACCAGCCCATACTCCCATTGATCCGAATCACAAGCTCAGGGTCTCCAAAGATGAGTCAACTCTGTATACAACAATGTACCAACGTTTATGTGATTTATCACACACTAGGTTTGACAATTCTTATCCAGTTTCCATCACAAGTCAGTTCATGCATGACCCAAGGAGGCCTCATCTCAAAGCTATCTACCGAATACTTCATTACTTAAAAGGTTGTCCAGGGAAATTAATACTCCTTGAAAGAGGGAAAAAAAATACCATAGAAGCCTTCACGGATATTGACTGTGCTGGTTCTATTGTTGATAAAAGATCAAATTTGGGTATTACATCTTTCTTGGAGAAGTAAGAAACAAATGTCGTGGCTAGATTCTCTGTTGAAGCTGAGTTCAGATCTCTTGCATAAGACTTATGTGAAATGTTATGGCCAAGAATTATCCTAGTAAATCTCAAGGTTAAATGGGAGGAGCTCACGGTCCTAAACTTTGACAACAAATTGGCCATGAGCATTGCACATATTGCATATAATCCTGTCCAGCATGATAAGACTAAGCATGTGGAGATTGATCGATATTTCATCAAAGAAAAATAGAAGAAAGATTAGTTAGCATATCATTTGTCAAGTCTGATGATCAACTTGCAGATTTGCTAACCAAAGGGGTTCATTGCCGTAGATTTGAGCGTTTGACATCCAAGCTTGGATTGGTAGATCTTTACCATCCAGCTTGAGGGAGAGTGTTATGTTGAGTATTTTATATTTTTAACATGTAATTATTTCTCTACAAGTTAGGATAGCTAGTTTACACAAAAGTAAAATAGGTTTGTACTTTTCTACATTTAGCTTTTACAGACTTGTGCTTTCAAGATTTCTAGCTTCGTAGGTTTTTTAGTCCTTAAGAGCATCTACAACCAAAGATTTTCTTTACCTTAAGATGACTATAAGGTAGGGGTGTTTATGAGCCAAGTAGCTTGAGCTCGGCTCGGACTTGAGCTTGTTTATTTTATAAACAAGCTGATGATGAGCACATTTTTAAGCTCGTTCAAAGCCTGGTTAGCTCGATTTAATCTCGAATTATGTGAAAATTTTGAAATTTTCTTTAAATTACTATATTGTGAGCAAATATTGTTGCTTAACGCTTGAAAAAAACTCTGTTCGAGCTCGTTCATTTCCTAAACAAGCTGAGTATGAACATATTTTTAAGCTCGGGTCCAAATTTAGGTTCGGCTCGAGTTCGAATTGGTTCTAAATGAGCTGAATGTGAACTAGCAATACTTGACTCGTTCGGCTCAAATAACAACACTACTATAAGGTAAACCCTTTGTTGTACCCTACACCTCAAGGCAATTAGATGGAAGAGGATACCTCGGTAGAGATGGAAGAGGTTACTTCCTTTTTTGTAATTTTGTTTTTTTTTAATGAAAAAGTAACCCTACTTTTTTGAGGATGGTATATATATATATAGATTTTCCATGGTTGTATAGGAAACCTCTTAAGAAGAGGTATATAAAGTGAAAATAAATTTAAACAGAAAATTTAATTAGATGTAAAATTATAATAAGGAGAATGAAAAAAAGAAGAAGTGGTTTTCCATGGTTGAAGATGGTCTAAGAGTTATCTTCCTCTATATGTAGTAAAACTCTCAACGAAATAATCAGATTTGTTTTTTTTTTTTTCCATTCTCCATCTCTCTCTCCTTGACTAACAATAACAAAGGATATTGGAAACCTTTAATAACCCCTGAAATGTATAGTGCAAGGGATTGAACGTGATTTCATTGTTCAGATATGCTATATTACCAAAGGATAGTGCAAAGGATATTACCAAAGGAATTCACAGATTTGAGGAGCATTAAACCAGTTCAAGAAGTTGCCATAAATTTTAATACATAAATTATCTTTTGCGGTTCCCCGTGATTATCAATAGGAGGGGCCCCTTTCCATGGGCTTGTATTGTGCTTCACATATTTTACATGTTTGTTTCTGAATGTGTATTGCTGTGTTTAAACAGTCTTTTTACCTTGTTTCTAATTCTCGTGATTATAATATAGCTATAGCCACATGAGCCATTAAAACAGGTCTTGGTTTTTGCAGTACAGGAAACAACTCAGTGATTTCTTAGATACCCCGGTGGGAAGAAGTTTTTTGGTGAGTATCGGTAAATCTACAGAGGGTTTGCATTTATCTTCATGTGTGTTTTATTGTAGGTCTCTGCTCTCTCCCTTTGATGAAATTTTATCCTATCTTGGCTTAACTTTACTTTCTGGTCCCCTATATATGTGTGCAATCTTCTTGTGCACTCCCCTAGTCACTTTATCGAAATCTCTATTGTCTCAAAATAGTTTTTTAGTTGGAGAATCCTATCGAAATCTCTATTGTCTCAAAATATATTGGAATCCTCTTTCTTTTTCTTTTTCTTTTTTTTTTTCGGTTGAATGAAAAGTGCATTAATGAGGAAGCCAAATACAGGTGTAGTATATTTTCATATCAAATGCTTTCACTACAATGTTCCTGAAAACTTGAAAAGGAATGACAATCAAGAAGTATGTTGATAACTATTTTAAATGCTTCTATGTTAAGTGTTACCAGCAAATGAAGCATTTTGGTCTAACTTTGTGTGCACATTTAAATGCTTTGGTGTTTAGTGTTACCAGCAAGTGAGCTTATGATCCTCCCCCCACATTTGTGTAATTTGCCTTAAACAAGCTTTATTCTCCATTTGTGTGTATGCAGACAATGGGCTTCCTTTGGTTTGCTTTGTCTGGATGGCTGTTCCGCATCTTGATATTTTCATTTTGGATATTGCCCTTTGCTGGTCCACTTCTTATCGGCACTATCGCCAACAATTTTATTGTACAGGTAATATTAATACACTAATTGTTGGTCATCATCAGTATTATTACTATCTATCTACAATAGTTTTGCTTATGAAGGACAAGACATAGCATGTCCTTTGAAATCTGATCAAGCACCCTGTTAGAGTTTTCTTCTCTACTTCTTTTGGCTGATCTTTCAAAGGGAATGTTGCATTGGGTTAATTTGTGAATACTCCTTTCTATGTTTGCAGTTACTGGTGCGACACACATGATTCTGTCATTAGTTGAGCTTAATACCGGCAATTCTCACGTGAGAATTGCCTTGTATAATTTTAAATGTAAAAAAGAGCAAAATGTATTTCAAAAGTTGGATTAATCCAATGCATTTTCATTTTCCCCATCTCTTCTTATAAACTTTTGATGCATTTCAGATCAGCTCAATATAGTTGCACTTTAGGTAGCCTTTTTTAAATTTAAAAAAGAGCAAAATGTATTTCAAAAGTTGGATTAATCCAGTGCATTTTCATTTGCCCCATCTCTTCTTATAAACTTTTGATGCATTTCAGATCAATATAGTTGCACTTTAGGTGTAGGATATTGTCCCTTGTATAATAAAGTTGAATGATAGAATGATAGATGCATGCGTGACAGTCGTGAATTTAGTATGACAAGGTGTTGATACTGTCCATTCTTTCGTTGTTCATTTTCTCCTTGAATTCTCTTATGTTCATTTCATTGCGTATTTGCATATTTTAGTTTGTCACTGCATTTTCTGCAAGACATGACTGAACTTTAAGTATCAAGGGGATAAACTCTTATCTCGAAGTTGTCAATTTGACAGGGTGCTTGTCCGGCATGCAAGAGGCAGTTTGTTGGGTACAAGAATCAAACAGTTCGTTGTTCGGGCTGTGGGAATACAGTGTGGCAACCCAAGGGGGATTCTTTCTCAAGAGGTTCCAAGTCTACAAGGTCCAAGTCAGAGCCAGATATAATAGATGTTGAATTTGAGGAAAAATGATCATGTTTTGGCGCAGTAAGCCAACAACCTTGATCATGTGCTTTTCTGACAGTGCTAGTACGGGTAATATTGCCATCTACCATCTTTCTCGTTCAGGTGTACGCCTTCGAGATGCTCAAATAGGTCATGATTCAGATATATTCACATTACGTTGCAGTGAAGGTTACATCATATATTCTACCTTTAAATCCGAAACCAATATATGCAATCTCTTGTATAACAATTCTTGGCTAAATTGAGAAACCACCTCTTAAAATTAAAATCGGAGAAATTTATGTAAAGTCAAACCATTGCGCAGTAAAAAATTGTTGTAATGATAAATTTGCCTTCATTTAATTACTTTTCATTACTCCCTTTGTTAATTAAACATTTTTTTTTTAAGAAAGCAAATCAAAGCAAGCAAAAATGCACTTATAATAACCCTAATTATTACTTTACTTTTTCACTTATTGAAAACTACAAGTAACAAATCCCTAATCATTACAAGGGTAATAAACGATATGTTTTTCTTAATGGAGGGAATACCATAACGATATGTTTTACTTTACTTTTTCACTTATTGGTGTTAACTTTGGAAAGTTAACACCAAAAAACCTAAAATGACATGTTTTTAGTAAGATTTTACTTATAAAACGACATGTTTTTCTTAATGGAGGGAATATAATTTATAATAAACGATATTAATATTTTCTAAAGAATTTAAAAATGAGACTAAGTTGAATTCCCTTGTTCCCCACGGTGGTGCACTGCTGATTCCAAACGCACTATTAGGGCTGGCACGGTACCGTACCGTGGGAAAATTTCGATTACCACACACTGCACCGATGTTATTCGGTATGTAAATTTCCATACCACGTACCAACCGAAACTTTCGATAACCGACATTCTTGGTACCGAAAGTATTGGTTATCGAATGTCTGGTACCGTGGTTACTGGCAGACGCATTAATCCATTTTCATCTACGTGTCAATCGGTGGTAACTGACTGTTACCGATCGATACCGATGGTACCGACAATAATGTAAATGTGAAATTCTTCATACAAATTGTGCGGTGGTACAGAAACCGTGGCGATTGACAAAGTGAAAATTTATCCTCTTCGGGAGATCATCATAGCCTAATTACTCCATTCCCTGAATGATTTACGCTAATTACTAGTATTTGATATAACTAATCGTAAAGATTAGAAGCTAGGTTTAGGTTTACTGGTCTTGGTTCTTGATCTTTGCATCTCCTCCAATTGAGTGCCAAATCTCTGGAATTTGAAATTGAATCAGCTTCAATAGCATTGCCGTCCTCTGACGACTCATCAACTGTCGCTTCCCGAAGAATTTCTTCGAAGGCCTTGATATAGGCGAATCAGTATTCTTACTCGTTGGTCGCCTCTTCCTAGGCGTCGGCGGGCATGGGTGGACCGCTGGGATCCGGCTCTCCTCCGATGAAGGCGTCGTGTAGCCGTCGTCCTCGTCACAGTCCTCACGGCGGCCTGAGTTGGATTGAAATATATATATATATATAGAGGGAATGGTTCAAGTGTAATCAAGGCTTATTGTGTAACATGTGAACACATCTGGGCCGTGGATTGGATGAAATGGATGGTCGAGATTAAAAGACAATTTTAGCCTTTTTTTTAAATTAAAAATTAGTGGGTCCTACCTCTTTTTTTCGCCCATCACCTATAAAAGCAAAAACTAACATACAAAGGAGGGACTTTTTGGACGGCAAGAAAGGGGAGAAACAAGCGGACCTGGATCACGTACCCTGAGAAGAGTAAAGAAAAGAGAGAAAGAAGGAGAGAAAGCTGGACACGCGGAGAACTCTTTTCTCAGGAGAAGGAACCGTTCCGCGGACATAAACTAAACCCATCTTTGCCTTTTGAAAGCCCGAAGTAAGACTCAAGAATTTGTTGCTGTTGGTTCCCAAGCTAGCCAACGGCGGCAGGTAAGTGGTTGATTCCCACTTTGTCTGAGGAAACCTCGATAAGGGGATAATCCATCAAAGCTCCTAACGAAATTATTCCCGCGACACAGGTCGGCCCATGTCGATTATTTCGATACGGGTCAGGTAAGTCCGCCGGGAAAGTTGAAGGCCCCACTGAGTTTATTCCCGGGTCCCACTAAAAATGAAGGCCTTTTTTAGTTCGAGTTTCTTCATTGGCGCCGTCTGTGGGAACCCCCTCACATTAAGGGGTTCCTCTGAAAACTTTCGTTTAGAAAAATCAGGCAAAGACCCCTAGATCATTGAAAGGTATAAGGGGTCCGCGTCTAAATATGAAAATATAAATATATACATATGAAAATGATTCTTTCACTATGGCAGAATCACGACGCCGAAAGAATGAGTGATAATCAAAACAACGCGACACAGAGAATGAGCCAGGGGATCCACCAAGAACAGGAGACCTCAAGTATGTATGTCCCGCTGACACCTCAACCTGATCCAGAGAGTGGAACAAGAGATCAGCACCCCGACACTCCTCCGCATCACTATTACAATCAGTACGGAGCAGAGGGCGAGCACATACCTTAGAATTTCTGGTATTATGAAGTCCATCATGAGCAGCCTAACCCCCTTCAGCAAGAACAAATGCAGTATTACTATCATGACCACTGGGGACAGAATCCGCGTCAGCAGGGGAATATCCATCATGAAGAGCAGCGTGGAAATTTTGATAGATATTATACTGCATACAAACAACCCAGGCAACATGAACTACGACTTCCAGGGTCAGGCAATGCCGCACCAAGCATGGCAAACTGATCAGCAGTAGCATGAGAACAAACACCGACGCAGAGATAGATCCACATACGTTTCCACCTCCACAAAGTCTGACTCAACAGATAAAAGAGCAGAGGGACTGACGGCCTTCCCATCTGTGTTCACCAAAGAAATCTGTTCCGCGACAGTACCAAAAAGGTGGAGAGATGTGAACCTTATGAAGTATGATGGAACGACTGATCCCGAAGATCATCTATGCCATTTTACAACCGCGATGGGAATAAATGAATACAACGATGCTATGTTATGCCGAACTTTCCCTTCAACCTTGACGAAAATCGCCCTTACATGGTTCACTAACCTGCCAAAAAATCCCGTAACCAGTTTCATCCAACTTTCCCACATCTTCACATCCCATTTTGGAAGTGAACGGTCGAGAAAGAAGACCATGCTTGATCTAAATTCAATCGGGCAAGGAGCTGGGGAAACCTTGGGGCACTTTTTCACTCGCTTTACTAGTGTGGTGGTACAAATCCCCAACTTTAATCATGAGTCAGCAATCATCATACTCATGGGGAATTTGGCAGAAGGAGATTTCAAGACATACTTGTTTCGAAAGAAACCAGCCAGTTACGATGATTTGAGGGAACGGGTGTCAAGACAAATCGAAGCTGAAGAGGTTGCCACGTCCAGTTCAAGAGCTAACACAGGCAATCAGGGCTTTTTTGGGAAACTTGCCGGGAAATTCAAAAAAGAGAAAGTCAAACCGCCCAGACATCAGTCAGAAGCAGGAGATTTTCACCCCCGTCGCGACGAAATACACATGCATTCTGAGAGGGACCCAGGGTCTCGGCCAAGAGAAGACAATCCGCGGTCATATCATCTAAGAGAAGAACATCCGAGGTCCTATCATCCAAGGGAGAATCCCTATAGGAACCAAGAATTGAGATTTCCACCAAGGAGAGAGGATCGGCCCAATCGAAGACCAGATTGGGAAGACCGTGACCCTAGACCTGATGTCCCCTGCGATCGACAGAACCGTTACCAAGGACAACAAGATCAGCGCAGAGATCTCCCGTATTACAAACGAGGAAGAGGCAGGGGACGAAGAGGGCGCGGAGGTAGACACAACCATGCACCCACCATGCAAAGATCCGTTAATCAGGAAGGAGCTCGAAGACCAGGAGAAGGCCACATACCAGAACCCGAGGGTTTCATCAATACCCTTGCAGGAGGATACTCCATGGCGGGATCAAGTAGACAAGAGAAAAAGAACTACGAGCGAGAAGGAAGGCAACCGCCCTCCGCGTCAAGCAGAAGGATTTCTCTGTCACAACATGAAGATATAGCTTTTTCACCGAAAGACGCTGAGGAAGTAAGGATGGCACACTCAGACCCTTTGGTCATCCATGCTCAGATAGCTGCCAAAACAGTCAAAAGAGTATTTATTGACACCGGTTCATCTGTTGATATTTTATCATGGGAGGCTTTCTCTCAGATGGGGATCTCCGCGACGTCATTAAAACCATACTCCGGCACGCTGATTACGTTCTCAAGAGGAGAAGTGCAAGTGGCAGGAACGATCGAGTTGACAGTGGTTTTAGGAACAACCCCAAAAAGGCGCATGGAGAATGTCGTATTCACACTGGTAAAAATACCAACCGTGTACAATGCTTTGTTGGGACGCGTCTCGCTCTATAAATATCAGATGATAGTGTCAATCTATCACTTCGTCGGAAAGTTTCCTTTACCAGGAGGAGGAGTAGGTGAGGTTCGCGGCCAACAGCCAGAAAGCAGAAGCTGTTACTTAACTTCTATCAAGAAGAGGAAAGAGGTGATGTGTATTAGCGAAAAATTTGAATCCATGGTGGGAGATAGTAGCCCATCGGAGCTCTCAGAGGCTGAGCTTGAAGTAAGATTGACAGAAACAAAAATACCAACCACGGACGAAAGGGCTACCTACACGCCTTTTCCAAACCCCGAAGAAAAAGTCTATATAGGGCAAGCGTTAGAGCCAGAAGAAAGAGATCGGGTCTTGGAAATCATAGCAAGGTCAAGAGATGTTTTTGCATGGACTCCGCGAGACCTGTTAGGAGTCCCATCTGCAACTGCTTTGCATACTTTAAGGATCCGTCCAGGAACAAAGCCCATAGTACAAAAGAAGAGAAAAATGGCCCCCGAAAAAGCAGTGGCGGCAAAAGAAGAAACTGATAAGCTGTTGGAAGCAGGATTCATAGAAGAAGTGGAAGATTCAAATTGTCTCTCAAATGTGGTTCTAGTGAAAAAGTCTACTGGGAAATGGAGAATGTGCATTGATTTCACCGATCTTAATAAATCATGCCCCAAAGACAGTTACCCCTTGCCATCCATAGACGAACTTGTTGACGGAACTGCGGGTAACAAGGTCCTCAGTTTTCTCGATGCTTATTCCGGGTACAATCAGATAAGCTTGGACCCTCTAGATAAAAAAACAACTACTTTCATCACCAACCAGGGGATATTTTGATACCGCGTCATGCCCTTTGGACTCAGGAATGCAGGAGCTACGTTTCAAAGAACTGTTGATCGAATCTTTTGTAAACAGATTGGGAGGAATGTGTCGATATATGTGGATGATATTGTGGTTAAGAGCAAAAAAGCAGAAGATCCCGCGGCAGATCTGCAAGAGACATTTGATTCCCTTCGCAGAGGAGGGCTGAACCTGAACACGGAAAAATGTGTCTTCGGGGTTGATTCTGGAAAATTCCTTGGTTTCATGGTTAGCCATCGAGGAATTGATGTAAATCCTGAAAAGGTTGTGGAAATCCAGAATCTTCAACCTCCGGGGACGATCAAAGAATTACAGTCTTTAAACGGAGTAGTAAACTACTTAAGCCGATTTTGCTCATGTTTAGCAGACAAGTCATTACCTTTCTTTGCTTTACTCAAGAAAGGGGAACGATACGATGGACTCCGGAATTACAAGAAGCGTTCGGGGATTTAAATTTTTTCTTGTTGACACTCCCCACTCTACACCAACCCGAGAAATAGGAGGCTCTACAGCTGTACCTATCAGTCAAAAATATTACCATCAGCGTGGTTTTGACGCGAGAAGAGAAGTACCCGGTGTACTACATCAGTTGTGTGCTACAAGATGCTGAGACGCGGTACGAACCAGTAGAAAAGATGATTCTATGTCTGGTGTTCGCGGCAAGAAGGTTGAGGCCCTACTTCCAGGATCACGTCATCAGAGTAATGACTGACCTACCTTTACGACAAATACTTCATTCCCCATGCTTGTCAGGAAGGATGATGAAGTGGGCAGTTGAGTTGACATAATTTGAAATTGAATACACCCCACGACGGGCGGTACTGGCTTAGACAGTAGCCGATTTCATCAGTGAAACGAGTTTTGAACTAAGTGCTCAAACAGAAAGAAGCGAGTGGACACTCAAGGTAGATGGCACGGCCAACAAAGATGGATGCGGAGCTGGGGTTACTCTCACTGCACCAGATGAGCAACAATATAACTACGCTTACAAACTGGATTTTCAACCCACGAACAATGAAGCTGAGTATGAGGCCCTGCTCGCGGGCCTAGAAATAGCTTTGATCAAAGGAGCCAGACAAGTATCAATCTACACTGACTCAGAGGTGATGGCACGACAGATAACAGAGGAGTATGAGGCCAGAATCGGACTAATGCCTGACTACCAGAGAAAAGCGCAAGCATTGTCGAAGGCGTTCTTGAGTTTTTGCTTGACAGTGATTTCCAGAAGTGACAACCAGCAGGCAGACGCGTTGGCTCGATTGGGGGCAATCATGCCCGAAGAAGTAGGAAAGGAGGTTGTCCTCGAAAGAATAAACAGCCGCAGGCTTATCCAAGAGGTCTATCAAGTCCAGGGGATTGAGGAAGGAGACTGGAGGACACCGCTTGCGGACTATCTGCGTAAGGGCATTTTACCAGAAGAGAAAGACGCGGCCAGAAGGGTGATTATAAAATTCTCTCGTTTCACCATTAGAGAAAGAAAACTCTATAAAAGGGGCTACTGCCTCCGGGATTTACTCTGCATATCGATTGAAGAAGGAAGTCTTGTCATGAAAGAGTTGCATGATGGAATTTGTGCACATCACCAAGGATGGAGGGCCATGGTAGCCAAAGTGACCAGACTGGGGTATTACTGGCCAACTATGAGGCAGGATGTCCAGAATAATATTCAGAAATGTGACGCGTGCCAGAGGTTTGGAAATCTGACGCATCGCCCTACCAAAATGATGAAAAGAATAACTGGAGCTTGCCCGTTTTCTATCCGGGGAGTGGATATCCTTGGTCCATTTCCAACTGCCCCAGGACAATTGAAGTATGTGATTGTCTTGGTTGATTACTTCACGAAGTGGGTAGAAGCCGAAGCAAAGGGGCTGATCACCGCGGAAAAAGTAAGAAGATTCTTGTGGAAGAACATCATCTGCCGTTTTGGGGTGATCAATTCGATAATCACACACCATGGGCCTCAGTTTGATTGTGAAACAATCAGAGATTTTTGCGAAGGATTGGGCATAAACTTTAAGTTCTCATCCGTAGCCCATCCATAGACGAACGGACATGCGGAAACAACCAATCAGCAATTGCTGCATGGGATACAAAAGAAACTTGGAAGCACAGCAAAAGGCAATGGGCTGAACTACTACCATTAGTTCTCTGGTCCTACCGCACATCAGTAAAAACCCTAACCGGGGAAACCCCGTTTACGCTAGTTTATGGAATGGACGCGGTCATTCCAGTAGAAAGGTTGGTCCCCTCTGCGCGAATTATGACATACAACCAGGAAACCAACGATGAAGCATTGGAACTCGAACTCCATCTCATAGAGGAGCGCAGAATGGCAGCAGCCATAAGAGAGGAAGACTAGAAAAGGCGTCTGTCCGAGTACCGTGATAGGCGAGTTCGCCCGCGATACCTCAAAAAGGGAGATTTGGTGCTCCGTCAAGCTACCACTGGAGGAAAGCTGGACCCGAAGTGGGAGGGGCTGTATGTAATCGTGAAGGTGATCCAAGAAGAAGTGTACAAACTCAGCACCCCCGAAGGCACCTGACGGAGAGAAAGTCGTTGATTTACCTCCACAAAAATAATTCCCAAACAAACAAACTAGTATAGTATGCAAGTAAGGGGTCGAACCCTAGAGAATCAAGTATTTCTAAATATTGTGTATTTATCAATATAAAAAGAAAAGATTTTTATGAATGAAAATAAAAGAAAATAATATTGACAAAAACAAATAAAGGATAGAAGAAAAGCGTTTCCACCTACAAGTTCTCGACTTTGGTTGGTTTTATTGATCATCGAATCCTTTTCAAGTTATTATCTTTTCCTACGAATTCCTCTCGTCCTGGTTTAAGTAGATTAATAGTCCTACGAGTCCAATTAATCCCTTACACCTTAATGCAACCTTAACACGGTCAAGATTTAACAAAGAGATAGCAAATAGTCCCAAGAACTTGAGCATATAAATAACACCAATTAAACACGGTAAATCAATGTTTAAGATATATGTCAACTCCTTACATAATCATGCTTCAAACACGGAATCCACAATCTTATGCGTGCTACTACGGAAATAACACAAATACGAAAGTATTAAATCCTAGCATGAAATCAATATTATCAAGGTAGCTAATCAAGATAACATCAATAACATAATCAATATCACACAAAGAAGTGGAAAGAATTAAAGAGGAAAAATAACTTAAATTAGAAACTCACAAACCACCAACCAAGTCTTGAAAGTGTAGGCGGAAACTACAAAATTAGCCAAACATGGCTTACCTAAACTTTCTTCTCTTCAAAGGTTTCTACTTGAATCCTCTCATAAACTAACCCTAAAACATCCTATTTATAGGCCTAAAGTCTTGTATAAACAAGGTAAAATATAGACAAATAAGATAGAAACTTCCTAAACAAACTAGGTAGAAGATAGACTTTCCATGTTTAAACAAGCGTCAGATTCTGCTGCAAGCGATAATTTTTGCTAGCAGCGAATGGCCTTAATCAAGTTACTGTTGGATTTTCGCTAGCACCTCGCTACAACACTCGCTGCTAGCGAATGTCCATGCCTTAGAAATTTTGTCAAGCCACTCGTGTCCTCCTGATTCCGCTGCCGCGAGACCACCCAGACGCTGCAGCGAGAGCGTCCTTCCGTTGGCGTGAGTCCAGACCTCCGCTGGAGTGAGTGGGAGCCTTGACCTCCTCCTGGTGCACTCCGCTAGCAGCGGATGGTGTCTGCTCGTTTGCTCTCTCGCTGGCTCCCGGGCTGACTCGTTTCACTGGCAGCGAACTCCATTCACTGGCAGCGAGACATGCTGGCTCCTAGTCATGCTGCTGCTGACTCCACTCGCTGGCAGCGAGATTCCATTCGCTGCCAGCGAGTCATGCTCAGGCCACCTTCTCGCACATGTTGTTGCTGACTTGATTCGCTGCAGCGGAAATCCATTCACTGTCAGTGAAAATTCAGTAGAACACTATCATGTAGATCTTCGAAAGAGCTTTCCAACGCATGCTCATATGCGTCGATCGGACATCCGAGGCCTCCGGAAAGTGCGTTACAAGTTCAGCTCGCCGGGCGGACAACTTTCGCGACTCGCCCTCGTTTTCGCTCTTAGACCTCGATTTCGTGCTCCGTTGCTTCTTAGGTTGTTCGATGCTCTTTGGGACTTCTTCCTTAAGCTCTCCCAAGTCTCGCTTTAGCCTCTCTTAGCTCCGTTCCTCGTGTTCTTTGCCTCGGATCTACGAATCTACATAAAACCATCGAAATAGCGTAGATTCCGAACTTTTCCACAAAACGGGCGCTAATCTAATTAACACTAAAACATGAATATATGACAGTAAAATGCACCTAAACTAATCTACAATTCCTATTGGAATATGCCTTATCAAACTCCCCCACACTTAACCTATTGCTTGTTCTCAAGCAATGCAAAAACAAGAGCAAAACCATCATACCACAAATATGATCTTAAAGCACTAATCTTGTCAAAAGAAACATCAAAGGGTAGGAGACATGAACATGAAAGCCAACATCCTAGCAAGTATATGAGCGATTCAAAGTCAAAGGCACATCTAGTCCAACCTCACCGGGATCATGTGTTTACTCTCACTCTCATGTGTTTAGGCGTAACAATGTATCTCTCAACTCAATCCAAAATGCAAAAAGCTACGTAGAAATTGACACAAATATCACATATTCTCCACCGTAGATGTCATCACTTATAAGAAACATCAAGAGGTCTTTTATCAAGGTTGTAACGAGGCTTGGTAAGAAATTTAAGGTAGGAAAATATTTAGGCTTGTGGTGCTAAAAATCCGGGAAAAAGGGATCCCTAAGAATAACCGGAAGAACACTACATATCAGATACTTCCGAAACCAAAATAACTCAAACTTTCACTCTCAAAATATTCAACTAAAGAACTTTCTCTCAACCATACATTTTTTCCAACTCTCACATATATAATGAAAATAAAAGGCTCTTTATTCATCTTTTTTCTTTCTTTTCTTTTTCTTTTATTTTTTCAATTTTTTTTTCTAGAGCAAAAAATACAATAATGTACAATGTGAGGAATAAAACCAAAATTACACAATAATACAAAAGTTGTAACTCTCTTAACAACATTCTCTAATTTCCACTCGAACATATCAACCATTCGATCACTAATTCTAATCCTAATCCCCGGATAGGGTAAGGCTCATCATCAGCTATGATAAATTTTGTGGATCTTCAAAGAAAAGGCTAAGGATAAAATTTGGCTACAAGCAAAGGACACATATGAAGGGTGGATATGGATAATAATATGGCTAAGAAAATCATGCCTCTATCATTTGAAACTCATAAGCAATAGACATATAAATTTGGCCTCAAATATAGATAACAATGCCAATATGAAGAGGTAAGTGCATAAGGAGAGTATAATGTTACACAAGAAAGAAAAAGAGAATAAATATGATGAAAATCTCTATAAGGCCAAAATTTCTCACTAGGACAAGTTTTGTTGGATATCAATAATGCGTAAGACTAAGAATCATACTTTGCTCAATTGAACTAACAAGTCATGCTCCCTAAAAATCATCTCAAGTATGTGACAAGGCTAGGTAATTCAATGATATTATGGAACATATATGATAAAACTCATAAAAATAAAATAGAGGACAAACTAAGGCAAGATGAGTATTTGAATAACACATATACGCAATGCATGATCTTTTTAGATTTTTTTTCTCAATTTTTTTTTCATTTTCCAATGCAATAAATTAACGAAAAATAAACATGAAACGATGAATAAAATAAAAACAAAATAAACATGAATGCATGAATCTATGAATGCAACCCTCCCCCGCACTTAAACTCTTCATTGTCCTCAATGAAAATCAAAGACAACAATGGACGAAGACTGGTCATGCACCATGGGAGCGGTTGATCAGGCCGCTGACAAGGCTAATGCTAGCTTCGGACATTGGGCATCACTGCTGGATTCGCTGTCAGCGAGTTCCATTCGCTGTCAGCAGATGAAATCAGCCCGTATGACATCTGTGCGGTTGTACTCGCTGGAAGCGAATCATGATTCGCTGGCAGCTGGCAGCGAATTTAGCACAAATCTCTATTCTTCAATCATTTTCTTTTCTCTTTTTTTTTTCCTGCATGGTTAGCTCCAAAAATATTCCGAAAACATCTATCTACCATATAAAATAATTAGGAAATTTCTAATTTATTAAAAAATAAAAATAATTAACAAAATAGGAATTGAAATAACTAATTTAGGAAAACTTACCTCGGGTTGCCCCCCAAGAAGCGTCCTTGTTTATCATCATAGACTCGACGGTTTATTTGTTCATGTGTTCAAGACTTACTCGGACATTGCCAACGCTCTCTTTAGCAAATCAAACTACGGCGCACACCATCTAGGTAGGCGAGCACCGCATATGAAGAAGTCGAAGTCAAAAGACGTGATGTTGAAGAAGGTCTCCAACTCTTCATATGCTCGAGCGTGACTTCCCGCCGAGGGTATGTAGTACCACCAACATAGTTCCACCGGTGGTTTGTTGAAGTAATGCTCCAAAGGATCTACATATTCACCAAAACCCAAAAAAGTGTAAGAAATATCATTACCTTGCTCGGGAGCCACATAAATCGGCTCCGGACTTGGTTCCTTAATTGATGAGTTGGGGATGATTTCTATAGGTGGAGTAGGTGCCAAAATACATGGTTCCTCACATGTGCACTCATGAGACTCCATATCAAGGGGCATCGGGCTCCCTTCTCCATCTTCGATTGAACCATTGGTGCTTGCGTCTTGGCTTCCCTCTTGTATCTCGCCCGCCATTGGTTTGAAAGGTAAGAGCATGGATTCCAACTTGTAGTCTTCTTCCACCTTCGCCATGTCACCCACGCAAAGGAAAAGATCCCACAATTCCGACCAATCAAAACCGTAAAAGCCTTCATCTTTTAATGATTGGGCGAATTCTCGTATCTCGGGAAGCATGCCATCTTGAACACAAAGTACTTGTTCTTTCAAATCATCTTGGATACCCCATGAAGCACGGTCGTCCACTAAATCTTGCACTCTTGTGAGGTAATGGTGAAAGTATTCTCCTTGGTATTGCCATAACGTCAACTCCATTGCAAACAATTAGTAACAAGGTGTCGTGAACTGTAAGATAGGTCCACGACTGATACGTTTGGAATACCCGATCCTTCGCCTGTGGGCTCAAGATCAAGAACCACGCCGTATATTTTCCCGATCTTGCAATGCTCTTCCGATATCTCCTGATCAACAATTGAATTAAACTAATTAATAACTAATTAACCAATATTTCTTTAACTTAAGAAAATCTACAACTAACAGTAGTGGAAATTAACCAACTAATCTAAACTTAACAAAAACTAGCAAACTAATATATAGCGATGGAACTAAACTTTAATTAATCCTAAACTATCAATTTAACAAGTAACAGCAAACGGACAACAAAGAAAGTAAAGGGAAGCAAAAGAAGCAGGTGTGCGCGGCCCTGGATGCGCGGGAGAGCCGGTAGCGATCGCCGGTAGCGAGGCGAGAGTCGCAGGAGCGAGCGACGCTGAAGCGCAGGAGCAGTGCTCCTCAGGGCGCGGCGTCGAGCGACTGCGAGGGCGAGAGCGGGTGCAAGCGCGCGCGAGCGGGAGCCGGGGTTCGCGAGTAGCGCCTGCTGGAGCGAGGGCGATGGCGAGCGAGTGCAGGGGGCTTGTGCGCGCACGGCG
Source organism: Persicaria tinctoria (assembly GCA_037127255.1). Lineage (NCBI taxonomy): Eukaryota > Viridiplantae > Streptophyta > Magnoliopsida > Caryophyllales > Polygonaceae > Persicaria > Persicaria tinctoria. The sequence goes on from JBANSL010000006.1 coordinate 74,187,332, forward strand.
GCGATGGAGCCGCACTCGCTGGAGCGAGCCGGGATGCAGGCCTGTGTCACCAGGCCTTGTCGAGTCTTCTTCTTGGATGGTTCTAAAAAGAACGCATGCTGTGTTTATTGATTTTTTATCAAGGTGATGAACGATGATGATTAAAGACGGTGATGGTGATGATTGCCGAAAGGTATTAGACACACGAACCAGATAGCCTTTGGGATTGATAATCGAGAACCCTTTAATCCATAAAGGGGTTTCTCAATTCTATTCAATCTGATTAATTCAAAGTGCATAAACATGAATATATAGTAAAGCTATGAAAGATCTTACCAATCCTTCCTTGCAAAGGAAAGGGGTTTGGATAGATCTATTATATCTAAAGATAAATGAAGTAACTCTAAGATAAATAAATCCTAATGAGATAGATATTTAATAACTTGGTGGCCAAGGATTATATCTAGAAGAGATATAATTGTTTTCCACCTTATTTAACTAATTGCATATAATAACAAATTAACTAATAACATGGAACTCGGCCCACAAAGCCCACTCGGCCAAGGCCCATTCGGCCATGTCTTGTGTAACTAGATCAAGGCGGGTGTAGACGAGTCTTCATGAGCTCTGAGTGTGGACGCAAGCTCACTTCCGGTGCTGGTGGTGTAACCTTGAGCCAAGTGATCCAGGGTGGCCTGAACCCTTGCTCTAAAGTTCCATGGTGACGGACAAGAAAGGCTTTAGTTGCAGTTTGAATGTTCTTAGCCCTTGAACGAGTGATAGGACCATCGAATGAAACCTTCATGTTGTCCTCAATGTCACCAGGAGTCATCGATATTTGAACGGCATCATTCTCCTCCACTTGACTTCAATTTGTCCTCAAATCGTCGTCAGAGTCATCGTCAGGCACGAACAAGGATAGATCGGCGACGTTGAATGTAGAATGGACGCTGTACTTATCGACAGGGAGATCCAGCTTGTATGCATTAGGACCCATCTTCTGAACCACTCTGAATGGTCCATCTCCCCTGGGGTCCAGTTTAGATTTCCGTTGTTGCGGAAACCTTTCCTTCCTGATGCTTGTCCTTCGCGACCTTGTATTGCGCAGTCTTCCTCTCCAGCTGCGCCTTGGTACGCTCATGCAAGCTTTTGAAGAAGTCCACTTGCTTAGCTGCATCCACGCTCTCCTTGTCCTTATATGGCCGAGGCATCATGTCCACAGGAGTTAAAGGATTTCGGCCATATACTACTTCGAAGGGGGTCAGATTTGTTGCAGAGTGCCTAGACCTATTATATGCAAATTCTACAAATGGTAGGGAGTCTTCCCACATCCGGAGGTTAGTTCGCAGCATGACTCTAAGGAGAGCCCTAAGAGTTCTATTTGTGACCTCAGTTTGGCCATCAGTTTGTGGGTGACAAGAAGTAGAAAATAGCAATTTTGTACCCAATTTAGACCATAGAGTTTTCCAAAAAGTGCTTAAGAATTTAGGATCACGGTCAGAAACTATAGATAATGGCAATCCATGTAAGCGAACGACATCTTTGAAGAATAAATGAGCAACATGAATAGCATCATCAGTTTTATGACATGGAATAAAATGAGCCATTTTGGAAAATCTGTCTACAACAACAAATATGGAATCATGACCCTTAGAAGTTCTAGGCAATCCTACAATAAAATCCATAGAAACATCTTCCCAGGGTGCATTAGCAATAGGCAAAGGTTGGTATAGACCATTAGCATTAGATTTCGATTTGGCTTTAGCGCATGTAACACAACTTTTGACAAATCTCAACACATAATTAGACATTTTAGGCCAAAAGTAATATTCCTTAAGCCCAGCTAAGGTTTTTTCGAAACCACCATGTCCTCTAGATTCATGAATTTCTTGAGTTAACAATCGGCGAATAGAAGAAGATGGGATACAAAGCTTGCCCATTTTAAACAAATAACCATTATCAAGAAAATATGAATCAACTTCACCTTTAGACACACATTGAGCATATATAGTTTTAAAGAAATCATCAGAAGCATACAATACCTTTATCATAGCAAAACCCAAAACATGTGCATCCATATGGTTTAAGAGGACATACCTGCGTGATAGCGCGTTAGCTACCACATTATCCTTTCCCTTCTTGTGGTGAACCACATAGGAAAAGGTCTCTATAAACTCCACCCATCGAGCAAGTCGCCTACTGAGCACTGCTTGTCCTTTGAGATACCTGCGTGATAATGTTGCCAAGTCTGTAAGCAGTGAACCAGTGCAAATAGCTCCTTGTCGTAGGTAGAATAGTTGAGCTCAGCGGAGCCCAACGTTTCGCTGAAGTAGGCGATGGGACGCTTGTTCTGCAGCAGGACCCCTCCAATGCCAGTGCCAGAAGCGTCACACTCGAGCTCAAAAGGTGGAGCAAAGTCAGGTAACTGCAACACTAGGGCGTGTGTCAGGCGGTCCTTGAGGGCATCGAAAGCCTTTTGATGTGAGTCAGTCCAGCGAAATGTCACATCTTTCTTTGTCAGCTCATGTAGGGGGGCGGCAATCAGGCTGAAGTCCTTGACAAAACGTCGATAGAAGCCAGCAAGGCCCAAAAATGAGCGGACATGAGTGGGTGTATTCGGCCTGGCCCACTCCTGAATAGCACGAATCTTCTCCTCATCCACCTTCCATCCAGATGCAGTCACTACAAAACCAAGAAAAATGGTAGACTCGGATGCAAAAGAACACTTCTTTAAATTGGCATATAATTTTTCTTTCCTAAGACAATCAAAGACCAATTTTAAGTGACTTAAATGATCATGCATATTCTTACTATAGATTAAGATATCGTCAAAATAGACAACGATAAATTTCCCTAAGTGTCTTCTAAGCACATGGTTCATAAGCCTCATAAAAGTAGAAGGTGCATTTGTTAAACCAAAAGGCATTACTAACCATTCATATAAGCCATACTTAGTTTTAAAAGCCGTTTTCCATTCATCACCCTGTTTCATCCTAATTTGATGATATCCACTTCTAAGGTCAATTTTAGAGGAAATAGCAGCACCATGAAGTTCATCAAGCATATCATCTAAACGAGGAATAGGGTGGCGATACTTAACCGTTATTTGGTTGATTGCGCGACAATCAACACACATGCGCCAGAAGCCATCCTTCTTTGGAACCAATATGACTGGCACGGCACAGGGAGACATGCTTTCTCGAACAAAGCCTTTATCCATCAATTTTGTGACTTGGCGTTGCCGCTCCTTTGTTTCCTCAGGGCTAGCTCTATAAGCGGCGCGATTAGGCAAGGCTGCCCCAGGCACAAAGTCAATCTGGTGCTCAATACCTCTAATAGGAGGCAAGCCTTGGGGTAGTTCAGCGGGAAGCACATCTAGATAATCCTGCAGAAGAGCAGCAATAGGTGCAGGAATATGACTCAATTCAACATTAAGTAATACCTATTTCATTACCAGAAGAATATGAGGTCGATGAGCATTCCAGGTGATGGTCCCTTTCTGAGGTTGAGAGACCAATGATCGACGTTCTACAGAGCCCTTAAGTGAAGCAGAAGAGGGCTGAGTCGACGTCGAGTGGGGAGGAGGAGGCGCCAAGGGGGCTGCAGGTGCGGCTGGAGTGGCCGCGGGCGCTGCTGGTGGGGCCGTGGGCGCGGCAGCAGTGGCAACGGGTGCGGCCTGTTTGGCCGAGCTCTCTTTGAGTTTTTCTATCCTTTCAACTTCTCTCTGGGCGTCCTGTTGTTGCTTCTTGCGAACCTGGTCCTTCAGAATAGTGTGTGGCGAAAGGGGTAGGAGAGTAACTCTCCTCCCGTCATAGGTGAAAGCATATGTATTTGCACGACCATCATGAAGAACAGAACGATCATATAATCAAGGACGTCCTAATAATATATGACTACAATCCATGCGAGCAACATCACATAATATTTTATCATGATATGTTCCAATAGAAAGGGAAACTAAACATTGTTTGGTGACCAATATATCAGAACCATCATCAGTAATGCCATTTAGACCATAGTGAGTAGCTCTAGAAGTCTTAGTTAAATGGAGGAAATCCACTACCTTTTCACTGATGAGATTGCAGCAACTCCCACCGTCGATGATAAGGCTTAAGGTAGCTTCGCGGACAAGACACCTAGCGTGGAATATGTTCTCTCGTTGATCAGCCATGGGAGATTCCTGAATGTGTAGGACCCGCCGGTTGATAATGCAAAGCAAGTTGTCATACTCTGAGCTATCGATCTCCTCAATAGGCTCAGACGGCTGGTCCTCCTCCACTTCACTCGAAATTACATGGTCCTCAACAGTCTCCTCCTCATAGTAATGGTCTCCTAAATCATTGAGAAGAACCTTCCTTTTCTGAGGGCAATTGCGAGAGACATGCCCAGAACCACCACAAGTGAAGCAGCGGATATCTTTGTTGCGATCTGTAGAAGGTGCAACAACTCTTCTAGTTTCAACCTGATAACCCTGTTGAGGTGAGTTGAGAACTCCCTTTTGCTGCATAGAAGGGTTAGAAGTAGAAGGTTTAGATTGACTAGAAGGGTTAAAGGGAATAAACCTACGACCTTGAGAGGTCTGGTCAAATCGATTCCTCTGTTGCCGAAGCTGCTGCTGCTGTTGTTCATACAGAAGCTGTGCTTTATGAGTCAAAGTGTTAATATCTCTAATGGAATGGATAGATAAAGGATTTTTAATAGAAATATTAAGACCAGCAAGAAATTGAGTACACAAAGCACGTTCAGTAAGATAAACATTAGCTTGATGGGAGAGTCGTTCTAGCTCATCCCTGTAGTCATTGGGAGAGCGAGTTCCTTGGTGGCAGGTCGCCAGTTGAATCCTCATGGACTCCGTGTATTCCTCAGGCACATGTCTCTTCTTCAGAAGATAGCGAAGTTGTGGCCAGGTTTCAACAGGTTGCTTGTCCTGACGACAGCGCATCTCACGAGTCCGGAACCACCAGGTGCGAGCTTTACCTACTAAATGCAATATAACAATTTCCAACTTCTCCGTTTCCTCATAGCATAAATGTTCAAGCATATAGTCAGTATGATTTTCCCAAACAAGATAAGCTTCAGGATCAATGTTACCATCAAAGGTTTCTAATTTAAGCTTAACATCTCGTCTCTGTATAGCTTGAGCATTATCAAATCTAGGATGACCAAAGTTAGGAGGGGGTAAATCATCAAAGTTAGGATTTACCTCATGGTAAGCATCCTCCAAATGCGGCGTCTCATACAGATCATTATTGCTGCGGATGTCATCCCAGTTAACACGGCCATGCAGCGGTTGCTGTTGACGCTGATTGAACCTCCCTTGCTGTTGATGTCGAGGTGGTGTGTACTCACGATGATCTTGGTTGCCATTGAAGCCCGCTAGATGATCGTTGTCATTCTCTCCAGTGAAAGGGTTAGGAGGAGCAGACTTAAGCGGTATATATAATTGACCAGAAGGGGGGGGGGGGGGGGGTTTAGCAGTATAAGAAGTGTTACCTACAGGGGGCAGATTACCTGAAGGTGGAGTAGGGTCGATTGGAGGTGTAGGGCCGGCAGGAGGCGGCATACCACCTTGGGGTGTAGAACCAGAAGTCTCATGTTGTTTCCTCTCCTCCAGGTGTCGCAAAACACCATTTATAGATCGAGTAGTAACCAGGTTAGCCTGTTGGGTTAGTTGATCATGGAAGCGCTTGTTCCAACGCTCCTCAATAGCTTCGAGCTCTTTCCTATGTTCTTCCTTAGAAGCTTCGAGTTCTTTCCTATGTTCGTCCCTAGAAGCTTTAGTAGCGGCCTGAATAATACGGTCTAAGGCCTCATCAGAAATAGGGATAGGGGTAGTAGGGGAAGTTCCTTCGGCTGCCATGTTCCTACAATATCAGAAGAGCAACAAGTAACCGAAGCAAAGACCAGAAACCAAGTAATGCAAGCTCTAGTGATTCCTAAGAAACGAATGTTAACTAATTAATTAACGAATGTTAACTAATTAACAATTGATTTAGACTTGTAACCGATTGGATTCTTCCTCATCGATGGTCTCGCAATTAACGTGTATCAACAATGGCGGCTGCACTACTACAAGCTCCCATTGCCGTTTGAACTTGCCGATTGGAAATAATTGGCAACCAAAGTCAACAATTGCGGCTGGAGGACTTGCCAAACGAAGTCACGTAAATTCTAAACTAATTGAATTTGGTACGAAAGAAACGAAAGTATAAGAACGGAACTTGAAGGCAAGTAAAGAACAAAGGTTTTGGATTGATAATCGAGAACCCTTTAATCCATAAAGGGGTTTCTCAATTCTATTCAATCTGATTAATTCAAAGTGCATAAACATGAATATATAGTAAAGCTATGAAAGATCTTACCAATCCTTCCTTGCAAAGGAAAGGGGTTTGAATAGATCTATTATATCTAAAGATAAATGAAATAACTCTAAGATAAATAAATCCTAATGAGATAGATATTTAATAACTTGGTGGCCAAGGATTATATCTAGAAGAGATATAATTGTTTCCCACCTTATTTAACTAATTGCATATAATAACAAATTAACTAATAACATGGAACTCGGCCCACAAAGCCCACTCGGCCAAGGCCCATTCGGCCATGTCTTGTGTAACTAGATCAAGGCGGGTGTAGACGAGTCTTCATGAGCTCTGAGTGTGGACGCAAGCTCACTTCCGGTGCTGGTGGTGTAACCTTGAGCCAAGTGATCCAGGGTGGCCTGAACCCTTGCTCTAAAGTTCCATGGTGACGGACAAGAAAGGCTTTAGTTGCAGTTTGAATCTTCTTAGCCCTTGAACGAGTGATAGGACCATCGAATGGAACCTTCATGTTGTCCTCAATGTCACCAGGAGTCATCGATATTTGAACGACATCAATGACGTGGATAGATATATATACAAATATTAATAAATACACAAAAAAAAAAGAAATAAACTTGATTCCCCGACAACGGCGCCAATTTTGACGGAGGGAAAGTTGTTGATTTACCTCGCCAAAAATAATTCCCAAACAAACAAACTAGTATAGTATGCAAGTAAGGGGTCGAACCTTAGAGAATCAAGTATTTCTAAATATTGTGTATTTATTAATATAAAAAGAAAAGATTTTTATGAATGAAAATAAAACAAAATAATATTGACAAAAGCAAATAAAGGATAGAAGAAAAGCGTTTCCACCTACAAGTTCTCGACTTTGGTTGGTTTTATTGATCATCGAATCCTTTTCAAGTTATTATCTTTTCCTAAGAATTCCTCTCGTCTTGGTTTAAGTAGATTAAAAGTCCTACGAGTCCAATTAATCCCTTACACCTCAATGCAACCTTAGCACGGTCAAGATTTAACAAAGAGATAGCAAATAGTCCCAAGAACTTGAGCATATAAATAACACCAATTAAACACAGTAAAACAATGTTTAAGATATATGTCTACTCCCTACATAATCATGCTTCAAACACGGAATCCACAATCTTATGCGTGCTACTACGGAAATAACACAAATACGAAAGTATTAAATCCTAGCATGAAATCAATATTATCAAGGTAGCTAATCAAGATAACATCAATAACATAATCAATATCACACAAAGAAGTTGAAAGAATTAAAGAGGAAAAATAACTTAAATTAGAAACTCACAAACACCAACCAAGTCTTGAAAGTGTAGGCGAAAACTACAAAATTAGCCAAACATGCCTTACCTAAACTTTCATCTCTTTAAAGGTGATTTCTCTATTTGAATCCTATCATAAATTAACTCTAAAACATCCTATTTATAAGCCTAAAGTCTTGTATAAACAAGGTAAAATATAGACAAATAAGATAGAAACTTCCTAAACAAACTAGGTAGAAGATAGACTTTCCATGTTTAAACAAGCGCCAGATTCCGCTGCCAGCGACAATTTCTGCTAGCAGCAAATGGCCTTAATCAAGCGACTGTTGCATTTTCGCTAGCACCTCGCTACCACACTCGCTGCTAGAGAATGTCCATGCCTTAGAAATTTTGTCAAGCCACTCGTGTCCTCCTGATTCCGCTGTCGCGAGACCATCCAGACGCTGCAGCGAGAGCGTCATTTCGCTGGCGCGAGTCCGGACCTCCGGTGGAGCGAGTGGGAGCCTTGTCCTCGTCCTGGTGCACTCCGCTAGCAGCGAGACTTTCCGCGGCAGCGAGTGACTCGCTGCAGCGAGTCCAGTCGCTGGCAGCGGATGGTGTCTGCTCGTTTTCTCTCTCACTGGCTCCCGGGCTGACTCGATTCGCTGGCAGCGAACTCCATTCGCTGGCAGCGAGACGTGCTGGCTCCCGGTCATGCTGCTGACTCCACTCACTGGCAGCGAGATTCCATTCGCTAGCAGCGAGTCATGCTTAGGCCACCTTCTCGCACATGTTGTTGCTGATTTGATTCGCTGCAGAGGAAATCCATTCGCTATCAGCAAAAATTCAGCAGATAACAATCATGTAGATCTTCGAAAGAGCTTTCCAACGCATGCTCATATGCGTCGATCGGACATCCGAGGCCTCCGGAAAGTGCGTTACAAGTTCAGCTCGCCTGGCGGACAGCTTTTGCGACTCGCCCTCGTTTTCACTCTTAGGCCTCCATTTCGTGCTCCGTTGCTTCATAGGTTGTTTGATGCTCTTTGGGACTTCTTCCTTAAGCTCTCCCAAGTCTCGCTTTAGCCTCTCTTAGCTCCGTTCGTCGTGGTCTTTGCCTCGGATCTACGAATCTACATAAAACAATCGAAATAGCGTAGATTCCGAACTTTTCCACAAAACAGGCGCTAATCTAACTAACACTAAAACATGAATATATGACAGTAAAATGCACCTAAACTAATCTATAATTCCTGTTGGAATATGCCTTATTAGCACCGTTTTAAACAAAACTTGGAATGCAGGTAATCTAAAGAAATACTATGTGTATTAGCCAGAGCTTGTATATAACGGAAAACTTAGTCGCCCCCACAAAAATTAAAAAAAGCGGTTAGAGGGCGCTTTTGTTATCTTCCTTCAAATGAGTTCCTAAATAAGACCCAAGTACGCTGGAGCTTGGCTCCGCGTCGGGCCTCCGATCGAAGCTACATTCTCGGAGATGAGATTTTTGATAAGTCCCAAGGACGCTGGAGCTTGGCTCCGCGTCGGGCCTCCGATCGAGGCTACATTGTCGGAGATGAGATTTTTAATAAGTCCCAAGGACGTTGGAGCTTGGCTCCGCATCGGGCCTCCGATCGAAGCTACATTCTCGGAGATGAGATTTTTGATAAGTCCCAAGGACGCTGGAGCTTGGCTTCGCGTCGGGCCTCCGATCGAAGCTACATTCTCGGAGATGAGATTTTTGATAAGTCCCAAGGACGCTGGAGCTTGGCTCCGCGTCGGGCCTCCGATCGAAGCTACATTCTCGGAGATGAGATTTTTGATAAGTCCTAAGGACGCTGAAGCATGGCTCCTCGTCGGGCGTCCGATCGAAGCTACATTCTCGGAGATTAGATTTTTGATAAGTCCCAAGGACGCTGGAGCTTGGCTCCGCGTCGGGCCTCCGATCGAAGCTACATTCTCGGAGATGAGATTTTTGATAAGTGCCAAGGACGCTGGAGCTTGGCTCCGCGTCGGGCCTCCGATCGAAGCTACATTCTCGGAGATGAGATTTTTGATAAGTTCCAAGGACGCTGGAGCTTGGCTCCGCATCGGGCCTCCTATCGAAGCTACGTTTCAGTATAGCTTTTCATACTCAAACAGATGGCCAGAGCGAGAGGACGACTCAAACCTTGGAGGATATGCTGCAATGATGTATGTTGGAGTGGGGCCACCGTTGGGCCAGATTCTTACCGTTGGTGGTGTTTTCATACAACAACAGTTACCACACGTCGATCGAGACGACACCGTATGAGGCTCTGTACGAGAGGCGATGCGAGTCGCCAGTTTGTTGGGATGAGCCTTCAGACACTGTTTTGTTTTTCCCAGACCTAGTCAGAGAGCCCGTTGATTAGGTGGGACTCATCCGTGAGCACATGAGAATCGCTCAGGATCGCCAGAAGAAGTATGTAGATAGGCGGAAGACAGAGATTGAGTTTGAGGTGGGTTCGCATGTGTGGCTTCGAGTTTCGCTTACCAGAGGAGTTCGACGGTTTGGCATTAAAGGGAAGTTGAGTCCGAGGTATATTGGCCAGTTTGAGATTCTGGATAGAGTTGGCGAGGTAGCCTATGTCTTAGTTTTACCCCCATCCTTGGCTGGTGTTCATGACGTCTTTCACGTCTCCCAGCTTCGCTAGTATATACCTGACCCTAGCCACATCTTGGACTATTCGGACCTCCAGATTGAGCCCGAACATACCTTTGTAGAGCGTCCAGTGAGGGTTCTTGATCGTCGTGTCAAGAGGCTTAGGAACAGGGAGGTTCCCTTGCTTCTAGTTCATTGGTCTAGGAGGAGTCCTGAGGAGTCCACGTGGGAGACCGAGGAGAGTATTCGGGCTAGCTATAGGAATGTCCTAGACGAGTTTCTAGCGTCCTATGTCGAGCCGAGCGTCGATATTTCCTTGACCTCGGAAGTGCGGTGAGTTTGTCTAGTTGGATTAGGGGACGAGTTAGTGATATCTCCTTGATTTCGTGCTTATGCTTTGTAGTTCTGTGCAGATCCTTGGTGATATGATGTGATGGTGTGCTAGATATATTATGGTATGCGACATATATAGATGTATGTATATATATATATATACATATATATATATATATATACATATATATATATATACATATATATATATATATACATATATATATATATATATACATATATATATATATATATACATACATATATATATATATACATACATATATATATATATACATATATATATACATATATATATACATACATATATATATATATACATATATATATATATATAGACACACACACATATATAATATACACACATATATATATAATACACACAGATATACATATATATGTACACACACACACACACATATATATAATACACACACACTATATATATATATACGTGTGTGTGTGTGTATTATATATATATATGTGTATATTATATATGTATATATATATATATATATATATATATATATATATGTATGTATATGTATGTATATGTATATATATATATGTATATATATATATATATGTATATGTATATATATATATGTATATATATATATGTATATGTATATGTATATAGATGTATATGTATATATATATGTATATGTATATATATGTATGTGTATATATATGTATGTATATATATATATATATATATATATATATATATATATATATATATATATATATATATATATATATGTATATATATATATATATATGTATGTATATGTATATGTATGTATATGTATGTATATATATATATGTATATGTAGGGAAGCTTTAAAATGTAAAACATCCTTAACGTGTACAATTTTGTTTTTTAATATAAAATCGGACACGCGGGCCTATTTTGTTAAAAACGAACCGGGTTGGACTGGCCCAAAAAAAAACAAATCGCTCTCCAGACCTTCTTCTTCGACTGTGGAGAGAAGACGCAAAGCGCTTCAGCGCTGTTCCCCAACCTCTGATCTCAAAACCATGGATCTTCTCTCTGCTCTACACTCTCCTCTTTTTCATCGCTCCGTCTTCCTCCTCCTACCTCTGATCTCGAAACCCTAACCCATACCCACCACCTCAGATGTCGCCGCCAACGTTCACCACCGCCAGAGCCCTAGCCTCGCCGGATTTCGCATCGCCTCGCCGACGACCTGGAGCTTGCCTTGCCTCGTCTCGCCGAAGTTCGCCATGGTTGCTGCAGCGTACGCACCATCTCTCTCTCAATTGATTTTCGTTCAATTGGTGATTTCATTTGGAATCGATCGTGATTTTGCAGTTCGAACTCCTCCCTCGAAGATTAGACTCAGGTCTTCGCTTCCCCTTCTCCTGCCCTCGTTGGTGTCTATGATGGCCATGGCGGCCCCGAAGCTTCTCGCTTTGCCAATTCCAATCTTCGAGGTAATCGTCCTCTCCTTTTTCCCTTTTAATTTCAGATCCAAAATTTCAGATCTCTCATCTCTCTCTTGTCGCTTTTGTTGTTTGTATCCTTCATAGGTAATCGTCCTCTCCTTCACAAGTTTCAATTTAATGTCTTCTTCTTTATGGAGAGTTGTGTTTGGTATATTTGGTGTTTTACAGTTTCACACTTCCAATCACTCTTCATCTCGAATTCCTGTCGGAGTTGCAGCGCCATTCCATCTGAATTTCTGAGGATGTATTGTCAATTTCAACTACTTTGTTAGCTCAGCTGATCCGTCTGCCTGACTCTGTGTACGTACCTCTTAATTTCTCTCTTCTACCTTTAGGGTTTTGATTTAAAAGTCACGCTAATGGAATTATGGAAATGCTTCGCGCCTTATTCGTCAATTGTGAAAGGGATGTACAATATTGGTTTCCAATTAATGGATTATAGAATTTATTGATGAAGATAGGCTCATTGTTAGATATTTTCGTTTGTCTGACTGTGTGATTGAGATTGGATCTTTCCTGTTTGGTTTAGTTAAGTTGCTTGCATCTGGATTCTGGTTTGTTGTTTAGTTACATGCCTTCTTAGCTTGGAGCAATATAGAGTTATAGGCAGTTGGGAGCTAGAAAGAACTTTGTCAATTTCTCAGCTTATCCGTCATGCATTCTCCTACTCATCGCTTCTTTGCGCTTGTACATACTTTGGAGTTGAGAATAGGGGTGATCATGTTTTGGTTTGAACCAGTTTATCTGCAAGAACTAGGATTGGTTAAACTGGAATCAGGCTTGATGCATCCGGTCTTGGTTTAAACTATAATAAACTGAATTTTTTCCCTTTTTAAAAAAATTAGTGAGTAAACAATTGGTTTTTTTTTTGTTCGATTTAGTTTGATTTAATACTGCAATGGTGATTTCCCCCTTTTTTACCCGAAAAGCAAAGTAAATTAACTGGTTGTTTTTTTTTTATTGTTTGAAGAATGTATCTGTGCCTCTAGATTTAGACGAGCAGGCGTCTAGCAATTCAAGAAAATATTTCTCATAATCTATTGGAGCAGAACTAGTGATTTTATTTGTTTTCCTTCAATTGGCACAAATGCAGTAGGTTTAGATCAGGAGGTGTCCTTGTTGAAGAATGTATTTGTGCCTGTAGATCTAGATCAGGAGGTGTCCTTGTTGCTGGCCTCTTTTACTCTCTTATTTGGCCTTCATTGCTGGCTGTGAATGACTGAACAGTGTAGTAGATGATGTCCTATTATCATCAATTGGTGTTGTTCTGCTTCAATCATTTTGATTTATGCAGTGTGTGTTGGTGTTTAGCTTTCAGTTGTAGATGGTTGAGAGGCCTTTGTGCTAATTTTATAACTTAAATGTGCAATTTTAGCTTGAAAAAGTGCAAGTATAAAACTGAAAATTGCATTTTCAGAACTCAAATGTTCTTAGCTTGTTCATATTCGGGTTAGCTTGTTACTTGTGTTAAGATCCATAAGCTCAATTAGGAATGAGCGCCTGATGTTCAGGATGTTGGTGGTTCGACTCCACCTGGATCTATATACTCTATTTCAATGTTCAATTCAGAGTCCAGTGTATGTATGCACTTTATAATCTTTTTTTTTAAGGTGACCTCACTTTATAATCTTATTCATGAATTTCATAATTTAATTTATGCACTTTATATATTATATTGAGGATGAAGTGCTGCACATTTATTAATTCCATTTATGCACTATATAGTCATATTCATGCACTTTATAACCTTATTTGTGCTCTTAAAATTTTAGGTTCCAGCTTTAACTCAATGGCATCAAGATTAACCTTATTCGTAGCTGCATTTTTTATTCTTAGCTATTTCTGTCATATTTGTCAAACTTGAGCAGCTCAATTCTGTCAAAACTGTTAAATGAGATTCAAAAAACACTTAAAAGTGGCAAATTTTTTTCTCTGTATCTCAATAGGTGGGAACTTCTCCGAGCATGATTTTTTCTTACTGATTTTCATGTTCTTTAAGGCTACTTATTATCTTAGCTTTAGCTCCAATCATTCTTAGTCCTATTTGAGCTTTCAAGATCTGTTACATGATCAAGTACATTAACATTATCAAGAATGCTACACTGAAATTTCACTACAAGGACATTAACATTATCAAGAATGCAGATTCAAGGTATTGCAACTTGCAAGCCTTCTTTTCTCTTTTCATAAACCTTACATGTTGTGCCCATGTGGGTTCGAATTCCACATAGGTTACATAATAGCTAAGAACACATCAATCCCAAATTGTTAAGCATGCACATTATAATCTTAGGTATGCACTTTTTAACCTTAATTATGCACTTTTTAACCTTAAGTATGCACTTTAATTTGAAATTGTTATACGTAAAAAAATCGATTTCAAACTCACATGTATCAACCTAAATTATGCGAGAGGTGAACCCAAACTCTCAAAAGTAAAAAAAACAAAAACAAAATTAAAACATCGATTTCAAAAGCATATCTTTTGTCTTATTCATGCACATTATGATCTTACTTTTGCACAATTGTATTGTAAATCTGCACAATTATATCTTACATTTGCACAATTGTAATTTAAATTTGCACAATTGTATCCTACTTTTGCACCATTGTATTCTAAATGTGCACATTACAATTTTATTTTTGCACTTTATATTCTTATATTTGCACTTTAAAGTTGCACAAATGCACTTCATAGTTGCACAAATGCACTTCACAGTTGCACAAATATACTCACAGTTGCACAAATATACTCACAGTTGCACAAATGCACTTCACAGTTGATGTGATCCGAGCTCTTTCGACACATGCTCGGTATTTTATTCATAACAGGAGCTATATTTGTCCGATGAAGGTCCATGAGTACTTGATGGAAAGCTTATTCGAAGGGCCACATCTTTCAGGAAGACCAAAATGCCGAAATCATCCAAAAAGAGGTCGGAAATTAGCAATAATCCAGCAGTTCGAAATCTGGACAGTTTTCCCGACGCATTGAATGAAGTCGGAATAGATGAAGAGACGTTGAACGGGATTCATTCAATGAAACTTGATGGGTTTTACACTCCATGATGACATCCAACCCTCCATTTTCCATTAGGGAGTTGGCCAACTTTCTCCATCAATTCCCGAGAGACTTTTCATATTTTCCGTCTTTAATTTATTGTTTAATTGTTGCTTGGTTTATGGCTATAAAATGCTAAACCTTTGTCATGAGAAATAAGATTTGAGTTGATAATTTTTGGAAAAAGTGTGTGTGTCTTGTTGATTTGGTGAGATGCCATTTTGACACCCCATTCCGGAGTGAGAGGCCGAGGAATGGTTCCGTTTGTTTAACTCTTTCCGGTGAGATGCTTGTTAGAGTTGTTCAAACAAAGGCTTGATTGCTCGGGAGTGAGATGCCGACGAGTGAGAGAGCGAGTTTGGTAAATCTATGGGTGAGATGCTCATAGATTTAGCCATCCATATCTTGTTTTTATTTTCCCATAAATCTAGAAAAATCCAAATAAAAGAGTAGCGTGTGTCAAATTTTGTTCTCGTGCTCGGTTGAAGCTTTGTAACTTGTTGGATCAATCCTTCGGGGCACATCAACAGTTGCACAAATGCACTTCACAGTTCCACAAATGCACTTCACAGTTCCACAAATGCACTTCACATCTGCACAAATGCACTTCACATCTGCACAAATGCACTTCACAGTTGCACAAATGCACATTATAATTTTATTTTTGCACCTTATACTATTCACGAAGAGAAACATAATAAGAGATACCACATAGATAGCCTATACGGGGTTTGAACCCGCATCTTTGTGCGTAGGCACATTGCTCTCCCATTTTGAGCTAATAGGCTTTAGTGCAAAACTTCAAAAGGCTTAAGTAGGACAATGTGGAAAAGATAAACAAAGACTATTATATAGTTAGATCAAGTATCCCTGAAGAGAAACAAAAGGACCTTGTAGAGCATCTGAAGCCTGAAGCAGCTGCTATGGAAGAACCATTGCAGAATGTGGACAATGACAACAACGAAAATGGTACCGGTTGCAACATTGAGCAAGAGCAAGAGGAAAAAAGTTCACTGGATGCCAGCGGCTGGAAGGATGTTGTGGCTATTGAAGCTAAAGAGAGCAGCAACCAGGTTCATGTCGAGTCGAAGGCTTGAATCGTTGTTATATTTACCCTCATGCCCATGATGTTCTAATCTGTCCTGTAAAACACCAGTTACATGTGCTCTTTTGGGTAACCGGTGTTAGTGTTACTGTTAATTGTAAGACTTTGTACACACATGTAGAGTAGTTGCAGTAGCTTGTTTTGTTTGAGACTATCTGTATTTTACCGTGCATTGTAACACCATTTCACCTTGTGAATGATTATGTAAATGTAACATGTAACTTGCGTGCTACTATGTATACTATTCGATTCAGTCCCTATTTGTTTGGATGTTGAGAAATTTTATTGCGGTAATGTCTGAAATAAGCATAAACTTTATTCACATTGGCCAAAATCACACATGTATCTTGAAATGTTCTAGTGAAGCTCATGATTTACAGCTTATGTTGGATACATAAGCCTCAATTTTCGGCGAAATTTAAAACAACAAAAACTCTTACTGGTTTGCTATAAATCACGCACTAAACAATTTCCATGTTTAATTCTCGTCTCATTAAATCAATGAGCAACAGTTAATTAAAGCAGAAACAACCCTCAAAGCCCTTTCAGCTGTTCATCTAGACCTATAAGTTCTGTCCACTTCTCAAGCGCGACTGCTGATGACACAAATACGATCTTTGATGACTCGACATCTTTTTGATCGACTGCAGCATTTAGAAACAGCAACAAATCATACTTCCAACTGTTAGGTTCTGCTTGTATAATAAATCACTTCTGACCTCTTACGAAGGATTAAAGACAAACATCAGTAAAAGATGCTACATACAATAAAAAATTGTGACCGGATTGAAGCCATATCAAGGTGAAGGGCCTCAGGGCATCCCATACCAACAACCGTACCTGTGCCACTCCATTTACACAAAGATCCATGCAGACTCCATTTACAAACACTAGATGACCATTTCAGCTTCCTTACCACTCACCGCTCTTAAGAAAAAAGAGAAGCAGAAACTAAACCTAATCTTTTTAAGATGATTTCTTGGTGAGCTTCAACACACCAGCAACAGTTGCATTGCAGAAGAAGCATCTCTCACAGTTGAGCAGGTGCCTAGGGATGCATCCAAAGCAAGACTTGTGAAGGCAAGGCACCCGCTGAGCGTCTGCCTCCTACGCATATGAGATGCAACAGGCAGTGGAGGTAAAAGTGAGACCAAATATGCAAAACACACAACATGCTCAAACAACTCATTAGAGTTTCATGTGCCATGAAATTACACTGGTTCATAATTAAGATATAGCTTGCTGAAATTTAAAACAACATATATGCGAAAAAGAGTAGACTTGAAGTTATACTGTAATTTTGTGCAAGACCATAACTGTGGTTTTGGAAAAAAAAAAGGGACCCTTTTTTAGGTAATCATGAACAATGATAACTATTTCAAAACCCTTTTTTTCCCTTAGCATTTAGCATATATTGCAGAGGTAGCTGCTGATATATAAATCCAAGGGTTGGCAAAGGCAAAAATCAAAGGATATATATGGCGTGAGATGGGAAAAAAGTAAATTTGATATAGCCCCACAGAGGTTTGAAGCAAAAAGTTGGGAATTCATTTGTGCATCCGTTATATTTTGTCTAAATCAATAGGACAAGCTGGTCTACATATTTTACATATGTTGGTTAAGTTGTTATTGGTTCACTCATCTTTACTGTTTTACTATAGTCTTACAAAGACCAGATGACAGTAAAAAACGTAAATACTACAAATTAAGTAGCACAGCTTGCCATGTATTTTTTTTTTTGGTCGGCAGCTTGCCATGAATATTTATTGATCTTAAATAAGTGTAATCATGTACAACTGACCAATATGGTTTGATTGTATTCTCTGCACATATTCTTTAATGTTCTAAACACTTGCAATAATATTTAAAATGAAGGATCTTACCTCAAGGCATGACTCTAGTACCACCGGCTATACCTGCAACTGTATGCACAACAAGACATCCATAGAGGTTTGGCTTCATCTACAAATAAACCTCAAGAGCATTAGTAGTGCCCTCTTTAAATACTTCAAAGAGATATACTAGCAAATAGTTTAGCCATAGGAAAACATCATATGGTATACAATGTGGATGATAAGAAGGTTTAACTGGAAGACAAGAATAACTAAAAACAAAGCATTGCAGTTTTTTTCCATCAACTGTAAGCATTCTTGCTGCACACCCCCTTGTCCTTTGTCTCTTTTTCTTGTGCAACAGAACAGCTCACGTCCTTACGACACAACTTAATATCCGACTCCAGTAGCTGCAGCAGATCCGCAATTAGCTCTACCATGTACACCAATTTCTGTTGCAGCCAAACCTTCATCTTATGCACTCAAACCACCAACTGGTACGTCATTCTTTGTCCTTCAAATCTGATCAATAGCAGCGTCAATATAGAGAGTTTTTTCGCTATCTAATATTGCACTTAAATAGCAGTATAACACAACAAGTCCTAATGAAACAACAATGCAGTTCAGCTACAAATCAAGGTCATCAAACAGCAAAATCGATTTCAATTTTGTGTATATACTAAAGAAGGGATATTCAAGTGATTCAACTGTCGAATTAACAATGCAGGTGAACTCGAACATCAAATTAGATTCCGAAATACAAATCGAAATCAAAAGCCGAAAATATAAATTAAAATCAGAAAGAAATTTTGCCCGGTGAATAGATGGCCAAATCACCACATCCGAAAATCAATAATTGACGGCCCAATCACAATCACAACGGAAAGACATGGCCAAATCACTCAACAAATTATGTAACGAGCAAACATCAAAATCAAAATTTCGCCCCAAATTTAAAACCCTAACCCTAGAGTAGCCATTGGAGCACCAATAGAAGGTAGGGCGGAGAGGAAGAAGGGATAGGATGAACCTGGGGTCAGCAGAGGATCGAAGGAGTCATTGCTGCCTTCGTGAAATCGCCGCAGTCGCTGCTCTTCTCTGGCGAAAGAGGAGAGAAGCAAAGAAAGAGGAGAGAAGCAAAGAAAGAGGAGAGAAGATGAGCGTACCTGTAATGGAGAGAGTGAGGCGGTGGATGAGCGACCAGAAGAAAGCGACCAGGAGAGAGCGAAGAGAAATGCCTTTACGCTCTTCTCCGAGCCCTCTTGCTGGCGGATGGACGAGGAAGACGAGAGATGTAGGCCGCGGCCTAATTAAGGGAATTTTACACGATAAACATTTTTTACACATTAAGGAGTTTTTTTCATTTGAAGTAAACCCTATATATGTATATGTATATATATATATATATGTATATATATATATGTATATATATATATATGTATATATATATATATATATGTATACATATATATATATATATACATATATATATATACATATATATATACAAAAATTAATGCCAAATCAGCTTAGACGCGTCTCTCCAAATTAATTAGTAACACCCATGTAAATTAATTAGTAACACTCACACTCTCAGTTGCACACGCGCTAATTAACACTCAAAACTAATTAATTGCACGCGCCTATTCACCCACCTTCCTAATTAATTAGAAAAATTACGTACCCATATAAAAATGCTTGAGATAGACTTTTAAAAATTATTTTTTGGCATTTTCACTTATTAAAAAATATAAAAAATATATTTTTGGGTGTAATTTAATTTTATCTATCCATAGACACCCACTTTGTATATGTTTTGTTGAAAAAAAAATTAACAATAAGTTATTCATAAGGTTCACAAGTACTTAGTGGTTCAGCCCTCTTACTCTAAGTGGTTCAACAATTTTATTCTCACTGGTTCGGCAATTTTATTCACATTGGTTCAGCAATTTTTTTCATAGTGGTTCAACAATTTTCTTCATAGTGGTTCACCAATTTTATTCACAGTGGTTCAACAATTTTATTCACAGTGGTTCAGCAATTTTATTCACATTGGTTCAGCAATTTTATTCACAGTGGTTCAACAATTTTATTCACAGTGGTTCATCAATTTTGGTCAAAGTGGTTCAACAATTTTTTTCGCAATGGTTCAGCCATTTTATTTGTAGTGATTCACATGGTTCACAAGTCATAAAGAAGTGGTTCATGAAGCTATAAAGAAGTGGTTCATGAACCTATAAAGAAGTGGTTCATTAAGCTATAAAGAAGTGATTCATGAAGCTATAAAGAAGTAGTTCATAAAGCTTTAAGAAGTGGTTCATGATGTTATAAATAAGTGGTTAATAAAGCTATCAAGAAATGGTTCATGAAGTTATCAAGAAGTTGTTCTTGAAGTTTTCATTCTTCTTTTATTTTCTCTTAATGCATAATTTTTATTTATTTATTTGTTTATTTTTTTTTAAATAAAATGATTCATGAACCAATATTATTTACTTCGTGAACCACTTGATATTAAAACCCTGAACCATTTGGTATAAAACATCTGAATCACTTGGTATTAAAACCTTGAACCACTTTTTATTAAAACCCTAAAACACTTGGTATTAAAACACTGAACCACTTGGTTAAAAATGCCGAACCACTTGGTTTAAAAAACCTGAACCACTTGGTATAAAAACCCCAAATCACTTGGTTAAAAACCCCTGAATCACTCGGTATTAAAGCCATGAACCACTTGATTTAAAACACTGAACCACTGGGTATTAAAATTCTGAACCACTTGGTATTAACTCCCTGAACTAGTTAGTATAAAAATCCTGAATCACTACTCTTTATTTCATGAACATGTCCATCGGCAAAAAATACACAAATCTAAATTGGTTCCCTGGGTGCTCTCCGATCGGCAACACAGATTACACGCATCCAAATCAACTTTGAACTCAATTTCTAGAACAATGAATATCCATCGGCAATACATAGTAGCCTTCGTAGTCTATGTGCTCTCTGATCAAATTCACCCTCCCTATTCACACCAAAAAATACATACATCCAAATCAAAATCAACTTTAAACTCAATTTCTAGAACAAGGAAAATGGAAAATTAAATCCATTCCGATAAATACTCCACTAAATTAACTTATTGATCATGAAAAGCGTTAGGATTGAGAGGAATCTGGTGATCGAAAACCTCGAGAAGTTTGGACTTAATTTGGATCAAAGACGTTCAAGGTGGCCGAGGGAGGAAGAGATCGACGAGTTGCATAGGTTGATCGGAAAGAGGATTGGACGAAGAGTCTCCCGGCGGAGATCGCCATACCGATGGCAAGAGTCGGAGATCCTGACGGTGGACTGGACGATTGCAGTGGAGGACGTGTTGAATCCGGTGCTATTGCGACTCCATGGAAGCAGGAATTGATCCCGCTCGGAGCCTCTGGGTTGATCAAGAAATCCGAGATCGAAAGGTCGATGAATTTGGAAGATCTCCCTGGAAGTGAAACTGAGAAGAGCAAGCGAAGGCCCATGCCATTCCGAGGATTCCGCCGCCGCCGCGAGGTCTCCGCCTGCATTGACGTCGGATTGGTGCTTGTAGTCGATGACGGTGAGGACGGTGATGTAGAGGAAGAGCAAGCGAGAGATTGGGAGGGTGTCACCCTGTGGATGGCATCGACGGGTGGCGAGGTGCCTCCGAATCCTTCGAATCTGGGCGCAAGAGCTCCGATTCAAACCTCGATGATGGCTAGCATCGAAAAAGAGAGGTAGATGTCGATATTTGAAGATGGATCTGACTTCTGAGCGCAGTCGACGAGCGAGAGTGGGATCTGAAGATGGAGCACAACAAGATGGCGAGGTAGAGAAGGAGTGTGAGCGGTGGAGAGAGGGAGAACCACGATGGAGGGAGAAGTATCGAGTCTGGCCTCAAGAGTAGAGGAGGAAGAAGATGGCGGGGGCAACATGTGCGTGAGGGTTGTTTTACATCTATATAAAAAACCCTAATTCCACCAATCAGAGTCCTTCTTTCCTTCTCACTGTACGGATAACTTCTCACACACACACACACACCACACACACACACACACACACACACACACACACACACACACACACACACACACACACACACGGAGCTTGGCTCCGCGTCGGGCCTCCGATCGAAGCTAGATTCTCGGAGATGAGATTTTTGATAAGTCCCAAGGACGCTGGAGCTTGGCCTCATGTCGGGCCTCCGATCGAAGCTATATTCTCGGAGATGATATTTTTGATAAGTCCCAAGGACGGTTATCAAAAATCTCATCTCCGAGAATTTAGCTTCGATCGGAGGCCCGATGCGGAGCCAAGCTCCAGCGTCCTTGGGACTTATCAAAAATCTCATCTCACAGAATGTAGCTTCGATCGGAGGCCCGATGCGGAGCCAAGCTCCAGCGTCCTTGGGACTTATCAAAAATCTCATCTCCGAGAATGTAGCTTCGATCGGAGGCCCGACGCGGAGCAAAGCTACATTCTCGGAGATGATATTTTTGATAAGTCCCAAGGAAGTTGGAGCTTGGCTCAGCGTCTGGCCTCCGATCGAAGCTACATTCTCGGAGATGAGATTTTTGATAATTCCCAAGGACGCTGGAGCTTGGCTCCGCGTCAGGCCTCCGATCGAAGATACATTCTCGGAGATGAGATTTTTGATAAGTCCCAAGGACGCTGGAGCTTGGCTCCGCGTCGGGCCCCCGATCGAAGCTAGATTCTTGGAGATGAGATTTTTGATAAGTCCCAAGGACGCTGGAGCTTGGCTCCGCCTCGGGCCTTCGATCGAAGCTAGTTTCTCGGAGATGAGATTTTTGATAAGTCCCAAGGACTCTGGAGCTTGGCTCCGCATCGGGCCTCCGATCGAAGCTAGATTCTCGGAGATGAGATTTTTGATAAGTCCCAAGGACGCTGGAGCTTGGCCTCGCGTCGGGCCTCCGATCAAAGCTATATTCTCGGAGATGATATTTTTGATAAGTCCCAAGGACGGTTATCAAAAATCTCATCTTCGAGAATTTAGCTTCGATCGGAGGCCCGATGCGGAGCCAAGCTCCAGCGTCCTTGGGACTTATAAAAAATCTCATCTCCCAGAATGTAGCTTCGATCGGAGGCCCGATGCTGAGCCAAGCTCCATCGTCCTTGGGACTTATCAAAAATCTCATCTCCGAGAATGTAGCTTCGATCGGAGGCCCGACGCGGAGCAAAGCTACATTCTCGGAGATGATATTTTTGATAAGTCCCAAGGACGTTGGAGCTTGGCTCCGCGTCTGGCCTCCGATCGAAGCTACATTCTCGGAGATGAGATTTTTGATAAGTCCCAAGGACGATGGAGCTTGGCTCCGCGCCGGGCCTCTGATCGAAGATACATTCTCGGAGATGAGATTTTTGATAAGTCCCAAGGACGCTGGAGCTTGGCTCCGCGTCGGGCCCCCGTTCGAAGCTAGATTCTCGGAGATGAGATTTTTGATAAGTCCCAAGGACGCTGGAGCTTGGCTCCGCGTCGGGCCTCCGATCGAAGCTAGATTCTCGGAGATGAGATTTTTGATAAGTCCCAAGGACGCTGGAGCTTGGCTCCGCGTCGGGCCTCCGATCGAAGCTAGATTCTCGGAGATGAGATTTTTGATAAGTCCCAAGGACGCTGGAGCTTGGCCTCGTGTCAGGCCTCCGATCAAAGCTATATTCTCGGAGATGATATTTTTGATAAGTCCCAAGGACGGTTATCAAAAATCTCATCTTCGAGAATTTAGCTTCGATCGGAGGCCCGATGCGGAGCCAAGCTCCAGCGTCCTTGGGACTTATAAAAAATCTCATCTCCCAGAATGTAGCTTCGATCGGAGGCCCGATGCTGAGCCAAGCTCCATCGTCCTTGGGACTTATCAAAAATCTCATCTCCGAGAATGTAGCTTCGATCGGAGGCCCGACGCGGAGCAAAGCTACATTCTCGGAGATGATATTTTTGATAAGTCCCAAGGACGTTGGAGCTTGGCTCCGCGTCTGGCCTCCGATCGAAGCTACATTCTCGGAGATGAGATTTTTGATAAGTCCCAAGGACGCTGGAGCTTAGCTCCGCGTCGGGCCTCCGATCGAAGCTAGATTCTCGGAGATGAGATTTTTGTTAAGTCCCAAGGACGCTGGAGCTTGGCCTCGCGTCGGGCCTCCGATCGAAGCTAGATTCTCAGAGATGAGATTTTTGATAAGTCCTAAGGACGCTGGAGCTTGGCTCCGTGTCGGGCCTCCGATCGAAGCTACGTTCCCGGAGATGATATTTTTGATAAGTCCCAAGGACGGTTATCAAAAATCTCATCTCCGAGAATTTAGCTTCGATCGGAGGCCCGATGCGGAGCCAAGCTCCAGCGTCCTTGGGACTTATCAAAAATCTCATCTCACAGAATGTAGCTTCGATCGGAGGCCCGATGCGGAGCCAAGCTCAAGCGTCCTTGGGACTTATCAAAAATCTCATCTCCGAGAATGTAGCTTCGATCGGTGGCATGACGCGGAGCAAAACTACATTCTCGGAGATGATATTTTTGATAAGTCCCAAGGACGTTAGAGCTTGGCTCAGCGTCTGGCCTCCGATCGAAGCTACATTCTCGGAGATGAGATTTTTGATAAGTCCCAAGGACGTTGGAGCTTGGCTCCGCGTGGGGCCTCCGATCGAAGATACATTCTCGGAGATGAGATTTTTGATAAGTCCCAAGGACGCTGGAGCTTGGCTCCGCGTCGGGCCCCCGATCGAAGCTAGATTCTTGGAGATGAGATTTTTGATAAGTCCCAAGGACGCTGGAGCTTGGCTCCGCCTCGGGCCTTCGATCGAAGCTAAATTCTCGGAGATGAGATTTTTGATAAGTCCCAAGGACTCTGGAGCTTGGCTCCGCGTCGGGCCTCCGATCGAAGCTAGATTCTCGGAGATGAGATTTTTGATAAGTCCCAAGGACGCTGGAGCTTGGCCTCGCGTCGGGCCTCCGATCAAAGCTATATTCTCGGAGATGATATTTTTGATAAGACCCAAGGACGCTGGAGCTTGGCTCCGCGTCGGGCCTCTGATCGAAGATACATTCTCGGAGATGAGATTTTTGATAAGTCCCAAGGACGCTGGAGCTTGGCTTCGCGTCGGGCCCCCGTTCGAAGCTAGATTCTCGGAGATTAGATTTTTGATAAGTCCCAAGGACGCTGGAGCTTAGCTCTGCGTCGGGCCTCCGATCGAAGCTAAATTCCCGGAGATGATATTTTTGATAAGTCCCAAGGACGGTTATCAAAAATCTCATCTCCGAGAATTTAGCTTCGATCGGAGGCCCGATGCGGAGCCAAGCTCCAGCGTCCTTGGGACTTATCAAAAATCTCATCTCACAGAATGTAGCTTCGATCGGAGGCCCGATGCGGAGCCAAGCTCAAGCGTCCTTGGGACTTATCAAAAATCTCATCTCCGAGAATGTAGTTTCGATCGGTGGCCCGACGCGGAGCAAAGCTACATTCTCGGAGATGATATTTTTGATAAGTCCCAAGGACGTTAGAGCTTGGCTCAGCGTCTGGCCTCCGATCGAAGCTACATTCTCGGAGATGAGATTTTTGATAAGTCCCAAGGACGTTGGAGCTTGGCTCCGCGTCGGGCCTCTGATCGAAGATACATTCTCGGAGATGAGATTTTTGATAAGTCCCAAGGACGCTGGAGCTTGGCTCCGCGTCGGGCCCCCGTTCGAAGCTAGATTCTTGGAGATGAGATTTTTGATAAGCCCCAAGGACGCTGGAGCTTAGCTCCGCGTCGGGCCTCCGATCGAAGCTAGATTCTCGGAGATGAGATTTTTGATAAGTCCCAAGGACGCTGGAGCTTGGCCTCGCGTCGGGCCTCCGATCGAAGCTAGATTCTCAGAGATGAGATTTTTGATAAGTCCTAAGGACGCTGGAGCTTGGCTCCGTGTCGGGCCTCCGATCGAAGCTACGTTCCCGGAGATGATATTTTTGATAAGTCCCAAGGACGGTTATCAAAAATCTCATCTCCGAGAATTTAGCTTCGATCGGAGGCCCGATGCGGAGCCAAGCTCCAGCGTCCTTGGGACTTATCAAAAATCTCATCTCACAGAATGTAGCTTCGATCGGAGGCCCGATGCGGAGCCAAGCTCAAGCGTCCTTGGGACTTATCAAAAATCTCATCTCCGAGAATGTAGCTTCGATCGGTGGCCCGACGCGGAGCAAAACTACATTCTCGGAGATGATATTTTTGATAAGTCCCAAGGACGTTAGAGCTTGGCTCAGCGTCTGGCCTCCGATCGAAGCTACATTCTCGGAGATGAGATTTTTGATAAGTCCCAAGGACGATGGAGCTTGGCTCCGCGTGGGGCCTCCGATCGAAGATACATTCTCGGAGATGAGATTTTTGATAAGTCCCATGGACGCTGGAGCTTGGCTCCGCGTCGGGCCCCCGATCGAAGCTAGATTCTTGGAGATGAGATTTTTGATAAGTCCCAAGGACGCTGGAGCTTGGCTCCGCCTCGGGCCTTCGATCGAAGCTAAATTCTCGGAGATGAGATTTTTGATAAGTCCCAAGGACTCTGGAGCTTGGCTCCGCGTCGGGCCTCCGATCGAAGCTAGATTCTCGGAGATGAGATTTTTGATAAGTCCCAAGGACGCTGGAGCTTGGCCTCGCGTCGGGCCTCCGATCAAAGCTATATTCTCGGAGATGATATTTTTGATAAGTCCCAAGGACGCTGGAGCTTGGCTCCGCGTCGGGCCTCTGATCGAAGATACATTCTCGGAGATGAGATTTTTGATAAGTCCCAAGGACACTGGAGCTTGGCTTCGCGTCGGGCCCCCGTTCGAAGCTAGATTCTCGGAGATGAGATTTTTGATAAGTCCCAAGGACGCTCGAGCTTAGCTCTGCGTCGGGCCTCCGATCGAAGCTAAATTCCCGGAGATGATATTTTTGATAAGTCCCAAGGACGGTTATCAAAAATCTCATCTCCGAGAATTTAGCTTCGATCGGAGGCCCGATGCGGAGCCAAGCTCCAGCGTCCTTGGGACTTATCAAAAATCTCATCTCACAGAATGTAGCTTCGATCGGAGGCCCGATGCGGAGCCAAGCTCAAGCGTCCTTGGGACTTATCAAAAATCTCATCTCCGAGAATGTAGCTTCGATCGGTGGCCCGACGCGGAGCAAAGCTACATTCTCGGAGATGATATTTTTGATAAGTCCCAAGGACGTTAGAGCTTGGCTCAGCGTCTGGCCTCCGATCGAAGCTACATTCTCGGAGATGAGATTTTTGATAAGTCCCAAGGACGTTGGAGCTTGGCTCCGCGTGGGGCCTCCGATCGAAGATACATTCTCGGAGATGAGATTTTTGATAAGTCCCAAGGACGCTGGAGCTTGGCTCCGCGTCGGGCCCCCGATCGAAGCTAGATTCTTGGAGATGAGATTTTTGATAAGTCCCAAGGACGCTGGAGCTTGACTCCGCCTCGGGCCTTCGATCGAAGCTAAATTCTCGGAGATGATATTTTTGATAAGTCCCAAGGACGCTGGAGCTTGGCTCCGCGTCGGGCCTCTGATCGAAGATACATTCTCGGAGATGAGATTTTTGATAAGTCCCAAGGACGCTGGAGCTTGGCTTCGCGTCGGGCCCCCGTTCGAAGCTAGATTCTCGGAGATGAGATTTTTGATAAGTCCCAAGGACGCTGGAGCTTAGCTCTGCGTCGGGCCTCCGATCGAAGCTAAATTCCCGGAGATGATATTTTTGATAAGTCCCAAGGACGGTTATCAAAAATCTCATCTCCGAGAATTTAGCTTCGATCGGAGGCCCGATGCGGAGCCAAGCTCCAGCGTCCTTGGGACTTATCAAAAATCTCATCTCACAGAATGTAGCTTCGATCGGAGGCCCGATGCGGAGCCAAGCTCAAGCGTCCTTGGGACTTATCAAAAATCTCATCTCCGAGAATGTAGCTTCGATCGGTGGCCCGACGCGGAGCAAAGCTACATTCTCGGAGATGATATTTTTGATAAGTCCCAAGGACGTTAGAGCTTGGCTCAGCGTCTGGCCTCCGATCGAAGCTACATTCTCGGAGATGAGATTTTTGATAAGTCCCAAGGACGATGGAGCTTGGCTCCGCGTGGGGCCTCCGATCGAAGATACATTCTCGGAGATGAGATTTTTGATAAGTCCCATGGACGCTGGAGCTTGGCTCCGCGTCGGGCCCCCGATCGAAGCTAGATTCTTGGAGATGAGATTTTTGATAAGTCCCAAGGACGCTGGAGCTTGGCTCCGCCTCGGGCCTTCGATCGAAGCTAAATTCTCGGAGATGAGATTTTTGATAAGTCCCAAGGACTCTGGAGCTTGGCTCCGCGTCGGGCCTCCGATCGAAGCTAGATTCTCGGAGATGAGATTTTTGATAAGTCCCAAGGACGCTGGAGCTTGGCCTCGCGTCGGGCCTCCGATCAAAGCTATATTCTCGGAGATGATATTTTTGATAAGTCCCAAGGACGCTGGAGCTTGGCTCCGCGTCGGGCCTCTGATCGAAGATACATTCTCGGAGATGAGATTTTTGATAAGTCCCAAGGACACTGGAGCTTGGCTTCGCGTCGGGCCCCCGTTCGAAGCTAGATTCTCGGAGATGAGATTTTTGATAAGTCCCAAGGACGCTCGAGCTTAGCTCTGCGTCGGGCCTCCGATCGAAGCTAAATTCCCGGAGATGATATTTTTGATAAGTCCCAAGGACGGTTATCAAAAATCTCATCTCCGAGAATTTAGCTTCGATCGGAGGCCCGATGCGGAGCCAAGCTCCAGCGTCCTTGGGACTTATCAAAAATCTCATCTCACAGAATGTAGCTTCGATCGGAGGCCCGATGCGGAGCCAAGCTCAAGCGTCCTTGGGACTTATCAAAAATCTCATCTCCGAGAATGTAGCTTCGATCGGTGGCCCGACGCGGAGCAAAGCTACATTCTCGGAGATGATATTTTTGATAAGTCCCAAGGACGTTAGAGCTTGGCTCAGCGTCTGGCCTCCGATCGAAGCTACATTCTCGGAGATGAGATTTTTGATAAGTCCCAAGGACGTTGGAGCTTGGCTCCGCGTGGGGCCTCCGATCGAAGATACATTCTCGGAGATGAGATTTTTGATAAGTCCCAAGGACGCTGGAGCTTGGCTCCGCGTCGGGCCCCCGATCGAAGCTAGATTCTTGGAGATGAGATTTTTGATAAGTCCCAAGGACGCTGGAGCTTGACTCCGCCTCGGGCCTTCGATCGAAGCTAAATTCTCGGAGATGATATTTTTGATAAGTCCCAAGGACGCTGGAGCTTGGCTCCGCGTCGGGCCTCTGATCGAAGATACATTCTCGGAGATGAGATTTTTGATAAGTCCCAAGGACGCTGGAGCTTGGCTTCGCGTCGGGCCCCCGTTCGAAGCTAGATTCTCGGAGATGAGATTTTTGATAAGTCCCAAGGACGCTGGAGCTTAGCTCTGCGTCGGGCCTCCGATCGAAGCTAAATTCCCGGAGATGATATTTTTGATAAGTCCCAAGGACGGTTATCAAAAATCTCATCTCCGAGAATTTAGCTTCGATCGGAGGCCCGATGCGGAGCCAAGCTCCAGCGTCCTTGGGACTTATCAAAAATCTCATCTCACAGAATGTAGCTTCGATCGGAGGCCCGATGCGGAGCCAAGCTCAAGCGTCCTTGGGACTTATCAAAAATCTCATCTCCGAGAATGTAGCTTCGATCGGTGGCCCGACGCGGAGCAAAGCTACATTCTCGGAGATGATATTTTTGATAAGTCCCAAGGACGTTAGAGCTTGGCTCAGCGTCTGGCCTCCGATCGAAGCTACATTCTCGGAGATGAGATTTTTGATAAGTCCCAAGGATGTTGGAGCTTGGCTCCGCGTCGGGCCTCTGATCGAAGATAAATTCTCGGAGATGAGATTTTTGATAAGTCCCAAGGACGCTGGAGCTTGGCTCCGCGTCGGGCCCCCGTTCGAAGCTAGATTCTTGGAGATGAGATTTTTGATAAGCCCCAAGGACGCTGGAGCTTAGCTCCGCGTCGGGCCTCCGATCGAAGCTAGATTCTCGGAGATGAGATTTTTGTTAAGTCCCAAGGACGCTGGAGCTTGGCCTCGCGTCGGGCCTCCGATCGAAGCTAGATTCTCAGAGATGAGATTTTTGATAAGTCCTAAGGACGCTGGAGCTTGGCTCCGTGTCGGGCCTCCGATCGAAGCTACGTTCCCGGAGATGATATTTTTGATAAGTCCCAAGGATGGTTATCAAAAATCTCATCTCCGAGAATTTAGCTTCGATCGGAGGCCCGATGCGGAGCCAAGCTCCAGCGTCCTTGGGACTTATCAAAAATCTCATCTCACAGAATGTAGCTTCGATCGGAGGCCCGATGCGGAGCCAAGCTCAAGCGTCCTTGGGACTTATCAAAAATCTCATCTCCGAGAATGTAGCTTCGATCGGTGGCCCGACGCGGAGCAAAACTACATTCTCGGAGATGATATTTTTGATAAGTCCCAAGGACGTTAGAGCTTGGCTCAGCGTCTGGCCTCCGATCGAAGCTACATTCTCGGAGATGAGATTTTTGATAAGTCCCAAGGACGTTGGAGCTTGGCTCCGCGTGGGGCCTCCGATCGAAGATACATTCTCGGAGATGAGATTTTTGATAAGTCCCATGGACGCTGGAGCTTGGCTCCGCGTCGGGCCCCCGATCGAAGCTAGATTCTTGGAGATGAGATTTTTGATAAGTCCCAAGGACGCTGGAGCTTGGCTCCGCCTCGGGCCTTCGATCGAAGCTAAATTCTCGGAGATGAGATTTTTGATAAGTCCCAAGGACTCTGGAGCTTGGCTCCGCGTCGGGCCTCCGATCAAAGCTAGATTCTCGGAGATGAGATTTTTGATAAGTCCCAAGGACGCTGGAGCTTGGCCTCGCGTCGGGCCTCCGATCAAAGCTATATTCTCGGAGATGATATTTTTGATAAGTCCCAAGGACGCTGGAGCTTGGCTCCGCGTCGGGCCTCTGATCGAAGATACATTCTCGGAGATGAGATTTTTGATAAGTCCCAAGGACACTGGAGCTTGGCTTCGCGTCGGGCCCCCGTTCGAAGCTAGATTCTCGGAGATGAGATTTTTGATAAGTCCCAAGGACGCTCGAGCTTAGCTCTGCGTCGGGCCTCCGATCGAAGCTAAATTCCCGGAGATGATATTTTTGATAAGTCCCAAGGACGGTTATCAAAAATCTCATCTCCGAGAATTTAGCTTCGATCGGAGGCCCGATGCGGAGCCAAGCTCCAGCGTCCTTGGGACTTATCAAAAATCTCATCTCACAGAATGTAGCTTCGATCGGAGGCCCTATGCGGAGCCAAGCTCAAGCGTCCTTGGGACTTATCAAAAATCTCATCTCCGAGAATGTAGCTTCGATCGGTGGCCCGACGCGGAGCAAAGCTACATTCTCGGAGATGATATTTTTGATAAGTCCCAAGGACGTTAGAGCTTGGCTCAGCGTCTGGCCTCCGATCGAAGCTACATTCTCGGAGATGAGATTTTTGATAAGTCCCAAGGACGTTGGAGCTTGGCTCCGCGTGGGGCCTCCGATCGAAGATACATTCTCGGAGATGAGATTTTTGATAAGTCCCAAGGACGCTGGAGCTTGGCTCCGCGTCGGGCCCCCGATCGAAGCTAGATTCTTGGAGATGAGATTTTTGATAAGTCCCAAGGACGCTGGAGCTTGACTCCGCCTCGGGCCTTCGATCGAAGCTAAATTCTCGGAGATGAGATTTTTGATAAGTCCCAAGGACTCTGGAGCTTGGCTCCGCGTCGGGCCTCCGATCGAAGCTAGATTCTCGGAGATGAGATTTTTGATAAGTCCCAAGGACGCTGGAGCTTGGCCTCGCGTCGGGCCTCCGATCAAAGCTATATTCTCGGAGATGATATTTTTGATAAGTCCCAAGGACGCTGGAGCTTGGCTCCGCGTCGGGCCTCTGATCGAAGATACATTCTCGGAGATGAGATTTTTGATAAGTCCCAAGGACGCTGGAGCTTGGCTTCGCGTCGGGCCCCCGTTCGAAGCTAGATTCTCGGAGATGAGATTTTTGATAAGTCCCAAGGACGCTGGAGCTTAGCTCTGCGTCGGGCCTCCGATCGAAGCTAAATTCCCGGAGATGATATTTTTGATAAGTCCCAAGGACGGTTATCAAAAATCTCATCTCCGAGAATTTAGCTTCGATCGGAGGCCCGATGCGGAGCCAAGCTCCAGCGTCCTTGGGACTTATCAAAAATCTCATCTCACAGAATGTAGCTTCGATCGGAGGCCCGATGCGGAGCCAAGCTCAAGCGTCCTTGGGACTTATCAAAAATCTCATCTCCGAGAATGTAGTTTCGATCGGTGGCCCGACACGGAGCAAAGCTACATTCTCGGAGATGATATTTTTGATAAGTCCCAAGGACGTTAGAGCTTGGCTCAGCGTCTGGCCTCCGATCAAAGCTACATTCTCGGAGATGAGATTTTTGATAAGTCCCAAGGACGTTGGAGCTTGGCTCCGCGTGGGGCCTCCGATCGAAGATACATTCTCGGAGATGAGATTTTTGATAAGTCCCAAGGACGCTGGAGCTTGGCTCCGCGTCGGGCCCCCGATCGAAGCTAGATTCTTGGAGATGAGATTGTTGATAAGTGCCAAGGACGCTGGAGCTTGGCTCCGCCTCGGGCCTTCGATCGAAGCTAAATTCTCGGAGATGAGATTTTTGATAAGTCCCAAGGACTCTGGAGCTTGCTCCGCGTCGGGCCTCCGATCGAAGCTAGATTCTCGGAGATGAGATTTTTGATAAGTCCCAAGGACGCTGGAGCTTGGCCTCGCGTCGGGCCTCCGATCAAAGCTATATTCTGGGAGATGATATTTTTGATAAGTCCCAAGGACGGTTATCAAAAATCTCATCTTCGAGAATTTAGCTTCGATCAGAGGCCCGATGCGGAGCCAAGCTCCAGCGTCCTTGGGACTTATAAAAAATCTCATCTCCCAGAATGTAGCTTCGATCGGAGGCCCGATGCTGAGCCAAGCTCCATCGTCCTTGGGACTTATCAAAAATCTCATCTCTGAGAATGTAG
This sequence comes from Persicaria tinctoria, assembly GCA_037127255.1. Classification (NCBI taxonomy): domain Eukaryota; kingdom Viridiplantae; phylum Streptophyta; class Magnoliopsida; order Caryophyllales; family Polygonaceae; genus Persicaria; species Persicaria tinctoria. Next base: position 74,220,422 of record JBANSL010000006.1, read on the forward strand.
CTTCGATCGGAAGCCCGACGCGGAGCAAAGCTACATTCTCGGAGATGATATTTTTGATAAGTCCCAAGGACGTTGGAGCTTGGCTCCGTGTCTGGCCTCCGATCGAAGCTACATTCTCGGAGATGAGATTTTTGATAAGTCCCAAGGACGCTGGAGCTTGGCTCCGCGCCGGGCCTCTGATCGAAGATACATTCTCGGAGATGAGATTTTTGATAAGTCCCAAGGACGCTGGAGCTTGGCTCCGCGTCGGGCCCCCGTTCGAAGCTAGATTCTAGGAGATGAGATTTTTGATAAGTCCCAAGGACGCTGGAGCTTAGCTCCGCGTTGGGCCTCCGATCGAAGCTAGATTCTCGGAGATGAGATTTTTGATAAGTCCCAAGGACGCTGGAGCTTGGCCTCGCGCCGGGCCTCCGATCGAAGCTAGATTCTCGGAGATGAGATTTTTGATAAGTCCTAAGGACGCTGGAGCTTGGCTCCGCGTTGGGCCTCCGATCGAAGCTACATTCTCGGAGATGATATTTTTGATAAGTCCCAAGGGCGGTCCGCGTCGGGCCTCTGATGGAAGCTACATTCTCGGAGATGAGATTTTTGATAAGTCCCAAGGACGCTGGACCTTGGCTCCGCGTCGGGCCTCCGATCGAAGCTACAGTCTCGGAGATGAAACTTTTTATAAGCCCCAAGGACGCTGGAGCTTGGCTCCGCGTCGGGCCTCTGATCGAAGCTAAATTCTCGGAGATGAGATTTTTGATAAGTCCCAAGGACGCTGGAGCTTGGATCCGCGTCGGGCCTCCGATCGAAGCTAAATTCTCGGAGATGAGATTTTTGATAAGTCCCAAGGACGCTGGACCTTGGCTCCGCGTCGGGCCTCCGATCGAAGCTACAGTCTCGGAGATGAAATTTTTTATAAGCCCCAAGGACGCTGGAGCTTGGCTCCGCGTCGGGCCTCTGATCGAAGCTAAATTCTCGGAGATGAGATTTTTGATAAGTCCCAAGGACGCTGGAGCTTGGCTCCACGTCGGGCCTCCGATCAAAGCTACATTCTCGGAGATGAGATTTTTGATAAGTCCCAAAGACGCTGGAGCTTGGCTCAGCGTTTGGCCTCCGATCGAAGCAATTCCTGGAGATATGTTCTTAAAAAAGACCCAAGTACGTTGAAGCTCTGGCTTCGCGTTAGGTCTCCGATAAAAATATTTCAAAAGTAATTCTTCATAAGTCCTTTTGAACGCCTAGACTCTTTATTAAACATTGAAAGTTGCAGCCATGATTTAACAACTAAACATAAGATAAACAACAAGTGACGAAAGTACGCCAGCACATTCAAGTAGTTGTTCGCTTAAAAAGAAAACATACAAACGGTAGCCGAGATCGGACGAGTTCTGCCTTGACTCAAGCGAAATCCATTCGAAGGTGGACCTCCTGATTCTGGAGAAGCCCATTCAGCATCCACTTCATCTCCCACGGCATCTAAAACATGAACCTCAAAACGATTTCCTCCTTTATAAATAAAGGTCAATGAAGAACCAATGTTAATGTTGTGCAACTCAGCAAAATCATTCCAACCGCCTCTCAGAAAGGGAACCCCGTAATCACCGCATATAACTTCCACCGAAAAGTCACAAAGAATCCTAGTTGACAAAAGAATATTCCTAGGGAGATCTGGTCCTAGCTCATCCTCAAAGCATAGTGGCAAAGACTAGCACAATACAAAGAAAAGAGAATGTTGAGAAAAGGTAAATTTTATTGAAGAGAAACTCAGCATACAAAAGACTAACCAAGCGGCGAAGTTGCTCAGGAAAACTGATACGCTCAAAAAATGATCAAGCCGGTCATATAGGAGTAGGCATTTTGAAAAGAAAAAATCAATATTTGAATCACCCTACCCCTACGCTCTCTATTTATATAGGACACTCTGACGGTGCTAACACGCATCAAAGATGAAACAGAAGCTGAGTAGACTTGAAAGGTCGATTCACCAGACCTAACAACTAGCACGCCATGCACAGGACGACAAAAAACACAATTATTTGAAGGTAAATTTGAAATACCCGTGAATGACATATCGAGACGAGAGTGCATCGAGAAAATAAACCATGCAGCTAGCATGCACGATCTAAAAAATCACCCAAAGAAAAAAACAAAGGTTCACAATTAACTGAAGTTATGGCCAACATCTCAATTACTCCCTCTTGGGAAAATAAAAACTCGCGTCTAAGAAACGACCCAGAAAATAAGCCAGTTTGAGGACTAAAACATATACTATCAAACACTACCACAAACACATCCGTTGACTAAAAAGGTAAACGAAACAAGCTCTAAAGCTTTGCTTTATTAAACACAGACATAAGGGACCAAGCTCAAAAGCCATTCGAGGCTAAGCCATGAGTGGAATGATCGTTGTGATTAATCTTGCGGTCCCCTCCGCGGGAGTCCACCACCTGAACTTCAAAACATGCCTTCCCCCTATGAGTAAAGATCATAGAAGCCCCCCTCTCAAAATCGTGCGACTCTATAAAATCCTTCCATCCGCGGCCAAAGTAGAGAAGACCACTATCCTGAAGTTCTATGCAAACCGGGAAATTACGTAACTGATGAGAAGAAAGTAAGACTCGACCAGGGACAACGTCCTCATACACTTCTTCAAACCTGAGTGGCAGCAGTTGAAAAATAGAAGAAGATAAAAACAAGGAAGGAATTCGTGAAGAAGATGTGGGAATTAGACATGAAAATCTTACCAAACGCAAAAACTGCTCAGGATAATCAATTGCTTGTAAGAAAGCCCATCGAGGTTCTCGCTCAGAGGCCATGTCAGCCCTAAATGCTAAAGGAGGAACTATAATGGATCCCCGCATCTCGAGAAAAGCAAGGGGAAAACAATAGTTTTTTCTTTCTTGTCCCATCACTCATGAGGAAACAGTCAAGTAAAGGGGGAAGACATGCATGCATGACGCGCAACAGGTGACACAGTAACACAAGGCACGCGTCCTCTTTTTTCTGAAATCAAAATTAATTTTATTGACCATCTCGCTGAAACCCAACAAAACTCTCAAAAGAGGCCTTTAAAGCAACCGAGAGTAAGCCGGAAAAGAAAAACTAAATAAATTGCCTTTCAATAAAGGGCGATAAGACCGAGGACAAAAAACATCCCTCACCAGTCACCAAGTATAAAACACGCAAGAATGAACAAAGTGATAAACACCCTAAAAACAAAATGGACCCAGGGTTGCCACCAAGGTCTTTCCATAGGGTCATCATGAGAGAGGAACAACTTCAAATACTCCGGCTCCCGCTCATGTATGTCCTAATCAACGAAGATGCTCACACTCAAGCCAGGCTTTGGTCTCGCTCCAACCAGGAACACAAAGTAAAGGTGAAAAGAGATGGGGATGGCCTTTTTTGGTTAACACAAGGGTGGCACGACTTCACACAAGCAAATCGAGTCAATGTAGGATCAACTCTGATTTTCACCTACATGGGAGACTCCGTCTTTGAAGTCGACGCCGTCAGTCCTGATAGCGAGGAAAATGGAGAAGTAGCATGTCCTTAAGTTTCTATTTCATGTGTTGCGTTACCGTCTCTAGTATGATGTATCAGGTTTAAAAGGATCGAACCTCTAAAATGTTTCTGCATGTTACCTCTTATTATTAATAATAAAAGATCCCCCTTTAAGCCTACTAAAAATCACAAAATATGATTGATAGCGAAAGAAAGCCATGGTCCCCCTTCGAGTCACTCGCGGAAGTATAATCCATAAACAAATTACAAACTCTCAAAGCATGTCATCGGAAAGGCTCAGTTTGAACTACACGAGGAAGAAACTAAGCTAAGATTAGCCTCATTATCATTCCCAATCTCGCGTCGTGGGCAAACTTTAAAAGAAACATTGCCGCTATGAAAAAACATCATGGCACTTCCTATCCCAAGATGATGAAGGGCAAGAAACTCGTCCCATCCGCTGTCGATTCGAAAAAGGCCGTTCTCACTCCAGGACACAGCTACTGGGAAGTCGGGAACCAGATACGATGAAAGAAAAGCCCATCTGGGTGGTAGCGGCCCGTATTCAGCCTCGAATGGAGGAGGCAAAACCTGCGCACGAACAAAAAATATATATAATTCGGAGAACTAGCCTGAACTTTCTAAGGAAAAACAAGGAGAAAGCTCACAAGTCGAGAAAGTTGATCCACATTTTCGATCTTTTGAAAAAAGGTCCAAGGATTAAAACCCCCCGAAGACATGACACGCATGAAAATGCAATTAGTTGTCAACACATGAGAAGAAGTAAAACTGATAGGAGGATTGAGGTCTTAAAAAGGGAAAAATCCCATCTTGAGAATTAAAGACAGGTGGAAAAAGGCTTTGTACATTCGGACTAACCTTTTCAACACTTGGAAAAAGATCAGAGTATTAACGAGCAAAAAATATACAAGAATACGAAGTTTAATGTAAAAAGTCTCGAGTCCAACTTCACAAAAGATAGATGCCACATAGAGCACCAAAAAAGAACCATCACAGGTTCTCAAAATAAGAAAAGTTTCATTCCCAAAGTCACCGATTAAAGCTAAAACATCAAAGATCAAATAGTAGTGGTCGGTGTTCCAACGTCATCACCAGCGTCCTCGGCATCTTCCTCCTCGGAGTATGGCTCTTCCGCAGTCATCTCCTCCTTTGAAAGCCCCCAGTCGGCACTGGTCATGCTCGGCTCAAATTTCTCTAAGGGAAGTCCGGGATTAGCTGCCGAACGTACTACGCTTTGATTAATCCCCGCGACCATCCCCTTCCGAAAATAGCTAAAACACTTGTCCTTCAAAATGCTGGCGCCTTTCGGAGTCTGGAGACAAGCTTTGGCTACAGAAGACATGACAGATGCGCCAGCCTCAGTTTTAATCCACTCGGAGGACAAATAAGCCAAACCCTCTGGACTTTGAAGCCATTGAAGAGCCACATCTTGGTCTGAACGCGCTTTGATGTTATCAAGCTCCTGTTTACTAATAGATTTCCCCTCACGAAGGATAGAAAAATCTTCTTCCAGCTTATCGATGCTGGCCTACTTTGCTTGAAGAAGTTCCCGCGAACACCCTTCCGCAACCTCAAGTTCTTTGACGCGGGAGATGGCGACGTCCAAAGGAGTTTTCAGATCATCATGTTCTTTCTTCAAAACCGCCATAGCTTCTTTTTGTGTCTGCAATTCTTCATGAAGTTCCACATACCTCTTTTCAAACTTCCAACCGAAGCTGGGTCACCAACGGTGTTCCCAAGGATCCGCTGCTGGTGAGACAATTTCTTAATCTCCTCGTCTTTCTTACTAAGGCTCTCTTCACCGCACACCAAACGTCTTTCGACGTCCTGTTGGATCACCCTCAGCTGAAACCAAAAACAAATCGAACAAAGACAAAGAAGAGAAAGGCCAGAGATGAACCGCGTCAGATTTTTTCTAAAAGCAAAACAAAAGGTAACTCGCGAAATATAAAAACTTACCCACTGATTAAGACAAATTAGTTGAAAGATTAACGACATCTAATCGCTTGACATACCCTTGTTCGGGAAAGCAACGTTTCTTAGCTGGAAAGGCGTGACATCGCAGGTCAACTATATCAAAACCTGGAATGGGAAACTCGCGAAGAGTCACTTCATCCTCAAGAAAGAGCCCCGTTTCATCCGCGGTAGACGAACCAACAACTATGCTATCTTTCCTTTTCTTCTTGGAGTTTTCAGGAGCAGATGGACGAAGACGTTTCTCCCGAGATACAGGGGCTAATGAAGAGGACTCTACAAGAGCGTCAGTATCTCCTGCTATAGTCATGTAATAATCGGAGCAGCCTCAGGAACTGAAGGGGGGACAGAGGGGTCACGAATGTCTGAACTTTTCTTCTTCTTCTTCTCAGATTTTGCCCTATGATGCTTCAAAAGGGAGTCCAAATCCATTTTATCTAGAAAACAAAGAGAAAATAATAAGAAAATCATCAAAATAAGACAAAACAGGGGGCACAAGTCTAAACACGCAAGGAAACAATAAAACAAAAGAAGCCACCTAGTCGCGGATGAGGCAAACTCAAACCAGCCATCTCAAGCCGGAACGCGGAGAGCATCTTATCCCAGGAAACCTAGGTGTGTGAGAAAACGATTATTTAAGCTCAGGAAGATTGGACACAATCGGTTTTTTCACGGGACAAAAACGCCCTAGGACAGTCCGACAATTGAAACCATTTCCAGACCTATCGCGGACCAGGAACCACTTATATTTCCAATTAGGTTTGCTAGAAAGCCTCTCCATGTAACCACAGCTAGAGTTGCACTGATAAAACCTCGAGTCCTGGGTCCCCTTTTTCAAAGAAAAGATACTAAACATCAACTTCAAAGAAGGAGTAACCCCAATCTCCTTACACCTCATAATAAAGCTAGTAAAAAACATCCAACCGTTGGGAACAATCTGGGCAGGGCTTGAGTTGTATTCACTCAAGAACTCTGAGAAAAAGGGGTGTAAGGGAAGTCGAAAACCCTGAGACAAGCTAGTCGCGTAGACAACCAAGCAATCCTCATAAGCATCAAAACAGTCTCCCCCCTCCTCAGGAAGGGAAAACTCCAGTCCCGCGAGCCATGGAAAAACTCGGGAGATAGCGTCAAGATCAGCCAACCCGAGCAAAGTAGTACATCCCCTCAACTCCTCCACATGAGATCGCCCCGGGGGAATCCTTTCAGCTACAACTATTGGGCGATCAGACGGAGGCGGCAAAGGGTTAAAATCTCCAAGAAAGAGACAACTGTCTAAATCCCTTAGGTCATACAACGGGGTATCCAAATCAGTCAAGTTTTCTTTGGAACAGATCTTTTTCGGAGTTTCCGCTACACCAATAGGGGAAGCTTCGTAACGAATCCAAACAGTTTCAACCTCTTCATCAGCGTCCACAAGTTTAGAAGTAGAAGAAAGACCCACGTCCTTGGAAGAACAAGCACCTGATTCACCCCTATCTTCAGAGTTTTCATCTCCCGCGCATCCCTTCGAAGAAGAAGAAAATGTGTAAGGGGAAGAATAGTAATCTGGGTCAGTACTCTTCCGGCGCCTTTTCACTTTAATAGGACTGCCCGTAGGGCCAACCCGATTCGGAGTCGATGTAGACGTGGCAGAAGATGATCCCGATGAGGTACCACAAGCGCTAGAAGAAGAACTCTCAGAAGGAGAGGAAAGAATGCCTTGAGATTGACACGGTTGAGAAGATGAAGCGACGTCACCCTTCTCCTCTCTCAAATTCATCTAACACATCGTGCTCTCCGCTGAGGTTAGCCATTCCCAAAGAAACTAGAGAAAATTGTATAAAGATTTACTTACGTGAAACAAAACCTCGATCAAAAACAAATTCAGAGAAAAAATCCTACCCTAATTCTCGATCTACCCCTCAAGAAAATCGAGGAATTGAAAAGAAAAAGAACCTAGAAAACAACTCGAAGCTAGAAGAAATACCTTGAATTTATGAAGAACTTCGCTGGAATCTTCAACCGAACCGCCTTCGAAAACCTAAGACCGCCACCGAAAAACCAAGCTGTAGATAAGAACAAAAACCTTTGGAAAAACAGAAGAAGACAAATGTGAAGTGAAAAGAACGGAATGGGGTAACTTATAGAAAAATTACCGACTGTTGAACTTCTAGACGGAAATGGGCCTAATGGGCCCTAAATGGGCCAAGACCAGGAAGCAAAAAGCCCATCATCGATAGGATAAAGCAAAATTGAGACAACCACAGAGAGTCAAATGTTTTCTAAATTTTTTTTATCGGCACGCATCAATCCCTGAGGGAATCGACCCGGCCCGAGGAGCTGTGACGAAACCAACAATAAAAACATCTGGCTAGGCATTAAAATAAATCACAACAATAGGCGAAAATAGTAAAAATCATCACAGAAGTCACCTAAGACTGTTACCAAGATCATCCGCAGACGAGTTCAACAGAAAACCATCACTCACGTAAGCTATATCATCCACGGATAGAAGAGAGGGGCACATGTCAGACATGCCCACACCCCATGAGTTGGACACATGTCAAACAACAAACCCCACGTGGCAAGTCATCCAATGGTCGCCAATCACCTATAAAAGCAAAAACTAACATACAGATGAGGGACTTTTTGGACGGCAAGAAAGGGGAGAAATAAGCGGACCTGGATCACGTACCCTGAGAAGAGTAAAGAAAAGAGAGAAAGAAGGAGAGAAAGCTTGACAAACGGAGAACTCTTTTCTCAGGAGAAGGAACCCTTCCGCAGACATAAACTAAACCCATCTTTGCCCTTTGGAAGCCCGAAGTAAGAATCAAGAATTTGTTGCTGTTGGTTCCCAAGCTAGCCAACGGCGGCAGGTAAGTGGTTGATTCCCACATCGTCTGAGGAAACCTCGATAAGGGGATAATCCATCAAAGCTCCTAATGAAATTATTCCCGCGGCACAGGTCGGGCCATGTCGATTATTTCGATACGGGTCAGGTAAGTCCGCCGGGAATGTTGAACGCCCCACTGGGTTTATTCCCGAGTCCCACTAAAAATGGAGGCCTTTTTTAGTTCGAGTTTCTTCACTGCCCAGATCCACCCACCGGTGCATCCACGAACCACCACCGCAGCCCTCATCCTCTCCTTCCTCTCCTCGCAGAACTTACGCAGCCCCTGCCACCGCTCCTTTCCTCTCCAGATCGGGCCTCTTCTGACCACTGCCGATCATCACCTCGCCCAGATCCGGCCTCCCTGAACCCGAACCCAATCGTAGCCCAAATCTTCACCTTCGCAACCGCAGCCTTTCGTCCAGGCGCCCTTCGCTTGCCCCATCGCCCGGAAATTCAATGGTGGGATGGCTACGCCACCTCTTCGCCTTCGCTTGCCCCATCGCCCGGATACTGGAAACTAGAGGAGGAAGACCGACGGCCTTACCTTCGCCAACCATCACCATCGCCATCTCCAAATCACCGGTTGAATTTGGTGTCGCCGCTCCTTCTTTTCTCTTTCCTCTATATGGAACAACCCGATGGTGTGCTAGAGATTTGGTGTGGGTATATACACGTGCGGGGTTTGTGATGATGGGGTGTATTATTTCACTTTAATTTTTAATTAATTAATATTGCGGAAAACTCTCAGCCATCGAATTCATCAAAATCAATGGATAGGATGTGTTCACATGTTACACAATAAGCATTGATTACATATGATCTATAATATATATATATATATAAAAGAGAGAGAGAGAGAGAGAATAGATCATATGTAATCAAGGCTTATTGTGTAACATGTGAACACATCTAGGCCGTTGATTTAGTAGAATCGGATGGTTGAGATTATTCCCTCCTATTAATTAATTGAAAAAGGAAAATAAAAAACCCCAACACCGACAATCGTGCCTTTCACCATAGAGGAAAGAGAAAGAGAAGGAGCGGCGCCGATCAAGCGAAAGGGGTTCCGACTAGGGCTGAGGTTGTTCGAGCGCTTGGGAGTCCGAAAACTTCGGCGATGATGGTCCATCCAGCAATCGAAGGCGACCACATCCAACCATCTACACCCCCGAAGCTAACCTCGCAGGCGATTGAAATCCGTTGGATCTAGGAGCGAGAAGCAAAATCGTCGACCGTACTCCCACTCCCAACATAACGCTCAACCCTAAAGGAGAGATCCGAGGTGGGAAGCTCGGCGACTCCTATCAAAACGCGAATTAGGGTTAGTTCTGAGAGGTGCGGCGAAGGCGGACGATGAAGCCGGAGCCAGAGGTGCAGATCTGGGCGAATCGATGGCGATTTCGGCGGTTGCGAACGACGCCTGGATGCGCGATTGGTAGATCGAAGACGACAACGACGAAGACGAGGCTATTTCCGGCAGTCGAAGGCGGAGGGTGATGTGAACATCCCATGGCAATGGAGACGATGCTGTTTACGGCAGTCGAGGGCGACGGAGACGAGGCTGTTTCGCATATCCGGTAAGTCTTGATCGAAGACGAAGGCGATCGGATTATTCGATGCCTATGGCAGCAGCGTCGGTCGGAGTATCCCATGGAGGCAGCGGCGATTTGATGGCCGGATCTGGGTGCCTCTCCTCAGATTTGGGTTCCTCTCCTTCGGGCTCCCATGGCGGAAGCGGCGATCGGATTATTTGATGCCCATGGTGACAGCGACGTTTTGATGCCCAGATCTGCAATTTCATTTTTAAATGTTGAACGTTCAAATTCAAATGCATCTTGCCTGCAATTTCAATTTCATTGTTGCCTGCGATTTCCTAAATTGTCGGTTCATTATTCAATCTAAGAGGTATTCGGGAGAAAAACCGAATTATTCAGGGGTATGAACCGAATTATTCACGTGTATGAACTGATTTTGTGCTTACGGAGATGATTTTTTTTTTGAAATGTGCGGTCATATAAAGGAAAAATGCATCTATACTATTGAATAAGCATTTGATACTATCAAATAATCCAGCGATACCATCGAATAATATTTAGTTATTTGTGAAAATGACATAAGTAATCAAATAATATTGTAACACCATCGAATAGTTAAGCTATACCATCGAATAATCAAGCGATATCATCAAATAATCAAGCGATATTATCGAATAATTATTAGTTAAAAGTTTAGGACGTTTTCAAGGTGGTAGCCTCTTAGAATAATTCATCGATACTATCGCATATTCCGTCGATGCGATCGAATATCCAGATATACCATCGAATAATTTCAAGAGAGTGCATCACACACTCCCCAAATTCAGCAAGTGGGCATGAAAAATCGTGGGTCGCACTTATTTTTAATTTAAAAAAGGCTAAAATTGCCTTTTAATCTCGACCATCCATTTCATCCAATCAACGGCCCAGATGTGTTCACATGTTACACAATAAGCCTTGATTACACTTGAACCATCCAAGGGTAATTTTGGAAAGTTAACACCAAAATACATAAAATGACATGTTTTTTTAGTAAGATTTTACACCTAAAACGATATGTTTTTCTTAATGGAGGGAGTATAATTTATAATAAATGATATTATTATTTTCTAAAGAATTTAAAAATGAGACGAAGATGAATTCCCTTGTTCCCCACGGTGGTGCACTCCTGATTCCAAGCGCACTATTAGGGCTGGCACGGTACCGTACCGTGGGAAAATTTCGATTACCACGCACTGCACCGATGTTATTCGGTATGTAAATTTCCATACCACATACCAACAAAATTTTTCGATAACCGACATTCTTGGTACCGAAAGTATCGGTTACCGAATGTATGGTACCGTGGTTACTGGCAGACGCATTAATCCATTTTCATCTACGTGTCAATCAGCGGTACCCGACTGTTACCGATCGGTACCATCGGTACCGACAAAAATGTAAATGTGAAATTCTTCATACAAATTGTGCGGTGGTATAGAAATCGTGGCGATTGACATAGTGAAAATTAATCCTCTTCGGGAGATCATCATAGCATAATTACTCCATTCCCTGAATGATTTACGCTAATTACTAGTATCTGATGTAACTAATCGTAAAGATTAGAGGCTAGGTTTAGGTTTACTGGTCTTGGTTCTTGATCTTTGCATCTCCTCCAATTGAGTGCCAAATCTCTGGAATTTGAAATTGAATCAGCTTCAACAGCACCGCCGTCCTCTGACGACTCATCAACTGTCGCTTCCCGAAGAATTTCTTCGAAGGCATTAATATAGGCGAATCGGCATTCTTACTCGCTAGTCGCCTCTTCCTAGGCGTCGGCGGGCATGGGCGGACCAACGGGATCCGGCTCTCCTTCGACGAAGGCGTCGTGTAGCCGTCGTCCTCGTCGCAGTCCTTGCGGTGGCCTGAGTTGGATTGATATATATATATATATATATATATATATATATATATATATATATATATATATATATATATATATATATATATATATATATATATATAGGATCAAATGTTTACAAGTCTTATTGTGTTTTGTGTTAACAAATATTGGCCGTTGATCGAATCAAAATCGAAGGTTGTGATTAATCCTGAATTTAAATAATTTATTTTTAATAAAAAAGTGGGACCCATGGGCGATAGCACTCCACTCTCACAAGGGAGGCGTGTGTAGCACACCACCTTTGGTGTAACTGTTCAAATCTTGATAGGGAGGAAAACGTGGGAACATTTGATTTTTTTTTTCCCCAATTTACACCAATTATCTTTTTTTAAATATTTTTTCGTCATACAAATCAAGATATCAATTAATTTGTTACGTGAGATCTTTGATCATCATTGACGGTTGCCATGATTCCACAATCAGTTGAATAAATATTCTCAAATCATAGAATAGTTACCATGATTAATTCTATAATTTTAAAGATAATTGATAACTCTTTAAATCAATCGAATGTTATACATCTATAGAATCAATAGTTACAAACAACTATTTCAATAGCTTAAACAAATCATTAGCCTTTTTCAATTGTTGTCACTCACCAATAACCAACAACTCCCCTCAACCACACACAAATACTCACTCTCTAGTTGTTCTTCAACGTCATCACTGATGTCTTCTAGATACAATGCCCGTTTCCCAGTCAATTTGTTTGAAAATGCTTCTTTCTCTCCATCGATGCTTGTCTTTCCACCTCGTCTAGCCATCATTTTCCGACCTGATGGACACATGAATGCTCATAAAATCAACATACACCTTTCATTTACACATGAATGCTCATAATATATTCATCTCAAGGCGCCCAAATACTCAAGTCATTCAAGGCATTGAAATATTCATCACAATTTTCATCTCAAGCGCACAATATTCGTCGCAACAGCACACTAATTCATCAATATTCAGCAAAATTACAGAAATATTCATCAAAGTATTGCAATTATTCATCAAAGACAAGAATCTGTCAACCAATATTCATATCAAGGTAACAATTATTCATCAAAATCCCATTTAAACTCAATTATTCATCAAACACACATTCAAGGCATTCAATACACAATATTCATCTCAGCAACAAAAATATTCTACGCATTCAATGCATCGATATATTCATCACAATATTCATCTCAAGAGCACAATATTGATCTCAAGCGCACAATTCTTCATCAATATTCTACAAATTGCCATAACTATTCATCAAAGTAACTCAAGTATTCAACAATGACAATAATATTGGAACTCAATTATTCATCAACATTAAAGGCATTCAATACACAACATTCATCTTAGTAATTCACTTATTCAAGACATCGAAATATTCATCACAGTTTTCATGTCAAGAGCACAATATTCGTCTCAAGAGAACACTAATTCATCAATATTCGGCAAAAATACAGAAATATTCATCAAAGTAATTCACTTATTCATCAAAGACAAGAATCCTTCCACCAATATTCATATCACGATAACAATTATTCATCGATATTCATCTCAATAGCACACTAATTCATCAATATTCGCAAAATTTACAGAGATATTCATAAAATTAATTCAATTATTCTTCAAAGACAAGCATCTTTTCACCAATATTCATATCAAGCCAACATATATTAATCAAAATCCCTTTTAAAATCAATTATACATTGAAATATTCACCCAAAAAAGCACAATATTCGTATCAAGAGCACAATAATTCACCAATATTCGACAAATTCATAGAAATATTCATCAAAGTAACGCAATTATTCACCAACGACAAGAATCATTTCACCAATATTCATATAAATCTAATAAACATTCATCAAAATCACCCTTTTAACTCAATTAGTCATCTCACTAGCACAGTAATTCATTAATATTCGGCAAAATTAAAGAAATAGGCGACGGTAGTCGGAAATAGGTCCCACACCGCCTCCGCCGCCGTTCAGATGGATCCTTATCGTCGGAATCGCCTTTTTGGAGAGTCGGAGAAGAAGTTTGTGGAAGATCGCTTTCTCGCCGATCCTTCTTTATCCTATTTAGGTTTCCCAGAAAAAGTGATTTTGTGTAGTGAGAACACGCGCTTAATTGAACCCAGTTAGTGGATGTTTTTTTATTTTAATAATACATTTAATTAAAAGGGGAATAATCTCATCCATCCATTTTTCCTCAATCTATGGTTGTAATTTGTTAACACAAAACACATCAAGGGTTGTTTACACTAGACCTAACTCTCTCTCTCTCTCTCTCTCTCTCTCTCTCTCTCTCTCTCTCTCTCTCTCTCTCTCTCTATCTATCTATCTATATATATATATATATATATATATATATATATATATATATATATATATTCGGTACCAAGGTACCACAGGATTTAGATTTCCATACCGTGTACGGTACCGACTCCAGTCGGTACCGAAGTTTCGGTTACCGTAACCTTCGATTACCGACTATGTTGTACCAACATTCTGTGATATGGTTGGTAATCGGTTGGTACGGTAATTTCTGTACCACCGCCCAGCCCTATGCACTATAAGTTCCTCTTCGCACAGTTCTGAATCGGTAAATATTCCCAAAAGAGAAATAAGACCTATACAAAGAGCAACCATCAAAATACAAAAACGTAATCATATAGTGGATCTACTTTAAGAGCCAAAACCCCTTATTTTATTAGCCTTTGCCTCGAATTCCTATCCATCCTTCCATCCTCCTCGCATGGTTGAGGTGTATATATTTATTGTTCTTGATCTCGCCACCCAGTGTCAAGATAATTTTTTATTTCTGAAAAGGGCACAATTATATATGTGGTATCTTTTTTTAATTAATGTCATGCATAAAGTCTACTAGCAATATGAATTTTAAATAATTGCACTTAAATCCTTTATTTTTTTATAAAATAATTACGATTTAGCCTGAGATAAAAAAAACTCTTTTACAGCACATCCTCCCACAGTACATCATCCTATTTCCTCCAATCTCAACACAATACAAAAAAAAAATAAAAAAAATTTGCCACCCTTGGTAGCATCGGCAAAGGTTTATCATGGTCATTGGGTAACAAAAAAATAAATTAACCACAGATGATAGATACGACAAAGTTTGCCGTGACCAATATGTTCATTTTTACTATGACATACCTACGATTGCCGTTGCTTAATATTTGTAGTTAGAGAATAAACTTTATCTCATTGTTGATTAATATTTGTACCCAAATTAGTTTTGATTGGAACAAAAAAATAATAATTTTGATTGGAGAACTTGACACATATGACCTCAAAATGTAGAGAAAATGGCACTTGATGAACTAAACTTCTTCTTTAGTTTTAGTTAATAGATTAATAGATATAATAATAGACATTAGATAATATATTGATATAAAAATTTAAATTATGTAAAGAGCCAGTGCATATGGTTATGCCACACATAAAATTGTAGGGATAATGTTATAGCCAACTAAAAGAAAGCACATTGATAAATCTAGAAAACCTAAGGACAAAAAATCTAAAAAACCTACCAATAATTCGGATTCCTGTGACCTTAAATAACGTGAGAGTCATTGGTAGAGATGTGAATTAGTTGTGTGCTCGTTGGGATTCATTGGTAGGGCTAGTTATTGGGATTTGAAGAACAACCTACACCAGTCACATAATGAAGTGAAAATATGGTTGGAATGCAATGCAATTGACTTCAAATAAACCAAAAAATGGGAAAAAGAGATTTCATTAACAATTACATATTTTTTAAATCAAACATAATAAAGGGAGCGATGAGAATTCACATCAACAAAAGCAAACTACAAACATGTAGATCTTAAATTTTGCATAAATGTGAGTGCATGAGTGAATAGACAACCGGTCGAATTGGATTACATATAACATCTTTAACATATATATTTTAATGAAAAAGAATTAAGATTTTGAAAATATAAGGAAATTTTGTCCCGATAGCGAAATGAAACCCACCACATTATGCTTAAAGGTTATAGAAAGACATTAATAGTTTAATTTGTAATTTATAATTAGAGAATAGAAAATTGTACATGACTCACCTAGAAAACTACAACGTTATTGAGTGGGGGCAGAAGAACAGGACAAATTGATCGAACTAAATCAAGCCGATTCTCAAAGTTTTACTTTTACACTATCTTATAAGCAAACAATTGAATGCACATATATACTAATTGATGTGATCGTAGTCGCCCATGAGATCCACTATTTTTTCCTTAAAAATGTTTGTCTTCAGAGCTGAACATCAACTTTTATTTGTGAAAACTGTTTGGCGACACCTCGATATTTTGGCTTGTTCTGGCGGTATGAAATTCCGATTGAAGTCAATGAGCAATTGTTGGAAAGATATTTTAAGTGGCTACAACTTTATTGAAGGAAGCAATCGTCAATTCAGCTTCGAAGATGGTCGAAATTCGGGATTTTTGAAGAAGTCCGAAAATCTGGGAGCTTGTCGAAAATGCAATAAATGAAGAGGGAAAGCATTCAGTAAAGTCGGATTAAATGACGAGGCTTTAGAAATTCTTCAAAACTTCCATCTCTTTGATGGCAGCCAAAACCATTCTTTTCCCCCCATTATGGTTGCTCATCTATCCGTCATAAATCTCGAAAACCCTATCGTATTATTCGTCATTAGTTTATCAATTTATTTTAATTTCTTTTATTTTTCATAGTATCAATATTTTCCTATATAAAGGGATGTAAGAACTTCTTTTGAGACAAGTTGAATTTGAGAAAAAGTAAGATCTTCTTTCGAGACAAGTTAAATTTGAGAAAAAGTGAGTCTTTTAGCTTCCAGTAATTCGGGTCAAGAATCTCGTTCTCAGATGAGAGGTCGGGATATGTGATGCAAGATCTCCGAGAGCGATCTTGCATCACATATCCCTCAACCCCCATCCCCTACCTTACCATCATTCTAAGGCCTTCCACAACCCCATCATCACCCTCAAATCACCCCCAAAACGTCACTCCAAAACAACCCCTCAATCCCTCTCAATAGAGCCCCATTCAGAATCGTCTCTACTCAGGCGACGTCTCGGCAAAACGCTGTTTCCCGCTTCGTTTGACGAGATCTGCCCCAATACGTGACCACGACTTCAAGTTCTACAAAATTAGTACTTGGGAGCCACCAGGATCCAAGCCAATTGTTGTGAGCCTAATCTGCCATGTTTTACAGTATCTTTTATATCGATTTATGCATACATTTCATGCATTTGGGCTAAGATAGTACAGAATCTATGAGGTTTATGGTTATCTGCCAAATTATGGAATCTACACCAGTTTCTGTTTAAATTGTAGAAATCGAGGCATTTTACAGCAATTCTAAGGAAGGTCGGAAAAGCACGGAAATCCACTACAGAAGTCCAAGGTCAAAGCAGCAACAGAACCAGTCAAATCGAGCTGAGAACCCAGGTTACTCGATCTCGACGAGCATGTCCGAGCACTGCTTTGTCGACCAGGAGCAACGTCGAGAGCCAGACCAACCAAGCTCCGGAAGTCTACTCGATCTCGACAAAGACCTGGTCGAGATCGACGAAGCCCAGTGCCACACCCGGAGTCGACAAAGAAAAGAGCTGATCGAGAAGTCGAGGACGAGAAGCCGAGCACAACCCTAGTCGACCTCGACGAAACCCTTCTCGAGATCGACGAGCCACCCAGTGCCTCCGAGTCCGTGCCGAAATGAAGTTGCTCGACCAAGAAGTCCACACCCCAACTCGACGAACCCTTGTCGAGATCGACGAACCCTTGTCGAGATCGACTAAGCCCAGAGACCAGATCCAGACTTGTCGAGCACACCTACCCAAGAGGACCTAGTCGACGGATCAATTCTACTCGAGGTCGACTAGGCCTACTCGAGGTCGACGAGCGCCAGGAGCCAAGTCCGAGCCACATCGAGCACCAGTTAGCCGAGACGACGAATCCTAGTCGAGGTCGACGAAGCCCTTGTCGATGTCGAGTAGACCAGTTTCCAGCAACGAGTCGACTTGAGCAGTCCGAGTAGACTTGGAATCCTTGGGCATGAAGGAATCCGAGAATGGCCGAGATCTATCCAAATTTGATCAAGATCTATCATAATGGAAGGGAGATCTATCAAGACATGAAGACTTACCTATTTAGATTTATTTTTTCCCTTTTAGATTTATTTCCCTTAAGCAATTTATTTATCTTTTATGCTTTTAGATATAAATTTTAGATATAGATAGAAGATTCTATCCTTGATTAGCAGAGTTTGATCACTATAAATAAAGCCCTAGGGGCTCAGTTTTATTCATTCAATTTCAGAGACAATTAGTTAGTTACATAAAGAGAGGTTGTAAGTTTGAGTTTATTTTATGCAATTTAGTTATTTTCATCAATCAATGTCTGCGATTGCGATGAGGCGTGAGTAGTCCACCCACTTCTGGGGCTGGGGTGAGCCCGACGGTGGCCATGTGAGGCGATGCGGTAAAGGTCAGATCTTTTTGTGCAATTCATCTTCTATCCCTATAAGCATGATTCTTTTGCGAGAGTTGAAGGTGATACTTGTTTGTGTTATTGAAGCGAAAGTGATCTTAATGCAACTTGGGTTAATTATGTGAAAAAGGGTTAGTAACAATTAGGGTTTATGCGAAAGCCTCTATATGCCTATTTGTTAATGACGAAAGTTATTTGAGTTCGAGAATTTGCAATTTAAATTTCTGCATTCTAGTCGATACAGAGGAGAGCTTTGTCGAGATCGAGTACAGACTTGTCGATCTCGAGTAGGGGCTCGTCTAGGTCGAGTTGAGTTTTCTTCTGTTGTCGTCGATTTTCAGTTTCTGCCTTTGATGTTCTTTGTCAATCTCAAGTAGGTGTGGTCGAGATCGAGTTGATTTGTCTGCCTCGAGTTGATTGCTTTCGTTTCTGTTTTCTGTTTTCATCACTGTTCTTTGTCGATATAGAGGACTGTTACTCGAGATCGAGTAGCTTTTGTGTCCTCGATTTAGTTTCTGCTTTGCTTTGTCTTTTCTGTCTTCGTTTAGTTCATTGCTTTTGTTTGTTATTTTATGCTTTTATTTCTGTTTCTTTCCTTGTTTATGTGTTTCTGTCTTTCTGCTATTCTGTCTGTGAAATCTGTAGCGACCTAAGAACTGCTGACGTGCTTCCTCGTGGATTCGATCCTGATTTTCTCTTACTACAACAGGAGGAAGTCTTGTATTAATTTGCTGAGACAGGGAAGTCAGTCTGAACTTTATTTTATATTTATTTCATACTTGATCATCCTCCTGCAACAACAAATTGGCGCCGTTGCTGGGGAAGCAATCATTCGCACCTTAGGTAGTCAGTTCTCACTTTTCTCTTGAGTGAATTCGCAGGTGTATGCGCCGTTTTGGTATCCCACCTGAGTTTGACGCCTTAGACGAACCGGAACGCCTCCTACACATCAGAGCTAGACTACAAAGAGCCATGGCAGCCGCTGAAACACAGGAGCAGCTGATACAGAGACTTACCAGGGAACTAGCCGCAAAGGATACTACTATCGCCAATGAGAGGACGGCGAGGGAACAAGCAAATGAGCGCGCAAGGCAAGAAGAAGCTGAGCTTGCCCAATATCCAACCACTGCAGAGGATTATATACATCCCACTATCGTCGTGCCTGAATCGGCGATTCTAATCCCTGATAACTCTTTTGAAATTCGCACTCAATTTCTTATAGAGCTTAAAAATAATGCCTTTTATGGTAGATTTAATGAGTGTCCTCTTGAACATATTACAAACTTTTCTGACATGTGTCGTACTCTTGCTGAAGGTACAACCCTGGAATATGTCAAGATGAAAGCTTTTCGCTGGTCTCTCGCTGGACCTGCACTGAAATGGCTAGAAGGGCTGAAAGCAAGATCACTCACAACCTGGGCCCAAGTAGAGCAAGAGTTTCTGAACAAATTCTTCCCACCCGCCAAAACAACACATCTCCGCCAGAAAATCACCGTCTTCAAACAGAAGCAAGGGGAACCGCTAGCAAAGGCATGGGAACGCTACAAGGAACTTCTACGATCTTGCCCTACTCATGGACAGCCACCCTACGTCATTCAGGAGATCTTCTTCAACTCTCTTGATCAAGTCACTAAGGACCAAATCAACCATTATACTCACTATGAGTATCAGACAATGCCGCCAAGTGACGCATGGGGTGTGCTAGAGAAGCTCACTAACTACGACAACAAGTATGGGTCTACTGCAACCTATGAAGAGAACCCATACGCCAGACCAGCACCATCCATGCCCCTCTATGATCGCCCTAAGGAGATTGATCCAGATGTTAGGGAGCAGTACTACAGAGACCAGAATAAGAAGCTCATCAAACAAGTAAAGTATCTCTCTGTCAACCAGCCTTGTATTGAATGCGGATCGCAAAGGCACACCACTCCTGAGTGCCCACACACAGAACAAGTCAGGATGGCAGAGCATCATGAGGATGTAGCTTATGCAGGGGGTCCCAATCGCTACATGGGGGACCAAAGGTTTCAGCAACCACAATGGAACCAAGGTGTCCCTAGGAACCCCCCGCCCTACAGAGCTCCAGGACATCCGGAAAGGGACCAGAAAAATGATGATATACAGACAGTCCTGGAGGAAATAAGGAGGAATCACTTAGAAACTAGGCAATCCTTCAACTCAGTCTATACTCAGATGCAAGGTGTCAACTCTAGGCTTGGGGAAATTGATATATGGCGAAAATCAGTTGATACACAGATTGGTCAGCTAGCAGCAGGAATCCCCAGACAGTCAGGTTCGCTCCCTGGATCTTCAGAACCAAATCCTAAGGGAAAGACTGGACATATCGCTGCTGTAAAACTCAGAAGCGGCCATCAATTGCAAGAGCCAGAGGTCGGAAAGCAGCAGAACAACGGAGAACAGCTGGTCGACCAGAGCCTAGTCGATCTCGAGGACGGTCTACTCGATGTCGAGGATAACATGCAGAAACCTTCGTCTACACCACACAGCAACTCGACAGCACTAAATCTAGTCGAGATCGACAAGACTGTAGTCGATGTCGAGGAGCCCCTAGTCGACATAGAGCAGCCTGCAGCACCTCCGGCGCCTGTTCTGGCTCCGAATCAGAAAAAGAAGCTTCCTTTCCCCATGAAATCTCCAAAGGACCCGGCAGAAAAGAAATTTCAGCGCTTCATCAAAATGCTTCAGAAGCTCAACGTCACCATCCCCTTCACAAAAGCTCTCAATGAAATACCATCTTATGTCAAGTTCCTGAAGGAGATTTTGAGCAAAAAGCGATCAATGGCGGGAATCACAGAGGAGTGCAGCCATCTGGACATATTGGAGAAGAGGCCGGATCCAGGTAAGTTTGCTATAACCACTGGATTTGGTCCATACAAAATTAATGCTTTATGTGATCTTGGAGCTAGTGTGAGTATAATGCCTTTAACGATTTGGTCCAAGATTAAGATAGGTGCCCTAGAGCATGTGGATGCTAGACTTTACATGGCCAACAACACGGTGGTCATTCCAACAGGCATGGTGGATAATGTGCCAGTATAAGTAGGTAAATTCTTTGTCCCTGCTGATTTCCTAGTTGTTGATATGCAAGAGGATCCTGCTTGTCCAATTATTCTAGGAAGACCCTACTTGGCGACGGTGGATGCCAACATAAGCGTAAGGAAAGGAGTGCTCACCTTCAACATCAGCGATGAGGTAATTGAGTATTCCTTTAATAAAACTGAAAGGCATACATGTCCAATGGAAGAAGTCAAATCTATCTCAGCTGGCTATATCACCTGCAGGGAACCCAAGGTCAGAAATATGACCCCTGAGGAGCTGGAAAAGAGGGACATGGAGGCCCAGGTGGAGGAGATCATGACAATTCTCAAGGAGAACACAGAAAATCCAATCGACACAGACCAAGGTAAGTCGTTATGGATTAATTATTTTTCAGATGCCTTGACAGGAACTAAGTATGGGGTCAAGATCGACCAAGACTCCTCGACATCGAGGACCCTAGTCGATCTCGACCAGACCAAGGAGCCTCCACCAGCACCAGCCTCGTCGAGCAGCCAGACAGAAGTAGGACTCTACTCGATCTCGACTAGCCTTGTCGAGATCGACCACCAATCGGCCAACTCGACTTCGCCTTCTTCGACGCTGACGACGCCAGAGCCAAAATCGTCCTCGATCTCGACCATACTAGTCGATGTCGACCACGACCTTGATGTCCCAGCTTCGTCTTCCTCGACACAGAAACCACCCGACAACCCAGCCAACTCGATCTCGACCAGCCTTGTCGAGATCGACCACCACTCGACTCCACCAGATCCTTCCTCCTCGACGCTGTAGCCATCAGGAGCAGAAAACTACTCGAGATCGAGTAGCCTTGTCGAGATCGAGAAGCCATCTTCTTCGTCGACTTCTGCATCCTCGAGCAGATCACCACCAGAAACTGCAGACTCGTCGAGATCGACTAGCCTTAGTCGAGATCGACCAAACACAGTGGTCCCTGATTCCGTCTCTGCGAAGGTAAGCCAAGGTATGGATCTTTCTTCTCCTATTTCCATTAAAGATTTATCTATACATGGGAGAGGTTTGCCTTTGTATGTGCGCTTATGTAGGATATCCAATGATGAGCCCAAGGAGTATGAAGTTGGACACAAGCTTTATGTCTCTAAATCAAAGGATCATTGGTTCCCCAACAAATTTAACAAGAAGCGGATGGGGCCTTTCGTGGTGAACAAGATCCATTCTGGAGGATTACAGCTGATGGACAAGAATGGAGTCCTATTTGAGGCCCAAGCTACATGGGCCCTGCAAATGCCACCTTGAGCTAAATGGAAAAGTCGGCCTAGCGACTATAAAATCTAGAGCATGTACATAGACTTTTTAGGACTTTTGAGACTTTGTTGCTTTTTGTTTTTTGGTTTTGAACTTTTAGTTTTTCTATTTTGGGTATATGTCTTCTACACTTTTCAGGTCCATGCATAGAACCAAGCAATATACATACTCGGCCCAAGAGGTGCTTCCATTCGAAATTTTGAGGCCCTGCACACCTGTCTTTTGAGTTTCTTTCTTTACCCTTGTTTTTATACAGTGAGGACACTGTAATGTTTAAGTATGGGGTGGGGGAAGGGCTTACTTTATGCATATTTGATTTATTTGACATTACTTGTGCATTATTTCTTAGAATTGCTACATGGCTATTTTGGAATGCATTATTGATTTATGTGCTTATATGCATGTTTTCCAAAGTTTGAAAAATGACCCCCATTGAAATTTTTTGAATAATGTCATGGAAGCTTTATTGAACTCGACGATGCAAAATTGGATTCATTAGAGATATAGCATGAAATTGCCTAGTAAAGGGAAGTCACAATAAAGTGCATTATTTCTTGAAAACCATGAAAGGAGGTAAAATTTGAAATTGTTTTTGACATGTTGCATGATAAAATGATGGAGGACTTTATATTTCCATATAATGCTCATATTGTTATAATCCTAGCCTTACCTATGCTTATGCATCACAAAAGCCATAATATACCTTATTTCAAATATTGCTCCACATGATCTAAAAATTTGCCATTCTTTACCTTATCCGGGGATTATGTTGAGAATGATGTTACATTATGGAGATGTTATATGGTGTTATGATTATTATCATTATTGGAGTTTGGAAGGAAATTGTTTGAAATATATGGAAAATTTAATGAGTGAAAGAAAATCCAATCACCTCAGGAGATAAAGGTAGATTTACCCTGCTCTCTGAGATAATAGTTTGGAGAGATGGGACATATTGTGAGGAGTCCAAAGCACTAAGTATCCGGGGCCAGTCATGACACCCATGTTTGCGACTCGCGAGAAGGCAGTGCTGAGGTCAGAGAGGTAAAAGCATTATTATTGGAAAAGGCAATATGAAAGGTGATGAACGTTATGAAGAAAGGATGTGGTTGAGAAAGTTTGGAAAGTACTCCATTTCCCCGGATCAAAAGCACCACATTGCCAAAAATTGCCCACCTTTAGCCTTTTACCAATCTACTCCTTATTTGAGCTTGAATTAGAGTCCTCTTGATTATTAATGCTTGGTCACATAAATTGTTTTTGCATAACCCTCCTTTTGTGAGTAAATATTGCTTTTGTATAATTGCACATGCATGGATCTGTGACATAAGTACCTTTTAAAGGATGGTAATTGATTGCAGGGACATATAAGAATGAATCTAAGATGTTGAGAGTTTAAATTCTTCCCCTGAATGACAATTAAAAGTATTGCTTGAGGACAAGCAAGCTTAAGTATGGGGTGTTTGTTGTGAGCCTAATCTGCCATGTTTTACAGTAACTTTTATATCGATTTCTGCATACATTTCATGCATTTGGGCTAAGTTAGTACATAATCTATGTGGTTTATGGTTATCTGCCAAATTATGGAATCTACACAAGTTTCTGTTTAAATTGCAGAATTCGAGGCATATTACAGCAATTCTAAGGAAGGTCGGAAAAGCTCGGAAATCCACTACAGAAGTCCAAGGTCAAAGCAGCAAAAGAACCAGTCGAATCGAGCTGAGAACCCAGGTTACTCGATCTCGAGTAGACCTTACTCGATCTCGACTAGCATGTCCGAGCACTGCTTTGTCGACCAGGAGAAATGTCGAGAGCGAGACCAACCAAGCTCCGGAAGTCTACTCGATCTCGACAAAGACCTGGTCGAGATCGACGAAGCCCAGTACCACACCCGGAGTCGACGAGGGGAAGAGCTGATCGAGAAGCCGAGGACGAGAATCCGAGCACAACCCTAGTCGACCTCGACGAAACCCTTGTCGAGATCGACGAGCCACCCAGTGCCTCAGAGTCCGTGCCGAAGTGAAGTTGCTCGACCAAGAAGTCCACACCCGCACTCGACGAACCCTTGTCGAGATCGACGAACCCTTGTCGAGATCGACTAAGCCCAGAGACCAGATCCAGGCTTGTCGAGCACACCTACCCAAGAGGACCTAGTCGACGGATCAATTCTACTCGAGGTCGACTAGGGCTACTCGAGGTCGACGAGCACCAGGAGCCAAGTCCGAGCCACATCGAGCACCAGTGAGCCGAGACGACGAATCCTAGTCGAGGTCGATGAAGCCCTTGTCGATGTCGAGTAGACCAGTTTCCAGCAACGAGTCGACTTGAGCAGTCCGAGTAGACTTGGAATCCTTGGGCATGAAGGAATCCGAGAATGGCCGAGATCTATCCAAATTTGATCAAGATCTATCATCATGGAAGGGAGATCTATCAAGACATGAAGACTTACCTATTTAGATTTATCTTTTCCCTTTTAGATTTATTTCCCTTAAGCAATTTATTTATCTTTTATGCTTTTAGATATAAATTTTAGATATAGGTAGAAGATTCTATCCTTGATTAGCAAGGTTTGATCACTATAAATAAAGCCCTAGGGGCTCAGTTTTATTCATTCAATTTCAGAGACAATTAGTTAGTTACATAAAGAGAGGTTGTAAGGTTGAGTTTATTTTATGCAATTTAGTTATTTTCATCAATCAATGTCTGCGATTGCGATGAGGCGTGAGTAGTCCACCCACTTCTGGGGCTGGGGTGAGCCCGACGGTGGCCATGTGAGGCGATGCGGTAAAGGTCAGATCTTTTTGTGCAATTCATCTTCTATCCCTATAAGCATGATTCTTTTGCGAGAGTTGAAGGTGATCCTTGTTTGTGTTATTGAAGCGAAAGTGATCTTAATGCAACTTGGGTTAACTATGTGAAAAAGGGTTAGTAACAATTAGGGTTTATGCGAAAGCCTCTATATGCCTATTTGTGAATGACGAAAGTTATTTGATGGAAAGCATGATCTTTTATGCCTTTACGTGTTACTTTGCATGGTTATCGTTGTGGTGTTGATACCCTGGCTTTGGAAGTCTTTTAAAATATTGAGTTTATTTTCATCGGAAATCTGAGTTTGAGTTCGAAAATTTGCAATTTAAATTTCTGCATTCTAGTCGATACAAAGGAGAGCTTTGTCGAGATCGAGTACAGGCTTGTCGATCTCGAGTAGGGGCTCGTCTAGGTCGAGTTGAGTTTTCTTCTGTTGTCGTCGATTTTCAGGTTCTGCCTTTCCTGTTCTTTGTCGATCTCGACTAGGTGTGGTCGAGATCGAGTTGATTTGTCTGCCTCGAGTTGATTGCTTTCGTTTCTGTTTTCTGTTTTCATCACTGTTCTTTGTCGATATAGAGGACTGTTACTCGAGATCGAGTAGCTTCTGTGTCCTCGATTTAGTTTCTGCTTTGCTTTGTCTTTTCTGTCTTCGTTTAGTTCATTGTTTTTGTTTGTTATTTTCTGCTTTTATTTCTGTTTCTTTCCTTATTTCTGCGTTTCTGTCTTTTTGCTATTCTGTCTGTGAGATCTGTAGCGACCTAAGAACTGCTGACGTGCTTCCTTGTGGATTCGATCCTGATTTTCTCTTACTACAACGGGAGGAAGTCTTGTATTTATTTGCTGAGACAGGGAAGTCAGTCTGAACTTTATTTTATATTTATTTCATACTTGACCATCCTCCTGCAACAACACCAATCAACGGAAAATCGGCATTCTTTGACAATTGATCTGTTGCTTCAAAAACTACCAACAACTTCCCGACTTCTTAGAACTCTCGTTGCTGGTCCTTTTGCTCGAGCACGTAACTAATTAAGAGTTAATTGGAATAAATTATAAACAAACAAAGTAGAAAGTTAAAATGCTAAAAATTAAGATCGATGAGAAGATTACAAGAAATTAGAATGATCAATGCGTAAAAACTTACAATGACGAAGACAACATTGACGAAGAGATGGTATTTTTGTATGAGGGAAGTTTATTAGAATTGAAGACAAAAGAGTATTTTTGTATAAGAATCTTATTGAAGAGATCCGATATAAATTTTGTTAGTTATTTAAGTTTATTCGAATTGTTATTCAAATTCAAAATTGCAATAATATCCAATTCAAAATAATTTTAATGAAATTAATAAAAATAAATTTTATAATAAAATAAATTTAAATTAACCATTCATAAAAAAAGGTTTTTAAAAAATCTAGTTGACTTGATGTTAGGAGTTAGTTCATTTTTTAAACTGAAAAATGCACATAATCAGTAAATTAATTTACGATAAATTTAAAGTTCAAAGTAATTGAATGATCATATTAAACGTTAGGGAGAGTTATCGACTTAATAAAATATAATCAATATAATTAATTTAGCAGTTCAACTACAAAGATGCAAGACCCTGAATTGGATTATTGACAATTAATTTATTACCCTGAATTGGAATTTTTTTTTTTTGTTTTTTTTATTAGGAAAAAATTCGGGTGAGCACGCTCTACCCGAAAGCATCCTTGCGGATGAGGTCTGTAAGACCGGAATTGTTCCAAATATCAATACCCCTGGCAGAGTGGCTAAGGTGTGCAACCTTATCAGTCACTCTATTGCCAAGACGGGGTACACGAATGAAAGAAATCTCTTTCATAGTCGATAGAAGAATTTGTACGCCAGACAAGATGAGTTCGATTTCCCATGGGCATCTGGACTTGTTGTTGAGATGGTTAATAATTATGCTGGAATCTCCTTTAATATGAATTTTGTCAATGTGTAGCTGCAAGGCCAATTGTACCCCAAGTTTGAGTGCTAGGGCTTCAGCTTGAAGCGCGCTTTTAATACCTAGTTGTTTATAGCCTATGTGTATCGGATGTCCATTCCAGTCCCTGATAATCACACCAGTGGTACTATGGTTATCAGCGAGAGTCGATCCATCAAAGTTGAGTTTGAATGTACCTTTAGGTGGTTTGCGCCACTTGATATGACGGGCTTTGTTCCTCTTTACGGGTTGTCTGCCTCTTCGTGAATGAGGGGTGGTGTTATTATCTAACGTACTATCATATTGGTGAGTGTTACTCCAATTTATCTCATGTGTAGTAATAAGTTTCAGTGCGGCATCCCTAGGAGGGACTAGTACTTGTCTAAACACATGTTGGTTTCGAATATACAACGTCGTCCACCAAGCGAAAGCAAATTTAACTAGAGCAGTCATTGGTAAGTTATTACTAATGAAAGACATGATTGAGTTTATATCTCTTGATAGTGTGATTTGTCTAACTATTTTGGAGTTTATGTGCCCTGGGAATTGAACGAGAGATCTCGAATATTGACATTCGAACAGAAGATGAACATCATCTTCCATAGAGCAATTACAAAAATTACATGTAGGGGGGATAGGGACCCCCCGTTGGGCGAGCCTAGCAGCTGTGGGAAGGCCATTTTGACATATTTTCCACAAGAAATTTTTGATCTTAGGTGGGATGTTCAGACGCCAGATCCAGGAGTTATTGTCTAAGGGAATTGAGGATTCGGCGGAAAACAATTTATATGCGCTTGACGTAGTGAACCAGCCCTCTCGGTCCGGCCACCAGTATAATCTGTCCACAAAATTTGAGGCTGGGAGCGGAATGTCAAGGATTTCCTCCACAATGCTACGTGGGAGAACAGCAGAGAGTTTCTCATCCCACCATTTACCTCCCAGGATATAGTCACTTACTTTATCATCGATGTTATCAATGGTTGGGCAATCATCCCTTGATTGAATAGAAGATGTTGTAATCCAGTTGTCAGACCAGAATTTGGTAGCGGTCCCGGTGCCAACCGGCCAAATAAGCCTCTTTTTGAACTTGTTAATCAGAGTTGTAAGTTTCGCCCATTGCCAGGAGGTGGCACCACTTTTCTTGTAATGGAGAATATCACCCGCTCGAAGATATTTATATTTGATTATTTGCACCCAAACATTATCTGGCTCAGCTAGCGTTTTCCATAGCAGTTTCATTTGTAGTGCTTCATTCATTTCTTTGGATTTTCTAATCCCCGTGCCCCCGCATTTCTTTTTTCTACAAACTCTATCCCAGCTAATCAACGGGCGATGTTGTGGATCTTTATTCCAGAAAAATGATCTATATATTAATCTGATCAAGTTCTTTATGAATTGAAGATGACAGTAAGAAACTCTGCATCATATATAGGGGTTTGGCTAATAGATTTGAGTTTATAAGAATAGCTCGACCTTGTTGAGATAGAGAGTTAGCACGCCATTTACTTAGCTGTTCTCTAGATTTACATACAATATCTTCGAAGGTTTGTTTGGTTACTCTGTTGTTGATAATTGGACAGCCAAGATATTTTTCTAGGGAGTTTACGTTGGAAATAGCTAGACAGCTATTGAGTTCCAGAAGTCTGGACTGTGTGAGTCCTTTGGTACCTTGGAAGCATGATTTTTGGTAGTTTACTTTTTGGCCCGAGACTTTACAATAGGAGTCAATAATTGTTTTGACTCTTCTACGGGCATCCAAGCTGCCTTTCGAGATGATGATAATATCATCAGCAAATGATAGAAAGGGAATTCTTGGTCAATTCCTCCCAAATGTGAAACCAATTGGGCTTCTATCACTATTTGCCTCAGTAGCCAGGTGGCGTGCCAATATTTCTGCTCCTAGGATAAAAAGAAACGGGGAAAGAGGATCCCCTTGACGAAGGCCCATAGAAGCGAAGAAGATATCTGTAGGGCCGTTATTCACAAGTATAGAATACGAGACTGTTGTTACACATTCCATAACCCAGGAAATGAAAGTAGGGTGGAACCCAAATTTGTCAAGAATCTTTTTGGTGAAGTTCCAATCAACCCTGTCATATGCTTTTTCCATGTCCAGTTTGATTGCCAGCAACCCATCACGACCCAAACGCGATCGAAATGAATGGAAGATTTCATAAGCTATTAGGACATTATCTTGAATTGACCTATCTGACACAAATGCCCCCTGTAGTGGGTGAATGAGCTTACCAATTACTACTTTAAGTCTTTCTGTTAGAATTTTTGAAATGATTTTATATAGGTTGGAATACAAGCTTATAAGCCGGTAATGGTTAGTAGTCGAGGGGTTATCTTGATTTGGTGGTAGGGAAATAAATGTATGATTTATTTGTTTAAGGATTTTCCCGGAGTTGAAGAAACCTTTAATGGCTTTGATAATCGAATTCCCTAGAATATTCCAATAATGCTTGTAGAATTCGGCCGTCATCCCATCGGGACCTAGTGATTTATTTTTCCCAAGGCTGAAAAACGGCGGACTTAATTTCACCATTTGTTGGGAGTCGTATAAGGAATTCGTTTTCAGCAGGGGAGATTGAAGGGTGAATTATGTTAGTCATTTCATTAAGAAGTCTATCGTCAATCGTTTCCTTATTAAAGCGTTTTTAAAAATCATTTTTAATTTCTTGTCTAACATTTTCTTCTCCCATTATCAAGGTACCTTCTACAGTAGTAATGTTACGTATTTGTTTCTTATGTCTTCGGCCAGAAGAGACACGGTGAAAATAGGATGTGTTAGAATCTGTAAGCTTAAGATGTTTTCTTTTAGCTCTTTCATTCCAAAATGTTTTTTGAAAAAGTAACAGTTTTTCCCTTTTCTGTAGAAGATGAATTACTTTACCGTTGTTGGCAGGATAGGTACTAATAGAAACAACCGATTGGATTTGTAGAAAGTCATTCTCCACCTCTTGAAGTTGACGAAAGATGTTTCCGAATGAGTGCTTGTTCCAATATTTAGCTTTTTTCTTGAGGATTTTTTTGCTTGAAAATTAGTTGAAACATAGCCGAACCTGGACAAGAAGCGCGCCAGGATTGTTTAACAATATTACGAAAGTCCTTGCGCTGAAGCCAGGTGTTCTCAAATTTGAAGGGAGGTGCTTTGAAGGTGGCGCTACAGTCCAGTGTAAATGTTATAGTGCAATGGCCTGAAGAAGAAAACGCACTGTTTTTAGTGATGAGATTGGGTAGTTTATGAAGAATTTGGTGATGAACAAGTACGCGATCCAATTTTTCGTGGATGTTATCCGTGGCCTCAGGGGACTTTCTCCATGTGAAAGCGTTTCCGAAGGTTGGCAAATCCAACAAAGAACAGGTATTCTTGAAATGAAGGAGACGTGTGAACCTAGATGGAAGAGTGTTAGCGCCGCCAAGTTTATCCTCTCTACACAGGATTTCGTTTAGGTACCCTATAACGATGCAAGGTATGGGGGAATCGTTTACAATTGTTGTTAACTCGGTCCAGAACGGGTCTTTATCCCGAGGATCAGAAGGAGCGTATACGAACAAAAGGAGGATCACGAGATTGTCACTAATATTTTCATAACGTAGTCCAATGATTCTAGGCAAATGAAACGACATTGATAAGGTTTCATTTGAGAGTTGGTGACTTTTCCATAAAACACCTAGGCCACCTGAACGACCAATGCTAGGAGACCAAACAGCCATATCGAATCCTACATGTTTCCATAATTTTTCGTCAGGCAAAGATTCCGATATTGTTTCGGCGAGGGCCATCAATTGTATGTGTTCATTACTGCACAAAGCATTAACTTCAGTCCAGAAAGTTTTCTTTCGAATGCCTCTACAGTTCCAATAACTTATTTTCATGAGCAACCTAATAAGATATGAGGAGAAAAGGTAAAAATCCTCATATCGAAAAGCTTTTCGGAATGGATTTGGAGGAGAAGGTAATCATAACAAGATACAACACTAAACTGCCAAGGGGGAAGCGGTCTAGCAACAGAGAGTGGGAGTTGTGGTAGGCGCCTTGCCTTAATACCCAACCAAAAAAATTAATTTTATACAACTTGAATCTGACGAAGAAAGGACTCATATTACCCGACTTGCGAAACATAGCCAAAAGGTCAGTAATAGTGTACATCCTGGTAGAGTCACCATAACATGTCCAACTCCAAACAAACCCAATATAATGATAATAGCAGTTATCCAAGGAGAGGGCAAGATTACCGACGTAAGAGTTGAATTTGTGAACAAGAATTTGCATACCAAATATAGTAAAGAATGCATAATAGATCAGCCCCACCATAATAGCTTTGCACAAGCGATTCCCAACTTGTAATGAAAAGGATTGGATCCACCCAAAAATGAGAGGACTGCCAAAAAGAGAGAGAGTAAGTATACAACAAGGCAACGAGCTGTACGATAAGAGAAACGGGAAGATTTTAGAATTTCTTAACCAATTGATTCGATATTGACGAAAATGTAAGGAGTGGGCAAATGACAAAGGGAACAACTCCAGGCCAACTACACAAAACCATGGGAGAATCTTGCTCACAAAGCCAAGGTGCCAATTGACAAGCACATTCACCAAAGTTGTACCAAGTGAACGAATAAACAAGGTCGTAGGTATCCTTGGTTTCACTTCCTTTTTTCTTGCAGCCAAAAAACGGATGCAACCTTTGATGGAAATTAGTTGATATATAGGTTTCCTATTAAATTGATCTTTATACCAAAATTTGTCATACCAAATGTGCTGATTTAAAAACCAAATATATGTATCAACACCCCTAAAGAAGATTGATCCCATCCACGAGAGAAGCTTGTAATTACACCAATAATGGTTGTTGCCCTTAAAATAGAAATAAATATCAAAGAGGATAGCTAAGCAAGGAAATACTTTAGTCTTAACAAGCAAGGCCCCCATTAACGCCAAGCTACAGAAGAACTGGACAGCGGCGCGGCAAACAAAGGCCCTTTGTTTAGTTTCGATTTGATAATGTTATGAGCCGTAATTTGCACCCCAGAAGGGTGTTGAGTATTCAATGCCCTTTCGGGATTTGTTGCCCTTTCGAGAGTTGTGAAATGATGGAACATCGTCCTTCTCCATGTTTTGTTTACCTTCAATAGAGATCCGGAGTGCCATATCAGACAATACACCAAGCATAAAATTAGTGAATTGCAGAAATGGTGGAGAATAAGAGGTTCTCATTTTGATCAGATAAAAATCACTTAAATTTTCAAGCAAAGGACAACCATGTTAGACCAAGACAAGCAAACAATATGAGAGTTATGTATGAGGATATGGTTCCACACTAACCAGCAGCCCAAGTGGGAGAGATGATTACTTATGGGGTGCTTGAAAGCAGTATTCAGACCCTTAACAGGGAGGTGGGTGTGAACCCAGGAGGGTGATTGCACAACACAATTTAGGCCATTAGGTGCTGTAAAAATACAGCCCCTACAGCTGCACCTTTTAACAAGGTTCTTAATCATCCAAATAACCCACCAGTGAATAAGAACGGTGGGATTCAAAAGCCATATGTACACTACATAATTTTCATTCCATAACACCACATGCCAAGCACAAGAACTTATAGTGATTGGTTTTGACAGTAGATTAACATCAAACCGCCACGCACGGATCACCAT
The DNA here is from genome assembly GCA_037127255.1 of Persicaria tinctoria. Classification (NCBI taxonomy): domain Eukaryota; kingdom Viridiplantae; phylum Streptophyta; class Magnoliopsida; order Caryophyllales; family Polygonaceae; genus Persicaria; species Persicaria tinctoria. Next base: position 74,253,522 of record JBANSL010000006.1, read on the forward strand.
AAGATGGCAAGCTGTGTGAAATGGACTGTCTATCCAGACTTTCTTCCAATCTTCAGCAATATAGAAATGTAGCTCGAACCAATGGCTTGCTATAGGAAACACTTGGGCACCATCAAAAAGAAAAGACCAATCGAAATGGATTTTCTTTCTAATGATTTTGATGCTCACAAGCACTCCCATAATAATTGCAAGCAGGGAGGTGAAATAGAGGTTATTGGTGTTCATCTGAACACCATCTATCACACTCATGAGACAATCCATGTTGAGACATTGCTTATTTGATTTCTTCTTCTTCTTGCCCATCAAACAGTGGATACATCCCTCGTCCGGGAGAGTGCTCCCTTCCAAGTGATTTGCCTCATAAAGAGGATTTGTGCCCTTATAGGATTTTGTTGGATTCAAACTAGGTAAAGAAACCATAACAACCCCAAATACCAAAGTTTTTTCGAGGCCCGAAAATCGGGGGGTAGGGGGTGTAGAAGCGCATGCCTCTAACACCAGGTTTTTCAACCACCAATGGGTGGTGCATGTCATAAACATTTGATTGCATTTAACTGAAATCGGGAGAAAGATGATGTAAATATACCTGGACTTCAACAGTAGCTCTACAAGTCAGGAGCTGGGAGAGAGAAACTCACCCAGAACAACACCGGAGGAACCGGTAATAGAACCCGCCACCCAACCGCAACCACCAGACATGGGGAGAACGACCACCACACCCAACTCGGCACCAACCGAACTGAATACCAACACCACCCTCACCACAGCCCCATAGAACTTCAGCTTTCTAATCCCCCCACCATCACAGAACGGAGCGCCACCGTCGACACTCCCCCACATCTCACACGACTGCTTGCCGGCGCACCACCCCCCCTTCCGGCGAGCCAATTTTTTCCTCTTTCTGAAATTTCTCACCACCATCTTAGTCCTTCGACTACCGATTTCACTACTAAGCAAACTTCGACCACCGAACTCGCAACCTAAGCATAGCACCCGTAGAAGGAGAGGTGGAGGAGAAATTGGTAGACTCAGGGGCGTGAGGACGCCGAGATTGAGGCTTGATTCGACATCGAGGTGGGTTTGGAGGCTTGATTCAGGCCGACGCTCGCCGGAGATCTCAAGAGTTTTAGATATTGAGGTTTTTGAGGGAGGTAATTGGGGGCGCGTGAACAGATAGTTCAGTGCGTTCTCCATTTATTCGGAGATACCCTGAATTGGTTTAGTTTAGGTTAACTTATCTTTTTTTCGTTTAGTTAAGATTACCCTGAATTTACTTTTCAATTTTTACATTATAAACTGATAAAATTAGTTTAGATATTTTCATTAAATTATCTTTTATTTTTTTTAGCAAATATATACATAGGGGTGTGCATAATCGGGTATTCGACACGACATGGTTAACCGTGTCTGATACTCGAAACTGTTAATATTGAATTTGTCGATCCGAACACGACACGGTTATTGGTGGGTATCCGACACGGTCACACGAAACGGTTCCGTGTCGAATACCGGGTTACCCGCCACAAACCATTTGGGAAAAACACTGTAACCCCTAATCTTCAAATCAAAACCTATCCCTATCACATTTAGAGACCTTTTGAATTGATCTTCATGATCGATATCTCAAATTAAAAACCATGAATCTAATGCATAGAACTCCACTAAACAAAAAGCAATAAACATAGTAAACTTAATGCTTGATTTTAGTCAAATACAATTTGGAAGATTTTGATTGGACTATCATAACTAACATTTCAATTCCATCGATCCATAGATCTTATACATGAAATTAGAACTTTGAAGTAGATGAATGCTTCTATTTGATGAGAACAAGAACCGACTAAAACAATAAATTGACAGAAATTCTACCGAAAGCTACGAATAAAATCGCTGGAGAGAGACAGTCGTTGAAGGTGAATTCAGAGAGAGAAGACAATCGGTTCAATCATACTTACTATGAAGAGAGTGAGAGTATATGTGATAATGCATATTTCATATAGGCATTATAGGTATTTCTTATTGCATTTAGGTAGGAGTTTTGCATATGTTGGAGTCTAGTTTCGTATATTGCTTGTGAAGTATTCGAATTCGTAATCTACGCATTTTCAGTGTTTATTCTGCATAGTTACATTCCGACCTTGGAGGGATCTTAGAAGAGCTTAAGAGACATATTTTGGAGCATATGGAGGCCGAGGAAGAGGCTAGAGAGGAGCAAGAAAGCACAACATTGAAGACAATCGAGAAAAAGAGGGAATCCCGTCACTGAGATGGGCGCCGCCTCTTGCACGGCGCCCGCCGTGGGCCGATTTATAACGATTTCGATTCCGGATCCGAAGATTATATTTCCTATTATTTTACTATTATTATTCTAGGGTTATAGAGACTATTGATGAGTCATTATCAGGTTATTTCAGTTAGTTTAGAGACAGAAAAGTGTGTGTGAAACTATGAACACAATTAGAGAGAGAGAGAGAGATTTTGCCTATGAGTTGCTAACCTCATAATTTCGCACGTGAATCGAAGACATGGTTGTTTAGATTGTGAGAATTGATTCTATTTAGTATTCGTATTTGTATTTATCATCTTGCGCTTATTGATTATATTTGTGTTCCTTTCTATGATTGATCACCATGTTAGGAATTGCATCTAAGCTATGAATTTGTTGTTGTGTTCTTGATAGCAAACGAAGGTATTGAAATAGTGATATTTCTTTGTCTTTGTAGTGTATGATTTCAATTGATCTATGTTGGGGATATGTCGATTAGGGATGATTCAGGGTTGTTCCAGTTTGTCTTAATTGCATTGAATCAATATATCAATTGGTCTAAATACTTGAGTCCTTAATGCTATTCTTTAGTGATATGGAATAAGATGATTGTATCCCTGCAGATCTCTCAACTTTAGTCAAGTAGACATATGTTTATGACTAATTGATAGATCAATCCTAGGACCATGAATCTCAACCACTGTCAGAGAATTACAGGTGAAATATTTTCTCTACCTTATTATCAATTTACTTTGCAATCATAAAGTTGGTTACTTTACATCTTGGTTATTTATCATAAATCATTGTTTGGTCATAAGATTTCTTTTTAAGAGTTATTGAATATTGAATCTCTTCTTCCTGTGGGTTCGACACCGGACTTAATTGCTATACTAGTAGTTATTTGGTTAATCAAGTGATTGATTTGCTAATCTATTTGTTTTGTGTTTGAGTTTGAATTTTATTATTATTTGGTGAAGGGAAAAAGTGCCAACGACGTTCGTCCCGCATTAAATTCTTGGCGCCGTTGCCGGGGAGAAGAAAGGAGTTTGCTTTTCTTTATCTCTTTCATTAATTCTTTCTTTTTGTTTTCATTCTTTTCTTTGAGTCTTTTGTGTCCTTGTATGGTTCAAACTAGATCTTCTAATTCAATGCTTTTGTCTTTTGATTATGAGATTGACGGATCTCTTAGGTTGAAAAGGAGGCTCGAGTTTGAAAAGGGCAAAGGATTTAGAATTTATCTTTTTTTTTTATAGATTTTAAAGTTTTTTTGTGGACTAACCCCTTTAGAAAAAGCCTAAAATTTGCCAAGATTTCAAGCCTAGGAAAAGTGATTTTTCGGCCCTTTTAGAGGAGGATTTATCTGGAAACGTCCTAAGTAAATTTGTATCCCATGAATTTAGCTTTCCAATGACTACTCACATGCCACGATTGGACCAACGATGCTCCCTCTATGGAAAATATACCGAGCACGTGTCCGTAGATTCTGTTGTAAGGAACTTTACTGCAGTCCCGGGGCTGTGTGGACATCTCGGGTGAGCGTTTTGTGGATGTATGGCCAGAATAGCATCACACCTTGCCCAGGGCAAATGATTTCGAATTTTTAGTTTTTTGAGATTTTAATGTTTTTTCGTGGACTAACCCCTTTGGAAAAACTATAAAATTTGCCCAGATTTCAGGCTTAGAAAAATTGATTTTTTTGGCCCTTTTCAAGGAGGATTTATGCGTTGAAAAGCTCTTTTCAAGAACTACGATTCTCATGAAGACTTCAAAAGCCAATTCCAAATTATCGGAACCTTAAAAATGGGATTTCTCCATGTTCTCCATTTCTGCTCTTGTTTCTTAGTTCTTCTTAATCCTTTTTGCTCCATTCTTTCTCCACCTTTCGAGTCCGTATCATAAGACCTAGAAATAAACACTAAAAACCGTAGATTCCGAACTTCAAATACAATATGATCAAGAATATGAATAAGCTTATTAAACATGCAATATGAATACTTAATACACCTAAGAACCCCTATAAATGACCATATAAAATATGCATTATCAAACTCCCCCACACTTAAGCTTCGCTACTCCTCTAGCGAACTAGATTATAGCATAGAGATGGAGACTTCTTCATGTCTAAACAAATTTTTTTTTGAAATAATAACAAGCACAAATTAAACATGAAAGAAGCAAACAAATTGTCACAACTCCAACTCCCCCACACTTAAGCCTTTTCTTGTCCTCAAGCAATGAAAAACATAACAATAACCAAACATCGCACAAACATATTCATCATGTATTCACCTCAACAAAAGCAACTTCAAATTTAAATGACCTCAAGATCAAGTGAATAAAGATCGTAGCATGTATTTAGCGATTAAAGCATAAAGTAGAAATCATCCAATCTCACTAGGAATATTTGTTTCTCTCATGCTCTCATGTGTTTAGACTTTGAAGTTCAACTCTCAACTAAATCTAAAATGCAACTAAGCTCATAGAAATTGACAACAATATCACCAAATCTCCACCGAAATGCCATTACTTGCGGAAAAACAATAAAAATAAACAATTTGGCTCTAGAGCTATTTTTTCTTCGGCTTTTTTTTCTCTCTTTTTTTTGACTTTTTTTTTTGCTTTGCTTTCTTTCGGGTTTGGTGCATTCCTTACGCGAGTCGCAAACATGGGTGTCATGAATGGCCCCGGTCTATCAACACCTCAACTTACTTGAATGAAGTCCACTTGAAAATTTTTTTGATGCGAGTTGCAAACATGGGTGTCATGAATGAACCCGGTTACTCAATGATCAAGCTTTCTTTCTTAGTGGGTAGCTTTTGACACCGTTTTGCGCGAATCATACCCGTGGGTGTCATGCATAGATCCGGTTACTAAGTGTGTTAACCATTGCCACATTATTTCACTCAAAACTCACGTGCAACTAAAGCCAAACATAAACATAAAAGCATAAATATCCGCAAGCAACAAACATGTGAGTCGGTCTTGACAATAGATAATGATTGTCAATATCAAAAGGTAGAAACATGAGGAGATTAACTTACACATAAAAGCAAAACCAATTATAATTGATTCCAACAAGGCCAAAAACAATCTCACAAGGGTCATGTTTTGTAGGATTTCAATCATACTCAAGCTTAATCATACAAGCTCAATTACATCACCAATCATGCTCCATATGAAAAACATTTTTTATAGGACAAGGATAAACAATCCAAACATGCTATGGAATTTATATGATAATGCCAAAATATATAATAGAGGACAAACTTTGCAAGATGGGTAGTTGAATAACACATATCCCCCCCCCCCCCCCCCCCCACACACACACATTCTTAAACTATTCATCATCCTTAATTGAAACTCAAATAAAGGCAACAAGTGGGGGAAAAGGGAAACTACTGGATCATGGTAGTGGTGGCTATAGTCATCAACAAACATTGGAACACTAGCGCGGCGGCGGGCGACGGGTGTGGGACGACGGGCGCCGATTGTGTTGAACGCCATTCCGTGATTCAATCAAGCAAATTTCATGGTGAACCCCAGAATCCTCCAAAAACACATATCTAAATGGAACTCTATCATTTTATTGAATTTGAAAGACTAAACACCTAACTAGGAATCGAAAAACATGCAAACTAGAAAACAAATCATGGGTTGCCTCCCAAGAAACGTCATTGATTAGCGTCATAGACTCGAAAAACTTTCAGACATTATTAACGCCCTTAAAAGCAAATCAAATTCTTGTGCCCAACCAAAATTTGAAAGAACACTAAACATGAAAAACTTTGCAATTAAGGATACCTTGCAGAGAAGCTTTGACACTTTTCTACTTACCTGAGGTTGATCTTTTTCAGAGGGAATGTAAGACCACTAACACAGTTCCGCTGGTGTCTTGTAGAAGTCATCCTCCCAGGGATCTAAATATTCACTATAATCCACAAAAGTGTTAGAAATTTCATTACCTTGTTCAGGAGCCACATAAATTGGCTCTAGACTTGGTGCTTTGATAAGCGCGATTAAGATGCTTGCCTCAAATGAATTAGGCAATAAACCACATGGATTCTCAAAACATATTAGTGCATTAGATGAAATAGGAGGCATAACATATGATGTAGAAATAGGCATATCCGATGATAGGGAAGATGACATGACATATGATGGAGAAGAAGAATGCATAATAGATAATGGATAAGAACGCATGACATATGAAACCTCATGAGTCGACTCATGCGATTCCATATCGATGGTCGTCGTGCTTCCTTCTTCATTATCACATCCGTTTGGGTCGTCAGCAGAAATAACGGCGGCCGCTGGTTGTGGGGTGGCGACCGCCGCTTCTGCAGAACAACCATCCTTCTTGTTTTGCTCGGCCACTTTCTTTCGTTCTTCCTCCAATGCTTCGTCAGCCAGTTCGTGGAAAAGATCCCACAATCCTGACAGTCATGGGTTGCACAAACAATCATCACCCATGTCATCGATAAGTTCTCGCATTTCAGGACATACGCATGTATAAACGTACAGAACCATATCTCGCTCATCATCATGGATACCCTTTGAAGCACGTTCATCCAGTAAGTCCTTCACTCTTGTGAGGTAATGGTGAAAATATTCTCCTTGGTCCTGATATAATGGCAACATCTTGAAGAAAATTAGTAGTGGGGTGTTGTGAACCGTAAGATAGGTTCACAACAGGGTTATATGTATAAACAAAAATCAACAAATACACAAAACAAATGAATAGACTTGATTCCCCGACAACGACGCCAAAATTTGGTGGGATGAAATGTCGTCTGTTTTGTTGTGAGCCTAATTTGCCATGTTTTATACCATCTTTTATATCGATTTCTACATGCACTTCATACATTTGGGTTAGAATAGTACAGAATTTGTGTAGTATATGTTTATTTGCTAATTATGGAGGTTTACACAAGTTTTTGTTATATTTCGCAGAAATCTGACGCACTTTAGAGCTTGAAGGAAAGTCGTGAAGAAGCTAAGGAGGGTGCAGCTAGAGTAAAGCCCACTTCTCGCCATTCATCATTCTGAATCAAGCTTTGATATCTTCATGAAAGTTGTAGCCCTCGAAAAGAGCTTTCCAACACATGCTCATATGCGTCAATCGGACAAACGAGGACTCAGGAAAGTGCGTTTCAAGAACGGAGCAGAATGCTGAAAGCCGGCAGAGTTACTCGAAGTCGAGCAACTTTTGCTCGACATTTGCTCCAGAGGATGAGATCGAGCACGAGCTGAGCATAGGACCACTCGAGACGAAGAATTCTACTCGGCGTCGAGGAATTTGGTCGACATCGGGAAGATTCCAGAAGCTTTCCGAGTCCGAGATCGAGGAGAAATCCGAGTGAAAGCCAAGATTCGTGGGATTCTATCAAGTCAAATCAAGTTCTATCAAGAGAAGGAAGATCTATCCACAATAGTCCTAGTTTCCTTCTAGATATAATTATTTTAATTCCAAGTTTTATCTTAATATTATTAGATAGAAAGTTTAGATATATACAGATAGTTCCTTCCTAGAATAGCTAGATAGAGCACTATAAATAAGGCCCTAGGGGGCTGATTTTCATTCATTCAAACCAAGTCGTCTTCGGGCACAAGGAGAGAGGAGAGAGAGAGAGAGAGAGAGAGAGAGAGAGAGAGAGAGAGAGAGAGAGAGAGAGAGAGAGAGAAGGAGGAGGAGGAAAGGTTGGGAGGTTTTGTGAGTTTAAGTTTTATTTTTAATGTTAAAGTTAGTTTCTTTTATGATGTTTGCTTTCTAATTTCCTTCTTCTAGGGTCGGGGTGAGCCCGACGATAGTCATGCACACTTGAGGTAAAGTTTTGACCTTTATTGTGGTTTGATCATCCACTACCTTTTATATGTTTATTACCTATTTAATAGAGTTTCAGGTTAATAACTTGGATTAGAAACATAAAATAGGTAGATACAATTAGGGTTTCTTAAAAGAGTTGTTTAATTGTTGGAAAAGGTAAAAGTTTGTTCCTTTGATGTGATTGCATGATTATCGTTATTTATCTTACCTTATGCATGTTTGGTTATCGGTGTTGCAAACCCCGATCTTGGGAGTTCTCTTTTACATAGTTTATTCCGAAATCTCCAAGCTTTGTTCTTTATTTACGTACTGCCACCTACTCGATATTGACAAACCCTTGGTCGATATCGACTTCTAATTCCCGATCCAGAAAGATCGCTGCTCGTTTGTGTTTCTGTAGTGAACAGGTTGAAATCTACAAGACTGATCGATATCGAGCCCTTTTGATCGATATCGAGTGCCCTTGACTGAAATCGACTGCCTTCTGCAAGCTACCGGAAATCGACTGAAGTGGTCAATATCGACCTGACACTGGTCGATATCGAGTGTCTCCCTAGAGTCGAAATCGATGTGAGATTTTTCCACTGCCTAGGATCCGCTGACACGTTTCCTCGAGGATCGATCCTAACTTCCTGTTGCTACATCGGGAGGAAGTCTTGTAATTATTTGCATTGGCAAGATCTGGTTTGATTTATTTTATTATATTTTGAACTCGATTTCCTCGTACAACATGTTTCACCTCGCCAAAGATAAAAATTCCCAAACTAATACACCAACTAGTAAACTAGTATAGCAGATAAGTAAGGGGTCGAACCCACAGAGAACCAAGTATTCCAATGAAATGTGTATTTATCAATTTGCAAGTAAAGAGAAGGTTTGAACGTAAATAGGGAATAAGAGAAATAGATGAAGTATGATGAATGTTAGTAAGAGCGAATAAAAGACAGAAGAAGAGTGTGGTTTCATCTACAATTCGCAACAATGATTGGTTATATTTGATCCTTGACTCAATTCACAATTATTCAATCTTTATTCCGATTCTGGTGTATAGGAATTGACATTCCCCGCGGCGATGACAATCCTTAGTTATCGGCAGAAAGGTCACCCAAACTGTCATTGCCTTACACAATCGAGATCATCCTCGCGGAATCTCCCATCTATGCTTGCTACAAATAGTTCTAATTATTCTCACGAATCAATTGAAACCCTAACATGATGCAATTCTACAAAGATGAGAATCAAAGTAAAACTAACAACATAAATCAACGCAAAAACAATGAAATAAACATGGGAATAATATAGAAATCGAGTCTCACAAACAAACTAAGTCTTGACTTGAATACAAAACCACGAGAAATCTAGGTATTCCTGATGTACCTTGAATCTCTCAACATCAATCCTCTAATCTCTCTTAGTTAGTCAATAGTTAAATGAATGAAAACTACTGAAAATAACCTAATATAGGCCTCCTTTCGTCGGCCAAACCCTAGAATAAGTTTAGATAAAAGTTCCCATAAAGATAGATTGTGCCGCGTATCGCAATTCCGGATTTGACGAAGCGGCGGGCGCTGTGGAAAGGTAGGCGGGCGCCGTCTGTACAGTGTCGACAGCTTCGGCAGACTGAACCTGTAACACACTTTCTAGAGTCATCATTCGTTCGATTGACGCATATGAATATGTGTTGGAAAGCTCTTTTCAAGAACTACGATTCTCGTGAAGATTTCATAAGCCAATTCCAAATTATCGGAACCTTAAAGATGGGATTTCTCCATGTTCTCCATTTCCGCTGTTATTTCTTAGTTCTTCTTAGTCCTTTTTGCTCCATTCTTTCTCCACCTTTCGAGTCCGTATCATAAGACCTAGAAATAAACACTAAAAACCGTAGATTCCGAACTTCGAATACCAAATGATCAAGAATATGAATAAGCTTATTAAGCATGCAATATGAATACTTAATACACTTAAGAAACCCTATAAATGACCATATAAAATATGCATTATCAAACTCCCCCACACTTAAGCTTCGCTAGTCCTCTAGCGAACTAGATTATACCATAGAGATAGAGACTTCTTCATGTCTAAACAATTTTTTTTTTTGATATCATAACAAGCACAAATTAAACATGAAAGAAGCAAACAATCGGTTATTAACCCGACAGAGATCCTCACCGGAAACACCCTAGGGAGTAGCAAGGACCTATTTGTCACACCTGAGGGAAGCTCAGAAAGTCATGAAGATGAAGGTGAGTGTGTGCTTCCTATTCCTTTCTCATTGAGTTCATCCCAGTCTACTCCGGTACCTCCCTTACCCTTGAGCTATGAGCATGAAAATGTTTTGACGGAGGAGGACATGTTCGCAGATGATGACTATTTCTTCAGCGATGAAGAGGAGAGTGCACTACTTTCTCACATGGAGTGTCATGAGTTGACGCGTGAGGTTCCATGTGATTTATTGCCTCCTTCATTCGATGAGATTGTCTTGAGCTTGCCTATCAAGGAACCAAGTCTAGAGCTAATTTATGTGGCTCATGAGCAAAGAATTGATATCCCTTACAATGGTGAGAAGTTTCGTGATTATGTTGACCCTTGGGCTCATTATTTCGACATACCACCAATGGAACTGAATTGGTGGGTCTACATACCCGTGGCGGAGAGTCACGCTCGGACATATGAGGAGTCGAGGACATACTTTGACTTCGACTTATTCTTATGTAGTGTCCGCCTCCTTAGATGGTCTGCACAAGAGTTTGATTTGCTGCTGAGGGCACTGACGATGTCCGAGTGAGTCTTAAATGAACAACCAAAACGTCGAGTCTATGACGTTAACCAAGGACACTTCTTGGGAGGTAACCTAAGGTTAGTATTTCATATTATCATTTTTCATAATTTTATTTGGTAGTTGTTATTATTTTAATTTTTGTTAGTGATTTTTCTAATATTTTTGCATCTCCGGAATAATAACATGTAGGTTTCAGGAGCAAAAAAAAAAAAAGGTCCAAAACCAGGGAAATTATTGTAGGAAACTTGGGTAAGCAACTCGGCCGAGTTCGTGGGCTAACCCGAGTGACGAACAGATTTCTGAAATGGAACTCGTTCAAAATTTTGAAACCCCACCCGAGTTATATAGGGTCTTAAAAAAAGGAAAGGAAGAAAGAGAGCGTGTCTTCCCCTATCTTCTCCCTAGTTCGCAGCCCCAACACCCAGCGACGCCGCTAGCGCACTACCAGGCCATGCCGCGGCCACAATCACCCACCGGTGACGAGTCCCGGAGCCCTCACGCCTCTCTCCCGACAACGGCGAGCGTTCCTAGCGGCCTCCAGCCACTACCTCCATCCCCAAGTCACCACCGACGCTTTCTGGCTGCCCCCGACGACCGGAGTGGACTCTGCCGATCCGAGCATCACCATCACCATCTCGCCGTGACACCTCCGTCACCCAACTCCGAGCACCATCTTCGATCAGCCTCTTCTCCTCTCTCCTCCCTCCATTGAAGATTTAAGGTAAAGTTTCAAAATCCCAATTTCTAGGTTTTCTCAAATTGAATAAATTTGTGTAATTTAGCGGTTGTTTGGGTGTGATTACACCTTATTTTTGCTAGATTTGTAATTGGAGAGTGATTGAATTAGGACTTGGCTTGAATTTGTAGTTTGGGATGCCAAATTGGGTGAATTAGGAACATGTTGACAGAGAAATTCGGGGGTGAATTAGATTGTTTGAGGTTTGTGATTTGGATTTGAGATTTTTTGTGCCTAATTGTTAAATTACAAATTTGGGAATTATGAGTCTTGAACATTTGAATTGATCTTGCCTTTTGATATTAAACTTGATAAGAGTTTCATGTTGAGTTTATCGATTATAGTTTTGATCAATTTATGCTTAATTGTTATCAATTTGCAAATTATTGATGTTTGTGGCTTTGTTGTGTGCTATTGTAAGTGGTTTGACACCATTGAGTATTATTGAAAGTTGTCCTTGGTTGGACAACAAAGATTTCTTTGTTGGTGTTCTCTTGTCTCATGTTTGTAGAGATTAAGTTGTGGTGTCTCCTTGAGGTCAAGACGAGAAAGAACAGTGGCTAATCACAATCTTGTGCTTGAATTCATCACCTTCGCTTGATATGTAGATGACTCCGTAAGTGTTTTCTTCCTTTCTCTTTTATTTTTCACATTGACGACAATGTGTGAATTAAGTGTGGGGGGTTGGGGGGGGGGGGGGCATTTACCTGTTTGCATTTAGGTTGCATTGTATATATTTCTTTCTTGTTTTTTCATTTCATGGTTATTATTCTTAGTTTTGTATATTATTAAAAAAAATGAAAAAAAAAGAAAAATCATATAAAAAAGAAAAAAAAAATCAGCATGCATGACATTCTAGATTTAGGATTTATCATATAACCCCATCTGTACCACTTGACTTCCTAATCTAATTATAAGTCACATGATATGCTTGAGTTGTTGATCCTTGTCTAGTTTGTTTAATTTATTGGAGCATGATATAATGGATTGATTGAGCAGATATAACTTTTACATTTTAGGTGGCATTGAAATCCAACAAAAATTTACCTTGTGAGTTTTTGTCAGCCTTTTTGGGACTATGCTTTATGGATGTCCTCTTTGCTTCTTGTGTGTGATACTCTCCAATGTGACGACCTCTGAGAATTGGGATTGATATCTATGTCAAGGCTGTATATTTTGATCATTACTTGTGATTTTCGCATGATTGAGGCATGATTGTTACCGAGCCATGATATTCCCTATCTTCACTTGCATATCATTCATTGTTTGAAGCCAAACTAAGCCTATTAGCCTATCTTTCTAGCTCCACAAAAAATTATCCCTAGCCAATTGTAGCCTAACCCATCCGGGAATTAGGATTAGAATTGGTGAAATGATGGTTTGAGTTGAGTGAGTGCTTTGAGAATGAGATTGTGTATTGTGTTGTTTCATTTGGCGTTTATTATGAGGATTGGTTCTATGAATTTATGTGTATATATATGTATACTCGGGGCCTAAGGAGGATAAAATTCCCTTAGGAGTAAAATTCGAGAAAGAAAAAAAAAAGAAAAGAAAAAAGAGAAGTTGAAATAAAAAGAACCATCCTTCATCACCTTTAGAAATGATTTGGTAGTATTGTTTGGTCTACAGAAAGTTCTTGTATTGTGTTGTGCTTGAGCGTTATGTTGATGGTTCGTGATAAGTTTTGGTTGAGCTTGTAATTGGTTACTAGGAGCTTAGTTCCCGGATTATGAGCACCACAAGGCAAAAACATTATTTACCTTAATTTTCTCACCGACCCCGTGGTGGAGAGATTTAGAATTTTTCTTTTTTTTTTAGATTCTGAGGTTTTTTCGTGGACTAACCCCTTTGGAAAAAGGCTATAATTTGCCTAGATTTCAGGGCTAGGAAAAGTGATTTTTTTGGACCTATTAGAGGAAGATATATCTGGAAACGTCCGCAGTAAAGTCGTATCACATGAAGTTAGCTTTGCAGCGACTAATCAATTGCCTCGATCGGACCAATGCAGCTCCCTCTGTGGAAAATATACCGAGCACGTGTTCGTAGCTCCTATTGTAAGGAACTTTACTGCAGTCCCAATGTTGTGTGGAAATCTCGGGTGGGCGTTTTTTGGATGTATGGCCTTAATAGCATCACAACTTGCCCAGGGCAAAGGAATTCGATTTTTTCATTTTTTGAGATTTTGAGGTTTTTTCGTGGACTAACCTCATTGGAAAAAGTCTGAAATTTGCCCAGATTTCGGGCATAGGAAAAGTGATTTTTTTGGCCCTTTCAGAGGAGGATTTATCTGAAAAAATCCTTAGTAAAGTCGTATACCATGAAGTTAGCTTTGTAGCGACGGCTGATATGCCTTGATCAGACCAACGCAGCTCCCTCTATGAAAAATATAATGGGCACGCGTCTGTAGCTCATGTTGTAAGGAACTTTACTGCAATACCGGGGCTGTGTGGACATCTCGGGTGGGCGTTTTTTGGATGTATGGCCTGAATAGCATAACTCCTTGCCCAGGGCAAAGGATTTCAAATTTTTCATTTTTTGAAATTTTGAAGTTTTTTCGTGGACTAACCAACCTCCTTGGAAAAAGTCTAAAATTTTCCCGGATTTCAGGCTTAGGAAGAATGATATTTTTGGCCCTTTTGGAGGAGGATTTATCCAAAAACGTCCTTAGTAGAGTCGTATCCCATGAATTTAGCTTTGCAGCAACTGCTCACATGCCTCGATCGGACCAACGCAGCTCCCTCAATGGAAAATATACCGAGAACGTGTCCGTAGCTCCTTTTGTAAGGAAATTTACTACAGTCCCGGGGCTGTGTCGACATCTCGGGTTGGCGTTTTGTGGTTGTATGGCCTTAATAGCATCACACCTTCCCTAGGGCAAAGGATTTCCAATTTTTTATTTTTTTTGAGATTTTGATGTTTTTTCGTGGACTAACCCCTTTTGAAAAAGGCTATAATTTGCCCATATTTCTGGCTTAGAAAAAATTATTTTTTTGGCCCTTTTAGAAAAAAATAATTTTTTGGCCCTTTTAGAGGAGGCTATAAGTCGTATCCCATGAAGTTAGCTTTGCAGCAACCGCTTACATGCCTCGATCGGAAAAAGCTTGCCCAGGGCAAAGGATTTTGAGGTTTTTTCGTGGACTAACCCCTTCGGAAAAAGCTTAAAATTAGTCCAGATTTCTGGCCTAGGCAAAGTTTATTTTTGCCCTATAAGAGGAGGATTTATCTGGAAACGTCCTCAGTAAAGTCGTATCCAATGAAGTTAGCTTTGCAGCCACGTCTCACATCCTTCGATCGGAACAACGCAGCTCCCTCTATGGAAAATATACCGATCACGTGTCTGTAGCTCAAATTGTAAGGAACTTTACTACAAAACCGGGGCTGTGAAGACATCTCGGGTGGGCGTTTTTTGGATTTTATGTCATGAATAGCATAACAACTTGCCCAGGGCATAGGATTTCGAATTTTTCATTTTTTGAGATTTTGTGGTTTTTTCGTGAACTAACACCCTTGGAAAAAGTCTAAAATTTTCGCAGATGTCAGGCTTAGGAAGAATGATTTTTTTATCCCTTTTGGAGGAGGATTTATCCAGAAACGTCATCGGTAAAGTCGTATCCCATGAATTTAGCATTGCAACAACTGCTCACATGCCTCGATCGGACCCAACGCAGCTCCCTCAATGGAAAATATATCGAGAACGTGTCTGTAGCTGCTGTTGTAAGGGATTTGGAATTTAAAAGCATCACATCTTTCCTAGGGCAACGGATTTCAAATTTATCTTTTTTTGAAATTTTGATGATTTTTCGTGGACTACCCTTTCGAAAAAGTATAAAATTTGCCCAAATTTCAAGCTTAGGAAAAATAATTTTTTGGGCCCTTTTAGGGGAGGATTTATCCAGAAACGTTATCGGTAAAGTCGTATCCCATGAAGATAGCTTTGCAGCGACTACTCGCATGCCTCGATCGGACCAACGCAACTCCCTCAATGGAAAATATATCGAGCACGTGTCCGTAGTTCCTATTGTAAGGAACTTTACTGCATTCCCGGGGCTGTGTGGAAATCTCGGGTGGGCGTTTTTTGGATCTATGGCCAGAATAGCATCACACCTTGCCCAGGGCAAAGGATTTATAATTTTTCAATTTGTTTTCAGAGTTTGAGGTTTTTTCGTGAACTAACCCTTTTGGAAAAAATCTAAAATTTGCCCTGATTTCTGCTTAGGAAAAATAATTTTTTTGGCCCATTTAGATGAGGATTTATCCAGAAACGTCCTCAATAAAGTCATCGGTAAAGTTGTATCCCATGAATTTCAGGCTTAGGAAGAATGATTTTTTTGTCCCTTTCGGAGGAGCATTTATCCAGACACGTCATCGGTAAAGTCGTATCCTATGAATTTAGCTTTGCAGCAACTGCTCACATGCCTCGATCGGACCAACGCAGCTTCCTCAATGGAAAATATACCGAGAATCTGTCCGTAGCTCCTATTGTAAGGAACTTTACTGCAGTCTCGGGGTTGTGTGGACATTTTGGGTGGGTGTTTTGTGAATGTATGACCTGAATAGCATCACACCTTCCCCAGGGATAAGGATTTAGTATTTTTCTTTTTTTTTTGAGATTTTGATATTTTTTCGTGGACCAAACCCCTATGGAAAAAGGCTATAATTTTCCCATATTTAAGGCTTAGAAAAATTTATTTTGTTGAACATTTTAGAGGAGGATTTATCCATAAACGTCCTCGGTAAAGTCGTATCCCATGAAGTTATCTTTGCAGCAACCACTCACATGCCTCGATCGGACCAACGTAGCTCCCTCAATTGAAAATATACCGAGCACGTGTCCATATCTCCCATTGTGAGGAACTTTACTGCAGTCTCGGGGTTGTGTGGACATTTCGGGTGGGCGTTTTGTGGACGTATAGCCTAAATAGCATCATACCTTCCCAGGGATAAGGATTTAGAATTATTTTTTTTTTTTTAAGATTTGGAGGTTTTTTTCGTGGACTAACCCCTTCGGAAAAAGCTTAAAATTAGTCCATATTTCAGGCCTAGGCAAAGTTTTTTTTTTGCCCTATAAGAGGAGGATTTATCTGGAAAGGTCCTCAGTAAAGTCGTATCCGGTGAAGTTAGCTTTGCAGCCACGTCTCACATCTCTCGATCGGACGAACGCAGCTCCCTCTATGGAAAATATACCGTACACGTGTCCGTAGCTCTTATTGTAAGGAACTTTACTGCAATACCGAGGCTGTGTGGACATCTCGGGTGGGAGTTTTTTGGATTTATGTCCTGAATAGCATAACAACTTGCCCATGGCAAAGGATTTCGAATTTTTCATTTTTTGAGATTTTTGTGGTGTTTTCGTGAACTAACCCCCTTGGACATCTCGGGTGGTTTTTTCGGATCCCTTCCTCTGAAATCTGAGGGGGGTATTTATAGGGAAACCAAGCGAGCAGTTGGCTGGCAACCTCGTGGTTCTATGTAGGACACATATAGCGCATGCCCACACGCTTAGGGGCATAGGCAATACACGTGGAGCCATTAGAGGCGAGGTGCTTGAGCCAGCTAGCTGCTTCCTAGGATTTCGGAGGCTTACTAGATATTGGGAGAGTTCACTCTGATTCTTACATGGGGTTCAGGTCGCGAGGGAAATAAGGGTTAATTGTTCTCGGGAGCGCTAAGCCTAGTCCTTCGGGATCGATCGGATACTTTTCTCGCGATGTACTACTGATGGGACCGAACATCCTTTTGCGTTGGGCGACCCATTTATGACATCATACTCTGTATTTATTACATAGCCTGTTTTCTATGACATCGGCATATCTCCTCGTAACCGGATCGCGAGTGATACGTCATTTCGTGATTGGGTTTCGACAAATACGATGCTCCCTACCAAAGTTCTTAGTTGATTGGATGGGCCTTATCTGGGCCTATCGTGCTCTTTGGCCCATTGGGCGGAGTGGTCCCACATGGACCTATAAGTGGGGTATTTGCCCTCGCTCCTCCTTATTCCACTTTTTTGAATTTTCAAAGAGAAGAGGGAAGAGAGAGAGAGTTCAAGGGTTTCCTGTGCTTTTTTGAAGAATCGAGATCGGAGTTAGGTGGTGGTCCATTCTCTGCTTCCTAAGTTTTTCGGCGCTTCCCTCTCGTCGTTCTCTAGTGAGTTGTCTCCTATCTTTCTTTTTCCCATTTTAATTTCAAGGCTTGTGTTATTCTGTTGAGATTTTTAGGGTTAGCCGGGAAAACCGAAGCAAGCTGTTTCATCCCTTACCTTTTCTTTTATCCTCTTAGTCACAACTGATCTCTATGGGGTAGCAGAAGGATAGTTAGTAGTGGGGGGGGGGGGGGTGTCGAGAGGGGGTAGAGTTGTATTTGAGTTTTTCGGATGACCTCCGGCGGCCTTTTCGGACTTTGTGGAAAATCTCCAGTGATAAGGGGCGGAAGAAGCCTTTCGTCTCTGAAATACCCCAAAGTATTATTGGGTATTTCTGTTTTCATTTAAATAAAAATACAAGGACAAAATTTTGAAATAAAAGAATTTATAAAATTCTTTATGATATATACATCTTATTATTCGGTTCTTATTATTTTGAACAGAAAATCCGATTGAACCTTATGATTTTAAGAGTGGAATTAATTTCGACTAAAGTAAATCATTAATAATATTATTTGTAAAATAATTAATTTTACAAATGTGATGGTTGACGTGAATCCATTATTTTAGAAAGGGTGTGTTATTTAAATTACTTCAATACTCAAGGTGATATCATTTTAGGCAAAATAAGTATAATTTATGATCTGACTTATTATATTTAATGTATCTTATAATTAAAAGGTTAAAATGAAATTTTGATATTTATTATAAAGTTTAAGTATTATAAAATTTTATTTGAAATAATTATTTACATAAAAGCACGTAATTTAATTTTTCAAATATATGTATATATGTGTGCGAGTTTATGATGTTATCTTTTATTGTATTTATTTTCTTTTACCTTTATGTGCATACATATATTCTTTTATTTGGTTGAACCGAATGAACCGGAACAAATAAAAAAACCGAACCGGGTTCGGAGGAACCCATCTGCTTCTTCTTCCTTCGTTTGAGAGCTCAAGAGCTCCAATGGTGGACTCATCCCTCCTTAATTCAATTCAACTCGTATTAAACACAAGTCTTATCCAAAACACAATGTCAAACGTTACTAAATAATCAATTCGTGGTTTTATTGATGAATCAAACCCGAAATCCGTCCAAATTCATAAAGCCCTAATTTATATGGTTTGACAAATTGACGTGGAGGATAAGACCTTCCAGCCAAATTGATTACAAGCATTCAATCCTCTCACTAATTTTAATTCAATGACACCTTCAATTATCGGTTTCGTTCACACTGTAATCTCGACGTTATAAGGAGGGAAGTGGGATCTTTTCGAATGACATCCCACCATTGTTAGCCGATATCCAAGCTCTTGAACTAGTTCATCGCATTTTAAATACATGTGGGAACAATCCCCTTCAAAATTTTTGCCTAGATTCATCCTAAATCGAAAAGCCCCAATTTTGGATTTTTGGTCTTCGCCGGAACCACCGCCTACAACCGCCGTCGCTGGAGGGACACCGGACCGCCGCCGCCGGATGTTCTGCCACCTTCTCCCGTTTCCGTCGCCTCCGGGAGCCACCGAGCCGTGTCGAGCCGCTGCAGCCGCGCCACTAGTTGTGGAGCTGTGTATAGGGGTGTACAGTAGCCACGGGATGGGCGAAGAAGAAGGCTTAATTACATAAACCTCCCAAACTGTCTGTTTTGGTAAAATATGCCCCTAGTTCAATTCGAAAATTATTAAGATTAGCCCGCAGTTTTAGAATATATCTAGCTTGTGTTAAATCTTAAAAATTCGCAGCGGTCAGCTAAAAATCCGACACCCAGATTTCGAGGAGGTCCTAACGAGGATCACATTGGTATTATTTTCTGACTTTTAATTAATTCGATATTTCTTCGAATTAAATAAGTCAATTATTAAAATACCAATTAATTAATTTATTACTCGCGTCTCATAAATCATGTATGTAGATCCGCTGCCAATTTATTCAAATCTGTCACCGCAAGTCTTTGAAGTCCATAGTTGGTATTGAAATCCAACAAGGCGAAAAAGGCAAGTGACTTTCCGAGCCTTTCTGCTCACTTTGGTGCTTTCGTGTCTAGTTGTTTTCTTTCGTTTGGTTGCTTGCCAAGTTAAATAAAATAAATTACAATTCATCTGTTTTGTGTAATTTATTTAACAATCAGTTAGGATTTGGCAAGTAAAATTGGGTAAAGTTATTATTTGACCTTAATATAAAATAATAACATTGTTTATCCACCGTTTCTTTAAAGCATGATTTATTATTGTTCTTTCATGCTAAAATGGTTAGGTATGGAACATGTTATTTCATTGATGTTTCCATCCGTTATTTTATTTTATTCTATTTGGCATCCATGTTACCTTTAAATAATATGGATTACTTTTATATTGGGTGATCACTTAAGATATGTCATTAATCAATAGTGAAAATGTGAGGATTGCGTGTTACGATCGGAACTCAATTGAATCAAGATTAGTGCAAGTAAAATCTATCAATTAATGCAAAGCAAAGTAATGTGTGAAGTAAAGTGAAAGTGATGTGGTAGAGTCAGGTCGGAGCCGTTATTCTCCGGTATTAAGGTTTCATGAAACTAACACATTCCGAACGCGCATATATTATCTATCGGAATGTTACACTACCAAATAAAAAGGTAGTAGGTCGTTATCTGCTATTGAGAGCGGGACCGGTATCGTATGAGTAATTATTAATTATTAATTAAGAGGCGTGTAGTAGGAAATGTGTAACCTATCAAATTGCTAAAATGTGTAAGGTTATATAAAGTTGTGTTCAAGCTATTCAACGTGAGGAAAGTGAAGTTGTGTACGTTCAAGCTATTCAACGTGAGGAAAGTGAAGTTGTGTACGCTCAAGCTATTCAACGTGAGAAAAGTGAAGTTGTATTCAAGCTATTCAACGTGAGGAAAGTGAAGTTGTGTACATTCAAGCTATTCAACGTGAGAAAAGTGAAGTTGTGTTCAAGCTATTCAACGTGAGGAAAGTAAAGTTGTGTACGTTCAAGTTATTCAACGTGAGAAAAGTGAAGTTGTGTTCAAGCTATTCAACGTGAGGAAAGTGAGTGAAGTGTGTGATAGACATTTGGTTTCATAGTGATCACAATTAATTCAAGCTATATCATGTCCCATCTGTACTCAGGATATGGTTCCTAAGGGTGTTTGTCACCCACTTCTTATGTTATTCAATCCTTCGGGATTATCCGTGTCATAACAGTTGTGCCGTTAAATTATTAGCCCATCGAAAATACTCTAATAATCGCATTCGGGTTCAATTCATACCATTAAAGGTCAATGAGTATAAATCTGAAGTAGTCCCAGTTTTCGAGCCGTCACTTGCTAGTTCTCGCGAACTAACCGTCCTTTGTTAATTTGGACGGCTAGAGGTTCATTGTCTTCATACAATACCCCAGTCTCCAGTTCGCAGGTTAAGGTCGAGTCTCCGAAGAGAAGTTTAAGAAGAGTAAGAAGACATTTTATTTTCAAGATTTAATTATTTAAAGTTGTTAGAAAATACTGTATAAAGATTTAAGTGTTTATTTTTACCAAGTCTTCCGCTGTAATGTTTTAGTGTATTGAATATTGAAATTTGAATTATACGTTTAATAAAAAATTATTTATTGTATTTTAAGACTTCCGCTATTTATATTTAATTTTATTATCATCTTGTTTATGGGAGCATGGTAGCATGTCCCTATAAGCCTAAGGTGGTTACAAAGACATTAAAGTCTGAGTAATCACTGGCGCTGCAACATTCCCTCGTTTACAGAAGGGGGTGTTACAGAAGGTGGTATCAGAGCTAACGGTTTTCGCACACGAGTTTTAAATAGAATTCTTTTGTAAAATCTTTTCTATAAAGTTTTAAGCATAATAAAGTTAAGTCGTCTAAATAAATATTGCCAAAGATAAACGGAAATATTTCTTTTAATCTTGGTATTCGTTTTCGAAAGACAAAAAAAAATGTCTTGTTCCTTTCAAACAAATAACCTAAAAGCTATGGTAATAGAAAGAATTTTGGTTGTACAACATTTCGGAATAGTCCTACAAATGCTAAATACAAGCCATCATTTCAACCAAAGTAATTTAGAAGTATGATAATTAATGTGATTCTCACCATGAAAAATATTAAACTTAAATTTTTGTAAATCGATAAACTTCTTTACAATATAAAATGGTTGTCTATGGTTTTTAAAATCCTAGATGCCCTTTAAAACAAGAGTGAAAATTTCCTCGGTAATAATTTGATGAAATGGGTTATTGAATTAATATTTTCAGATTTTTTTTTCTCCTTCGTAATATTTTTAAGGATTGTAAGTGAAAATTATAAATTATATTGAAATAAAGTATATCGAAATACGTAAAATAAGAACCGGAGTATTGTCAGGTATCTTAATATATTTTTAGTAGTCGACCAAGTATTCAAATAAATGTTTCAAGTATGAATATTGTCATTCAGATATATTGTCAAGAAATGTAGTGTTTGAATCTTTAAATGTTATTTCATCCCAATTCTCTAACATGCCAGCATAACTTTAAGAACTTGATAATTTTGTTTTAAGTGGTTCAAAAAAAAAAAAAATTCTTCAAAAAAAAAAATTTCCTATGTAAAGGTGTATTTTGTGTTAAAAATAAATATGTTCGATTAAATATCCTTACTATTTAGAATTTATAAATCGTCTAATAATGTATGGTAAAAGATAATGATCAAAATTACCATTCCTTAATATTGTTAAATGACCTTAAGTGTATTGAAAAGATATTGTAGTTATCTTTCCTCGATTATTTAAATCAGGTTAAACAGTTTTGAGATTCAACTTTCAAATAGTGTGGAAACCTGTGAATCTTGAAAATGAATATATATGTGGAAATATATATATATATATATATATATATATATATATATATATATATATATATATATATATATATATATATACACTTATCCTAATCCACTCAAGGAAAATTAAAATAAATAACATTACGTTACATTCTCAGTATTTTACTAGGTTCATTTCCGTTAGTTTATTGTAAAGTAAACATATTATAAATTATATACTTGGCATATGTTCTAAAATGAATTATGGTACTTGAGGAATGTACATGGAAAGTATTTCGTAAATATTAATGAATGTGATTTTCGTATTGTAAAATATTAAGCCTGGAACATTCCCTCGTTTACAGAAGGGGGTGTTACTGAAGGTCATTAAAATTTCCTTCAATTTTTTTTTCCAGTGTAATCTCTTCTAGTTTTCCTTCCTGAAAGCATGTGTTAAGCTTCCACAAATTTTTTAGATATTTAAGATTTGTTTAATGTGTCCAAGTGTTTAAAGATTATTCTTAACATATTCTATTGATCGCTAGTACTCAAATATATGTAAAAGCTTTCTTAAGTGAGTTTTCTAAGTAAAAAGTTAGGATTATGTATAAATCCTAGTGTGATAAAACATTGTACCAAATTTCAAAGTGTTTTGAAAGTGAATTACTAATATAATATCGTGAAAGATTTTTAAGGTTGTTGAACCATGTCAAAGTCCAATGTCTCAACTCAAACTTTTCGAGATCGACTATAAACTACTTAAAGCACGTCAAGTGATATATTCCTAGCAGCTTCAAGCCTTATCATTTTTCTACTTCGAAGTTATATATTCCATTTGTCGGTACGAGTATGAGGTGTTCATTATTATAGGATACCCTCCTATGAGTAGGAAGTGAAATTTTCCTGGTGTATCATGTGTATTGTGAAAGATCGTTCATTCCTTGTGTTACCCGATTGGCAGGGTAAAGCGTTATGCTTTGGTTGTGTTCTTCCGTTTAGACTTTAGTTGTGACTCCATATATTCTCTATCCAATCTAGAGGTAATGTCTGATGACATTATTTCCATTGTGTTCCGAACTCTCGTGGGCTATATAATGCTTGAGAAAATGTCCCAAATGAATTTTAATAACAAAATAGTCTGCATTCGAGAAGAAGAAAAGACACCGGACAACGTGTTAGTCATCGAATTCGAAGAAGAGCCAAAGAAGAACCCGTTTCATACGGAGCACTCGTCACCCTTGAATAGGATACCAGTTATGCCTATAGTGGTTGCCTTTGAAACCATCGCGCGACCATTTGGTAACCTGGGAAAGGAAGCCACATGGGGTTGATAAGAAAGCCAATGGTAGACTGGGATACGATGTTCATTGTGTGATAAGAGTTATCTAACTTGCGCTAAATTTAATATATCGATCGTTAGAAGTGTTTTTTAAAAAAAAATCTTAAGAAAAAAAAACATAATCGTATGTGATTAAGTCTAAGTTAAGAGACAATCGTAAGATAAATAATTCTCATCCTTTAGCCAGAATGAGTTCGGTGAACAACTAATTACAATGGAAGTAATTATGTTGTTTTGCTCTTTGAACAATACCATAGTATAACGTACTCACTTAACCATAAAATATCAAATCTGATTTTCGATGTGCTCATGAACTATATCAGCTACAAGTTTCATCTTCGTGCATGATTGTTCTCAACAATTGGCAACAAGGGACCCAGGTCAGCTAGTGAGCAGTGATACCAATTCTCTCCATCAACCGGTGCTTTATTATATCGAGTGCTAATAATTCATTCATCATCTTGTACCTCCACATGATAACAAAGCTTCCGATTATACAACCTTCTTTCTCATATCCTTTCTCCTTACACCTTTCATTGTCCAAGTTTCGGGTCGAAACTTATTTTTAAGGGAGGAGATATGAAATACCCCAAAGTATTATTGGGTATTTCTGTTTTCATTTAAATAAAAATACAAGGACAAAATTTTGAAATAAAAGAATTTATAAAATTCTTTATGATATATACATCTTATTATTCGGTTCTTATTATTTTCAACAGAAAATCCGATTGAACCTTATGATTTTAAGAGTGGAATTAATTTCGACTAAAGTAAATCATTAATAATACTATTTGTAAAATAATTAATTTTACAAATGTGATGGTTGACGTGAATCCATTATTTTAGAAAGGGTGTGTTATTTAAATTATTTCAATACTCAAGGTGATATCATTTTAGGCAAAATAAGTATAATTTATGATCTGACTTATTATATTTAATGTATCTTATAATTAAAAGGTTAAAATGAAATTTTGATATTTATTATAAAGTTTAAGTATTATAAAATTTTATTTGAAATAATTATTTACATAAAAGCACGTAATTTAATTTTTCAAATATATGTATATATGTGTGCGAGTTTATGATGTTATCTTTTATTGTATTTATTTTCTTTTACCTTTATGTGCATACATATATTAATTTCGGAGGAACCCATCTGCTTCTTCTTCCTTCGTTTGAGAGCTCAAGAGCTCCAATGGTGGACTCATCCCTCCTTAATTCAATTCAACTCGTATTAAACACAAGTCTTATCCAAAACACAATGTCAAACGTTACTAAATAATCAATTCGTGGTTTTATTGATGAATCAAACTCGAAATCCGTCCAAATTCATAAAGCCCTAATTTTTATGGTTTGACAAATTGACGTGGAGGATAAGACCTTCCAGCCAAATTGATTACAAGCATTCAATCCTCTCACTAATTTTAATTCAATGACACCTTCAATTATCGGTTTCGTTCACACTGTAATCTCGACGTTATAAGGAGGGAAGTGGGATCTTTTCGAAGGACATCCCACCATTGTTAGCCGATATTCAAGCTCTTGAACTAGTTCATCGCATTTTAAATACATGTGGGAACAATCCCCTTCAAAAATTTTGCCTAGATTCATCCTAAATCGAAAAGCCCCAATTTTGGATTTTTGGTCTTCGCCAGAACCACCGCCTGCAACCGCCGTCGCTGGAGGGACACCGGACCGCCGCCGCCGGATGTTCTGCCACCTTCTCCCGTTGCCGTCGCCTCCGGGAGCCACCGAGCCGTGTCGAGCCGCTGCAGCCGCGCCACCAGTTGTGGAGCTGTTTATAAGGGTGTACAGTAGCCACGGGATGGGCGAAGAAGAAGGCTTAATTACATAAACCTCCCAAACTGTCTGTTTTGGTAAAATATGCCCCTAGTTCAATTCGAAAATTATTAAGATTAGCCCGCAGTTTTAGAATATATCTAGCTTGTGTTAAATCTTAAAAATTCACAGCGGTCAGCTAAAAATCCGACACCCAGATTTCGAGGAGGTTCTAACGAGGATCACATTGGTATTATTTTCTGACTTTTAATTAATTCGATATTTCTTCGAATTAAATAAGTCAATTATTAAAATACCAATTAATTAATTTATTACTCGCGTCTCATAAATCATGTATGTAGATCCGCTGCCAATTTATTCAAATCTGTCACCGCAAGTCTTTGAAGTCCATAGTTGGTATCGAAATCCAACAAGGCGAAAAAGGTAAGTGACTTTCCGAGCCTTTCTGCTCACTTTGGTGCTTTCGTGTCTAGTTGTTTTCTTTCATTTGGTTGATTGCCAAGTTAAATAAAATAAATTACAATTCATCTGTTTTGTGTAATTTATTTAACAATCAGTTTGGATTTGGCAAGTAAAATTGGGTAAAGTTATTATTTGACCTTAATATAAAATAATAACATTGTTTATCCACCGTTTCTTTAAAGCATGATTTATTATTGTTCTTTCATGCTAAAATGGTTAGGTATGGAACATGTTATTTCATTGATGTTTCCATCCGTTATTTTATTTTATTCTATTTGGCATCCATGTTACCTTTAAATAATATGGATTACTTTTATATTGGGTGATCACTTAAGATATGTCATTAATCAATAGTGAAAATGTGAGGATTGCGTGTTACGATCGGAACTCAATTGAATCAAGATTAGTGCAAGTAAAATCTATCAATTAATGCAAAGCAAAGTAATGTGTGAAGTAAAGTGAAAGTGATGTGGTAGAGTCAGGTCGGAGCCGTTATTCTCCGGTCTTAAGGTTTCATGAAACTAACACATTCCGAACGCGCATATATTATCTATCGGAATGTTACACTACCAAATAAAAAGGTAGTAGGTCGTTATCTGCTATTGAGAGCGGGACCGGTATCGTATGAGTAATTATTAATTATTTATTAAGAGGCGTGTAGTAGGAAATGTGTAACCTATCAAATTGCTAAAATGTGTAAGGTTATATAAAGTTGTGTTCAAGCTATTCAACGTGAGGAAAGTGAAGTTGTGTACGTTCAAGCTATTCAACGTGAGGAAAGTGAAGTTGTGTACGTTCAAGCTATTCAACGTGAGAAAAGTGAAGTTGTGTTCAAGCTATTCAACGTGAGGAAAGTGAAGTTGTGTACATTCAAGCTATTCAACGTGAGAAAAGTGAAGTTGTGTTCAAGCTATTCAACGTGAGGAAAGTAAAGTTGTGTACGTTCAAGTTATTCAACGTGAGAAAAGTGAAGTTGTGTTCAAGCTATTCAACGTGAGGAAAGTGAGTGAAGTGTGTGATAGACATTTGGTTTCATAGTGATCACAATTAATTCAAGCTATATCATGTCCCATCTGTACTCAGGATATGGTTCCTAAGGGTGTTTGTCACCCACTTCTTATGTTATTCAATCCTTCGGGATTATCCGTGTCATAACAGTTGTGCCGTTAAATTATTAGCCCATCGAAAATACTCTAATAATCGCATTCGGGTTCAATTCATACCATTAAAGGTCAATGAGTATAAATCTGAAGTAGTCCCAGTTTTCGAGCCGTCACTTGCTAGTTCTCGCGAACTAACCGTCCTTTGTTAATTTGGACGGCTAGGGGTTCATTGTCTTCATACAATACCCCAGTCTCCAGTTCGCAGGTTAAGGTCGAGTCTCCGAAGAGAAGTTTAAGAAGAGTAAGAAGACATTTTATTTTCAAGATTTAATTATTTAAAGTTGTTAGAAAATATTGTATAAAGATTTAAGTGTTTATTTTTACCAAGTCTTCCGCTGTAATGTTTTAGTGTATTGAATATTGAAATTTGAATTATACGTTTAATAAAAAATTATTTATTGTATTTTAAGACTTCCGCTATTTATATTTAATTTTATTATCATCTTGTCAATGGGAGCATGGTAGCATGTCCCTATAAGCCTAAGGTGGTTACAAAGACATTAAAGTCTGAGTAATCACTGGCGCTGCAACATTCCCTCGTTTACAGAAGGGGGTGTTACAGTCTCCCCCTTTTTGTCCTTCTCAAGGGTGATTTCTCGAGGATCGAGAAATCTGTATGTAGGAGATGGAAATGCGCCTTTTAGCCGTCGTCCTGTGTGGGGGGCGGGGGGGGAAGATGTATTTTCAACGTCCCTTCGAAGGGCACGTGAGGCGGCAACTTAACCCTGCAAGAGGACTATTTGGCGCAAAATTTATTTACTCGCGATGTTGAAAAGGTAGTTTCCCCTTGTTAAATTTTCCTTTTCCTTGCGTCTTTTCCAGGGGGTTTTTACTTTGCCTTTAGAGTTAAGATGTCGCAGAAGAGCAATAACTAGAATCGTAGCGTAGGCTATGAATATGACGAAGTTTGTTCCTCGGGAACCCAGTCCCAGGCAGATGTCAGCTCGGAATCTGCGGCGAGTGCAGCTCATGCTCTACCAAGTAACAAACCTTGTGAGGAAAAGAGGAAAAGAGCGAACCCTGGGACTGGTCCAAGCGCGAAGAAACGGAAGATAGCAGGAACCATCAATCGCCCTTTAAAAAAGGACAACCCCGAGTATGGCCACAGCTCGGAGTCTATAAATAATCTAGGAAAAGGCGAGTCGTCTCGCGTACCTAGGGGGTGCAAAAAGTCTACTCGAGTGGTCCCAGGTGACTTCGCCCTACCTTCTTATGATCGAACGGAGGTTGATAGTTGCAGCTTTTGCGAAAGTTACACTTTCGTGGCGCCCCCTCCTCTTCCAACAATATTCTAGTATCACATAGCTTCTACTGTACCAAAAACGTTGGGTGAGGAGTTGATTCTAGATGTCAAGCACCTGGAAGAGGTGGCGAAGCTTTATCCGTGGCCGACTGGGGTGGAGAGAGGTTTGGCTGTTGGTGGTGGGGGATGCTTGAATGAATACAAAGACCATGTTATCGTTCATCATGGTAGCTTGCTTCAAGGGTTCCGTCTCCCTCTCCCCCCGCTGTATGCAGATTTTTTAGCTTACATAAACTAATGCCCTGCCCAGCTTGCTTTAAACGTATGGATGTATTTGGCGGTATACATCATGCGTTGTGCTACCATTAAGCAAACGTCGTCGTTAGATCATCTTTTCTCTGTTCTTTCCTTGAGGCACGGTGAAGGACTGGTGTCCGCTTCTTGGGCTGGAAAGATTGTTGAGAGGTTGTCTAGTAGCCCGGGATGGAGGAAAAAGTGGTTCCTCGTTCACGATCCAACCATAACTATCTTGAACTTCGTGATCAAACCTGGCAAGTATGTCGCGCATGGTGATAAACATGATGCAGCGGATAAGTGAAGAGTTGTGTTTGAGAGGGGAGTTATGACTGTACGGGGTTATAGGAACGTTGTGACCTCGGTTCGCTTGGAAAAGGCCAAGCTTAGCCTTCCGCATCGGCCACGTCGGTGTTTAGGAATTTTTATTTTAAATCCTTTGGTGTTTTGGCCGTGGTTTTCTTTTATCCTGACTTGTTCTAATCTTTCCCGCATATATGGTAGTTGACAAGTCGAAGGTTTCCGCGCTTGCGAAGAAGAAAAACGCCACGAGAGGTGGGTCCGGGCCGACTCTTACTGTCACCCCGCGTCCGGGTGGTGGTCGTCAAAATGTCCCCCACGGGTCTCCTACTGTGGTTAAGAGAGCATTTCGTCTGATGACCAACTATTGTCCCACCGTGGGCGAAAACGACCAAGGGAGGGTATAGGGGGCACCACACTTTTAAGCTCTGAGCCGATTAATTGTGCATGGATGTCAATGATGGCTTACCGGCTGCCTGGATTTGACCCTATTGATATCAAGAAGTTGGATATCCCTTGGAAGAGTTGTTCGGCCAAAAGATATTATCTTCATCAGTTGACGGATGAAGAATTAATTGAACATGGCCGAAAAAACAGAGGCTGGGTAACCTTCGTCGCGACTCATGCCTTTATTTCTTCTTTCTTTTCTTATTTTACTTATGCGTTTATTTTCATCCGCATGTTGCTGTAGGATAATCTGCAATGGTTTAAAATGGCTTTACGTTTGAGAAACTATGATGAAAAAGTGAGGGAGTTGAGGGCGATTGTGGCCACTCTGAAGACGAAGGTGGAAAAGTTAAAAGACACGGAGCTCTGTGAGGTAACCATCGAGAGCCTCAATGATGCTTTGACGATGTCCCAAAAAGACGTGAAATCTGCGAAGAGTGAGCTAGATCTATCGCGGGTTGAACTTGTGAAAGCTCAAGAGGTGGGGGCTCGGCATGAACTAGAGGCCACGCGCTTGAAAAGTCATCTCAAAGATCTTGAGGGTGAGTTAGGGGTGGTTCGCGAGGAGTTGGCTGGTACAGTTGAAGCGTTTTATTTCTAGGGATGAGGTTGTTCTTTCCAAGAAGTTATTCCATGAGTTCATGCTTAGTGACTAGGGCCAGGGGTGGCTATCCGATTTCTTGGGGGGTGCCCGTCGGGGTTGGCTTGATCACTATCTTGAGACGGACGGAGATGATGTCCTTTATGACAAGGTTTCCGATGCAAGGATGGACGGGATCATGGGTGGGATCACTCAGAGTGTTAATCGCTTTGTTCATCTTGGCGGCAAGGTGATGATGTTTCCTCCTAGCTATGAGGATGAAGACATGAAGCTTAAGGATCCTCGATGCGAGCTGCCTCTCCCCTATGATGCTCCCTTTAATGATGCAGCTATCCTTGACCCTCCTCCTGATGGTGAGAAGACCCCCGAGCCTGCTCACGTAGATCACCCTCCTATTGATGTTTGACTTGGCTGTTATTCCATTCCCTATAAAGATATTTTATTTGTGGGTAAGTTTGAAAACATTTCTACCCGTGGTGAGAGTCTTGTACTCTATTGCGGTTTGTGTGTCCGTTTTTTGGATGACGAATATTTTCAGTCCTATGGTAAGCGATGTCTTATCATGGTTTTTTGTGAATACTTTATCTTTTGAATCCGTCATACTTTCTTTGGTGCCCTTTGTTTATTTTTCTTAATGGCTTGTCCCGCCGATTTTATTTATGTTTTCTCATGTTTAAATCTTGATCTGTTAACCTTGCGTACCGCTTTTATTTGTAAGGTAAATTCGCGACACCCTTATCCATCTCCTGTCGATGATCGTTTTATGGAATAAACCGTGAAATGACAAAAAGTAGGGTTCGCGTATTCATTAGATGATATGTAGAATGATAGGCTGAACTTAAGAACTTCTTAGCGATGAAATATAACAGGAAATAACTTGGAGTATCTTTCTTGTAGTTATATTTCCTCGTACCATATGTAGTCAGGCAAACTATCCCCATTCTCGTTGGGACCTGGTGGCTCTATTGCCACATCAAAGTGGGATTCTCCCTGGTACTGGAAGGTGAGGTGGCTCCCTATTCCGAGGTTCGTAATGTTCGCAAAATATCTCCATCCTTCCGATAGGGAGAACCAATCCCCCTCGTCTCGTTCGACTAGGATTAACAGTTCTTGGTTTGAGGGAGAACATAGACCGATGTGGTTTGTTATTTACTCCCCGAATTCTAAAAAGATATATGGTAAAGGGAGCCTGTGTAAGTGGCTTTCCCTAAGGATTATTTTGGAGAATTAAGGATTTGGAAAAAACATAGTGTTTGTGATGAAAGTTGGTCGAGGGGTTTCTGGTGGAGAGAGCTCTCCTGAAACCATGTCGAAACTTGGCATTGTGTTTTTTGGTAATTCAATTTGTACTCTCGATGTTTTTATTTATACCAATTCTATGCGCAGTGGATAGGGATATTGTTCTTGCAGAGTTATCTCTTAATTACGTTGAAGCAGGGTGGTGCGTGTTGCTAGCATGTCCTTCTTGTAGCTTAGTGTACGAATTTTTCCTGTAACTTTCTTCACCGCCTGGATTGAACTTGATCTTATCAGATGCATTTTGTTGTGTTATCTGATATTTGTTGCCCTCGTGGTTGAATTGGGGGTAGGCGGTTTCCTTTGAAGTTTTTCTTTGCAACGGTTAGTATAAGAAGGTAAGAAGCCCAAGGCTTTATTGTAGTTTGCCTATGACAATGATGCCTACGACGCCAGTCGACATTCCCGATGTAACTTTTCCTCGCATGAGGGGTTTCACTCGGGATATTGCCGTTAAGGGGCATTTATATAGGTTGGTAAGCTATATTTATGCGATTGGTTTTTTAATGAATAAAGCGTTTCTGATGTGTTTGCTTTCGTTGTAGCCTTTACCATCCATATATCGGGATTATGGTTATGATGCCCTTGGATTCGTCCATTTATGGAGGCAGTCGGACGAGGAATTTATGGTGAGTGTGGAAGCGTTAGGGCCCAACAACTACTGGTTTACCACTAGGCGGCATGAGTTCGTTGTTTCGAATGAACTTCGAATTGGGACTCGCTTGATTTTTGAGTATGAAGGAGACTCTTGCTTTGATGTTGTTGCTGTGAACCATGGCCCTGATCAAAATGGTGATGTGGATTTCTCAGTTCGATGTTGAATGTTCCGTTTTTATTATGTTTGCTGTGGTTATGTTGTTTTGCGGCCAACGGATGGTTGTGTTTGGTGTATAATTAATGAACTATTAAGTTATCGTGGTGCTACTTGTTTGAGGTTACGTAAACGGCGAACGCTCCGATGAAAAAGTAATCTCCAGTGTGATGTTCGCGATTGAGAGACCTCAATCTCCAGTGTGAGATTCGCATTTGAGAGATAAAAATCTCCAGCATCCTTAGATATTGGGGAGGAAAAAATCAAGAGATCTCCAACTCGTTGTTCGCGAAAGGAGAAACTTCAATCTCCAGCGTCCTTAGATGTTGGGGAGGAAGAAATCAAGATATCTCCAGCGCGTTGTTTGTGAATGAAGAAACGTCAATCTTTAGCGCCTTTAGATGCTAGGAATTTTCTTTGAATCGTTAGACAGATTGATGATAAATCAAATCTTAAAGAAGCGACTTCTTATTGATAGGCCAATCTTTTCTTAAATATTTTTTAAAGATGGAACAACTTTGCTCATCGAACTGGCCCAGGGATCTAGTGGAAACCATTTGTCATCGGACCGTCGTAGTCACTACCGTAAAGTTCGTCTTCTATGTAGCGGCCATGTTTGTCGAAGAAATGGACTTCAAACCTTGCTTCTCCCAGGTGGGTGAACATTATTGATGTTTCCAGCTCTAGTCCGTGTGACTCAACAAAGTCCCTCCATCCACGTGCTACCCAGTGAGATATGTAATCGCCCCCTACGATGTGGACATGGAAATCTTTGACGACGCGAGTGGACAAAAAGATCCGTTCGGGAACATGAGGTTGGAAGTGTCGAACGAATTCATGAGGCAACATCATCCGTATATATTGCTCTTCCCCTACTAAATAAATATCGAAAATAAAGGGATTGTTTGGGTTTTGATTGCTGGTGTTTGTTTCCATATTTGTGTTTTTTGGAAGGACCGGTAATGGGAAGATTTGTGCTTTTTATGTCGTAAGGAAGAAGTGTTTTTATAGTGCTGTCGACTGATTTGAAAATGCTTTTGTGATAAATGACTATTTTTGGATTTGAAATGCGCCAATGTACTTGGTCTGGTTCTGAAGGGATTCTTTGTCACGTGTAGGACATGCAGAGTGTCTCGGGAAATCCTTCTTGTAGATTATTTGTCTAGTTTCAACGTATGCAATAAATACTTTAGACGATTTCCAAAGTATGTACCCCATTTTTCTAGGTATAAGAAGGCGTGGTGTTTTGTTGAAATCTTGCAGTTATTGGGTTGCTTTATTAAGCATTGTTGTTTCGGGCGAAGGGATGGCGTCTCCCAATTCTGGGATGTGAGATTTTTTCCGTTGGGTTGATGTAGAGGAGAGGATGCATCGCCTTGTAAGTTGTACACGTTCTTCATGCTTTATACTTTTTCTTGGGTCTGAACTGTTATTATGTAACCATGTTCTTTCGTATTCAGCCTCTTCCTGACGCTTTTGAGAGGATGTACGATCATGTTGTATCTGACCACGTTTGTTTAGTTTCCGCAAATGGTGAAAACTTTTGTGTCGAAGTCTCCAAGGATTGCTCTAATCGTTGGTGGTTATCTGGTGGCTGGAATAGAGTTGCGACTAACAACGACGTTAAGGTTGGAGCATCGGTGGTGCTCTTTCAATATGTGGAAGGACATCGGTGGTGCTCTTTCAATATTTGTTTTTATTTTGAGTGTTCTGTAATGATATCTTGATGATCCGAATCATTTGGTCTGGGTTTTTGTGTTTTGTCTTTTTTCGACCCGGATGTGACCTCTACCAACATGATAATAGTGTTCCAGGTTGCAGAGTTGGGTTTTGCAATTTGGCCACTTGTTTAGCATGCAGTTGGTTCTGAAAATGTCGCTTTGGATAGATATGAATTACTTTCTTGGTGATGAGACGGCACTGCCTTGTTTGTTTTATTTCCTGATAAATAGCAGATGTTCGAATAAAATCTGCAGTCAGTTGTCCTTGGGCTTCGTTTTATTTACTAGTATTCTTGTAGTGAGGAATCATGACCTCCCTTGATCCTCGTCGTCGTGACTTTTTTCGTGCCATTGATTCTGATGAAATGATGGAATATATGGTAGCTTTCTTTACCCGTCTTTTGTGATTCTTGTGTTTCTTATTTGATGTTTGGTTTTGTGGCTTGCAGCTTTTGCCTGAATCATTTGGTGCTCAGTATGCTCGCGTGGGATTGACTCATGTGTGTTGGTTTCTCCCAATGGGCGAGGGTTTCGAGTAAGGGTGTTTCGAGATAGCCAGGGCCATTACATCCTTACCGAAGGTTGGCGTGCTTTTGATGTGGATAGCGGTTTACGTGTCGGGGGGTCTCTTATTATCTTTAAGTATGAGGGGGGTAGTCGTTTTACAATAATTGTTCTAGAAGCAAACGAATGAGCTTGGTGTGCAAATGTATTGTGTAATCCCTTTTGATGTTTCGTTTGTATGTTGGATTTTATACGCATTATGTCGAACTTGTTTTCAAAGTTTGTTTTAAAGATTGGACTAGAATAGCTCACACATCTGATCTTAGCGGGCTATTTTAACGATTCTTTGATGTCATAGTCGAACAAACCTGAATCGTAAATATAGTAGAGCAAAACATAATGTTATTTTTATTAATTTTCCAGATGATATGGAAACTCATTGATGTAAATCACAAACAGAGTGATGGTAGCTAAATTTATTCTTCTTGGAGGCTTACTTGTATGTGCATCTGTGTTTAGAGGTGATATTTCTCAGGAAGAAAAACTAGAAACATTCTACGAGCATTCTCAATTTACCTCCACCGAGGCGTAGCCGGGATAATACGAGTCCTGCCCTGGCTAAGGCGGGATCCATTCGGGAGCGGACCTTCTGAGTGAGGAGGAGCCCATTCCGCATATACCTCATCCCCTACCGCATCTAGGATACGAACCTCAAAACGAACCCCTCCTCTGTGAATAAAGGTTACAGAGGAACCAACATCAATACTATGCGAACAGGCAAAATCGTTCCACCCGCCACCTAAGTAAAAATCATATAATCTCCGCGAATAACTTCTACAGGAAAAATTTCGCAAAATTCGGGACGATAGAAGAATGTTTCTGGGAAGGTCCGGATGAAATTCATCTTCAAAACGCAACGGAAGGGACAAGGGATGTTGTTGCTCCAGGAAGCGGATGGGCTCAGAAAATGTCCAAACCGTCTGGTTTGACGTAGTCATAAAGAGAGAGAAAATAGGAGTAAATACGCATTATATATATATATACATATATATATATATATACATATGTATATATATATACATATATATATATATACATATATATATATATACATATGTATATATATATATACATATATATGTATATATACAGGTCGACTTGGAGCAACGGCTCCTAGCCGTGGTAACCATATTACAAATATGTGCATTTAAAAAAAAATAGCCACGGGGTCGAGCCGTCGCAAGATTGTTATACGGACTGCTATCGTAGCTTCGGCTTACAGCTGTGGCAAACTCGTAGCCACGCCAATTTTGGTGCGAAATCTCTCCCGCCAAAATTTGGGCGCCAAAATTTTCGCCACGCCAACTACCGTGGCAAGACCAGAATATGGCCCCAAAAATTTCCCGCCTTCAATTTCACTAGCGACGACATACAACTGTCGCATATTGGTCGTCATTTTGAGCTGGGGTCGCTTGCCGTCGCTTTTGCCGTGGCTAACAAACTTGCCACGGCTAGTACCTGACGCTAGGATAATTTGCCACCCCCCCCCCCCCATTTGACGTCGTTGTGCCGAAGCTACACCCCTTTTGCCACCACAAACACCCCTGTTGCCACGACATTTTTCCTAGGCAATTTTTTTTTTTGTAGTGAATGATGGTGGTTGCTCTAGTTTAGAAGCGAAGCCTCGAGTGATAATGGACGCGGTAGCTTTTGCGATTGCCTTAGCTCTCGCTCTAGTCATTGGTCCGTCAGAACGGACACTCATGGCTTCCTCCTCTTCTTGTACGGTCAATGAGGGAGGTTGGGACATATCAAAACATCTTTTGTATAGTCGGTCGTCTCTGACTCGAAAGCAGGGCCGCTCTTCTTCTGGTATTTTGGCTATCCTGTACCTCTCCTGCTATTGCCCCTTTAGTTATGAATTCCAGGTGAGGTATACGCCTGTCTCCGAGGTTAGATATTCTGAATACCCCCTGATGGATTCCTCAGGCATGCCTCTGTTCGATTATCACGCGATCACTTAAACCTAGGGGCAGTGTGGCCCCCATTCTGGCCAATGTATCGGCGCGCTCATTTTGCTCGCTAGGTATGGACGTGATAGAACATTTCCCGAAGGCGGTAGTGAGTTTTTTTACACGGGCCAAATATTCAGGCAGCATTCCAGTCTTTGCTTCGTATTCCCCCTTAACCTGTAAGGCAACCACCTCTGAATCTGTAAAAATGCGAACTTGTAGAGCCCCATTAACCAAGGCCTTTTCAATACCCACGATCAAGGCTTCATACTCCGCTTCATTGTTGGTGACTTCAAATAATAATTGGAAAGATAAGTCGGTTATCACTTCGCTCGGGTTAGTGATGTTGACTCCTGCCCCACATCCTCCCGCCGATACCGATCCATCGACATTAATCACCCAGTCCTCTCCGTTGTGGTCCTGAGAGTCCATGAAGACGACTTCGACAACGAAGTCGGCCAACGCCTGGGCCAAACGAGACTTCCTTGGTTTGAAGTGAATATCAAATTCGGAAAGCTCTACTGCCCATTTGACCATTCTTCCTAAAAGCGGTGGTGAGTGTTGGATCTGATGGAGTGGTAGGTCGGAGAGTACTTCAATGGTGTGAGCTTGGAAATAAGGTCTCAATCTTCGCGTTGCGAAAAACACAGATAGGGACATCTTCTCTATCGTGGTATACCTGGATTAAGCGGGTTGTAATACTCGGCTAGCAAAGTAAATAGGAAACTTGGATTCCCTAGCGAGCACTGTGCTAATAGTAGTGGAGCCGACAGCGAGGTACATCTATAAAGTTTCGTGCTTGCGCGGAAAGTGTAGAGTGGGTAAAGCGGCCAAATAATCATTCATGCTTTTGAAAGCTTTTTCCAAAGTGGTAGTCCATTCGACCGGACCTTTCTTCTTTAGCTTCTCGAAAAGTGGTAGCGAATGGTCGGCTAATCACGAACAGAATCTGCTCAAGTAGTTGACCGACCCATTCAACGTTTGGATGTCGTTCAACATCATTGGAGGGACCATGTCGATGATGATTTGTACTTTGGAAGGGTTCACGTCTATTCCCCGGTGGCTTATCATGAAACCTAGGAATTTCCCGGAGTCTACTCCAAAAACGCACTTCTCCGGATTTAGGCAAATGTGATTCCTCCTTAGAGTATCGATGTTTTTATGCAAGTCTTTGCAATGGTCCTCCCTTGTAGGGCTCTTGATTACGATATAATCGACGTAAACCGCGACATTTCTTCCAATCTAGGATACAAACACTTTTTCTATCATTCGCTGAAAAGTGGATCCTGCATTCTTGAGCCCAAATGGCATTACCTTATAACAAAAAGTTCCCTGGTTGGTGATGAAGTCGGTTGTTTTATCATCGTGATGACTCATCTTAATCTGATTGTAGCCGGAATAAGCTGTTAGAAAGCTTAGGGTGGCATGTCCTACTGTGGTGTCCACCAGCTCGTCGATGGACGGTAAAGGATAATTATCTTTTTGGCATGCCTTTTTCATATATTTGAAGTCTACGCACAGCCTCCACTTGCCACTGCTCTTTCTGACTAACACCACATTTGATAGCCAGGTTCAGTCATTAATCTTGCGAATAAATCCGGCTTGTAGAAGCTTGTGCACCTCTTGTTTTGCTGCTTCCGACTTTTCGGCATCCATCTCTCTCTTTCTTTGGCACACGGTTTTCGCCTCGTGATTATGTCTAAGGGAATGTTCCGCGGTCTCTTGGGGAAGCCCCTTTAAATCTTGTGGCAACCATGCAAAGACGTCCCGTGATCCTTGCATCAAATTCTTGAGGCGCTCTAAGGCGGGACCAATCAAACTGTGACCGTGGTATATGGCTTCAGTCTTGTTTGGGAAGGGAAAGAAAGCGACTTTTTCCTCCACGATTTTTTCAGCTACCTTCTCGGGTCGAACTTCCAAATCCGTCTGTTGTTGTTCATATGTGGCATCTTGTTCACGCTCGTCATTTGTTTCTTCTTTTAGAGATCCTCGAACTTCCCCTTTAATCGCGAATATTCGATTATGGCCCTTTCTTAGCGAGGATAAGTAACAAATTCTACTTTCGTCCTTCTCTCCCCGCGCTTCGCCCACCTTTCCGTCAGTGCATGGAAATTTGACGCTAAAATGATATATAGAGCATGCTATTTGGAACTTGAATAGACTTACATAGCCCATGATGGCGTTGTAGATGGACGGCAGTCGGACAACCGTGAACTCAATCATGTGGGTCCTTTTATTTGGCGTGGTCCCTAGTGTCAGGGCCAACTCGATCGTTCCAGCTACTTCAACCTCATCTCTGGAAAAGGAGACTAGCTTTCCCGAGTAGCGACGTAGGGCATTTTTGGCGATCCCGAGTTGCTCAAAAGCGTCCCAGTAAAGGACGTCTATAGATGAACTCGTATCTATCATTACCCGCTTGACGGTTTTGGTCCCTATCTGTACATGGATGACCATAGGATCTGAGTGAGGCATCCTAAGATCGCGAGCGTCTCGGGTATCGGAAAGAGAGAAACTCAGTATAGCGTGCGGAGTGGATGCTTGTTTGACGCTGGCCTCTGATGGGGGGGCGTCTGGCTTCTCTTTCATAGTTTTTCCTTTCTTGATTGCTGGTGTCAGATGTCATGGGTCCTCCCATGATGGTGTTGATGCACCCATCCTGAGAAGGAGGCTTTCGATGATCTCGGTTGGAGTGCTCAGGTCGGTTGGATGAGGACCTTAATGCGGGGGCATTTCTCATGTCCCTAGGCGGAGGTCGATACCCTCCTTCTCAGCCTCCGTTCCTTCCTTCCCTATTCTGGGGGTAAGTACCCCTACCTCTTCCCCCAGTCGCGTACTGGGGATTGTAGGGTCTTGGTGGTGCATTAGGCGACTTATATTGTCGGGGAGGGACCTCAGGAGGACGGTGTTGTTGTGGTATCGTGGATGGATTACTAGGGTTCGCCAGTGGGGCGCAAATTTGTTGGGGTGCCTCTTTTTGAGGAAGAGCTGGCAGAATCCCATAGACCAGAGTTGAGATATGGTCAGGATGAGCCATCATTATGTTGGTTGGGGCACCAAGTGGATTTGGTCCTGATCTTTGGTTGTATTGTAGTTCTTGGATTTGAGGGCGTGGGGTGATGGCCGGATATTTCCAGGGAGGATTACGAGGTTGCTGATCGCCGAAGTTTTCTCTCCCTTGGCGTTTGTTGAGGGTCTGGTGGTAAGTTGGCTGACGGAACAATGGCTTATACTCGACAGTTCGCGAGCTAGAGCTTGTAGCTTCCATGGCGTGCATCTGCTTGATTACGAGTTCTCTCAGAGCGTCATAGTTTGCCGGCTCCTTTCGAAATAAGCAAATTTTGAAATCTCCTTCGGCCAAATTTCCCATCAGTATTGTGCTTGCGGATTCATGGTTAAATCTCGGGATTTGCACCACCATATAAGTGAATCTGCTAAAGAAGTTTCCGAAAGACTCGATCGCCCCCTGCTTGATGGAGTTGAGGTCCAACATGGTTCTTTTTCTTGTGCGAGCGCTGCCGAAAAGAGCGATAAATGTACTTGACAGCTGCGCGAAGTTGCTGATGGATGACCGGGCCAAATTTATGAACCATGTTAAAGCTACCCTACCCAGCGTGGATGGAAATGAGCGGCAATACATAGCGTCATTGTCCTCGTTCATTCCCATTGTCGTGGTGAATTGGTTGAGGTGATCGTTGGGATCAATATCTCCTTTGTATTTGGCGATGGAGATGTCCCTCCACCTCTTTGGAACGGGTGCCTCGCGTATTTGCTTGCAAAAAGCCAATGCAAAGGTTGGTTTACCTTTGTGAGTTTGTCCAGGTGCCCACTACAAAAAAAACATATTCGCTTCGGCAAATAACCGTAGCCAAAAGCCTCTTTGTGGTAGCCAAAGGGCTTTAGCTTCGACTTAGCTACGGGAAATCAGAGGGTAGCCAACTGACGGTAGAAAATAGACACTAGCTTCGGCTAAGCTACGGCTAGGTGAAGCTTGCAGAAAAATAAAAAAGTCCCAAATTTTTGCGGTAGCTAAATTATTTGCGGGGAAAAAAAAACTGTTTTTTAGCTTGAATTCTTCCGGTCCGGGCTAAAAAGTGCCAATTTTTTTTAAAAAAAATATATTACACAATTTACCTATATAATACAATTTCAATAATTATATAAATTTAAATATACGTAATTATACAAATTTACATACTATATAATAAAATGTGCAAAACTACATAATTTACATACATTAATTAGACAATACAAAATAACATCAAACTAAAGTTGAACAAGCTCATGAAATATGAGCAAATTACTCTATTCACTGCCCAACAATTTAATAAACACCTCTTACTAACAAAGTAGAGATGTCCCAACTAGTGATGTAAAAGTTGGTTGAGAAAAGGAAAGAGAGGGAGATTGGCCTTATAAAAGACTCCAGTAGGGCTATCTTCATAACTAGCAAGAAAGAAGGCACCAAGAGTATATCTGCACATTAACAATTGTGTTAGATGTTGTTCAGCTGTGAAGAGATGTTGTTCCGACCAGTTCAATAAAAAAATACAGCATTTAAGGGGAACAACATAAAAGATTTTTTTACAGATTTTATGATACGTTTGGGATACCCGATCCTTCGCCTGTGGGTTCAAGATCAAGAACCACGTCGTATATTTGCTAAGATCTTGCAATGCTCTTTGATATCTCCTGATTAGAACAATTCAAGCAAGTAATTAGATTTCTGAATTAGCGACAGATTCTGCACTTGGGTTCAAGATCAAGACTCAGTTTTAGCGACAGAAAACAAAGACAGCGAGAAAGAAGCGAAGACTGGGCGCGCTGGGAGGCCGGGCACACAGGACAAGTCCTCATGGTGTGTGGTACTGGGCGCGGAGCGACTCTCGCTGGAAGCGAGAATGATCGCG
Source organism: Persicaria tinctoria (assembly GCA_037127255.1). Classification (NCBI taxonomy): domain Eukaryota; kingdom Viridiplantae; phylum Streptophyta; class Magnoliopsida; order Caryophyllales; family Polygonaceae; genus Persicaria; species Persicaria tinctoria. Next base: position 74,294,962 of record JBANSL010000006.1, read on the forward strand.
AGCGAGAGCGAGGAACAGGCGCGCCTGGGAGCACGCGGACGCGCCGACGCCCGGGAGCGCAGAAGCAAGGGCTGGGGATGCGCGGGAGCGAGGGCGCCTGGAGGCGACCGTGCTCGCTGGAGCGGACCTGCTCGCGGATGACGTCCAGGGATTGGCTTCCTTCTTGCGACCGCTTCTCGACTAGGGCTGGGGCCTAGGGTACTCGATGTAGATGAACAACAGTGAGGGTGTTTTGTGATGTTGGCCGAAACTCTCAAGAACATAAGGCAATGATAGTGGTTTGGATTGATAATCGAGAACCCTTTAATCCATAAAGGGGTTTCTCAATTCTATTCAATCTAATTAATTCAAAGTTGCATAACATGAATATATAGAAAACTTATGAAAGATCTAACCAATCCTTCCTTGCAAAGGAAAGGGGTTTGGATAGATTAATTCTACCTAAAGATAAATGAAATAAATCTTAAGATAAATAAATCCTAATAAGATAGATATTTAATAACTTGGTGGCCAAGGATAATTAATTCCACCTTATTAATCTAATATGCATAAAATAACAACATAATTAACTAATAATTTCGGCCCATGCACAAGAAGCTACTCGGCCCACTCGGCCCATGGTGTTGTCGAGTGTCCAAGCTTATGTCGAGTAAGGTTGGCTCATGGTGGGTGCAGACGAGTCTTCATGAGCTCCGTGTGTGGACGCAGGCTCACTTCTTGTGCTGTCGGTGTAACCTTGAGCCAAGTGATCCAGGGTGGCCTGAACCCTTGCTCTAAAGTTCCATGGTGACGGACAAGAAAGGCTTTAGTTGCAGTTTGAATCTTCTTGGCCCTTGGACGAGTGATAGGACCATCGAATGGAACCTTCATGTTGTCCTCAATGTCAGCAGGAGTCATCGATATTTGAACGGCATCATTTTAGCTTGTAAGTTGTAAGGGCACTCCATTGCAATTTTCATAATTAAGATTTTACCTCTTTAGGAGCAGCAGAAGAATACTACATATATGCAAGTATTTCATATTCTACTTATTATGTATCGGAAAGGGAGAAAAAAATCTTAGTTACATCCAAGTTCTCAAAATATAGGGAAACAAAATCCAGGTCTTCAACTATTGAAATTCTACTTTCACTGAAGCACTCAGTGGCCACAAAATTTAGAAGAAGATAAGAGCAAAAGGAATAAATAATCCAAAATTTATATGAAAAAGAGAGAAACATACCTCATCTGGAACTCGGAGATACTTGATAGTATTTCCACAGATGTAACATTCAGGCATTCTCCAAAACCTATCTCCATCCTAAATTAAGATCCATATAAAAGTAAGCCGCAAGTTGACAACTTGATATCAATCTATATCCACAAAGATAGGAAGACAAAATCAAGGAAATTTGAAATCACCTTTGAGGTGCAGATAACCTCACGGAGATGAATGTTCATTCATGTATCACAATTGACCAAATTGCCATTATACGTCTCACTATTCTTCAATTCCACCAACTGCCATAACCAATAAAGGATAACGTAATAAGGGAAATCAACCATACATAACAGAGAATAATACATCACAATAGCAATAAATTGCTAAGGATAACATCAGAAAGATATGAAAGAGAAAACAAAAATCACAAAGGAAAACAAGCTACAATAAACAGCTGCAGAAATTTCCTAGGAATGAAGCATTTGTATTTTTAACATAGATGAGTCAACTACTAGAAAGAGATATCACATAAATAAATAAATAAACATAAGGGAGGAATGCATCAAAGACAAGACATTCCATTGAGGATTCAATCTAGTCTCTACCAAGCCTGAGATCATTAGACACTCCAATTACCGACAATGGCGAACCTGCAGCAAATACACCTGACTGACAGACATTTCTAACCTACAGTGGATTAAAAAAAATCCCCAATTAATAAGGATCAGTCCAGATCACGAACTATAAACATTGCAGCGATGAAATTGGAACAACATTTCGTTGAACTGAACCCTAAATTGATATCCTTTCATCTACTATACCAAGAATCGATTTCAAGTAATAAAAAAGCAAGCAGAGAAATATCTACTTAACTTACAAAATGAAGTGAAAAAATCAGCCTGATAACAAGCGATAAACCACACAGAAGGCATACACAAACTGCAAGAATGTTCAGATTAAAGCAATAAACAAAGAAGGTAATAAAACAACTTATTGCACCTGAATCACAAATTGATTGCTCAAAATCCTAACTAAACCAAACCCTAACATAAAGCAATACAATCAGCTGAGTAACTGCAATCCAACATTCCTAGACCTCAAATGGATTTAAGCTAAAATCCCTAAAACACAAAAGTTTAGAAATAGGGAAATTACAAACAGTCATCCAAAAAGCTTTAAATTCAAAGGATAACATGACAGCGAAGAAAAGAGTATTTGGTATTCTTGCCATCTGTCTCTCTCAAACCTATGGATACCCTAAAGATCCTCTTGTGAGCAGAAAGTAGCAAGAACCAAACTCTATTTTGCTCAAGGGGCCATTTATGGTTAGTGAAGGGGAAATTAGTTCAAACCAGTATATGCCAATATAGGTGGACAAGGGGCATTGAAACTTTATAGAATAGAAACAAAGATGTCACAGAGTATGGTGTCTAAACTTGTAACATGCCAAAGTAAAAAAAAATCAACAAAGATTGATCTGAAAAAACACTCAGCCTAGGACCATCATAAAACAGTCATTGAAACTCATCATCTATAAATCTAGTCCTCACAGAATGCTGATCAATAGTGGGGATTAGCTCTTGTAAGGCTATATCAAGTGAAAAAAGTACAATTAAGTAAAACTGTAAACGGATACCCCAAAGATCCACTGAGTATGCAGATCCCTTCACCGACAATAAACACAAAAACCCCAAAAAGGAAGAAAAAAGAGAGAGACGGGATGGAATAACAAGCATTGAAGACAAAGATCGAATTAGGTGAGTGAAAGAGAAGGATAAATGGAAGAAAATAAAGGGATTTTCAAAAAGAAGAACCTTCATGTCTTTTTCGGGTTGACAGATCAGTCTAAACATCAGTGGTGGCTCCGACTCGCGGGGCAGAGAACCCCTCCCTTCTCAGATTGTGACGATTGCTTGGTTTTTCTTCATGTGTGGCTAGCATCAAGCCTCAATCATAGATCTGAAATGAAGGAGAGTATGAAAGGGAAGAACAGGCGGAAAGAAATGAGAGGGAAGAAAAAATGAAGGGGCGGTGTTTGGGAAAATAACAAGTTCATATATAACAACAAAGGCCGCACATTTTATTGGAAAATCCAACACATTTTTTAAACATCAGATTAAGATTGATGATTAAACTGTTAAAGACTTAAAGATATACTATCACCTCCCCAAAGTGAACAACCAGACGTTTGCTAAAACCAAAACTACTTTGAAACTCTTGAATGAAAATTTGACATAAAAGACATACCTGCTTCTGTGAGATTGGAATTTCACACTCAGCTCAGTATGAATAGAATAAGTTATTCAAAGAGTACAAGGCCCCACATGCTCAGGTAGCAAATACCTAATGGCATGATGAGAATAGTGAGCATTGTCATATTACTAAGTTTCTTAAAGAAAATAGTGTCAAGCTCAAATATTCATATATTATACAATTATTAAATTAACCAAGTATGAGTAAATGCTTATTTATCTAACTTGGGATCTTACTGTTTTCTCAAAGGTAGCTATTCTATGTACTGCTCCAAATGCAGAAAAAACCTGCAACACAAACAAATTCCAGATAAAATGAATACAGTCTAAATTTGCAGAAAAAGCAAAGGAACAAAAAAACAACATTATTTTACCCATTTAGATATCAAACCTCAAACATTAGTGACTAGACAGACCGTTTACACTTCAGCATAAGTTGGGCTAGACTACTTCGATCGGTCAGTGTACTTGCTACTAAATTACACATTTACGGTATTTTCTATTATTAATTGTTGATAGACTTTATAAACGAAATTCATTACTCTATTGAAAGGATTTGGCTTGATTAATATAGGTGAAACATTATTTAGAAAGATATGAAAGTGATAAAGTATTTTTTTTTAATGCAAAAGAGGGTAGAAATTAGTTGGATTTAACTTGTTCGAAAGCGAACGGGATTTTTAAACTTGATAGCTTTTACTACATGATCAATGTAAGTACACTTCAGTAAGCAAACCTTTCAACCAAAAAAGAAAACCAAAGATGAAGCAAGCAAATCTACAAGCAAGAGAGTAAGGATTTCACTCTTGATTACAGATTCATAGTCCACATCAAGGATGTCTTTATTTCTCCAAAACTCCATCTCTAAACTTTTATCTCATAAACCCTAACCATACACAAATTTGCAAAATATGTAATACACTTGTGACTCATACCAAATTACCAATATCAACCCTAACCACACACAAATTCAACAACTATCCCCAAATTAAACCCTAACCAAACACAAATTCGGCCATTGTGCCCAGATTAAACCCTAGCCAAACCCAAATTCGACCAAACCGTAAATATCCCCTTTTCAATTTTTGAGATTTTCAATTTGTTTTCATGAGTTGAAATTAAAGGGGTTTGAAAAGATATTACCGGGTTTGAAGAATGAGGACAACCAATGAACGAGAAGGGCGGTGCGCAGAAGCGAAGGGGGAGTCGAAGAAGATGAAGGTGCGCAGAAGGAGTCGAGGATGGCCACTGAACGAGAAGAGGGAGTCGACGCCAGCTTCGGCGTGGCTCTGGAACACAGGTGCTTCGTCGTAGAGAGAGAGAAGCTCGAAGAATATGAACGGAGTTGGTTGCGCAGTGTCCCATGTCGGTTGTTGAGGGGCACCCTCGTTGGCGCTGTGCAGGGCTTCCTCGTTGGGGGGAGCGTTGAGGTCGAGGTCGGTTATTTCCTCGGTATCATGGTGTAGGTTTCCAAATTCCTCTCCGAATAGGGTAAAATTCATGATTCATGCATTAAAAAACATTGGTGTTTGTGAGGGAGCTAAACGCTATTATTAATTTATTTTAAATAGAATTTATGCAGAATAAAAAAGAAAAAAGTGGAAAAAAGGGATGAAATTAATGAAACGGAAAGAAAGCGGTGTAAAGAAAGCGTATTGCTACGCGGAACCTCTCGTCGTGAAAGGTTCCCACAGACGGCGCCAGTGACGCGTTCATGGGATTTCGCCTATACTTATTACCTCACTGGTGAGGACATAATGTCTTAAAACACCTGCAAGCCTTAGCCAAGCGATGGGGGTTATAAGCTTGACTCGCGATTAATTATGTTATTGTTCAACCGTCGTCTATAGAGGAAGCTAGGCGGGGTTGTTATCCCAAATAACGTTCTTCGCCGGCCGAAGATCTTTAGAACTCAACTCCGGGGGTTTTAAGTCCGGGAGATAATCAGAGCTCTTATGCTTTTCTATCTTTAGAATCAGATCCCTTGCTCTGAGATCGGAGGCGGGTATTTATAAGGAAACCAAGCGAGAAGCTGGCTGGCAACCTCGTGGTTCTATGTAGGACACGTATAGCGCATGTCTACACGCTTAGGGGCATATGCAATACACGTGAAGTCATTAGAGGCGAGGTGCTTGAGCCAGCGAACTGCTTGCTAGGATTTCGGAGGCTTACGAGATATTGGGAGAGTTCACTCTGATTCTTACATGGGGTTCAGGTCGCGAGGGAAATAAGGGTTAATTGTTCTCGGGAACGCTAAGCCTAGTCCTTTGGGCTTGATCAAATACTTTGCTCGCGATGTACTTCTGGTGGGACCGAACATCCTTTTGCATTGGGTGACCCATTTATGACGTCATACTCTGTGTTTATTATATAGCCTATTTTCTATGGCGTCGTCAATAGCGGTTATTGAATAATTAAAAGGAACAATAGCAATATGCTCAATAACCATATGAATCTCATAATCGTCAACATTAGGAACAATCTCAAGAGGTACAATAGCTAACTCAAGAGAAGTGTCCCCAACGTCCTCATCATTGTCGTCAGAAGCAATCAACACATCATGTGCAACACTACAGTCCACTTGCACCATACATTCGGAGTTCGTCCTGGGAGAGTCTTGCAGCATGTAATCTAACGTTGCAAAGCTCTTCGAGTCAGCTTCGCAACAAGACTGAGTTGACTCAATTCTGAGGTCGGAGTCAACGGGAATCTGCGAAATAAGTTTGGCGGGCTATGCTGTTTTCTAGGCAACGAATATGTCCACAATAGCCGAAATCAAAGCCTCCAACTCTCGGCGTCAATCCTCCTCTTGGCGTCATTCCTCATCTCGGCGACCTTCCTCCTCTTCTCATCGTGCCTTCTTAGCCTCTCTTTGTTGGAGAAGCCGAATCTGATAGCGTTGTCGGCACCTCTTATCGTCTATCTCCGCTTGATGTTGAAGCCAAAGGCGGTGCCTTTGAGCCTCTCGTTGTCGCTCTCCGGCTTGTTGTTGCAAAGCTCATCTCTGCAACTCTTGGCGGCGTCGTTGTTGTGCATCCCGTTATAAAGCGCAGAACTCCTCCAAGGGATTGGAAATCCGGATCATCATCCCAATCGCCCCAAATTTCCCACGCCATCAAATCAAAACATTAATAACATCAACTCAAAGAAATAAAGAGCGTAGCATAACCTGTCTCTGAATACCAATTGATGTATAGAAATTGGCTAGGCTGGCCAATTGCTAAGATAAAACGGCGATCTTGCCAAGCTCCTTGATTTCTCTTGATTTGACACAATTTTACACAAGGGGGTAAGGACTGTTTTGCGACATTTCTGGGCTTATGGCGACGGGTCTGCAGATTATGTGTTCTATGTGTTTTGACGTTTGAATTGGGAATGTATGGAACTTTGGTGATTGGCGAGTGCAATAGAACATAAGGGAATATGAAAGCTTTTGGATTGTGGATCGAGGGAACCTTTTTATTCCCAAAAAGTGTTATTCAATATAATGTCAATCTAAGTTTAATTGAATGAAATACAAAACTTTAAAAAAAGACATACCAATTCTATCTTGTGCAAATGATAGAGTTTTAGTAACTAAAGATAAATAAAATATCTAAAGATAAGTAATTATTTCCTAAGATAAAGAAAACTAACTAAGGATAGAGAACTTACAACTTGGTGGTTAAGAATTAATCTAGATGAGATATAATTCCTACCACATTATTTTCCTAAATTTCATAAAATAAATATATCTAATTTAATAAATAAAAACGAAATCAATTAAATAACTATGTAGAAATTCGTCCAAACAGCGACAGCTGCAAAGATGATGAATTTCGGCCAACTTCGAGTTTGATTCTGGAAAAACCTTCAACAGAAAAGTTGTAGATCTTTTCATCCTCGTTCGAACAACGTACGGCACGATCTCATCCGATAAATATGGACTCCGAACGACCCATTTTACTGAGACGTCGAAATGCTATCAACCCATTAAGAACGAACCCAAACTTAGACATTAGCTCACCGTGCCCCTTTGGGCCTTGTTCCATGGTGGAGCCTTCTTCTTCCTTTTGAGGAGGACATACTCTTCCTCCAACTGCCCCCGAATCGATCTTGATAGCTCACCTAGATCAAGATCATTGTTTGAGCCACAAAAACTCATCCTTGACTGCATCATTCTCCCCCTCTCATCTTCGATTCGTCCTCGAATCGAGTCATTGATGAGCAAATGGAATTGACCAGAAGCCTTCATACATGAGGATGGAGAGGTGGGTGGGATGGGTGCTAGAAGAATTCGAGGGATAGAAACCTAAAAAACAATACCTCTCATTGCGGTTATGGAACAATTAAAAGGAACAATTGAAATAGGCTCAATAACCCTATGAATCTCATAATCATCAAAATTAGGAACAATCTCTAGAGGTACAATAGCTAACTCAAGAGAAGTGTCCCCAACATCCTCATCATTTTCGTTAGAAGCGATCAACACATCATGTGCAGCACTGCAGTCCACTTGCAGCGTAGATTTGGAGTTCTTCCTGGGAGAGTCTTGTAGAATGTCACTGAACGTTGGAAAGCTCGTCGAGTCAGCTTAGCAACAAGACTAAGTTGACTCAATTCCGAGGTCGGAGTCAACGGGAATCTGCGAAACAAGTTCGGCGCGCTGTGGTGTTTTCTGGGCAACGAAGTTGTTCACAATATCCGCAATCAAAGCCTCCAACTCTCGGCGTCGTTCCTCCTCTTGGCGTCGTTCCTCCTCCTCTCCTCATGCCTCCTCAATCTCTTTTTGTTGGAGAAGCCGAATCTGATACCGTTGTCAATATCTCTTATCTTCTATCTCCGCTTGATGTTGAAGCCAAAGGCAGTGCCTTTGAGCCTCTCGTTGTCGCTCTCCGGCTTGTTGTAGCGAAGCTCGTCTCTACAATAATCGGCGGCGACGTTTTTGTGCAGCCCGTTCCAATGCACAGAACTCCTCCAAGGGATAGGAATCGGGATCATCATTCCAATCGCCCCAAATTTTCCAAGCCATCAAATCAAAACATTAATAACATCAACTCAAAGAAATAAAGAGCGTAGCATAACCTATTTCTGAATACCAATTGATGTATAGAAATTGGCTAGACCGACCAATTGCTAGGATAAAAGGGCGATCTTGCCAAGCTTCTTGATTTCTCTTGAGTTGACAAAATTTTACACAAGGGAGTAAGGACTGTTTTGCGATGTTTCTGGGCTTATGGCGACGGCTCTACATATTATGTGTTCTATGTGGTTTGACGTGTGAATTGGGAATGTATGAAACTTCGATGATTGTCGAGTGCAATAGAACATAAGGGAATATGAAAGCTTTTGGATTGGGGATCGAGGGAACATTTTTAATCCTAATAAGGGTTCTTCAATATAATGCCAATTTATGTTTAATTGAATGAAATACAAAAGTTGAAAAAGAGACATACCAATTCTATCTTGTACAAAGATAGAGTTTTGGTAACTAAAGATAAATAAAATATCTAAAGATAAGTAATTCTTTCCTAAGATAAAGAAAACTAACTAAGGATAGAAAACTAACAACTTGGTGGTTAAGAATTAATCTAGATGAGATATAATTTCTCCCACATTATTTATCAAGTTTAATAAAAATAAATATATCTAATTTAATGAAATAAAAACGAAATTAATTAAATAACTATGTAGAAATTCGTCCAAATAGTGACAGTTACAAAGATGATGAATTTCGGCCAACTTCAAGTTTTATTTTGGTAAAACCTTCAACAACAAAGTTGTAGATCTTTTCGTCCTCGTTCCAACAAGGTACGACACGATCTCATCCGATAAAAATGTACTCCGAAGGACTCATTTTGCTGAGACGTCGAAATGCTGTCAACCCATTAATAACGAACCCAAACTTGGACATTAGCTCACCTTGCTCCTTTGGGCCTTGTTCCATGGTGGAGCCTTCTTATTCCTTTTGAGGAGGACATAATCTTGCTCCAATTGCTCCCGAATCGATCTTGATAGCTCACCTTGATGAAGATCATTGTTTGAGCCACATAAGCTCATCCTTGGCTGCATCATTCTCCCCCTCTTATCTTCGATTCGTCGTCGAATCGAGTCATTGATGATCAAAGCGGATTGAGCAGCAACCTTCATATATGAGGATGGAGGGGTGGGTGGGATGGGTACTAGAAGAATTCAAGGGATAGAAACCTCAAAAACAACACATGTCATAGCGGTTGTTGAACAATTGAAAGTAATAATAGCAATAGGCTCAATAACCCTATGAATCTCATAGTTGTCAACATTAGGAACTATCTCACGAGGTACAAAAGCTAACTCAAGAGAAGTGTCCCCAACGTCCTCATCTTTGTCGTCAGAAGTAATCAACACATCATGTGCAGCACTGCAGTCCACTTTCCGCATAGTTTCGGAGTTCTTCCCAAGAGATTCTTGCAGCGTATGACCCAACGTTGGAAAGCTCATTGAGTCAGCTTCACAACAAGACTGAATTGACTCAATTCCGAGGTCGGGGTCAACGGGAATCTGCGAAACAAGTTCGGCGCGCTGTGCTTTTTTCTGGGCAAATAATTTGTCCACAATATCCGCAATCAAAGCCTCCAACTCTCAGCGTCGTTCCTCCTCTCGGCGACCTTCCTCCTCTTCTCATCGTGTCTCCTCAGCCTCTCTTTGTTGGAGAAGCCGAATATGATAGCGTTGTCGACACCTATTATCTTCTATCTCCGCTTGATGTTTAATCCAAAGGTGGTGCCTTTGAGCCTCTCGTTGTCGCTCTACAGCTTGTTGTTGCAAAGCTCCTCTCTGCAACTCTCGTCGGTGTTAATGGACGGTTTTTAGTCGCGTAAACCGTATCAAAAAAAAAATCAAACCTACAATATAGTATAGGAAGTAAGTAAGAGGTCGACCCCACAGAGAATTAAGTATTTCTCAACAATGTGTATTTACCAATTAGTAGAAAAGGGGTTTTAGTGATTGAAACAAGAAAGAAAGCAAAATAAACTATAACCAGATTGATGCAAAAGAATTTAGAGAAGATTGATCTACCTACAACTATCCACTCTATTTGGTTGAAGCGATCCTTGTAACTTCTTCTCGTCCTATTAAGTTTTCTATGAATGCCCTTGTCCCGACCTAATATAGTTATTAGTCCAATCAGTCCTAGAAACCCTTATCAATCGAACAGTCCCTAAAGAAGGACTTAACCCAATTGATAGCTTTAAGTCCAGAGATTAGCCAAGGTATTTGCAGTCCCTAAAGAGGGATTTAACAACACATCTGAAGTGTTCATGGGATTTCGCCTATACTTATTACCTCATTTGTGACGACTTAATACCTTAAAATACCTGTAAGCCTTGGCATAGGTTGTGCGCTTATTAGTTCAAGTGATGAGAGTTGTGAGTTTGACTCGCGATGAGTTAAGTTACTGTTCAATCGTCGTTCATAGAGGAAGCTAAGCGGAGTTGTTATCCCAAATAACGTTCTTCTCCGACCAAAGATATTTAGAACTCAACTCCAGGGGTTTTAAGTCCAGAGGGTGACTAGAGCTCTTATGCTTTTCTATCTTCGGAATCGGATCCCTTACTCGGGGATCGGAGGGGGGAATTTATAGGGAAACCAAGCGACTAGCTGGATGGCAACCTTGTGGTTCTATGTAGGCCACGTGTAGGGCATGCCCACACGCTTAGGGGCATAGGCAATACACGTGGAGCCATTAGAGGCGAGGTGCTTGAGCCAGCGAGCTGCTTGCTAGGACTTCGGAGGCTTACGAGACATTTTGGAGAGTTCATTCTGATCCTTACACTGGGTTTGAGTTGCGAGGTAAATAAGGGTTAATAGATCTTGGGAGTGCTAAGCCTAATTCTTCGGGCTCGGTTGGATACATTTCTCGCGATGTGCTAATGGTGGGACCGACCATCCTTTTGCGTTGGATGACCCATTTATGATGTAATACTCTGCGTTTATTATATAGCCTATTTTCTATGGCATCGTCATATCTCCTCGTGATCAGATCGCGAGTGATACATTATTCACGATTAGGTTTCGATAAATATGATGCCTTCTGTCAAAGCTTTTTTAGCTTATCTGGGGTGGGTCTCATCTGGGTCTATCGTGTTCTTCGGTCCATTGGGCAGATTGGCCCCACATGGACCTATAAATGGGGTTTTTACCGTTGCTCTCCCCCATTTTATATTTCTGAATTTTCAAAGAGGAGGGAATAGAAAGAGAATTCCGAGGGTTTCTTGTGTTTTTTGAAGAACCGAGATCGGAGTTAGGTGACAGTTAGTTCCTAGTTTTCAAAGCTTTTCGGTGCCTTCTTCTCACAAATCTCAAGTGAGTTGCTTCTGATCTTTCTCTTGCCCTTTTTAATTTATAGGTCTGTGTCATTCGCTTGAGATTTTTAGGGTTAACCGGGGTACACCCTAGTGTCTTACCCCCGACTTTCCCCTTTGTCTCTTTTAGTCGTATTTGATCTTTGTGGAGTAGGAGATGTGTAGTTAGTCGTGGTGGGGTGGTGTTGTATTTTGAATTTTCCGGACTTCGTGGAATATCTCCGATGATAAGGTGCGGAGGGAACCTTTCGTTTCCTCTTTTTTCTGTCTTTTTCAGGGGTGGTTTTTCGAGAATCGAGAAATCTTTTAAGAAGGATGTGGAAAAGGCGCCTTTTAGCCGTCGTTCCGTGGGGGGGGGGGAGCTGTCTTTTCAACGTCCCTTCAAGGGGGGGTGATGTCCACCAAAATAGCCATGTTGAAATGCACATTTTAGCTCCTTGTTTTATATATTTTGCATATCTCGGGATGAGAATATGTTGAATTTATGTAGTATATGCTTATTTTCAAGAAATAGAGGTCTACAAAAATTTTGGTTTAATATTGCAGAATTTGGAGCCATTTCGGGGAAAAAACCATGAAGTAAAGACGGAAGCTAAAAGCTACTCGATATCGATGAGTTTTACTCGATATCGACATAAAATGTCCGGGCACATCACTGATCAAGGAGCACCAGATCGAGGAACTGAAGGCAAAGCTCCCCGACTACAGAGAGTTACTCGATATCGAGTAATCTACTCGTTATCGACAAAACGTGAAAGCCAGTCCGGAGTCGAGGAGGAGAGCCTGATCGAGGAGCCGAGGAGCGCTGGTCGACCTGACCAGACAACCCGATGCTGAGCGACACCACTCCTCGATATCGAGAAAGTACCTCGATATCGACAAACCCAGAATCACCTGACCGAGCCAGTATCGAGGAGAGGCTGCTCGACAAACACTAGGCCAGCCATGATCGACGAAACTTACTCGATATCGAGTAATCTACTCGATATCGACAAGACATGAGAGCTAGTGTCCGAGCGGATCGAGGACCAGCTACCCGAGACGCCCAGCCAGCTGAAGTCGACGAAGAACTTTACTCGATATCGAGGACTTTACTCGATATCGAGGAGCGCCATCCTGAGCCGCATTACGCGGTGAGCTGTCCGACGCGGTTTAGGGCTTGCTTGGGGCCGAAGATGTCCGATTATATCCAAGATCTATCAGCATCTATCCATGGAGAAGAAGATTTATCCACATGAAGATATTTTAGCCTTTTATATATATATCCCTTTAAAGATAAATGTTCCTTTATTTATGTTTTATCCATAGACATTAGATAGAAATTTCTATCTGAAGGTTCGATAATGTAAAAACAATGTAATAAGAAATACTCTAGAAGGGGGGTTGAATAGAGTATGCCCGTTTTTCGCAGAAAGTCTCAAGACTTTTGAAGCTTGAATCAAAACTCTTGAGATTAAACCTGAATCACAAAGTTAGACAATCGAACCAAGTGCGGAAATAAGGTAAAGCAAATAAGTAAAGGACACGAGTAATTGTTTACGAGGTTCAACACAACTGGCCTACGTCCCCGCCTAGGGTTCTTCCACAACCCTAGGATTCAAAGGCTTTATTGAATGCTTAGCTTAGGATCCTAATAGCTCACCGAGAAGCCTCTCTCCTATACAATTGCAATCTAGTCAACTCACGTTCCCTTGGAGTCCTAGACCAATCTAGAAGAGCCCCACCTCTCTCAGCTATCTAGTACAATCCTCTAACTCTCGCAAATCAATAGCCTAGTGCAACTTCCCATGTTATAAACTCTCGAGTAACACTTGAAATAAATATATCCTATAAGCTCACAGTGACTCTCAAAGGCTTTGAAATAAACAACAAACTATTTGAGCGCTTTGCAGAGAGACACTTGGAAGACAGATCGCTTGAATGAATTGAAGCTCGTGTGTAGCACTTGTTATTCTGTCTTCTCCTTCCTTTCCTTTATATAATAGCATGAAGATAGCATGGAGCGTCAGAATCTTCATCACCAGATCTCCAACGGCTCTTTCCAATCAGGTTGATCTTGGATCTTCTATTTAAGGATACTTCGAAGCCATGATCTATTTTGAACCGATCTTCTCAACAAGTAAAATGAATGATGTAATCTTGATTTATACTTCCTGAAATGGTTAGTCCAACGAATATATATATATAATATAAAGGAAGTATATAACAAGATAAAATAATATACGAATAAGTTAGGTTTTGTATTTCATCAACTGTTAACGCTCCAAGGCCTTTGACACAAAAAACCTGTCAAAGCCTTTGGAACATCTTTTCCGATTTTCATCAAGGGAGGGAGTTATCAATCTCCCCCTTGATGAAAGACAAAACCTGTGCATCCCTGCAACTTAGTCAAACAAATATATCATAATAAAAAACAGACTAAGTACCTGCAAGGTTTAGACAAATGTTGGATCAAAATAATTTTCAAGAAAGAGGACATCCAACCGAAAACCATAAATAAAAAACCAAGGTCTTCCAAGACCTTTAAACAGAGGTTTTCAAAGTCTAACGATCATCTCCCCCTTTTTGTCTTTCAACAAAGGACGGAGGTAAAACAGTCACCAGAAGTTACCAAAAGTTTTGAAAAAGTTTCCAAAAACCAGCAAAGTAATAAGTTTCAGGGTGGGATAGGGTGGGTTAAGGTTTAGGCTTGGTCAATCCAGAGCATCATCAGTGAGCCTCGTCCACAGTCCTTCCAGCATCGTTGAAATCCCGCTCATCTTCGTCATCACCTCCGTCTGCAGCTCCTTAATATCCAGGAGAACTTCCTCCAAGCCCAACTCTAGGTTGTCCATGCGTTCATCGAAACCTGGAGCAGTGGGAAAGGCTTTTGAAGGAGTGGCAAGACTCAAGGTCCCTTGGGGAGACCGAGTGATGCCAATCTTTTCAAGGCCTTTAGAGTCGAACATACCCGTATGACGCAGCTGCTCTTCATTTTTGACATCAATTCCAGAAGCTTTGAAGATAGGGGTCAAAAGGGTAGCAAAGGGGAGGGGAGAGCCTTTTCGAGCTTTTCTGGCATGGGCCATGGTTCCAAGGATAGTGTTGGCCAGATCAGGATCAAGGCCATTTAGAATGCGGTAGAGCAGGACCATGGCATTGTCGGTTAGGAGTGAGCCAGAGTTGAGACGGGGTAAGAGGCATCTAACAATGATGTTAAAGATAATTTTTGCCTCAAGGGTTAGGGATGAGTGGGTGAGTTGTTTTGAGGTGTTGTTGGACGCTTCGGGTAGGAGATATTTGGCTCGGGCTAGAATGATGCAGTTTTCTTTTGAGGGGTTTACTTGAGCAGGTGGAACAGGGGTAGGTAAGCCTAGAGAGTCTGCAAAGTCATTGGAGTTGAGAGAGATTCTAACCCCTTTGACGACAGACTCCAAAGACCAACCATCAGGATCACTTTTGGCTTTTAGGTTTATGTAGAAAAGTCGGGTAAGCTCGGGGTAGTAAACAGTCTCAAGATTAATAAGGTTCCAGGCAGGGGATTTTTTGAGGAGCTCAATGCAAGGTAACTTCAAAGCTTCAAAGAACTCGATATCTAAAAAATCAGAACAACTAATCTTACGAGTTCTAAACTCGTCTACCCACTTACCAGCAGTCTCAGCATCTTGAAACCAAGAGGAGGGCAAGGATTGATTTACCTGGATATAGGCCGGGGGTTCAGCGTTCTTCCTGCGTGCAACAGTTGGAGCAGGTTTCTTGATAGGCGCTACAAGACTCTTGACAGGGCCCTTCCTGGTACGCTTAGGGGATGGAGGCTTGACTGGAGCAGGGGCTTTCCGCTTCTTCGGAGACGGGGGAGGAGGAGGAGAGGGAGAAGGGGATTCTTCCTCCTCTTCCTCAGACCCCGAGTCCTCACCGGACCCCGCTTCATCACCTTCAGGTTCCTCGTCCTCTCCGGATCCCTCGTGCTCTTCCTCTTCCTCTTCTTCTTCCTCAGGCTCCACCTCAGATGGAACCTCTTCGACTTCGGCTTCCTTCCGAATTCGCTCAGCTTCCTCCTCGGCCAGTCTCTTAGCAAGCTCGGCCTCCTCATCGGCCTTTTTCTGTCTCAAGGCCTCCTCCTCGGCTTCCCTGGCAGCATCTCTTTCCAGGGCAGCATCAAGGTCGTCTTCCTCTTCTTCCTCATCCTCTTCCTCAGCCAGGATCTTTCTCTTCCCCTTTTGTTTAGCACTCAAGGGTTTCTTAGCAGCACGTTTCTGAGAGCCTTTGGGAGCCGTGGCTGAGCTCGACTTGACGGTGCTCTGGACAACTGCTGGGATGATGGCTTGAGTAGGAGGTTCGGGTGTGGGAGAAGTAGCAGTGGCCTGGCATCCCTTGGGGGTGGCGCCAAGTCTTTTGGGAGTGACGGATTTCTTGGTTTTGGGTGCCATGGAGGTAGTTGGTTAGGGTTTCTTTGAGAGGTTGAAGATGAAGAAGTGGAAAGGGTTTGGATAAAATCTGAGTGTGGGTTGTAGTCGGGTACAGATTTGGTTTAAGTAGAGAGAGAGGGTGACGGATTGATGGGATGGGTTTAGGGTTCCAAGGAAAGAAATCATTACCTTGCCAAGTTGAAGGATTTTCAAATTCAAATTTGAATTCAAATTACCATAAAAATCGGACTAAATACAAACCAATTTAGTTCCATAATTAAAATATCTTAACGGTTAAGGAAATCATGAAAATAGGCAATTTTTTGAAATCCGATTAAAACAAATATAATTGATTGAATATCTAAAAAGATATTAACCAAAAATATATGATCCGATATATGTACTCCACTGTTCAGTTAGCAGACCTTGATATAACTCTCAAAGGTCTTGACACTGAGTGGAGTTTATCTTTCGTAAAGGGAAAGCTCCCCCTACGAAAGTGCATCCTTGTCAAGCATCCCAATCTCTCGTCTAATGAAGGTGAACCTGTCCTCTGCCAAAGGCTTAGTAAAAATGTCAGCCCATTGATAATCAGTAGAAATAAAAGATATGGACACATCACCTTTTTCAACATGATCTCTAATGAAATGATGTCTTACATCAATATGCTTGGTCCTTGAATGTTGAACAGGATTCTTAGTGATGGATATGGCACTTGTATTGTCACACTTAATTGGGATACCCTTGAGGTTGATGCCAAGATCTCGCATTTGTTGAGCTATCCAAAGGATTTGGGAGCAACAAGCTCCGGCCGCAATGTATTCGGCTTCTGCAGTGGATAGAGCGACTGAATTTTGCTTCTTTGAGTGCCAACTGATCAAGGATGCTCCTAAGAATTGGCAACACCCTGATGTGCTCTTTCTATCCACCTTGTAGCCTGCAAAATCTGCATCAGAATATCCAATTAAAGTGAAATCCTTTTGCTTTGGGTACCATAGTCCAAGTTCCTTAGTGCCATTGAGATATCGAAAGATCCTCTTCACAACCACGAGGTGAGATTCTTTGGGATCAGCTTGAAACCTAGCACACATGCAAACACAAAACATAATGTCAGGTCTACTAGCCGTGAGATATAATAAAGATCCAATCATTCCTCGATACTCCTTTTGATTGACACTTGTTCCAGATGATCTAGAGACAATGTTGAGCTCATGGGAGTCTTGGCTGCTTTGGATTGATCCATCTTGAACTTCTCCAAGAGATCCTTAGTGTACTTGCTTTGGTTGACGAAGATTCCTTTCTTGGATTGATGAACTTGTATCCCCAAAAAGAAGTTTAGTTCACCCATTAAGCTCATCTCAAATTCACTGCACATAATGTCAGAAAATTCCTTGCACAAAGATGTGTTAGTAGCACCAAATAATATATCATCAACATAAATTTGAATAACCAAAATGTCCTTTCCTTTGGTCTTGATAAAAAGAGTCTTGTCGATCAACCCTCTTTTAAAATCATTTTCTAAAATATATTTTGACAAGCACTCGTACCAAGCTCTTGGGGCTTGTTTCAAACCATAAAGCGCCTTGTCAAATTTATAAACATGATTGGGAAATTCTGAACTTTCAAAACCTGGGGGTTGAGCCACATAAACTTCTTCTTCTAAAAAACCATTAAGAAAAGCATACTTGACATCCATTTGATATAACTTTATGCTGATGAAAGATGCAAATGCTAATAAAATGCGAATGGCTTCAAGCCTGGCTACGGGAGCAAAAGCCTCCTCGTAGTCAATACCTTCCTCTTGATTGTAGCCTTGAGCAACAAGCCGTGCCTTGTTCCTCACAATCTTGCCATTCTCATCTAGCTTGTTTCGAAACACCCATCGAGTGCCAGTGACTGATTGATGCTTTGGTCTAGGCTTCAAAGTCCAGACTTTGTTCCTCTCGAATTCATTGAGTTCACTTTGCATAGCTATAATCCAGTCTGGCTCCTGAAGTGCCTCATTTACCTTCTTTGGCTCAATAAGAGAAACAAACGCGTTAAAAGCACAAAGATCTTTAAGTTTAGAACGAGTTTGAACACTAGAAGTAGGGTCAGAAATGATATCCTTTAATGAGTGTGATGATGAGTATTTGAATTTCCTTTTGCTAGTCTCAGCTCCTTGATTCGTCACACCATCAGGATTGATTTGTGGTACATCTGACTCCGTGGTTCTGTTAGGTTCAGTTACAGCAGTTTCTGACGTCTCAACACTGTTGGATCGGACACCAAGGGCTTTGGACGAATCTTCAACACCTTGGGCCAATTCTTCAGTGTCAAGAATCGGTTCCTGCATGTTCCTCTTCTCTGTGTTCATGGTAGCAGCATCATCACCTTCCTCGTTCTCTTCATGGATATTAAGATCTATATCTGCAACACTTTCACTCAAAGCACCATCATTGCATTCATAAAAAATAACATGTATACTTTCTTCAACTACCTGGGTCCTTTTATTGAAGATTCTATAAGCTTTGCTACTCGTGGAATAGCCAAGAAATATACCTTCATCATTACGCGCATCAAATTTCCCAAGGTTATCTTTTCCATTGTTATGAACAAAACAAGTACAGCCAAAGGGTTTAAAATAAGATATAAGTGGTTTGCGGCCTTTGAAAAGTTCATAAGGAGTTTTCTTTAAGATGGAACGAATAAGACAACGATTTAAAATGTAGTTAGCTGTGTTAACAGCTTCAGCCCAATAGGTTTTAGGTAATGCATTTTCTAAAAGCATAGTCCTGGCCATATCTTCTAAGGTGCGGTTCTTGCGTTCCACAACCACGTTTTGTTGAGGTGTCCTAGGAGCAGAAAAGTTATGGGAGATGCCATATTTAGCACAAAACAAATCAAATTGAAGTTGATCAAACTCCCTACCATGATCACTCCGAATAGACACTATGGGCTCATTTCTTAAAGTTTGCAACTCCTTACAAAGTTTTGAAAACTCAAATAAGGCCTCTGATTTTTCTTTCAAAAATGCAACCCAAGTATATCTTGAAAAATCATCGACAACAACTAGCATGTACTTTTTACCATTGGGAGATTTGACTCGCATAGGACCACATAAATTGATATGTAAAAGTTCAAGGGGTCTAGAAGAACTTACAACCTTTTTGGGTTTGAAGGAGCTACGTGTTTGTTTACCTCGTGTGCAAGCATTGCACATGTCAATACCTTTGAAGTCCATCTCAGGTAGCCCTCTTATAAGTCCTTTGGACACAAGCTTCTGTAGTGTATGTGGACTCACATGACCGAGTCTCCTGTGCCAAAGCATTGGATCGTCCGTCAAGGCCTTTAAACAGGTTAAGCTTCCTTGTGTCACTTGATCAACATTTACAGCGTATATGTTGTTGTAACGGTATGCAGTCAGAATAACTTCACCTGTATCATCTCTGCACACTATACATCTTTTCTTGTTAAATCTGACATTGTTACCACTATCACATAATTGAGAAACGCTAAGCAAATTATACTTTAAACCATTAACAAGATAGACATTTTTAATACTATGGCTGGAATCACTTCCAACACTACCAATACCAACAATGTCGCATTTCCCTTTGTCACCAAGAGTGATTGTTCCCGTGGATTGCTCCTTTAGATCATGAAAGAGAGAACTCTTCCCACTCATATGCCTCGAGCAACCACTATCAATAATCCATTTGTGTTCTTTCACTTTGGTGATCTCCTGCAAAACAAACATCAACCTTTGTGGCTAGACCAATAAGCAAATTTGGATCCATTGTTGGGGTAAACCATATTTGGTAAAATAGTGCCTTTTGGGACCCAAACTTGTGTTATCCGTTCTTTTTTCAAATGAACAGGAAATGTATTGCGAATAATATAAGGATCCTTTCTTCTATAAGGGCAGGTCTCTTTTACATGTCCCTTTCTAGCACAGTGGTGACATATAGGAGAGGTTCTGCTTCCTTTAGCCTTTACAAAAGTGGTAATGTGTTGCTTCTTTAAAAACTTTGGATTGTAACCAATACCACTTTTGTTTAGAGAGCTTTGTTGCTCACCCAACATCTTATCGAGAGTGCCTTTGGACTTGGTAAAACTTATGAGGGCTGTCTGTTGGTCTAGAATCTTATTATTCAGGGAGATCTTCTCGTTCTCTAAGTCATGATGCACATTTCTTAGAGAGGAGAGATCTTGCTTGAGTTCAGATTTCTCCGAGTCAAGCGTCTTGACTTTAATGTCAAGACCTGAATAAGCAGCTTCAAGATCTTTGACCCTCATAGACAGATCCTCAATAGTTTTCTCCTGATCCACAGTTCTCTTAATAAGAATGTTAGTTTGGGCAATAAGATTCTCTTCATTGGCAATCATATTTGAAAGGAATTCCGATAATACCTCTTTTGGACTTTCCATTAGTTCTCTTATAGTAGCTTCAAGCTTTTCATCGTGGGATTCATTTTCTGAGGCCATAAGACAGATGTTGGCCTTCTCATCGTCGGAGTCAGAGTCGGAATCACCCCAAGTAGCCACCATAGCTTTCTTCTTCCATTTGTCACCTTTCTTGGGCTGGCTCTTAGTCTTTTGAGGGCAGTCCTTCACAAGATGATCTGTTTCACCACATTCAAAACAAGACAACGGTTTAGTCTTCTTTTCATATTTGTTGTATTGAGGCTTACCTCGAAATTTTGAAGACTCTGATCCATCCTTGTTGTTGAATTGCTTCTTCATTTTGAGAATTCGAGCAAGGCCTCTTGTGATAAGAGCAAAAGGATCATCCTCATCGTCATCTTCATCTTCGGATTCAGATCCATCCTTGGGTTCATCCTTCTTAGACTTGAGTGCCAAATTCTTGGTGCTAGCTGGAAGTTCTCCATCGTCTTCATTAAGGATCATCTCATGCGTGATCAGCTTTCCAAGGAGGTCGTCAAGGGGTAGGGTGGTGAGGTCCTGGGCTTCCTCTATAGCTGTTACTTTTGGACCCCATTTCTCCTTTGCCTCAGTATCTTCCTCACTTTCTCAACGTTGGTAAAGCTCTTGGTAGACCATTCTTAGCTACTGTAGATGCCAACAATAGTGTCAAACAGCGATTGCTCACCTTCACCATAGGCGACGAGGTCTTAGATTTCTCGTTTGGCCCTGCAAAAGAGGAAATTTCATGGCTAGAGGTGAAAAGCATCAGCAACCACGGGACCAAGCAAACAACAGAGGAAGGCACCAGAAGTCAACTCGATATCGACAAAGGCTCCTCGATATCGACCAAAGCTGTACTCGATATCGACCAAACTTCATCGACATCAAATTCCTCTACTGAGCACCAGACTTGCCAACAGCCTAGGTATGGAGTCCCCATACTCGATATCGACAAGTCTTGCTCGACATGGACTAACCCAAAGCCCGAAGATTTCTGTTTTGGGCCCGAAAAGGTAAGTTCCGGTATGAGTTCTACTCCTCCTCAGTCCATTAAGAAATTTATCCATAATATAAGGGGAGGTAAGGCCCCGTGGCGAGAGAATCTGCGGAAACTGAGAGCTGGGAAGAGAAAGAAGAGATAAAAGGAAGATTATGCAAGCAACCACCTGTCAGCTCAGCTTGCATACTACAATCAGGACCTAAATGATCTAGGAGAAGGGCCAAGCACAAGCGGGCCCCACATTAAAAGTCCTTGAGCACAAAAAAAGAATTCGGCCTAGCGACTCTAAAATCTAGAGCATTTATATAAAACTTTTTTAATTTTGGGACTTTTGGGACTTTTTATTTTTGGTTTTGGTTTTTTGTTTTTGGTTTTTTAGTTTAGAATACCTCGTGTGGAAAGTCTTGTCTTTGTGTGCAATCTAACACTTTTAGGTCGGCAAGCATAAAAGGATCACGAAAGGTGGAATAAGAAGTGCCTGAAAAACAGTCGGAATCAGCTAGGCCAGTCGAGAACGACCAAGAGGATCAGCCCAGAGTTCATCGATATCGACTAGGCCAACTCGATATCGACCAAGCCAGAAGAAGTTCCTCGCCTTCAGATTCCACTTGACGCAGACAGCCTACTCGATATCGAGTACAGTACTCGATATCGACCAAGATGTTTCCTCAACATGACCTGATCTGCCCTCCTCGACGCATTATTCAGTGAGTTCCTTCCTTTACTCTTGTTTTTATTTGATTTTTATACAGTGGGGACACTGTATATTTTATGTATGGGGTGGGGGAAGAGCTCATTATCATTATTATATGTTTCGTTCTTGCTCTTGGTTTTACATGGTGAAATTTTGAGAAAATTTTAAATTTTTATGCATAAGGCTAATCTCAAAATTCTATAAGACATCTCCCATTGCTTGTAAATTATTCAAAGAAATAGTGTCATGGAAGCTTTAATGGAACTCGTCGATGCAAAATTAGATTCATTAGAGATATAGCATGAAATTGCCTAGTAAAGGGAAGTCACAAGGAGGTAAAATTTGAAATTGCTTTAGACATATTGCATGATAAGAGGATGGAGGACTTTATATTTCCATATAATGCTCATATTGTTATATCCTAGCCTTACCTATGCTTATGCATTACACAAAAGCCATATTATGCCTTATTTCATATTTTGCTCCACATGTTCTAAATATTTCCATTCTTTACCTTATCCGGGGATTATGTTGAGAATGATGTTACATTATGGAGATGTTATATGGTCGATGTGTTGTTATCATTATTTAGAGTATGGAAGGAAATTGTTTGAAATATATGGAAAATTTAATGAGTGAAAGAAAATCCGGTCACCTCAGGAGATAAAGGTAGATCGACCCTGCTCGCTGAGATAATAGTTCAGTGAGATAGGACACATTGTGAGGAGTCCAAAGCACTAAGTATCCGGGGCCATTCATGACACCCATGTTTGTGACTCGCGATAAGGCAGTGCTGAGGTTAGAGAGGTAAAAACATTATTATTGAATAAAAAGCATTATGAAAGGTTATGAATCTTATGAAAAAGAATGTGGTTGAGAAAGTATGGAAATACTCCATTTCCCCGGATCATTAGCACCACATTGCCAAAAATCGCCCACCTTTAGCTTTTACCAATCTACTCCTTATTGATCTTAATTAAAGTCCTCTTGATTACTATTACTTAGTCACATATGGATTGTTTTTGCATAACCCTCCTTTTATGATTAGATGTTGCTTTTTAAATTGCACATGCATTTGTGGCACTAGTACCTTTTCAATGATGGTAATTGACTGCAGGGACATATGAGAATAAATCTATGATGTTGAGAGTTTAAATTCTTCCACTGAATGACCATCCAAGTTATTGCTTGGGAACAAGCAAGCTTAAGTATGGGGTGATTTGATGTCCACTAAAATAGCCATGTTGAAATGCACATTTTAGCTCCATGTTTTATATATTTTGCATATCTCGGGATGGGAATATGTTGAATTTATATAGTATATGCTTATTTTCAAGAAATAAAGGTCTACATAAGTTTTGGTTTAATATTGCAGAATTTGTAGCCATTTCGGGAAAAAAAAACCAAGAAGTAAAGACGGAAGCTGAAAGATACTCAATATCAACGAGTTTTACTTGATATCGACATAAAATGTCCCCGACTACAGGCACATCACTGATCGAGGAGCACCAGTTCGAGGAACTGAAGGCAAAGCTCCCCGACTACAAAGAGTTACTCGATATCGAGTAATCTACTCGATATCGACAAAATGTCAAAGCCAGTCCGGAGTCGAGGAGGAGAGCCTGATCGAGGATCCGAGGAGCGCTGCTCGACCTGACCAGACAATCCGATGCTGAGCGACACCACTCCTCGATATCGAGAAAGTTGCTCGATATCAACGAACCCAGAATCACCTAACCGAGCCAATATCGAGGAGAGACTGCTCGACAAACACCAGGCCAGCCATGATCGACGACACTTAGTCGATATCGAGTAATCTACTCGATATCGAGAAGACATGAGAGCCAGTGTCCGAGCGGATCGAGGACCAGCTACCCGAGACGCCGAGCCAGCCGAAGTCAACGAAGAACTTTACTCGATATCGAGGAGCGCCATCCTGAGCCGCGTTACGCGGTGAGCTGTCCGACGCGGTTTAGGGCTTGCTTTGGGCCGAAGATGTCCGATTCTATTTAAGATCTATCAACATCTATCCATGGAGAAGAAGATTTATCCACATGAAGATATTTTAGCCTTTTAGATATATATCCCTTTAAAGATAAATGTTCCTTTATTTATGTTTTATCCTTAGACATTAGATAGAGATTTCTATTCTTGATTAGCAAGGATTAGAAGCCTGTAAATAAGACCTTAGGGGGCTGAGTTTTCTTCACTCCATCAGACAACAATTCAATTTAAGTAGGAGAAGTAGTAGTAGAGAGAGAAAGAGAGGCCGAGTGGAGCAAAGGAGCGAAAGTGATCTGGCTTTGTTCTGTTTGTACTTTCTTCAGTTTGGTTTAATGCAAGTAGTTTATTTTCCATCAATGATGTCTGCAATTGCGATGAAGAGCGAGTAGTCTACCCACTTCTAAGGCTGGGGTGAGCCCAACGATGGCCCTGCATATTAAGGTAAAGATCCGACTTTTTATCATGTTTTGAGCATCTACTACTTGTTATGTGTTTTATTACCCATCTAATGGAGGTCCATGCTAACAACTTCGATGCGATTTACATGATTATCTGTTTTATTCTTGCCTTTTGCATGCTTGGTTATTGTTGTTGCAAACCCCAATCTTGGAAGTTTTCCACACATAGTTGATTTCAAAAATCCCACAAGGTTTTGTCTTTATTTTTTTTCGTTTTATTTTCTGCCTTTCTCGATATCGACTAACTCTTGTCGATATCGACTAACTCTTGTCGATATCGAGTTACTGATCCCCGATCCCAGATCGTCGTAGCTTCTGTGTGCAGGAACTCGACAAAGGACTCCTCGATATCGACATCTTTACTCGATATCGAGTAGAGCATCCTCGATATCGACAACCGCCAGTGACTGCTGCTGCGTGAATCGACTTGCCCGATCTTCTGTCGACTAACCTTAGTCGAGATCGAGCACTGTGAGTCGACTTCTGCCGTGAGATTCCACCGTTGCCTAATATTCGCTGACACACTTCATTGTGGATCGATCCTGACTTCCCGCTGCTACATCAGGAGGAGGTCTTGTAATTATTTGCATGGGCATAATCTGGTGTGATTTATTTTATAATATTTTGAACTCGATTTCCTCCTACAACAAATTGCGCGTCAGGCGCCAACATAAGTCTTTAAGAGGGCTTTTTGATGCCAAATTTATTTACTCGCGATGTTGAAAAATTGTTTTCCCGTTGTTACTCGCGATGCCAAATTTATTTACTCGCGATGTTAATTTTTTCAAGGGATTTTTCCTTTGTTTTTAGAATTAAGATGTCACAGGAGAGCGATAGTCAGAATCGCAGCGTAAGCATTGAGTAAGAAGAAGTTACTCCCTCGTGATCCAGTTCCCATGCAGATGTTAGCTCGGAGTCTGCGGCGAGTCCATCTCCTCTTCTGTTAAGTAAAAAACCTCGCGAGGGAATTAAAAAGAGGGCAAACCCGGGGGATGGTCCCAACGTGAAGAGGCGGAAGATGGCAGGGACCATTAAGCGCCCTCTAAGAAGGGACAACCCTGAGTATTGCCATACCTCGGAGTCTATAAATGATCTGGGAAAAGGCGAGTCATCTCGCGCACCCAAAGATTCTACAAAAACCTACTCGAGTGGTTCCGGGTGATTTCGCCCTACCTTCTTATGATCCAAAGGAGGTTGATAGCTGTAGCTTTTGTGAAGGCTATACTTTCGCGGCGCCCCCTCCCCCTCCAACAATATTCTTGGATCGTGTAGCTCCTACCGTACAGAAAACGCTGGGTGAGGAGTCGATTCTAGATGTTAAACACCTAGAAGAGGTGGCTAAACTTTATCCGTGGCCCGCTGGGGTAGAGATAGGTTTGGTCGTTGGTGGTGGGGGATGTTTAAATGAATACAAAGATCATGTGGTAGTCCACCTGGGAAGCTTGCTCAAAAGGTTTCGTCTCCCCCTTCCCCCGATATATGCAGATTTTTTAGCTCACATAATCTAATGCCCTGCCCAACGTGCTTTTAACATATGGATGTATTTAGCGGCATACATCATGCGTTGCGCTACCATTAAGCAAACACCAACGTTAGGTCACCTTTTCTCCGTTCTTTCCTTGAGGCACAATGAAGGACTAGGGACCGCCTCTCTTGCTGGAAAGATTGTCGAGAGGTTGTCTAGTAGCCCGGGATGGAGGAAAAAGTGGTTCCTCGTTCACGATCCGACCAAAAAAATCCTGAACTTCATGATCAAACCCAGAGAGTATATTGCGCCTGGTGATAAGCATGATGCAGCGAATAAGAAGGGGGTTGCGTCTGTGCGAGGTTATAGGAAATTTTTGACCCCGGTTTGCCTGGAAATGGCCACACTTAGCCTTCGACACCGGTCGGGTCAGTTGTTTAGGAATTTTCGTTTTATGTCACTCGGCGTTTTGGCCGTGATTCTCTTTTATTCTGATACGTTCCAAATTATTGTGCAGATATGATAGTTGATAAGTCGAATATTTCCGCGCTCGTGAAGAAAAAGAGCGCTGCATGAGGTGGGTCTAGGGTTGCCCTCACTGTTACTCATCGGCCAGGTGATGGCCAGTAGAACGTCCTACGCGAGCCTCCCCTTGTGAAGAGGAGTTTGAAAGGGAAAACGTCGGTTGACGACCGGGAGAGCCTATCGTCAGAAGACCAGGCATTGGTTCATCGCGGACAGAAACGATCAAAGGAAGAAGCAAGAGGCACCCAACTTTTACGCTCCGAACCGATTACTCAAGCGGGGATTTCCATGGCAGCTTACCGATTGCCTGGGTTTCACCCCATTAGCATTAAGGAGTTGGAGATCCCTAAGAAAAGATGTCCCGTCGAGATGGATTATCTACATCATCTGACGGATGAAGAGTTAGTGGAGCATGGACGGAAAATCAGAGGCTGGGTAACCTTTTCTGTGATTCGCGATTCGTGTTTTCGATTCTTTCTCCCCAACGATTCATTGTTTTTCTTATGCGTTTATTGTTCTTCCTGTGTTGTCGTAGGACGACCTACAATGGTCCGAAATGGTTGATCGTATGAGAAATTATGATGATAAAGTAAGAGAGTTGAGGTCGATCGTGACCGCTCTGAAGGCGAAGGTAAAGAAGTTGAGAGATGCTGAGCTTCGGGAGGCGACTATCGTGAGTCTTAATGATGCTTTAATTAAGTCCCAGAAGGATATAGAAATGGCGAGGAGTGAGCTAAACCTGTCGCGAGTCGAACTTGCGAAGGCTCAAGAGTCTGTGGCCCGGCATGAATCAGAGGACATGCTCTTGAAGGGTCGGCTCCAGGATCTTGAGCATGAGTTAGGGACCATTCGTGAGGAGTTCGCTAATGTGAAGAGTCAGCTGGAGCGCAACACCCCATACTTAAGCTTGCTTGTCCTCAAGCAATACTTTTATTTGTCATTCAGGGGAAGAAATTAAAACTCTCAACATCTTAGATTCATTCTCATATAACCCTGCAATCAATTACCATCCTCGAAAAGGTACTAGTGTCACAGATTCATGCACGTGCAAATATGTAAAAGCAACATCTACTCACAAAAGGAGGGTTATGCACAAATATTCATTCGTGACAAAGCATTAACAATCAAGAGGACTTTTAATTTAAGCTCATGAAGGAGTAGATTGGTAAAAGGCCAAAAGGTGGGCAATTTCTGGCAATGTGGTGTTTTTGATCCGGGGAAATGGAGTACTTTCCAAACTTTGAATTTCATTCCACATTCCTTTTCCATTTGATTCATCACCTTTCATATTGCTTTTTTCTCAATAATAATGTTTTTACCTCTCTAACCTCAGCACTGCCTTCTCGCGAGTCGCAAACATGGGTGTCATGAATGGCCCCGGATACTTAGTGCGTCGGACTCCTCACAATGTGTCCCATCTCTCCAAACTATTATCTCAGAGAGCAGGGTCAATCTACCTGTATCTCCTGAGGTGATTGGATTTTCTTTCACTCATTAAATTTTCCATATATTTCAAACACTTTCCTTCCAAACTCCAATAATGATTATAATCACAACAACCATATAACATCTCCATGATGTAACATCATTCTCAACATAATCCCCGGATAAGGTAAAGAATGGCAATATTTGGATCATGTGGAGCAATATATGAAATAAGGCATATTATGGCTTTTGTGATGCATAAGCATAGGTACGGCTAGGATTACAAACAATGAGCATTATATGGAAATATAAAGTCCTCCATCATCTTATCATGCAACATGTCAAAAGCAACTTCAAATTTTACCTCCTTTCATGGTTTTCAAGAAAATAATGCACTTCATTGTGACTTCCCTTTACTAGGCAATTTCATGCTATATCTCTAATGAATCCAATTTTGCATCGTCGAGTTCAATATAAGCTTCCATGACTTTATTCAAAATTTTCAATGGGGGTCATTTTTTCAAACTTTGGAAAACATGCATATAAGGCATATAAATAATGCTTTCCAAAAATAGCCATGTAGCAATTCTAAGCAATAAATTCTAAATATGCACAAAGTAAGCCCTTCCCCCACCCCATACTTAAATATTACAGTGTCCTCACTGTATAAAAACAAATAAAATACACCAGTAGAGGAAGGAACTCACAAGATCATGTCGAGGAGGTCAAGACTGCATAGGTCGAGTAGACTGCAGGTCGATCTCGAGTACAAGGTACTCGATCTCGAGTAGCTTTGCTCTGCGTCTAGTGGTTTCAGAAGTCGAGGAGTGTCTGGTCTCGTCGATGTCGAGTTGGCCTACTCGAGATCGAGTAGTTCTGGGCTTCTCCTCTTCGTCGTCGTCGACTTGGCCTTCGTCGATTCCGACTGATTTTCAGGGACCTCTTTTTCCACTTTTCGCAATCCTTTATATGCTTGCCGACCTACTAGTGTTAGTTTCCACACAAAAACAAGACTATCCATATGAAGTATTCTAAAAGACATAAAACAAAAACCAAAAACCAAAAAGTTCAAAAGTCCCAAAAGTTCATAAAGTTCTATATACATGCTCTAGATTTTATAGTCGCTAGGCCGACTTTTCTCCATGAAGCATTACCCTGGCTCCTCTTTGTCCGGAGGTATAGGTGGATCTGGTGGTTCCTCCGATGGTGGGAAGCTTGGAATGTCATCCGGGGGCATCATGTGAAGAAGCTTAAACCTCCCCGAGTGAATGCTCCATGGCTTCACCCATCCATCTTCATGTGCTCCAGCTGGCATGCATAAAGGAATATATAAAGGAAATTTGCATACCTCATCATCATACCTCATCCGCTTTATTGGTTGATTTGTTTGCACATCTCCACTACAGCAAACCGGTGGAGTTGGAAGAGATGCTTCCACCTTATCTTGTGGAGCTTCATGCCACTTTGCGAGGACCCCATACTTGAATACGAACATCGGTTGCTCAAAATCATCGGGGATAGCCTTCACCTCATAAGGCAAAAGCGACTTTGAAACATCATGGGCAACGACGTCCGACTTCTTCGTTGGTGGCTCTTCTTCTTTTTGGGATCCTTCAAATGGCTTTTCAAAGATAGGTAGCAAAGTTGGAATTGAGATCGTGGAGGGACATACCTGGGTATCAACGGGTTCATAGAATGGGTATTCCCGTCTAAGCAACGCAAGCTTAGCTTCCGCCTGTCTTACACGCTCAACTGCCTTTTCCCTTTTTGCTCTCTCAGTGGCAAGAGCAGCATTTTTGGCGGCTATTTCCCTCTGAAGCCTCTCAATCAGTTGTTCTGGTGTTTCTGCGGCCGCCATGGCTCTCTTTTTAGTTTAGAGTGGATGTGTATAAGACATTCCGGATCATCTAAGGTGTCAAACTCAGGTGGTTGACCAGAACGGCGCATACACCTGCAAACTAACTCAAAAGAAAAGTGAGATCTGACTACCTAAGGCGCGAATGATCGCCTCCCCGACAACGGCGCCAATTTGTTGTTGCAGGAGTTGGTCAAGTATTGAAATAGATGTAAAATATAGCTCAGATAGACTCCCCTGTCTCAGCAAATAAATACAAGACTTCCTCCCGTTGTAGTAAGAGAAAATCAGGATCGAATCCACGAGGAAGCACGTCAGCAGTTCTCAGGTAGCTATCAGATTCTCACAAACACAGCAACACAAAGACACAGAAACAGAAATAAAAGAAACAAATAATCCCGGCAAGGGCAACTAAAACAGAAGCAAAGACAGAAAGTAATTCGAGGACACAGAAGCTTGTCGATCTCGACAAAGCTGTCCTCTATCTCGACAAGAGTAGTAACAGAAAACAGAAAATAAAGCAAATGCAAACAACTCGACAAGAGAAGCTCAACTCGATCTCGACAACCTCTCCTCGAGATCGACAAGAAGTACTCGACACAGAGAACAGAAACTGGAAATTGATGAAAACAGGCGAAAGCTGTACTCGACCTAGACAAAGCCTACTCGATCTCGACTAGATGCAACTCGAGATCGACCAAACAGTACTCTATGTCGACTAAAAAACAGTAAAAGACAGAAACTTTAAAACTTGCAAATATAAAGACAGAACTTAGAAATTCGATGAAATAAATCAATATATTAAAAGACCTCCAAGGCTAGGGTTTCAACACCGCAATGATAACCATGCAAAGTAACACATAAAGGCATAAAAGATCATGCTTTCCATCAAATAACTTTCGTTATTAACAACTAGGAATATAGAGGCTTTCGCATAAACCCTAATTGTTACTAACCCTTTTTCACATAATTAATCCAAGTTGCATTAAGATCACTTTCGCTTCAATAATACAAACAAGGATCACCTTCAACTCTCGCAAAAGAATCATGCTTATAGGGATAGAAGACAAATCGCATAAAAATCTGACCTTTATCGCATCGCCTTACATGGCCACCGTCGGGCTCACCCCAGCCCCAGAAGTGGGTGGACTACTCACGCCTCATCGCAATCGCAGACATTGAATTGATGAAAAAAACTTGCATAAAACTATATTCAAAAGCCTTTACAATCCTGGCAATCAACTTTCGCAAACCGCCAAAACCTTAAAAACCTTAGAACTCCTAAACTACTCTACTTCTCTCTCAAATTGAATCTTTAACTGGAATGAATGAAACTGAGCCCCTAGGGCCTTATTTATAGTCTTCATTCCCTAGCTAATCTAGGAAAGAAGATATCTATCTATATCTAAAAAGCTTAAAAGATAAATAAAAGACATAATGGAAATTAAATCTAAACATAGGAATTATATCTAAATGTCTTCAATGGATAGAATCTCTCTCTTCATGGTAGATCTTGATAGTTTCGGATAGATTTCAGCAACTTCGCGCCCAAGCAACCCTAAGTCGAGTAGGATTCGTCGAACCGCGTCATTCGGCTCTGGAAGCTTCGTCGACCTCGAGTAGGTCTAGTCGACTTCGAGTAGGGGTCCTGGTCGACTTGGCTTGGTTCGTCGTCTCGGCTAGCTGGTGCTCGACGGACTCAGACATGGCTCCTGGCGCTCGTCGATGTCGAGTAGACCTAGTCGACCTCGAGTAGACTGGCTTGCCGACTAGGGTTTCTCGAGCGGATCTCCTCGATGGGCTCCGAATCTGGACTCTAGGCTCGTCGATCTCGACAAGGGCTCGTCGAGGTCGAGTAGAGGTGGTCTGCGTCTTCGTCCTCGGCTTCTCGGCTCGGCACAGCTCGTCGACTCCGGACATGGCTCGTCTATCTCGACCAGGGGTACTCGAGATCGAGTAGGGTTCCGGGAGTCGGGTTGTCTCTGATGTCCTCGATCAGCTCTGCTCGACAAAGTTGGTCGACAAAGTTGGTCGATCTCGAGTAGATGCTAGTCGATCTCGAGTAGAGTTTTCTCAGCTTTCTGCTTTGTTCGTAAAACGCACTTTCCTGCTGCCTCGGTTGTCGGATTGACGCATATGACCATGCGTTGGAAAGCTCTTTCCGAGGGCTACAACTCTCATGAAGACATCACAGCCTGATTCAGAATGATGAAAACCGGAAATTGGCCTTCTCTCCAGCTGCACCATTCTTGGCTTCTCCATGACTTTCCTTTAAGCTCCAAAATGCGTCCGATTTCTGCGAAATATGACAAAAACTTGTGTAGACCTCCATATATAACAACTAAGCATAAACTACACATATTTTGTATCATTCAAGCCCAAATGTATGCAATGTATGCAGAAATCGATATAAAAGTAAGTGTAAAACATGGCAAATTAGGCTCACAACAAGCGCTTTACCTATGTGGAAGATGCTTCTCTCTCCTGGAAAACGCTCCGTGAGTTCATGCTTAGTGATGTCGGGCAGGGGTGGCTAACTGAATTCCTGGGAGGAGCGGGTTGTGACTTGCTTGATTAGTATCCCGACACGGATGGGGAAGATGTCCTTTACGAAAGGGTTACTAACGCGTTTATGGATGGGGTTGCAGATGGGATTACTCAAAGCGTCAATCGCTTTGCTTATCTAAGCGATGAGGTGAGGATGGTCTCTCCTAGTTATGAGAATGAGGACATGATACTGAAAGATCCCCGACGAGAGTTTCCATTCCCCCTTGAAGCTCCAATTGATAATGCTGTCGTTATTAACCTTCCTTCCGAAGGTGGAAAGATTCCTGAGCCTGCTCGTGGTGATGACAATCCTTCTACTGACTTTTGACTTATCGCCTCTTTATTCTTGATGAATTTTTCTTTTTGCATGTGGAAGTTTTGAAACATTTCTACCCATGGCAAAGGTTTCGTACTCTGCTGTGGTTTATTCGTTCATGTTTTGGATGACAAACTTTTTCAGTCTCCTGGTAAGCGATGTCTTATCATGGTTTTTGGTGAGTACTTTATCTTCGAATTTACCGTGGTTTTATTTATATCTTTTGCCTATTTTTCTTACTGGGTTGTCCTAGCAATTTTCCTTATGTTTTGTTATGTTTACATCTTGACCTATTCGCCTCATCTACTGTTTTTATTTGCGAGGTAAATTCGCGACACCCTTATCCATCTCCTATTGTTGATCGTTTTATGGAATAAATCGTGAAATGACAAAAAGTAGGGATCACATATTTATTTATGCAAAATGATAGGCTGAAATTATGAACTTCTTAGCGATGGAATATAACAGGAAATAACTTGGTGTATCTTTCTTGTAGTTATGCTTCTTCGTAGTATAAGTAATCAGGCAATATATCTCCATTTTCGATGAGGTCTGGTTGCTCTATTGTTACATCAAAGTGGGATTCTCCCTGGTACTCGAAGGTGAGTCGGCTACCTATTCTTAGGTTCGTGATGTTCGCAAAGGATCTCCATCCTTTCGATAGGGAGAACCAATCTCCCTTGTCTCGTTAGACTAGGACTAAGAATTCTTGGTTTGAGGGAGAACATAAATAGATTTGGTTTGTTATTTCCTCCCCGAATTCTACAAAGATATACGGTAAAGGGAGTCTGTGCAAGTGGCTTTCCATAAGAATTGTTCTGGAGAATTTAGGATTTGGAAAAAACATAGTGTTTGTGATGAAAGTTGGTGGAGGGAGTTCTGGTGGTGAGAGCTCTCTCGAAACCATGTCAAAACTTGGTATAGTGTTTTTATGTAATTTGATCTGTGTTCCTGATGCTTTTATCTATACCAGTTTTATGGACACTGGATATGGATGTTGTTCTGTATGATTATCTCTTTAACTGTGATAAAGAAGGGTGGTGGTGTTGTCAGTACGTTTTTTGTGTAGCTTAGTGTACAATTTTTCCTGTAACTTTCTTTATCGCCTGTATTGAATTTGTTCTTTTCAGATATGTTTGTCGTATGATCTGATATTTGTTACCCTCGTGGTTTAACGGGGTTCCAGGCGGTTTGTTTGTTGTGTTATCTGATACTCACTGCCCTCGTGGTGGACATGGGTTGTAGGCGGTTTCCTTTGATGTTTTTCTTTGCAGCATTTAGTTTAAGAAGGTAAGAAACTTACAACTTTTGTTGTAGTTGGTCGATGATAATGATGGCTACGACGCCAGTCAACATTCCCGATGCACTTTATCCTCGCGTGAGGGGTTTCACTCGAGATATTGTAGTTGAGGGGCATTTATATAGGTTGGTAAGCTATATTTCTGCGATTTTAGCTCTTGATAGATAAAGCATTTCTGAAGTGCTTTCTTTTTTTGTAGCCTTTACCATCCGTATACCGGGAATATGGTTATGATGCCCTTGGATTCGTGCATTTATGGACGCGGTCAGATGAGGAATTCATGGTGAGAGTGGAAACCTTAGGACCCAACAATTACTGGTTTACCATTGGGTGGCCCGCGTTTGTTGTTTCGAATGAATATCGAATTGGTACACGCCTAATCTTTGACTATGAAGGACACTCTTGCTTTGATGTTGTTGATGTGAACCATGGTCCTGATCAAAATGGTGATGTGGATTTCTCAGTTCGGTGTCGAATTGGTACACGCCCAAGTAAGGAAGCCTATAATCTCCTCGAATAACTTCTACAGAAAAATCCCGTAAAATTCGGGTTGATAGAAGAATGTTCTTGGGAATGTCCGAATGAAATTCATCTTCAAAACGCAACGGAAGGGACAAGCGATGTAATTGCTATGGGAAACGGATGGGCTCAGAAAATGACCAAATTGCCTAGTTTGATGTAGTCATAAAGAGAGAAGATAGGAGTAAATAAAGTAAGTAAATGGAATAATTCTCAAATATATTTTTTTTATAATGGGACGTTTATGTGATCGACTCAGGATCACGGGGGATAGTAAATAGGGCATCCGGTGTGTCGTGGCAGGATAGAGATGCAAAGATCGAATCAAGTGAAATCGTGACTTTCTTTGCAGACAAAAGCAGTGCATGGGGATGCCCATAAACCTTGTGATTTTCTTAGAAAATTCATCATTAATATAAAAGTCACGATTTTGCTAAAGGTAAAAAACTATTTGTGGAATTATCTCGTGCAATTGATAACTCGACCTTTGTTGTTTCAAGTTCTTGATCTGGACCTTAATAAGTACAACCATTATTGGTGAGAAAGCATGGGCGAACTTCTTTCGATGTTATGGGATTTTGGCAAGATAAGACCGCTTAGTTTTATTCTCCTTGGAGGCTTGCTTGTATGCGTATCCGTGCTTAAAGTGCATGCGAACACTAAATTTATTCTCCTTGGAGGCTTACTTGCATGCGTATCAATACTTAAAGTGCACGTGATCGCTAAATTTATTCTCATTGGAGGCTTACTTGCATGCGTATCCGTGCTTAAAGTGCAGGCGATCGCTAAATTTATTCTCCTTGGAGGCTTACTTCCATGCGTATCCGTGCTTAAAGTGCACACGATCGCTAAATTTATTTTCCTTAGAGGCTTACTTGCATGCGTATCCGTGCTTAAAGTGCACGCGATCACTAAATTTATTCCCCTTGGATGCTTACTTGCATGCGTATCCGTGCTTAAAGTGCACGCGATCGCTAAATTTATTCTCCTTGGAGGCTTACTTGCAAGCGTACACGTGCTTAAAGTGCACGCGATCGCTAAATTTATTCTCCTTGAAGGTTTACTTGCACGCGTATCCTTACTTAAAGTGCACACGATCGTTAAATTTATTCTACTTGGATGTTTACTTGCATGCGTATATGTGCTTAAAGTGCACGCGATCGCTAAATTTATTTGTATTGACAATGTTTCTTGGGTTTGAAACATTCATTTATATATATGAAGAGTTGTACCCAATCCGGAACCCTGTTGACCCTTATACACAGAAAATCTAAGTCATTGAGTTTCTAATATGTCTAGCTTTTACGCAAAATATGCCTTGAGATTCATGGCGTTCCATGATTTTTCGAGGATTGCGTCTTCCGAATTTTGAACCTTGAAGGAGCCCCTACCTACTTCTTTGTGGATGACGTACGGACCTTCCCATTTGGGTTCAAGTTTTCCCCCGGACATGGCTTGCCGAAGGACCATATCTCCCTTTTGTAGGGGTCATACAAAAACACTCTTGTTGTATCCTTCTTCCAGGCGACGTTGGTACTCATTTGTTTTGAGACAAGCGGTATCCCTTCTTTCTTCACATAGATGGAGTTCTAACTTAAGGGCCTCGTCATTGAATTATTTGCTGAAATCGACAATTCTGTCCGATGGAATTAGCAGCTCCACTGGTATGACAACATCTACCCCAAAAGCTATAGCGAATGGTGTTTCTTCGGTGGGACTCTTAGCTGAGGTTCTATATGTCGATAGAACCAGGGGTAAGATTTCAGCCCATTCTCCTTTTACCATTCCTAATCACTTTTTTAATGAAATACCCCAAAGTATTTTTGGGGATTTCGTTTTAAGAAAATATATATTTAAATAAAAGTTCTTTATTTTGAACTTAATAATGATTTTTGAAAATTAAATGTATATAAAGTTCGTAACTATTTTGACCCGGTTCATTTTTATTCGTTTAAATGAAATTTAATAAGTAAGTTATTTTTTTAAGTCATGTTATTTTAAAACAAGTTTTCATATTTTTATTCAAATAAAGAGAGATTTATCGTTATAACTTATTTTAATTTCCGTAAAATATATATATATGTAATATAAGGTGATAAGAAACCATTGTTGCATAAAATAAAATGTATTTAAATTAAATATTTTATTATTTTATTATTTAAGCTGTGTAGAATTTTAATAAATAAAATTTTCGGATAAATATAGGTATATGTATATATTATAAATAAGTAAAGGCTAAACCGGTTTTCTTTTGGGTTTATTTGAACCAAACCGGACCATTAGAAAATAAAAAGAAAATGGCTGAACCGAACCGGTTGAACCCTTCCCCTACCTCCAGCTCTCCTGCGTTTCACTGTTGAAAAGGGTGAAATTTTACCTCCCTCAAATCTCACCCGAAGCTCAACGATTTTGTTTCTAGAAGGTTCCCTACTCGGTGAAGATTAGATTTATGTAACCAATTTGGAGATTCGGAGTCCAAACTCAACCGAACGAGCTTATCCCCAATTTCGAAAATCACTCGAATCCGCTCCGGTCAGGCCGAATCTCACCAAATTGAGGATCGGGATAGCGTTGAGAGCGATTATCTAATCGGTTTATGGAATTATTTTAATTCAATTCGTTCCCTAATCCTCCTCCTATAAATACCCCTTTCGGGATCACTTTCGAAGCACACCATCACCACTCCTCTCCATCTCCGAGCTCTCAACCTATTCCATGGCATTCTAAACGTCTCTAGCAACATTTCCCTTCACAAAGTTTTCAGAAAATCATTCAGAAACCGAAAGCCCCAATTTTCGAATCAAACCTCGCCGGAGCCACCCTCGTCCACCCTCGTCCGCCGTTGCCGGAGCCACCAGCCGCCACCCGGAGGAGCGCTCAGTCACCACGAGTCCGTAGCCGCCAGCCTCGTGCGCCGCCGTGAGCCGTGCTGCCGCCAGTGCCTCGCCGGAGTGTCGCCGGCAAAAACCTGTTGGAGTGCTGTGTCGGGCTGTGTATTGGAGAAGGGTAATCGCATAAAACCTCCCATAATTCCGATTTTCGCAAAATATGCCCTTGTTCAGTTTTATAAAATTCCAGATTCTAACCCGTATTTTTTATGTGGGCATAAATTGCTTCCAATCTAGGCTACCCTTGCGCGCATTCGAAGGAATTAGAGTCCGACCAACCGTTTAAGTCAACGCTTGCAACTTAAAATCGAGGCAAGTGACTTTCCGAGCCTTTCTGCTCATTTGGTGCCTTCGTGTCTTGTTGTTTTCATTCCTTGAAATGCTTGCCAAATTAATTAAAATAAGTTACAATTCATCCGCTTTATGTGATTTATTAACCGTTCAGTTTGAATTTGGCAAGTATAATTGGGTAATGTTATTATTCGACGTCGCTATATAATAATGACATAGATACCCACCTTTTCATTAAATCGTGATTTATTTTGTTCTTTCATGCTAATTGGTTCATTCTATTTATTTCGTTGTGATCAATGTTGTAAATAAGTAGTAATAATGTGAGGATCGTTTGTTGCGAGTGAAATTCAATTGAATCCAAACCAATCAAAGTAAAACATATCAATCATTGAAAAGCAATGTGAATCATAAATTTAAAATCGTAAAGTAATGTGAAAAAATGTAAGGTAAAGTAGTCAATCAATCAACGAAAAGCAATGTGAAATGATAAAGTGAAGTGTGAGTAAAGTGTAGGTCGGGGCCGTTACTCCTCGGTCTTAAGGTTTCATGAAACTACACTTCCTTGCGAGGTGTTACACAACCAATGGTTGTAGGTCGCTATCCACTGTAGACAGAGTGGGACCGGTAATAGTCGATAAAAAGATAAAAGACGTAAAATGCATATCATGCGAGTAAGTGAGTGAAGAATAATGTACCAGTGACAAACATTGTTTGAACTAGGTATTGGGGGACACAAGATCAACCCTTAATCGACTGTCTCAGCCCGCGGTTTAAAACTCTCCGGAAGAGTCCTGCCCTCTGGGTCGATTTTGGGCCACATCGAGTACCTTTTGAACCAATACTTAGTTTAGACGTTATTATAAAAACGTATTAATAATGTAATGGGTAGTAATCATGAATCGTTTCAAGCTATGTCATATTCCATCCTTAATCGGAATATGATTCCTAATACATCTTTTGTTACTCAATCTTTTTGGATTATCCGTGTGATAGGAGGGTCGGGTCACAAATAAGCCAATTCACTTCAAATATTCAAATCTCATTTGGATTTAAATCTTACCGTTTCATGGTCACTTGAATCCAAAGTTGTCTCTGCTTTCGTGCCGTCACTTGCTAGTTCTCGCGAACTAACCGTCCTTTGTTTGGATGGCTGGTTTTCACAGGTTTAGATAAAGCACTACAAAGTCGAAGGTTGGAAATGTGAGTCGGAATCGTCTTCAAATATTTTTAGTATTTTACCGTTGTTTTAATTCAAGAGTTTAAATATTACTTTGTGTTTGCTATCAAGACAAATTGTAACGATGTTGTTGTATACTTAGTTATTTGTTTCATTTAAAGTCTTCCGCGATTTAATTGTATTTTATTTATGTATTTAATATCATCATCTTGTTTATGGGAGCATGGTTGCATGTCCCTATAAGCCTAAGGTGGTTACAAAGACATTAAAGTCCGCGTAATCACTGGCGCTGTGGCATTCCCTTGGGTTATAAAAGGGGGTGTTACAGAACCGGACCATTAGAAAATAAAAAGAAAATGGCTGAACCGAACCGGTTGAACCCTTCCCCTACCTCCTGCTCTCCTACGTTTCACTGTTGAAAAGGGTGAAATTTTACCTCCCTCAAATCTCACCCGAAGCTCAACGATTTTGTTTCTAGAAGGTTCCCTACTCGGTGAAGATTAGATTTATGTAACCAATTTGGAGATTCGGAGTCCAAACTCAACCGAACGAGCTTATCCCCAATTTCGAAAATCACCCGAATCCGCTCCGGTCAGGCCGAATCTCACCAAATTGAGGATCGGGATAGCGTTGAGAGCGATTATCTAATCGGTTTATGGAATTATTTTAATTCAATTCGTTCCCTAATCCTCCTCCTATAAATACCCCTTTCGGGATCACTTTCGAAGCACACCATCACCACTCCTCTCCATCTCCGAGCTCTCAACCTATTCCATGGCATTCTAAACGTCTCTAGCAACATTTCCCTTCACAAAGTTTTCAGAAAATCATTCAGAAACCGAAAGCCCCAATTTTCGAATCAAACCTCGCCGGAGCCACCCTCGTCCACCCTCGTCCGCCGCTGCCGGAGCCACCAGCCGCCACCCGGAGGAGCGCTCAGTCACCACGAGTCCGTAGCCGTCAGCCTCGTGCGCCGCCGTGAGCCGTGCTGCCGCCAGTGCCTCGCCGAAGTGTCGCCGGAGTGTCGCCGGCAAAAACCTGTTGGAGTGCTGTGTCGGGTTGTGTATTGGAGAAGGGTAATCGCATAAAACCTCCCATAATTCCGATTTTCGCAAAATATGCCCTTGTTCAGTTTTCTAAAATTCCAGATTCTAACCCGTATTTTTTATGTGGGCATAAATTGCTTCCAATCTAGGCTACCCTTGCGCGCATTCGAAGGAATTAGAGTCCGACCAACCGTTTAAGTCAACGCTTGCAAATTAAAATCGAGGCAAGTGACTTTCCGAGCCTTTCTGCTCATTTGGTGCCTTCGTGTCTTGTTGTTTTCATTCCTTGAAATGCTTGCCAAATTAATTAAAATAAGTTACAATTCATCCGCTTTGTGTGATTTATTAACCGTTCAGTTTGAATTTGGCAAGTATAATTGGGTAATGTTATTATTCGACGTCGCTATATAATAATGACATAGATACCCACCTTTTCATTAAAGCATGATTTATTTTGTTCTTTCATGCTAATTGGTTCATTCTATTTATTTCGGTGTGATCAATGTTGTAAATAAGTAGTAATAATGTGAGGATCGTTTGTTGCGAGTGAAACTCAATTGAATCCAAACCAATCAAAGTAAAACATATCAATCATTGAAAAGCAATGTGAATCATAAATTTAAAATCGTAAAGTAATGTGAAAAATTGTAAGGTAAAGTAGTCAATCAATCAACGAAAAGCAATGTGAAATGATAAAGTGAAGTGTGAGTAAAGTGTAGGTCGGGGCCGTTACTCCTCGGTCTTAAGGTTTCATGAAACTACACTTCCTTGCGAGGTGTTACACAACCAATGGTTGTAGGTCGCTATCCACTGTAGACAGAGTGGGACCGGTAATAGTCGATAAAAAGATAAAAGACGTAAAATGCATATCATGCGAGTAAGTGAGTGAAGAATAATGTACCAGTGACAAACATTGTTTGAACTAGGTATTGGGGGACACAAGATCAACCCTTAATCGACTGTCTCAGCCCGCGGTTTAAAACTCTCCGGAAGAGTCCTGCCCTCTGGGTCGATTTTGGGCCACATCGAGTACCTTTTGAACCAATACTTAGTTTAGACGTTATTATAAAAACGTATTAATAATGTAATGGGTAGTAATCATGAATCGTTTCAAGCTATGTCATATTCCATCCTTAATCGGAATATGATTCCTAATACATCTTTTGTTACTCAATCTTTTTGGATTATCCGTGTCATAGGAGGGTCGGGTCACAAATAAGCCAATTCACTTCAAATATTCAAATCTCATTTGGATTTAAATCTTACCGTTTCATGGTCACTTGAATCCAAAGTTGTCTCTGCTTTCGTGCCGTCACTTGCTAGTTCTCGCGAACTAACCGTCCTTTGTTTGGATGGCTGGTTACCACAGGTTTAGATAAAGCACTTCAAGGTCGAAGGTCGGAAATGTGAGTCGGAATCGTCTTCAAATGTTTTAGTATTTTACCGTTGTTTTAATTCAAGAGTTTAAATATTATCTTGTATTTGTTATCAAGACAAATTGTAACGATGTTGTAGTATACTTAGTATTTGTTTCATTTAAAGTCTTCCGCAATTTAATTGTATTTTATTCATGTATTTAATATTATCATCTTGTTTATGGGAGCATGGTTGCATGTCCCTATAAGCCTAAGGTGGTTGCAAAGACATTAAAGTCCGCGTAACCACTGGCGCTGTGGCATTCCCTTGGGTGATTAAAGGGGGTGTTACAGAAGGTGGTATCAGAGCCAAGTTGTTTTTCTACAATGGTTTTCATGTCAGAACTGTTTTTGTAAAATGGATTTCATGTCAAAATTAATTTCTAAAATTATTATTTTTCGTGTCATTTCTTCTCCAATGGTTTTTCACTTCTTCAAAATTATTTCTATGTCCAAATTTTCAATGTTGAATTTGAATTTTCACCAAGATAATAAATAATACAAAAAGAAAAAAGAAAAAGAAAAAAAAAAAGAGGTTTCATAAACTCCATTTATACCATTTTCAAACTTATTATGTGGATTTAAAGTTTTCCCAATCTATAGGTTTGAATCTCCTTTCAAGCTTCAAGTAAATTCGAATCTTTCTCAATCTCAAAACTTACAATACGGTTGTGTAAAGGTCTTTATAAAATATGGTTTGATTCCGACGTCCAATTAGACTATCGGGTGCTTGGTTTAACCCTCCTCTTTTCCTCGTGGCAGATGGCCGCCCCTCGCCACTCTACCTTACCTAGGAACCCCGCACAGAATGAACTTACGGTGGATGAACTCGGCGTCCCATACCTGACTCCTATTATGGTGGATGAAGATTCGGAGGAGGACCCTCTGGAAGTCGAGGACGCTTCTCCGAGGTCAGCTGGGGATGCAGCTAAGGAAGATTCGGAGGAGGACCCTCAGGAAGTAGAGGACGCTTCTCCGAGGTCAGCTGAGGAAAACACAGAGGAAGACCCACAGGAAGACGAGGATGCCCTTCTGATGGTAGCTGGGGAGAATTTGGAAGAAGCACCCCAAGGAGACGATGAAGTCCTCCCGAATGTCAACGAAGCAGATCCCCAAGAGGGGGAAGAGCCACAAGAAGAGGATGAGAACGAAGTCGGGCACGGAGCGAACCCTCTTGTGGCAGGACATTCGGTAGTTGACACAGAATTTCTCCGCCATGTGCAGCTGCAGGCAAGGGGAGCAGTGCGCAATTACTTGGATCAGGAAATAGCGGAAAGGCGGAATAGGATCCAGATAATGGAAGCTCAACAGGCTGACCTGCAAGAAAGGTTGGCAAAGGAAAGAAGAGAGCAAACCCTCCTTTACGAAGCTAA
This sequence comes from Persicaria tinctoria, assembly GCA_037127255.1. Lineage (NCBI taxonomy): Eukaryota > Viridiplantae > Streptophyta > Magnoliopsida > Caryophyllales > Polygonaceae > Persicaria > Persicaria tinctoria. The sequence goes on from JBANSL010000006.1 coordinate 74,337,834, forward strand.
GCTAGACCTTCATCGTGGGGTAGTAAACCTTCACGAACACTACGCAGCATCAAGAGCTCCTCAGTCTAGAAAGAGGTCGGCATCTGACAACCCAGGCGGAAGGGTTTTGCGTCGCTTCTTCTAGTTTCATCTTTCCCTTGTCATTCGTGTCGTTCTTTTTAACCTTAGTTCACATTCCTATTTGTCGTACTCTCGTTGTTTTAGTGTTATCAAGTGGTTTCACAGACAGTGTTTTTTATGGACTGGTTGCTATTAAGAATAAAGTGTTAGTTATTTCATAATAATTGGGGTGTGCGGATATGTGAAACCATCGGGTAAAATTATTTTTTGACTTCAAAGCCGTGGGTTCATTTAATATTTGTGCGACAGGTCTTAAGTGGGGAGGTGCCCCAAAATTTTAAGAAAGTGTGTGTGTGGTGTGTGAGAAACAACTAAACCAACTAAAGTACGCAGGTGCGGAGTGTGTGAGAAGATCAAAAGACTAAACCATAATTAGTAGTTGTGTGTATTGTGAGTCACGACATAGAGTATATCTTGCATATAGCTCTATTGTCGAGCAACCGAACTCTCAATGTGAAATTTGAATAAACAAATGATAAATTAAGAAAGATACTCGCGCATATAACTCTTGTTAATCTACAAACAATGTGGTTCGAGGACAAAGAGGAAAGCTCACCGATGGACCAAAAGATGCGAAGGACTGGAAAACGAAATCTACCACTCCTTGTAGACGAGCAGGGCATACTAGCTTGCCACAATGGTTGCCATCGATGCCACCCGGGCCATTTGGTAACCTGGAAAAGGGAACCAGATGGGGCGGAGACGAAAGCCAAAGGTAAACTAGATAGCCCCGGTTGATGCAAGACAGTAGTGGTCTAACCGCGATCAAATCATGCTAACCTAATCCAAAAAAAAAAAAAAAAATCTCTAAAGCTTTAACATTGAGGAGTTCGGAAGGCAATGAGTTGATCATGTATGCAACTCATCGCTTCACGTCGTTCAAAGAGTAATCAGAACTAAGTTAGGTATCTCAATCCGCTTTTGAAAACTCCGTTATATACCCTCTCATCCCTATTCCAGCTCTGTTCTTTCTTTTCTTTAAGTTTCAGGACGAAACTTATTTTAAGTGGGGAGGAATGAAATACCCCAAAGTATTTTTGGGGATTTCGTTTTAAGAAAATATATATTTAAATAAAAGTTCTTTATTTTGAACTTAATAATGATTTTTGAAAATTAAATGTATATAAAGTTCGTAACTATTTTGACCCGGTTCATTTTTATTCGTTTAAATGAAATTTAATAAGTAAGTTATTTATTTTAAGTCATGTTATTTTAAAACAAGTTTGCATATTTTTATTCAAATAAAGAGAGATTTATCGTTATAACTTATTTTAATTTCCGTAAAATATATATATGTAATATAAGGTGATAAGAAACCATTGTTGCATAAAATAAAATGTATTTAAATTAAATATTTTATTATTTTATTATTTAAGCTGTGTAGAATTTTAATAAATAAAATTTTTGGATAAATATAGGTATATGTATATATTATAAATAAGTAAAGGCTAAACCGGTTTTCTTTTGGGTTTATTTGAACCGAACCGGACCATTAGAAAATAAAAAGAAAATGGCTGAACCGAACCGGTTGAACCCTTCCCCTACCTCCAGCTCTCCTGCGTTTCACTGTTGAAAAGGGTGAAATTTTACCTCCCTCAAATCTCACCCGAAGCTCAACGATTTTGTTTCTAGAAGGTTCCCTACTCGGTGAAGATTAGATTTATGTAACCAATTTGGAGATTCGGAGTCCAAACTCAACCGAACGAGCTTATCCCCAATTTCGAAAATCACCCGAATCCGCTCCGGTCAGGCCGAATCTCACCAAATTGAGGATCGGGATAGCGTTGAGAGCGATTATCTAATCGGTTTATGGAATTATTTTAATTCAATTCGTTCCCTAATCCTCCTCCTATAAATACCCCTTTCGGGATCACTTTCGAAGCACACCATCACCACTCCTCTCCATCTCCGAGCTCTCAACCTATTCCATGGCATTCTAAACGTCTCTAGCAACATTTCCATTCACAAAGTTTTCAGAAAATCATTCAGAAACCGAAAGCCCCAATTTTCGAATCAAACCTCGCCGGAGCCACCCTCGTCCACCCTCGTCCGCCGCTGCCGGAGCCACCAGCCGCAACCCGGAGGAGCGCTCAGTCACCACGAGTCCGTAGCCGCCAGCTTCGTGCGCCGTCGTGAGCCGTGCTGCCGCCAGTGCCTCGCCGAAGTGTCGCCGGAGTGTCGCCGGCAAAAACCTGTTGGAGTGCTGTGTCGGGTTGTGTATTGGAGAAGGGTAATCGCATAAAACCTCCCATAATTCCGATTTTCGCAAAATATGCCCTTGTTCAGTTTTCTAAAATTCCAGATTCTAACCCGTATTTTTTATGTGGGCATAAATTGCTTCCAATCTAGGCTACCCTTGCGCGCATTCGAAGGAATTAGAGTCCGACCAACCGTTTAATTCAACGCTTGCAACTTAAAATCGAGGAAAGTGACTTTCCGAGCCTTTCTGCTCATTTGGTGCCTTCGTGTCTTGTTGTTTTCATTCCTTGAAATGCTTGCCAAATTAATTAAAATAAGTTACAATTCATCCGCTTTGTGTGATTTATTAACCGTTCAGTTTGAATTTGGCAAGTATAATTGGGTAATGTTATTATTCGATGTCGCTATATAATAATGACATAGATACCCACCTTTTCATTAAAGCGTGATTTATTTTGTTCTTTCATGCTAATTGGTTCATTCTATTTATTTCGGTGTGATCAATGTTGTAAATAAGTAGTAATAATGTGAGGATCGTTTGTTGCGAGTGAAACTCAATTGAATCCAAACCAATCAAAGTAAAACATATCAATCATTGAAAAGCAATGTGAATCATAAATTTAAAATCGTAAAGTAATGTGAAAAATTGTAAGGTAAAGTAGTCAATCAATCAACGAAAAGCAATGTGAAATGATAAAGTGAAGTGTGAGTAAAGTGTAGGTCGGGGCCGTTACTCCTCGGTCTTAAGGTTTCATGAAACTACAGTTCCTTGCGAGGTGTTACACAACCAATGGTTGTAGGTCGCTATCCACTGTAGACAGAGTGGGACCGGTAATAGTCGATAAAAAGATAAAAGACGTAAAATGCATATCATGCGAGTAAGTGAGTGAAGAATAATGTACCAGTGACAAACATTGTTTGAACTAGGTATTGGGGGACACAAGATCAACCCTTAATCGACTGTCTCAGCCCGCGGTTTAAAACTCTCCGGAAGAGTCCTGCCCTCTGGGTCGATTTTGGGCCACATCGAGTACCTTTTGAACCAATACTTAGTTTAGACGTTATTATAAAAACGTATTAATAATGTAATGGGTAGTAATCATGAATCGTTTCAAGCTATGTCATATTCCATCCTTAATCGGAATATGATTCCTAATACATCTTTTGTTACTCAATCTTTTTGGATTATCCGTGTCATAGGAGGGTCGGGTCACAAATAAGCCAATTCACTTCAAATATTCAAATCTCATTTGGATTTAAATCTTACCGTTTCATGGTCACTTGAATCCAAAGTTGTCTCTGCTTTCGTGCCGTCACTTGCTAGTTCTCGCGAACTAACCGTCCTTTGTTTGGATGGCTGGTTACCACAGGTTTAGATAAAGCACTACAAGGTCGAAGGTCGGAAATGTGAGTCGGAATCGTCTTCAAATGTTTTAGTATTTTACCGTTGTTTTAATTCAAGAGTTTAAATATTATCTTGTATTTGTTATCAAGACAAATTGTAACGATGTTGTAGTATACTTAGTATTTGTTTCATTTAAAGTCTTCCGCAATTTAATTGTATTTTATTCATGTATTTAATATTATCATCTTGTTTATGGGAGCATGGTTGCATGTCCCTATAAGCCTAAGGTGGTTGCAAAGACATTAAAGTCCGCGTAACCACTGGCGCTGTGGCATTCCCTTGGGTGATAAAAGGGGGTGTTACATTTAAGGCATTCAAGATTTGGCGATTCGTGGTTTTGGCTTGCCCGTCGGATTGTGGATAGGCTACTGATGAGAATCGGAAGTCTATACGGAGGCCGGCGCAGAAGTCACGAATTCCCTCGCAAACCATATTTTTCCATAGGAATTTACACACTTTCTCCGTTGTGATAGTGGACATGGCTTCAGCTTCTACCCACTTCGTAAAGTAGTCTACTACTACAATGATGAAACGCAGCTGGCCTGGTGCCATTGGGAAAGGGCCCAAAATATCCATTTCCCACATTGCGAATGGACATGGTGCGGAGATGGTTTTTAAAGGATGACGGGGACGATGATTGAGCGACGCGTGCCACTGATAAGGATCGTGTATATGGATGATCATTTCCGCGTCTGCCCTAAGGAAGGGCCAATAATAGCCTAGGTGTGTGATTTTAGATGCTACGGCTCTCCATCCTTGGTGGTTACCGCAGAGGCCCGCGTGCAATTCTTGCACGAGATTAAAGCTTTCCTGGTTTGAGACGCACAGAAAATCCGGGAGGTTGAAACTTCTTTTGTATAATCTGTCATCTTTGACTCGGAAACGGGCCGCTCTCTTTCTCGTATTTTGGTTGTCCTGTACCTCGCCTACTATTGCCCCTTCAGTTATGTTTTCCAGGAGGGGTATACGCCAGTCTCCGAGGTTTGATATTCTGAATACCCCCTGTTGGATTCCTCGGGCATGCCCCTGCTCGATTATCACGCAATCACACCCTCATACTGATACTGATCCATCGACATTAATTACCCAATCCTCCCCATCGCAATCTTGGGAATCTATAAAGACGGCTTCGACGACGAAGTCGGCCAATGCCTGGGCCAAACGAGACTTCCTGGGATTGAAATGAATATCGAATTCGGAAAGCTCTACTGCCCATTTGACCATCCTTCCGGAAAGAGATGGTGAATGCAAGATTTGATGGAGCGGTATGTCAGATAGCACTTCAATTGTATGTGCTTGGAAGTAGGGCCTCAATCTCCGTGATGCGAAAACCACAGACAGAGCCATTTTTTCTATCAGAGTATACCGGGTTTCAGCGGGATGCAACACGCGGCTGGCAAAGTAAATAGGAAATTGGGACTATCTACTTAGTACCGCGCTAATAGTGGTGGACCCGACAACGAGGTATAACTGTAAAATTTCGTGCTCGCGTGGAAAGTGTAAAGTGGGCAAAGCGGCCAGATAATCTTTCATACTCTTGAAAGCCTTATCCAAAACGGTAGTCCACTCGACCGAACCTTTTTTTTTAGCTGCTCGAAAAAGGGCAGCGAATGATCGGCTAACTGACCCATTCAACATCTAATCCCCGGTGGCTTTTCATGACACCTAGGAATTTCCCGGAATCGACTCCAAAGACGCATTTTTTCGGATTCAGGCATACGCTATTTCTTCTTAGAGTATCGATGGTTTCTTGCAAATCTTTGCACTGGTCCGCCATCGCAATGCTTTTGATCATGATATCATCAATGTAAACCGCAACATTTCTTCCGATCTGGGAAGCAAACACTTTCTCTATCATTCGTTGAAAAGTGGCTCATGCGTTTTTGAACCCAAATGGCATTACTTTATAACAAAAGGTTCTCTGGTTGGTAATGAAAGCGGTGCTTTTCTTGTCGCGAGGACTCATTTTAATCTGATTGTAGCCGGAATATGCAAGTAGACAGCTTAGGGTGCCATGCCCTGCTGTAGTGTCTACCAGCTCGTCAATGGACGGTAAAGGATAACTATGTTTTGGGCATGCCTTGCTCAAATCTTTGAACTCTATGAACATCTTCCACTTGCCACCACTTTTTCTGACCAGCACCACATTTGATAGCCAGGTTGAGTCATTAATCTCGCGAATAAATTCGGCTTGTAGAAGCTTGTGTACCTATTGCTTTGCTGCTTCTGACTTTTCAGCGGCCATCTTTCTTTTTCTTTGGCAGACTGGTTTTGCCTCGTGATTGAGTCTCGGGGAATGATCCGCGATCTCTCGGGGAAGCCCTTTTAAATCTTGTGGCGACCATGCAAAAACGTTTCGTGATCCTTGTAACAAATCCTTGAGGCACTCTAAAGCGGGGCCAGTCAAGCTGTGGTCGTGGTACAGGATTTCGGACTTGTTTGGGAAAGAAAAGAAGGCGACTTTCTCTTCCACAATTTTGTCAGCTATTTTCTCTGGTCGAACTTCCAAATCTGTCTGTTGTTGTTCATATGTGACCTCTTGTTCATGTTCATCGTTTGTTTCTTCATTTAGAGATCCTCGAACCCCCCCCCTCCCCTTTAATTGTGAATATTCGATTATGGCCCTTTCGTAGCGATGATAAGTAACAAATTATGCTTTCGGCTTGTTATCCCCGTGCTTCGCCCACTTTTCCGTCAGTGCATGGGAATTTGACGCTGAAATGATATATAGAGCATGCTATTTGGAACTTGAATAGACTTACACGACCCATGATAGCGTTGTAGATGGACGGCAGTCGGACCACAGTGAACTCAATCATGTGGGTTCTTCTATTTATTGAGGTCTCTAGCGTTAGGGCCAACTTGGTCGTTCCGGCTACTTCAACCTCGTCTCCAGAAAAGGAGTATAGTTCCCTTGAGTAGTAATGCAGGGCGCTTTCTGCGATCCCGAGTTGCTAAAAAGTGTCCCAGAAAAGGACGTCTACAGACGAACCCGTATCGATCATGACCCGCTGGACAGTTTTGGTTCCTATATGTTCATGGATTACCATGGGATCTGAGTAAGGCATTCTGAGATCGCGAGTATCACGGGAATCGGAAACGGAGAAACTCAGTATAGCGTGCGCAGTGGACGCTTGTTTGATGTTGGCCTCCGACGGGGGGCGTCTAGCTTCTCTTTCATAGTTTTTTCTCTCTTATTTGCTGGTGCTAGATGTCGCGGGTCCTCCCGCGATGGTGTTGATGCATCCATCTCGAGGAGGAGGCTTCCGGTGATCTCGGTTGGAATGCTTAGGCTGGTTAGACGAGGATCTTGCTGTAGGGGCATCTCTAGTGTCCCTAGGAGGAGGTCGATACCCTCATCCTCTGTTGATGTGATCCTAGTCGTCAATGAGCTTGAATCCTTTATCTTACAAAGCTATGTTGCCAGGGCAGAACATCAACTCTCGTTTGAGAAAACAGCATGGCGACACTACGGTATTTTGGCTTATTCGGGCTGTATAAAATTCCGGTTGAAGCCAGTGAGCACTTTTTGGAAAACAAGTCAAGCTATGGACGAATTTCATGCTTTTATTTCTATTAAAAGAAATCCCACATCGATTAGCGATGCTTGGGGGCTATATTTTCATCCTATATATTTCTTGTAAAACTTTCATTTGAAATCAAGTCAAGTTTAGTTGAGTTAGAGGTTAAGCCACTAAATAGCTTCCTATGATTCCAGGTTAAGGATGGAGTTCTTGGTGAGAGGCTAAGAGCGAACCCTTTGGTGAGAGGCCGAGGGTGACACCCTAGTGAGAGGCGAAGGTGTCAAAGGGTCGAGATCCTCGGAGTGCGATTTCGAGAGGATTGAGATCGAGTGTAGGGGATTCAAGGGTGAGAGGTCTGCGAATCTTGCTCCACATATCCCTTTTTTCCAGTTTCCATAAACAATAAAAATTAGCCCCACAAAAAGTGTTCGAAAGCTCGAGCCTTTGTCGATCCCGGTCGTCGGGTCTCAACAAGTGGTATCAGAGCCATGACAAGGGTTCCTCAAGCTTTCAGGTCAAAATATAGAAGAAAACGAGTTCCAAGCCTTTGTCCGAAGAGTACATCTGATGGGCTATTCGAGCCTATGATGATGGGTATCTTTGTTGGAGTGACATGGATGGGGCTACATATGATGTAGTTGATCAAGTGCTCTGTAGGAGATATCGAAGGAGAAGGGCTCGAGAGGATGAGGCTCGGGATAAGAAGAAGGTTGAACAACCTTGGCAAGAGATCTGCAAGCTCACGGAAGACTCAATTCAACAAGCACGGGAAATGCGAAAAGTCGTCAACACATTGGGGTCGACGCTATCGAAGCCCACAACAGCCCTACCTCCCTCTTCAAAGACGACATCCTCTACCTTCATGGGGGAAGCACTTGAGATTGAAGAAGGCAAGTCCAAGGATGTCCTGATTGAGATTGTGAAGGTCAACCCCGAGCTTAAGAAGGAGGAAGAAATCATCCAAGTTCCCAAGGTTGTGCTTTCCATGAAGGAGAAACGAATGTCAACTGACATGCCTAACTTTCTGAATTCCATGTCGAGTAAGTGGTTGGATGCGACCTCTTTCATTCAGCCTTACTTGCCTTTCATGATTCAAGAAGAAGAAGAGAAGATTCAACATCCTTTCAAAGACGATGCTACATGTCCAAAGAAGTCGCTCATTTTCGTCACAGATTCGAGGACGAATCCTTTTCAAGGGGAGGAGGATGATGTGATCGTAGTCGCCCATGAGCTCGTCCCTTTTTTCCTACAAAGGTTTGTCTTCGGAGCTGAACATCAACTTTTATTTGTGAAGACTATTTGGCGACACATCAATATTTGGGCTCGTTCTGGCGGTATAAAATTCTGATTGAAGGCGATGATCACTTGTTGGAAAGATATTTTAAGTGGCTACAAATTTATTGAAGGATGTAATCATCAATTCAGCTTGGAAAATTGCCAAAATCTGGGATCTTTGGATCAGTCCGAAAATCAAGCAGCTTGTCTGAAATGCAATAGATGAAGACGGAATGCATTCAGTAAAGTCGGATTAAATGACAGGGCTTTAGAGATTTCCGAGCTTCCATCTCTTTGATGGCAACCAAGACCATTCGGTTCCCCCCATTATGGTTGACCATCTCTCCATCATAAATCTCGGAAAACCCTTTCGTATTATCCGTCATTAGTTTACCGATTCATTTTAATTTCTTTTATTTTTCATAGCATCCATATTTTCCTATATAAAGGGATGTAAGAACTTCTTTTAGAAAACAAGTTGAATTTGAGAAAAATCTGAGCTTTGTGCTTCCTTCGTTTCGGGTTAAGAAACAAAATCTATCTTGGTGAGATGCCAGATAAAACCTCTTGGTGAGATGCTAAGGGGATTCAAGGGTGAGAGGCCTGCGAATCTTGCTCCACATATCTCTTTTTTCCAGTTTCCATAAACAACAAAAATTAGCCCCACAAAAAGTGTTCGAAAGATTGAGCCTTGGTCGATCCCGGTCCTCGGGTCTCATCATCTGTCGCCGTTCCTTTCTCCCCTATTCTTGGGGTAAGTTCCCCGACCTCTTCCCCCAGTCGCATACTGGGGATTGTAGGGTCTCAATGGTGCGTTAGGCGGCTTATATTGTCAGGGAGGGACCTCAGGAGGACGGTGTTGCGGTGGCATTGCTACTGGATTACCAAGATTGGCTAGTGGGGCGCAAATTTGAAAGGGTGTCTCCTTTTAGGGAAGAGCCGGCGGATTCTCATAGACCGGGGGTGAGATATGGTAAGGATGAGCCATCATTACGTTGGTTGGGGCACCAGGTGGATTTGGTCCTGGTCTCTAGTTGTATTGTACTTCTTGGATTAGAGGGCGCGGCGGGATGGCCGGATATTGCCAGGAAGGATTACAAGGTTGCTGATCTCCAAAGTTTTCTCTCCTCTGCCGTTTGTTGAGAGGCCGGTGGTAAGATGGCCGACGGAACAATGATTTATACTCAACAGGTCGTGAGCTAGAGCCTGCGGCTTCCATAACGTGGTTCTGCTTGGTAACGAGTTCTCTCAGAACGTCATAGTTGGCCGGCTCTTTTCGAAATAGGCAAATCTTGAAATCTCCTTCGGCCAAATTTCCCATTAGAATCGTGCTTGCGGATTCTTGGTTGAACCTCGGGATTTGTACCACCATATTAGTGAATCTACTGAAAAAATTTCCCAAGGACTCGGTCGCGCCTTGCTTAATGGAATTGAGGTCCAACGTGGTTTTTTTTCTTGTGCGACCGCTGCCAAAATGAGCGACGAATGTGCCTGAGAGTTGCGCAAAGTTGTTTATGTATGATCAGGAAAGATTCGTGAACCATGTTAAAGCGACCCCACTCAGCTTGGATGGAAAGGAGCGGCAATACATAGCATCATTGTCCTCGTTCATTCCCATTGTCGTGGTGAATTGGTTGAGGTGATCGTTGGGACCGGTATCTCCTTTGTACTTGGCGATGGAGATGTCTCTCTACCTCTTGGGGATGGGTGCCTCGCGTATTTGTCTACAAAAGCCGAGGGAAAGATTGGCTCACCTTTGTGAGTTTGCCCGAGTGCTTCAGAGGAGTTTGAACGCGAAGACACATTCTGGCCCCTGCCAAAACGATCGACCTTATTGATATTCTTGGTGGGTTTTGAATCGGGGTTGAGAGGGCCACCAACGGGGTTGGGGAAATGGTTGACCGTTATGGGCACGGGTCCTTGTTGTTGATAGTAAGTACGGGGGTCGTGTTGGAGTGGCATCCCGTTTGCCTGTTGGAATGGCATACCGTTCGCTTGTTGGTTGAAGTACATGCTTTGCGGGTAGCTCCCCGCGAAGAATTGGTACGGGGGTAGCCGCCCCACATCCCTACGGGATGTGGGGGTTTCGCACTGTCTCATGTCGGTTGTTGAGGGGCGCCCTTGTAGCCGATGTGTAGGGCTTCCTCGTTAGGGATGGCGTTGAGGTTGAAGCCGTTTGTTTCCTCGGTGTCATGGTGCTGGTTCCCAAATTACTCTCCGAAGAGGGTAAAGTTTATGATTCCTGCAAAAAAAACATTAGTACTTAAAAAAAGAAATCAACGCAATTATCAACTTATATATCGTTCATATAGAATAAAAAAATGATAGAGCGGTAAGAAAGGACGAAATAAAAGAAATGGAAAGATAGTAATGTGAAGAAGCGTATTGCTACGCGGAACCTCTCGTCGTGAAAAATTCCCTAAGACGGCGCCAATGAAGCGTTCATGGGATTTCGCCTATACTTATTACCTCATTTATGACAACATAATACCTTAAAATACCTATAAGCCTTGGCCTAGGTTGTGCGCTTATTAGTTCAAGTGATGAGAGTTGTGAGTTTGACTCGCGATGAATTAAGTTACTATTCAATCGTCGTTTAGAGAGGAAGCTAAGCGGGGTTGTTATCCCAAATAACGTTCTTCACCGACCAAAGATCTTTAGAACTCAACTCCAGGGGTTTTAAGTCCGGGGGGTAACCAGAGCTCTTATGCTTTTCTATCATCGGAATCGGATCCCTTACTCTGGGATCGGATGGGGTATTTATAGGGAAACCAAGCGAGCAACTAGATGGCGACCTCGTGGTTCTATGTAGGACATGTGTAGCGCATGCCCACACGCTTAGGGGCATAGGAAATACACGTAGAGCCATTAGAGGCGAGGTGCTTGAGTCAGCGAGCTGGTTGTTAGGACTTCGGAGGCTTACGAGACATTTCGGAGAGTTCATTCTGATTCTTACACTGGGTTTGAGTCGCGAGGGAAATAAGGGTTAATAGATCTTGGGAGTGCTAAACCTAATTGTTCGAGCTCGGTTGGATACTTTGCTCGCGATGTGCTAACGGTGGGACCGACCATCCTTTTGCGTTGGGTAACCCATTTATGACGTAATACTCTGCGTTTATTATATAACCTATTTTCTATGGCATCGTCAACATTCAACTTCCTACTCAAGCACTTGAATTGATCTAACAAGTTGGCCAGACAAGATAGAACAAAACAGCTTGTCCAGACAAGATAGAACAAAACAATAGACAATCAACCACAAAGAAGTTGAAGCATTCAAATATAGGGAATAAGGAACAAGAATTAGAAACTCACAATCAATCCAAATAAAACTTAAAATTGCAAGTAGAAGGAAGAGAGTTTAGCCGCCCATGATGAACATCGCTCTCAATCTCTAACTAAAATCGTCTTGAATCCTAATCTAATGAATGAATGAAAACTAGGGCTAAGCCCTCTCTCAATTTCGTGCTCTTTTTGTGTCCAAGTCGGCCTCCAAAAGACAAAGATAAATAAATAGGGTTTAGATAGATAAAAACGTCGCCGAACGCAAAACGCGTCGCTCTGGGCAAATGTGGCGGCCGCGGCATGGAAGCTACGGTCGCTGCTTTATTGATGTGTTGTGGCCGCGGCATATGTGATGCGCCCGCTGCAATGGTCTTTTACGAAAAATCTACTATGAATCAGCTCTCGATGTCAACAAGAAAGTTATAGCTCTTTGAAAGAGATTTCCAACGCATGGTCATAATAGTCAATCGGACAACTGAGGCCTCCAGAAAGTGCTAAACAAGTTTAGCATGTCTGGCGACAACTTCTGCGGACTTGTTCTTCGTTTCGGCTCGCTTCTTCTTCTCATTACCTCTTTAGATTTTCATGTAAGCTTCTTCGATCGACTAAACATCCTCATCAAATGTGTTATCGACCCATGTCTCATCCTCAGATCCATAGTTACCTGAAATAATCAATAAAAATGTGTAGATTCCGACTACACCAACATAAAGAGCAAATATGCAAATTGTACTTCAAACATGCATGATATGCATCATAACTAAACTAAATGCAACCTATTATGACCATCTAAATGCATGCTATCAAAGTTCCCCACACTTAAGCTTTTGCTTGTCCTCAAGCAATCAAAAACAAATATAGAATTAATCATCCCACTAATAAGATCTTCATGCTATAATTTTATAAAAGCAACATCAAGCAATAGGAGACATGAATAAGAGAACAAATATCCTAGCTAGTATATGAGCAAGCCAATAGTAAAGGCAAATTTAATCCAACCTCACCGGAATAATGTGTTTCACTCAAGCTCTCAAGTGTTTAGACTTTAAAGTCCAACTCTCAACTCAATCCGAAATGCTCTGTACACCGTGAAAGTTATCACTTGCAAACAACATCATGAGGACTTTTATAGGGTTGTAATGGGGCTTTGGTTGGAACATAAGGCATGGGAAATATTTATGGTTTGTGGTGCTAAAAATCCGGAAAAAAGGAACAACAACCAACCAGAACAACACCAAAACTTCCATACTTCCCAAACCATTCCAATAACATAAACTCTAATACACATCAATAAGCGCTCTTCGATTTCAATAGTCATACAACTCATGCATTTTTTCCATTTGGATGATGACTTCTTTTCTTTTCTTTTATGCTTACTTTTGCCCCTAGATGAATTTTATCCTCCCTAGGTCCAAGCTTACTAGACTTTTACTCCTAAGTGAATTTTATCCTCCTTAGGCCCCTAGTAACAAGTCATCTCTATTATGCAAGAAGGGTTACCTTATTTCGGCTACGCCTCTCGCAATTTACAACCATACATACATCATCTCCACGCAAAGCAACTCCAACATATAAGATTTTTCACCAATTCTCCTTCTAAATCCCGGATGGGGTCAGGCTAATCATTAGCTATGATATATTTTTGTGGATCTATAAAAAAGAATAGGCTTTACAGCTCAACTGGGCTTCAAGCAAAGGATAATGCAAAGGGTAGATAAGGTATAATACGGCTAAAGAAAACATGCCTCAATCATTTGAAATTCACAAGCAACAAACATGTGCAATACGGTATTGAAATAGGAAGCATATGGAGAGTATAATCAGACAATAAAAGCAAAAGGGAATAACATTTAAAGTCCCCATAAGGCCAAAACAAACCCACATGGGTCATTTTTTTGATAGATTTGAATTTAACCTCAACTATGAACAATACTTGCTTAATTATATTCTCAAATCATGCTCCAAAAATCATTTTCAAGAAATTCAATCAAATCATGGGACTTATGCAATAAGATCGTAAAAATAAATTAGAGGACAAACTAAACCAAGATGAGTATCTTTAATAACACCTAAATGCAATGCATGATATTTTTGGGATTTTTTTTTCAAATGTGATATATGAGTAAAAATAAATATAAAGACATAAATAAACATGATATGCAAAATCTATCTGTATGCAATGCAATTCCTTCCCCACACTTAAACCTTTCATTGTCCTCAATGAAACATAAAAGACAAAAAAAGCATAAAAACATAGAGGAAGAGATGAATGAAATACTCACAATGTGGTGGACGAATATGCTCATGAACAAATACCAACCCAATGCCTTGTGGCGGTCGCCGCCTACATGATTCAGTTGATTCTGGCGACTTTTCCTGAAAAGTTAGTCTATCCAAAAACTAAAAGCAACTATCTAATACCTAATGGCAAACCTAATTTATTGAAAATAAAACTAGCTAACTGGGAATTGAAATAACTAAATTAAAAACTTACCTCGGGTTGCCTCCCGAGAAGCGCCTTTCTTTAATGTCATTGGCCTGACTTATTCTCAATCTCAAGATCTTATCTATCGGACATCGTCAATGCCCTCAGTAGCTTATCATATTCCCGTGCACACATCTTACAAAAGACATCATAGCACGATAAATTGAAAGTATAAAATATAAAATTCAAAAACCCTTTCAATCTATCAAAGAGTCTAGCATGACTCTCTGCAGAAGGAATATGATACCACCAACACAGTTTCGCTGGTGGCTTCTCAAAGTAGTGTTCCCAAGGGTCTGCATATTCACCAAAATCCACAAAAGAGTAAGAAATATCAATACCTTGCTCGGGAGCCACAGAAATCGGCTCTGGACATGGTTCCTTGATAGACAAGTCAGGGATGATTTCTTCAGATGAAATAGGAGCCAAAACACATGGATTCCCATGTGTGCACTCATGAGAGTCCATGTAAGGGAGCATCGGGCTCTCATCGATCAAACCATCATTTTTTGTGTCTTGGCTTTCATCAACTTGAGGAATAAAGCATTGCTCTACTACCAACTCACCCATCGGTTGATTAAGTTGGTTCAATTGTTCGTCAAATCGCTCCATCCATTGAAGTACCTGCTCCAACATAACCTGGCGTGTTAAAGTTTCTTCCTGCTCCAACTGGTGACCCATGTAGCAGAAAAAATCCCACATCTTTGATAAGTCAAGAATTGCAAAGCCTCCGTTACTCATAGACTCGGCAAATTCTTTGGTCTTAGGAGTCATGCCCTCAAGTACACAAACAACCATATCTTGCAAACTATCTTGGTAACCCCTTGCATAACGGGGGTCCAATAAATTATGTACTCTTGTGAAATAATGGTGAAAATTCTCCCCTTGAAGCTGCATTAATCTCATTTTTTAAAAAAATTAGTAGTAAGGTTGTCGTGAACCGTAAGATAGGTTCACAACAAAGTTAAGTTATATACAATAATCGGCAAACACACAAAAAAAAGAAATAAACTTTGATTCCCCGGCAACGGCGCCAATTTATTGGACGGTTTTTAGTCGCGTAAACCGTATCAAAATAAAACTCAAACCTACCAACTAGTATAGCAAGTATGTAAGAGGTCAATCCCTCAGAGAATCAAGTATTTCTCAGCAATGTGTACTTACCAATTAGTAGAAAAGGGGTTTTAGTGATTGAAACAAGAAAAAAAGCAAAATAGATTATAAACAGATTGATGCTAAACAATTTAGAGAAGATCGATCTACCTACAACTATCCACTTTATTTGGTTGAAGCGATCCTTGTAACTTCTTCTCATCCTATTAAGTTTCCTATGAATGCCCTTGTCTCGACCTAATATGGTTACTAGTCCAATCAGTCCTACAAACCCTTATCAATCGAACAGTCCCTAAAGAAGGATTTAACCCAATTGATAGCTTTAAGTCCAGAGATTAGCCAAGGTATTTGTAGTCCTTATAGAGGGATTTTACAACATATCCAAGTTTCTACTCATCCAATTAGTTCAATCAGCCCTAAAGGGACAAGTTTGCTACTTAGGTTAAGGTTCACAATCAGGAATCTACAAAACCTTAGCAATTGAATTGATCTAACAAGTTGGCCAGACAAGATAAAACAAAACAATAGACAATCAAGCACAAAGAAGTTGAAGCATTCAAATATAGGAAATAAGGAACAAGTATTAGAAACTCACAATCAATCCAAATAAAACTTCAAATTGCAAGTAGAACGAAGAGAGTTGAATCCTAATCTAATGAATGAATGAAAACTAGGGCTAAGCCCTCTCTCAATTTTGTGCTCTTTTCGTGTCCAAGTCGGCCTCCAAAAGACAAAGATAAATAAATAGGGTTTAGATAGATAAAACCGTCGCCAAAAGCAAAATGCGTCGCTCTAGGCAAATGCGGCGGCTGCGGCGTGGAAGTTGCGGCCGTTGCTTTATTGATGTGCTGCGGCCGCGGCATATGTACTGCGCCCTCTGCAATGGTCTTTTACGAAAAATCTACTATGAATCAGCTCTCGACGTCAACAAGAAAATTGTATCTCTTTGAAAGATCTTTTTAACGCATGGTCATAATAGTCAATTGGACAAACGAGACCTCCAGAAAGTGCAAAACAAGTTCAGCATGTCTGGCGACAACTATTGCGGACTTGTTCTTCGTTTAGGCTCGCTTCTTCCTATCATGACCTCTTTAGATCATCATGTAAGCTTCTTCGATCGACTAAACATCCTCATCAAATGCAATATCGACCCATGTCTTATCCTCGGATCCATAGTTACCTGATATAATCAATAAAAGTGTGTAGATTCTGACTCCACCAACAAAAAGAGCAAATATGCAAATTGTACTTAAACCATGCATGATATGCATCATAACTAAACTAAATGAAACCTAATATGACCATCTAAATGCATGCTATCAGACGTCGTTATTGTGCAGCCCGTTCCAAAGCACAGAACTCCTCCAAGGGATCGGAATCGGGATCAACATCCCAATCACCCCAAATTTCCCACTCCATCAAATCAAAACATTAGTAACATCGACTCAAAGAAATAAAGAGCATAGCATAACCTTTCTCTGAATACCAATTGATGTATACCAATTGGCTAGGCCGGCAAATTGCTAAGATAAAAAGGCGATCTTGCCAAGCTCCTTGATTTCTCTTGAGTTGACACAATTTTACACAAGGGAGTAAGGACTGTTTTACGACGTTTCTGGGCTTATGGCGACGGTTATGCAGATTATGTGTTCTATGTGTTTTGACGTGTGAATTGGGAATGTTTGGAACTTTGGTGATTGCCGAGTGCAATAGAACATAAGAAAATAGGAAAGATTTTGGATTGGGGATCGATGGAACCTTTTTAATCCTAAAAAGGGTTCTTCAATATAATGCCAATCTAAGTTTAATTGAATGAAATACAAAAGTTTAAAAAGAGACATACCAATTCTATTTTGTGCAAAAGATAGAGTTTGGGTAACAAAAGATAAATAAAATATCTAAAGATAAGTAATTCTTTCCTAAGATAAAGAAAACTAACTAAGGATAGAAAACTAACAACTTGGTGGTTATGAATTAATCTAGATGAGATATAATTCCTCCCACATTATTTTCTAATTTTAATAAAATAAATATATCTAATTTAATGCAATAAAAATGATATTAATTAAATAATTATGTAGAAATTTGTCCAAACAGTGACAACTACAAAGATGATGAATTTTGGCCAACTTCGAGTTTTATTCTGGAAAAACCTTAAACATCAAAGTTATAGATCTTTTTGTCCTCGTTCCAACAAAGTATAGAACGATCTCATCCGACAAATATGGACTCCGAACGATTCATTTTACTGAGACGTCAAAATGCTGTCAACCCATTAAAAACGAACCCAAACTTGGACATTAGCTCACCATGCTCCTTTGGGCCTTGTTCCATGGTGGAGCCTTCTTCTTCCTTTTGAGGAGGATATAATCTTCCTCCAATTGCCCCCGAATCATTCTTGATAGCTCACATGGATCAAGGCCATTGTTTCACAAAAGCTCATCATTGACTGCATCATTCTCCCCATCTTATCTTCGATTCGTCCTCAAATCGAGTCATTGATGAGCAAAGGGGATTGAGCAGCAACCTGCATACATGAGGATGGAGGGGTGGGTGGGATGGGTGCTAGAAGAATTCGAGGGATAGAAAGGGATATCATCATATTCTACATGTTATAGGAAATCGTTTTTATATGGTTTGCATGTCTTTTATATAATTTTTGGTTTAGTTTCTAGAGTAGATGTCTACACTCGTGTCTTTATTTGTTTTCAGGTGATTTAGAGCTTGTTCGATGCACATTTTGAATCACGATGGAATAAGATTCATTGAATCCAAGTTTGAGATGTTCATGGACGGCGAAAGAGCCTTGCATAGCGGTCTCAAGTGCTAGAAATCAAGCTAAGCAGAGCCCATTGTCGAACCGACATATTTCGGACAAATCATGTTTGGCGACATATCAGTAAAATGAGTTGTTTGCACTCCACAAAATTCGGAACGAGACGTTCTATAGCTTGATGGAAAGCTCATTCAGAGACCTACAACTTTCAAGTAAAGCACATTTGCAAATTCGGCATAAAAATAGAGAAATCGAGCCAAGATGCTGATGCTGAGTCAAAGTATCGACCCGGAACTTTCATATATCGACTCGATATCCATAGGTTCCAACCCGGAATCCCAGAAATTCCAGAAAACACGACATATCGACTCGATACTTTGAGGTATCGACTCGATACCTTCACATTCCGAGCCAAATTGCTTTACAGTAGCCAAGTACCGACTCGATACTATGAAGTATCCACTCGATACTTTCCTTTCTGCGTTACTAGTTCGGGATTTTTTTATTCGCTTTTATCTATTGTTGGAAGACGTTTTGGTATATTTTATTATTATTTTAGGACTATTTTCAAATCTCTTTTAGGAATATAGATAGAGAATTAGGGTTAGATTATGGGAGATCAACTTTTCATGTCAGAAACGCTAGTTGCAGACATTGAGAGCTGGATTCAAGAATACGTTTTGTTAATCTAGTCTTATATTCTTTCATCATGAATTCTTTGATTGTGTCTGAATCCATGTCTGGCTAGTTTTCTTGTTCTGGGCTTTAGGTGATCCCAACGATGCTGAGATAGACCTGTGCGTGAAGATTTCCTGAATGAATTCTATTGTTTGTTTGATTTGATCCATTAGCGCTTAATCCGATTAATTCCATGATTGATTGGAATCCTTTTGATGTTCAACATGCGTCAGCTGTGAATTGAGATTGGATATATAGATAAAGTTGTTAATTTTATTGGAAAACATGGATTGAACTTGAGAATTGTGTATGAGCAATCTATTTAATTCTCTGGAGGATAATAAACTATCATAGACAACCTAGGTTTGAATTGATTATGCGGATCGTGCCTGCGATTGTTTGATCGATTTGCTCACTAGGGTCTAAATGCTTAATGAGTCCAATTTGATTGTTTAATCTGCAACATGCGCAAGCTGAGTTGTAATTGATTGAATCGGACATAGTTATTGCGAGATGCGTAGGCTGAGCGATAATGAATTTAGATAGTTTACCTTCAAATATCTCTTTTCAATTTGTTCAGGCATGAAAATTATATAGTCTATCGAAGATGCATTGTTGTGGTAAAGCCTGACTCTGGAATGTTTCTCATCATATATTCAAACACTTGCAATTTGTTATTTTTCTTCTTCTTATTTTCTCATTCCGTCAAAAATCACGTCTCTTATTTGGCTTAGTAAACTAGTTGAGGTTCTGCAATTGACATTCACACAGTCCCTGAGATTCGACACTCGATTACTACAATTGATACCGTACGCTTGCGGGGTGTTGGTTTTAGACCGATCAAGTTTTTGGCGCCGTTGCCGGGGATCGAACCCGAGTCACCCGCGTGATAGGCGTGATAGGCGGGACTGAGATTCCGTTTGTTGATGCCTTGAAGGAGATGCCTACCTACATGAAGTTTTTAAAGGAGATCCTCTCTAACAAGAGGAAAATTGATGAATGTCAAGCGATGTCTCTCGGACAAGAAACTAGTGCAATAATTCAAAACAAGATCCTACCAAAGCTCAGCGATCCGTGTAAATTCTCTATCCCTATCTCTATTAATGATCATTATTATGCTGCTTTATGTGATTTAGATGCCAGTATAAGTGTTCTTCCTTTATGTATTTATAATAAGCTTGGTCTTGGTGAGCTAAAGGCTGTGGAAATGCAATTATTTATGGGTGATAGGTCTATTGTTCATCCCATGGGTATCCTTGAGAATATTCCCGTTCGGCTTGATAAATTTTTTGTGCCCACTGATTTTATTATCATTGATATGGATGTTGATTCTCAAGTACCTATAATTCTTGGTAGACCTTTCTTAGCTACTGCAGGTGCTAATATTGATGTCAAGGAAGGTATTCTCTCATTTACCATTGGAGAAGAGAAAATTGAATTTAACTTTTCTAGAGTTATTAAAATCCCTTCTTTGGAGAAAGACGTGTGCAGGGAAGACTTGTTGGGAAAAGCAGTTGAAAAGCACTTGATATCCATTATTTCTAATGATCCCCTTAAGTTTGGTGATGGATTGGTGCACTCCTTGTGTCGGGTTGATGCTTCACCTCATGATTTGAATTCACTTACATTGGAGGCTCCTACTACAAAGAAGAGAGAAGAGAAGAAGAAAGCTTCAGGTGTCGATTTTAAGGTAGGTGATCAGGTAAGACTTTTTCATTGGAAGTCAAATATATTCCCAGGGCCAAAAGGCACACGATGGTCAAGACGTTATAGAGTTACAAAGATCTTATTGGATAGACAAGCTGAACTATGGCACTAGAATTCAAGCAAATTTCGGGTGCTAAGACAGAGGTTAACACACCAGTCGTTGATCCTGGTCATGGTCCAGTTGGAAGGCGTACCACTAACCTTCTCAATCCGAATACTTAAAGATGGTGGAGGTCTAGCTAATGACCAATAAAGAAGCGCTGCTTGGGAGGCAACCCAAGGTTAGTTTTCTATATTTCTTTTCTTTTCTTTATTTTATTTTATTCATTTGCATATAGTTAGGGGAGTACCTCTTGGTTGAGTTCTACATTGGGGACAATGTAGGATTTAAGTATGGGGTATAGTCATATTCATTTCTTTTATTTTTATGTTTTGCATATGAAAAATTAGAAGAAAAAAAATGTCATAAAATAAAAAAATTGCATCTTTGTCTCATGTCTGTTTTAGTTTGAATCTTTCATTTTGAGTCTATGGAAATGTTTTATTGATGGATTATATCCTAAAATTTCATAAACACCACAATGATGAGATATTTCCCTACGATGCTAACATTTGCCTTATTTTTATCTGTCATTGTCTTTTGATAATTTGTCTAGCATGGAGTTATTTGTTAAGATAAGCATGATTTAGTCCCGAAACAAAAACCTTATGAGATTTGAGCCTAAAGGACTAACGTTTATATGGGTCCTCTTATTCTTTTTCATGTGTGACACTCACTTTTGTTGCTATCTTCAAAACTTGCTTTAGACTCTTATTTGAGGTTGCATTATATGATTTGTGTACATGACATTACAATGATTGAGGCATTGATTTCATTAGCCATTTTGTTTCTCTCTTTACCTACCTCGTACATGATCCCTTTGTTTGAAACCTCTTTTGAGTCTATAACCTATTCTTTGGAAGCTCCACAAAATTATCCAAGCCATATTATTTTAGCCTTTTTACCTATCCGGGGAGATTGGTCTGATTTTATTGAATGGTTGTGATGATGAAGTGGCAAAAAGCCAAGTATGGGGTGGAGATCATTGGTGTCATATGTTTAATTTATTCTGTTTTGAATGATTTATGCGATGTTGCAGAAATTCCTTGGGACATAAGGAGGATAAAATTCACTCCTGGGTAAAAGTCAAGAAGAAAAAAAATACGGTTAGTAACCGATCCTGTTTGTGGGGGATAAAATTCACACAAGGAGGAAATATATGCAGGTGAGGCAGCTGAGACACTTAGTAACCGAGTGCATTCATCACAAATGTTTGTATTCGCGTAAAACGGTGTTGAAGCTATAGAGGTAAGAAAAGAGTGAAAAACAAAGAAAAATGAAAGAAAATGGTTGATTGATGTCTGAAGTCCTTAATTGAGAATGCATTATTTGTGATGGAGTTGGGTGTGATTTGGTTTGGTTTGTGAAGTTGTTGGCATTGGGGTTTTACTAATTGCTCTTTGGCGTCTTTTTCCCGGATTTTTGCACCACATAGCCTAAATATTTCCACACCTTATTTCCTTTACCCTAACCATTACAACCATTATATAAGTCCTCATGATTATTGTTGTGTGCATGATCTCAAGCGGTGGAGATGTAGAACGTTGGGCAAGCCTATGGTATAGATAAACGCAATTGTTGAGACTGAGCGTAAATTTCATTTCTTATACACATTTGAGTGAGAGTGATTCTCATAAAATATTATTGCGAGGTTTGGGGACTTTTGATTATTTTGTCTTCGGTAATGAGGAAACATGCTATGATGACACTTGTCTTGCGATTTTGATTGCATTATTATTATCAAAAAGGTTTGAATAAGTTGAGGCAAACATTCTATCTTACATTTGTGGATTGATCTCAATTAGTCTTGCTTGAGGACAAGCACGGTCTAAGTTTGGGGTATTTTGATATCATCATATTCTACATGTTATAGGAAATCGTTTTTAGTCATTTTTAGGTCATTTTATATGGTTTGCATGTCTTTTATATAATTTTTGGTTTAGTTTCTAGAATAGATGTCTACACTCGTGTCTTTATTTGTTTTTAGGTGATTTTGAGCTTGTTAGATGCAAATTTGGAATCACGATGGAATAAGATTCATTGAATCCAAGTTTGAGATGTTCATGGACGCCGAAAGAGCCTTTCATAGCGGTCTCAAGTGCTAGAAATCAAGCTAAGCAGAGCCCATTGTCGAACCGACATATTTCGGACAAATCCTGTTTGGTGACATATCAGTAAAATGAGTCGTTTGCACTCCAAAAAATTCGGATCGAGAGGTTCTATAGCTTGTTGGAAAGCTGATTCGGGGACCTAAAATTTTCATGGTAAGCACTTTTGCAAATTCGGCCTAAAAAATGGAGAAATCGAGCCAAGAAGCTGATGCTGAGTCAAAGTATCGACCCAAAACTTTCATATATCGACTCAATATCCATAGGTTCCGACCCGGAATCCCGGAAATTTCATAAAACACGACATATTGACTCGATACTTTGAGGTATCGACTCGATACCTTCACATTCCAAGCCAAATTTCTTTACAGTAGCCAAGTACCGAGTCGATACTCTGACGTATCGACTCGATACTTTCCTTTCCGCGTTACTACTTCGGGATTTTTTATCCGCTTTTATCTATTGTTGAACGAATTTTTGGTATATTTTATTATTATTTTAGGACTCTTTTCAAATCTATTTTAGGAATATAGATAGAGAATTAGGGTTAGATTATGGGAGATCAACTTTTCACGTTAGAAACGCTAGTTGCAGACATTGAGAACTTTAGGCTCTTTTAGAGATTTCTTTTTGAAGGTTTCTTTTGCTGGATTCAAGAATACGTTTTGTTAATCTAGTCTTATATTCTTTCATCATGAATTCTTTAATTGTGTCTGAATCCATGTCTGGCTAGTTTTCTTGTTCTGGGGTTGGGGTGATCCCAACGATGCTGAGATAGACCTGTGCGTGAAGATTGCCTGAACGAATTCTATTGTTTGTTTGATTTGATCCATGAGCGCTTAATCCGATTAATTCCATGATTGATTAGAATCCTTTTGATGTTCAACATGCGTTAGCTACGAATTGAGATTGGATATATAGATAAAGTTGTTAATTTTATTGGAAAACATGGATTGAACTTGAGAATTGTGTATGAGCAATCTATTTAATTCTCTTGAGGATAATAAACTATCGTAGACAACCTAGGTTTGAATTGATTATGCGGATCGCGCTTGCGATTTTTTGATCGATTTGCTTATCAGGGTCTAAATGCTTAATGAGTCCAATTTGATTGATTAATCTGCAACATGCGCAAGCTGAGTGGTAATTGATTGAATCAGACATAGTTATTGCGAGATGTGTAGGCTGAGCGATAATGAATTTAGATAGTTTACCTTCAAATATCTCTTTTCAATTTGTTCAGGCATGAAAATTATATATTCTATCGAAGATGCATTGTTGTGGTAAACCCTGACTCTGGAATGTTTGTCATCATATATTCAAACACTTGGAATTTCTTATTTTTCCTCTTCTTATTTTCTCATTCCGTCAAAAATCAGTACTTCTCTTATTTGGCTTAGTAAACTAGTTGAGGTTCTGCGATTGATATTCACACAGTCCCTGAGAATTGACACTCGATTACTATAATTGACACCGTACGCTTGCGGGGTGTTGGTTTTAGACCGATCAGGAACCTCAAAAACAACACATGTCATAGCGGTTATGGAAAAATTAAAAGGAACAATAGAAATAGGCTCAATAACCCTATGAATCTCATAATCGTCAACATTAGGAACAATTTCAAGAGGTACAATAGCTAAATCAAGAAAAGTTTCCCCAACGTCCTCATCATTTTCGTCAGAAGCAATCAACACATCATGTGCAGCACTGTAGTCCACTTGCAGCATAGTTCGGAGGTATTCCCGGGAGAGACTTGCGGCGTATAACCCAACGTTGGAAAGCGCGTCGAGTCAGCTTAGCAACAAGACTTAGATGACTCAACTACGAGGTCGGAGTCAATGGCAACCCGTTCCAAAGCAAAGAACTCTTCCAAGGGATCGGAATCGGGATCATCATCCCAATCGCCCCAAATTTCCTTGATTTCTTCCTTTTCCAAAACTGGAATTTGATGTTTTGATGTCATTATCTGAGTTGATCGAGCAGCACCAAGGAGATCTACGATGCTTACCAGCAGACCTTGGGGATCGATCTATGGAGCTCTCATTACACGGTTCTGTGTCTCTTTCTCTCCTTGTACTGAAATTTCAGGTGACAAGTTTAAAGGATTTAAAATTCTAAAACCCTAACATTTGTGAAGCGTGTGGATCCGATGAACAGAAAATGCAAGAGGATCTTCAGAAGCTTAAGGACGCCAATCGCCAGCTCCAGAAGGAGATTCGGTCTGATCCGATCGATTACCCTTTATCTGTACAAATTGATTTATTTTGTTCTATGATGATTATGATTTATGATGATGATGATTATATAGGCAGAAAATGGGATATTCTCTGGAGAACTTGGACAGGGAGGCATTAATTTATCTTCAACAAGATGTTCAAAATGCTGTTACCAATATCAGTGAGTGCAAGGTATCAACTTTAATGTCGTTCCCAATCTATTACTGATCGAATACCTTCATGATTTTGCTTTGAATGTATACCAATATGATTAATATCTATAGTTTTATGTTTAAATCCTCCTCAATCATTCACACAACTCATAAGTTTTCTTCAAAGAAAGCAATTTACATTTAATCATGATTTATTCTTCTAATCATGAACCTATGGATTTTCCATTTTTGAATGACTTTGCACTTGAACACTGTTGCTTTATGTTGAATTTCTTTGAAAATAATCAATGTGGCTAACATCTCATGGTTATTCCAATTTTTGACAGTATAAGGTGCTCTCGAATCACACTGAGAATACAAAAAAGAAGGTTACTTCGAATCTTCTCCTCCTTAAATTTCGTTTAACTAAGAAAGATTAAGCAAGTTTATGCATAAATTAAATTTTCTTAATGTATACAAATGTCATCTTGCTACAAGTCTGGAATGCAGATTGACCTAAAATGTTGTTCTTGTCTACTCATTTGTTTAGGTGAGGAATGGCCAAGCGATACAACGAAGTCTCATTCACGCATTAGTAAGCACATTACACTATTCAATCTTTTCCATTCTTAATATAGCTCAATTTTTTAATAACAAATGAAAAACCTATACTTTCATTGTTCAAAAGGCTTTATAAAAGCTTTCGTCTCAGTCTTATAGTTGTAAATTTTGTTCAAGAATATTATTTCGTCTCAGTCTTATAGTTGTAAAAGCTTTCGTCTCAGTCTTATAGTTGTAAATGTGTTAATACACATTGATGCGGGTTCAAATCCCGCATAGGCTACTATAATCTTTTTCTTTCTTTTTTTTTAATTTTGATAACCTTTAGCAACGGCATATTTACCGTCGCAAAAAGGTTGTGTTTACCACAAGGGAAAAAGGCGGGAAAAATTATTTGCTACGGTGATTTCCGTCGCTAAAGATTATTTGCTACCCTAGGGCTAGCGACCACTGATTTTCCGTCGCATAGCCGTAGCAAATACTTTTTAGTGACGGCAACCCTAGATTTTATGACGGTAAAGTGCCGTTTCTAAAGCAATTTTTTTTTGTAGTGTCACCCATCTTGTTACGTAAATCTGTCTTAACAAAACTCATTGCAGAGAAGGCACTTTCAACTGTTGCAGTTGCAACAGGAAGCACCAAAACCAACACAATAAGACGATATACCAAGGGAAAACATTTGCTAATGCCATCCTCAACCATCTTCTTAGCAACATCTCCAAGATCTTCCAATGCAGAATATATTTCAGTTCCCATCATGGTTGTAATCCACACTTCTAATTCTTGCTTGAGTATAGATCTGTCAATCTCTGAAAAGTCTTCTGGATATAACTCTGCAAGTTGAAGTAGCTTAGACCGATTGTAATTGGAGAAAGAATTCTGAGGATTAAGGCTTGCACTACATGTCAGTAATGTAGTGTTTGTCTCGTTAAAACGATTCTCCATCTCCTAATTAATTTGGTCAATAACCTAAAAATGAAGTGCCATATTAAGTATACTTCTAATACTAACAATGAAACAAAAACTTAATCAATTGATAAATAATACAGTACTCTAATTACCTGACAGAATATGTTGACTCGAAAAAGGTGGTAATTTATCATCTTCACCTCTTCTCCTCCACTTCTAGAACGAAATCGACTTGCCACATTATCTTCCATTTTGAAGATGATCACATTGTTTTCAGCACAAAACTCATTGACCTCCTGTACGAGCTGATCCCATCCATTCTGCCTCAAATCTTGAAGCTTCTCCTTTACAATCTGAACTTGATTAATTACCGCAATGATGTTTTGATCTCTTTGTTGCAACAATTGTGACAAAGAATTTGTCCATCCCAACACAAGTCTCATCAAATGAGCAATAAAAAGAAACTGATAATGTTCCATCTTTTCAACCAAGCTAGCGGCATTTGCCTGAATGTTTGAATCACCTCCATCATCAACTAAGTTTTCCAACACCTTGGTGGCGGATTTCCACAACATGAGAATACGAACAATGGTGATATTGTTGCAATCCTGTTCCAGATTCCTCATCTCCCTTTTCTAACTTCTCCACCAAGTCATCATGTTCATACTGTCGCAATTGGTCTCTTCTTTTGCAAGAAGCCCCAACTATGTTTGTAATCAACATCAAATAACTAAAGAAATCTGCCACATCTCTAATTTTGGTTACACATCCCACAATAACCAGTTGAAGCTGATGAGCAATACAATGAATATATCTTGCACATGGATTTTTGTTGTAAGAGGAAATCGAGAATACAAAACAATAAGTAAACAAAGTAAAGCAAACCGATCGAATCCCAGCAAATAATGTTCAAGACTCCCTCCATTGTAGTAAGAGAAAGTCAGGTTCGAATCCTCGAGGAAGCTGGTCAGCGGATCCTAGGCAGCGGTGGAATCTCACGGACAGAAGTCGACAACAGTGGTACTCGACCTCGACTAAGGGGTAGTCGACAGGGGTCAGGCACAGTCGAACACATCAGCAGCAACTCGGCGAAGTCTACTCGATCTCGACGAGGCGTACTAGATATTGAGTAGGGCCTTTGTCGACTTCGGCTTGTCTTGTCGAGTTCCTGCACAATTGAGCTACGACGATCTGGGATCGGAGATTAGTAGTCGAGATCGACCAGAGGCTGGTCGAGATCGACGAGGGCAGGAAAAAGTAAAAACAAAGCAGTTTCGGTTTCTGTAACTTTATGAATTTGGAGAACTTCAAAGATTAGGGTTTGCGACAACGATTACCATGCAAGCGGAATATAAATCACAAAAGGCGGTAACTGTATCGATAAAGGAAAAGGCTTTCACCTAATCCGACAAGTAGGAATATAAATCTCACGACAAATAATCCTAATTGCATCTATTCCTTTTTATAATTAGCATTTATAATCTTTCGAATAGAAATCCTAATTACTACCCAAGTTTCACAACATGAGTTCTTCAATTTCTCAATCAAAGATGAAGCACATAGGGAATAGATTAAGATAAAGACAAAATACCTCCTTTCGCAATCGATAATCCACCGACATGGCTCTCGTTGGGCTCAGCCCAACCCCATAAGTAGGTGGACTACTCACGCCTCATCGCAATCACAGACATCATTGATTCAAAAGAAATAACTTGCATTAACTAAATTCAAAGCCTTTACAATTCCGGCAATCAACTTTCGTAAACTGCCAAAACCTTAAACCTTCGAACTCCTCAATCTCTATGTGGAACTACTTGTCTCTGAAATTGAATGAATAAAACTGAGCCCCATGTGCTTTATTTATAGCCTTCTAATCCTTGCTACTCAAGGATAGAATATCTATATCTATATCTAAAACTATATCTAAAAACTTAATGATAAATAAAAGCTATAATGAAATTAAATCTAAAAATAGGGAAATATATCTAAATTGTCTCAAGGGGATAAAACTCTCTTCTTCATGATAGATGTTGATAAATTGGATAGACTTTGCTTCTCCTCGGCTCCAATGACTCTACTCCGAGTAGAACTGCAATCAACTCGTCACGCGGCTTCGAGAAATCTTCGTCGATCTCGAGTACGGCGTACTCGATCTCGACTAGGAAAGTCATCGACTGGGCTGACTTCGTCGTCTCGGCTAGCAAATCCTCGACAAGCTCGGACATGACTCCTGGCGCTAGTCGATCTCGACAAGGGGCTTGTCGATGTCGACGAGTGGTGTGTTCTCGACTTGGTCTTCCGAGGTTGTCGAGTCGGATGTGGGCTCTAAGCCTTGTCGACCTCGAGGACGCTCCTCGATCTCGACGACAATGGGTCATCGACTTGGCCAGCTTGGTGTGTCGGGTAGCCCTTGTCGACATGCTCGGACATTGGCTCCTGGGCTTAGTCGATCTCGACAAGGGGCTTGTCGATCTCGAGTAGATTTTGGCCTGGTGTTGTCGAGCAGTATCTCCTCGACATGGCTCATGGAATGTCGTCTGGCCCTTGTCGACATCGAGTACTCTACTCGATGTCGGGTAGGGTGTTGCTCTGCTCTGCGTTGTCTGGTCAGGTCTCTACTCGACTCCAGTGTATCCGGACTTGACTTGTCGACATAGACGAGAACTTGGTCGAGATAGAGTAAGGCTTGCTGCTTCCGTCTTTGTTTCTTAGTTTTGTCCCAAAATGTGTCCATATTCTGCAATATTAAACAGAAACTTATGTAGATCTCCATTTCTAACAAATAAGCATATACTACATAAATTCGACATATTCCCAACCCGAAATATGCAAAATGTAAAGAATATGGAACTAAAATATGTATAAAGACATGGCTACTTTGGAGACATCAAATCACCCCATACTTAGACTTGCTCGTTCTCAAGCAATAACCAAACAATAACCAAGACCTACAACACATCCTTCAAGTCTTCGCCTTTGTCGAAAGCAACATCTTAAATAGTAGCAATGTAAGATAAGTGAATTTAACGTCATCACACATATATGAGCGATCCATAGGCATAGGCAATATAAATGCAACCTCACAGGAATAATGTGTTTGCACTCAGCTCTCAATGTGTTTAGGCTATGTATATCAACTCTGAACTCAATTCCATATACAGTCTCATAAACATTGCAATTTAAATATGAATCCACTTCGCAACCAATTATGAAAATGCAACAAGAATGATCAGGAGGACTTCGCTCAATAGAAGTCTTCAAAGAAGATTCCATTCGGCGGGGTTGTAATGGGGCTTGGTAAGAAATAATAAGGTATGGAATTATTTGGCCATGTGGTGCTAAATAAAATTCGGGAATCAAGACTCCTAAATCTTCCAACACAACCAAACCATAACTCCTCACTCATATGTACAAACCAAACTCTCCAATTTGTCTCATGGAGTATATAACCTTTCAAACTTTCTAAATCTCTCCAAAATATGTAACTTGCAAAATAATGAAAGAAATAAGGTAAATTTGGCTCATGCACTTTCTAAATCTTTTTTCGGATTTTTTTTTAAACGAAAAATAATTAAAATAATACTAGTGCATATATAATGTGAGCCAAAAATCCTTTTACATAATATGCCTTAGCAAGATAAAAAAATGTACAACCAACCCATATCTCAATAATTTCCACGATCGTCCTTGAAATGCAACATAATCTTATTCTTTCCACAAATCATCATTCCAACCAACTCTTAGTCTTAATTCCCAAATGTGGGTCAGGCTCAATTTGGCTAAGGATTATTTTGTGGAGTTTACAATAAAAGTCTCAGGGTAGGTAAAGAGAGGATAAAATTGGCTTAAAAGGTGCCTCCATCATTTAATTCTCATCAACATAAACATATTAACGCATTGGTTTTGAATAACTATCATAACATTTAGAGATGCATAGGAAGAGTAAATTCACTCAAGAAAGCAGAGGGATTTTTAATGTTCTCCCTATAAGGCCAAAATTCTCAATGGGACAATTTTGTTGGATTTAACCTTTAGCTTAGGATCATATGTGCTCAATTTCATCACAAGTTCACAATCCACATAAAAAACCATTTTGAGGACTTAGGCTAAACCTTCGAAACATGCCATAGGGTTTATATGATCAAGTCAGTCATTATGTATCATCATAGGACATCTAAGTTAGGGTATAAAACAAAAATAGTTCAAAATTTTAAACATGCATTGTTTTTCATTTTTTTGACATTTTCTATTTTTTTTTATTTTATTATTATTATTATTATTTTCCTTACAAAAAGAACAAGACTAAAGGATGCATAAAATTTTAAACCTGCAAAAAGGAACAACTAAAGTGCAACTAAATACTGAAATATCAAAGTTGTGCCATGTCTTAGAAATCTATTACAGACCATGAAACAAAGACTTTTAAAAGATACACATAAATTTCTAGCAGCATATAACCAAATTAAAGTCCCCTGTACAGTCCTTGTCTCCCACCCCATACTTAAAATATACAGTGTCCTCACTATTAAATAAATAAAATGAAAGGGAGGGAAAGAAAAGACTCACAGAGCAGCTCACTGAGGCGGCGGTGGACCGAAATATGGGAAGTGAAATCCGACCTGGTAGTCAGGAGCTCCTCCATAGGAAGAGCTACCAGGCTGATGTGAAGATGATCCACCAGCATCGTGGGTGCTCCCTTCTCTCTGGAACTGGGACGACCAACCCCAAAACTGCTGATCCATGCCACCGAAAGTGTCCCTGACATAGGAATGGTGAGACCGGTTAGCGGAATACATCTCCTCCTGGCGGCTGTCAATGGTGTCGACTCTGAGCGTGAGGGAAGACATCTGGTCACACATCGCTGCCTGTATCTCCCGGATCTGACGCAACTCAACGAGTATCTCCGCTGAATATCCTCCAGCATGGTGAGTCTGCTGGGTATGGTGAGAGTGGTGGGAGGGGACATGCTGGTAAGAATGGTGGGAGGGGATCTACTGTGGGGAGTGGTAAGAGTGGTGGGAGGCTTGCGGGCTGTCAGTCTCTTCGTCATCGTCATCCCCGACAGGATCTGGCTGAGGGTCTACGGCCATAGGTACAGAATCAGGGTGGTCGTAGAGAAGAGGATGGTCCCTCATGGTGGGGTCAGCGGATGGTATGATCTCTGGGAGGTAATCAATCCCCGTCCATGTAGTGTACCAGTCGCGAGGGTGGTGCAGGTCCATCAAATCCTGCCTAATGGGAACCCTCGTCCTAAAATGGACCCATCTGTTGTGGTGGCGGGTGATGATATGTCCCCTCTATAGGGACCCGATGTCGATCTGCATCACGTTCCGCGGGGTGTATCGGTGGACGGGCAGCTGTAGGTGAAGGGCTAAAAGAGCTATCATGCTGCCGTCATAGATGGCTACCCGTGGTAGATTCCGGCGGGTAAGGCACTGTTCGAGCCAGGCGTAGGCGAGCAGCAGTGGGTCTGACTCGAAAAGCATGTGCCTCAGACACTCTAATTCTGGCTGGATGGGTTGTCTCAGCTCTGGGTGGGCCCAAATAGTGCTACCTAGGATCCTTAGGATGGTAGCAAATAGAGGACTGGCGATGTTAGCTGTGATGGTATGGTCCTGAGTAGGCTACAGTATGTTGGACATGTAGCCCCACATCACATCTGTATCACGGATATGAAAGAAACTAGTGGTGTGGTGGAAGCCAAAGATAGTGCTCATCTCCTCCAGAGTCACGGTGAATTGCCTGTTGGCAAGCTGAAAGTGGACGTGGCCAGGGGAGGCAGGGGTCTCTGGGATCTGGAGAGTTACGAGGAACTCTCCTGTCAAGGTCGGGTAGTGGTGGTCCAAGGGTCCAATCAGACAGTCGGCATCAAGCCAACCAAACCCCTGGATCATCCAGAACGGCATCCCTAGCTCCTCCATGGATGGCTCGTGGTACCACCGGGCGTCTGGAGCCCGGTCAGCTAAATCCAAAGCAAGCTGGTGGGTCTCTGCGTCATCGATCCTCAGATAGTCCATGTCCGGATGTTTTGTTCTGACCATGGACTGCAATAAAAAAATAGAGTACCCTTTATAAGACAATAGAACAACCCCATACTTAGTTCATATACTATCCTAAAAATGACCAAATAAGTATATGGAAGCTTATATTATCAAAGCGTGCAATAATTCATATAAGGAATCAATAATATGACTTATATATGAATTTAAGTAACAACCACAAAATCCATGAAATTTTCATATATGGCATAATATTGGTCAATAAATTTCATGAATTCCCTTTGATAATATAAATGAACTAAGTATGGATAATATGGAATCATATAGAAAATCAGCCCACCAAAAATAGATATTACCAAAAATAGCAACCCTAATCATAAATAATAATTTTCCACACAAATTTCAACATTCAACACATAACTTAAGATCCAATCTCTACGTAGGTTCTCGCAATTATATGAATATGAAATTTAGAGAACAAAGAGGGAGAAATCATACCTTGAAAAAATAGAGGGGAGAACCTGTAAATAGAGTAAAATTTAGGGGTTGTTCTCGGACTTTCGAAAAGAGAGCCTTGGTGGTTTCCGGTGGTTTTCAAATCTGGCCTGGTGGTGTACTGGGTGGTGGCTCCCGGTCAAATCTGGACGGGGGAGGCCGGAATCGGCTCAGGCGATGGTGGAACTGGGTTCGGCGAGGATGGATCCGTGTGTGGCGGTGGAGATCTGGCTCGGCAAGGGTGGATCCGGGTTCGGCGAGGGCAGAT
The DNA here is from genome assembly GCA_037127255.1 of Persicaria tinctoria. Taxonomy (NCBI): domain Eukaryota; kingdom Viridiplantae; phylum Streptophyta; class Magnoliopsida; order Caryophyllales; family Polygonaceae; genus Persicaria; species Persicaria tinctoria. The sequence goes on from JBANSL010000006.1 coordinate 74,371,209, forward strand.
CTGGGTAGCAATAGGGAGTGAGGTGAGGCGAGAGGTGCTGCTTGGTGGTCGGAGAGGCAAGGTCCGGCTCGGCGGTGGTCTCAGTGGGCCGGAAAGTGAGGGAGGTGGCCGGATCTGGGTTAGGGTGAGTGCTGGCGAAGGAGATCCGGGAAGGAGCGGAGGTCGTGGAGCTGCTGGGTACTGGGGCTCGGCTTGGTGGGCAGGACTCGAAGAGAGACTGGTTGGGGACAGATCTGGGCAGCGATAGCTCGAGGAGGAGGGGAGCAAGAGATCGAGGGAGAAGGGGAGCGAGAGGAGGAAGGTGAAGATGGCGGCTAGGTCTTCTTGTCGAGGTCGGGTAAGCGGAAGTAAGGAGGAGGCTTCCAACAAGGTAAGGTATTTTTTATATATATATAAATATTCCGAAATAAATTAAAGTAAAATTAAATAGGATTTTCTAAAATTAAAACAAAAATCTAGAAAATCTGAAAACTAAATTGCCTAATTATTTTAGATTTTTTATTTTTTTATTTTTTTTAGAAAGAAAGAAAACTTACCTGAAACCTCCTACTTACCTGCGTGGCTTACTTGATTTAGACGAACCTGACTGATATAGATTCCTCTTGAATGCCTGAATGGAACCATGAGAAGAGATTATGCACGAGTTCTAAGAGAATGAAAAATAGGAAAAGAAAATAACGAAAAATAGGAAAAAGTAAGAAAAGCGGGTTGCCTCCCGGAAGCGCTAAGGTTTAAGTCGTTAGCTCGACCTACTTCCCTGTTTTAGGCTTTGACTAACGCCAGAGTGGCGCGAATCTCTTCTTCCGGGTCTTCTTTGTCATAATATTTCTTGACCCTATGTCCATTTACTTTAAAGGTGGTGCCGTCAGTGCCAATTAACTCTACTGCTCCATGAGGGTATATGTGGTGAACCAAGAAAGGTCCACTCCATCTTGTCCTTAGCTTTCCTGGAAATAGACGCAGTCTACAATTATATAAAAGCACTCTGTCACCTACCTCATATGTTTTTGGCACCAGTTTCTTATCGTGCCATCTCTTGGTGCGCTCCTTGTAGATCTCAGCATTCTCATAGGCTTTCAATCTCAATTCCTCCAACTCCTGTAAATCAATAAAGTGTTTCTTACCTGCCTCATCGAGATCCATGTTGAGCTCCTTGAGAGCCCACATTGCCTTATGCTCCAGCTCGACAGGTAAATGGCAAGACTTGCCATAAACCAAGTTGTAAGGAGTTGTTCTCAACGGTGTCTTGTAAGATGTCCTATAAGCCCATAGCGCATCATCAAGCTTAGATGACCAATCCTTCCTAGAGCGAGAGACTATTTTCTCCAAGATGGCCTTGATTTGACGATTAGAGACTTCCACTTGACCACTGGTTTGGGGATGATAAGGTGTTGCTACCCTGTGTGTCACCCCATACTTAGCCAAAAGAGCCTCAAATCCTCTCTCGATGAAATGTGAGCCACCATCTGAAATAAGAACTCTAGGAACACCAAAGCGAGGAAATATGTTAGTTTTAACAAACTTTGAAACTACCTTCGCGTCGTTGGTCCTAGTTGCAACAGCCTCCACCCATTTAGAGACATAGTCAACCGCCACAAGGATGTATTTGTAAGGTCCTGAAGCAGGGAATGGTCCCATGAAGTCAATTCTACATACATCAAATAGCTCGACCTCCAAAATTCCTGTGAGTGGTGTCTCATTCCTCCAAGTAATGTTGCCTAATCTTTGGCATTCGTCGCATGAAGTGACATAAGCCTGCCCATCCCTGAAAAGATTAGGCCAGTAAAAACCACATTGAAGTACCTTAGATGCAGTTTTGAAGCCTTTTGCATGTCCGCCAGTAGGGAGAGTATGGCAATGGCGAATGACACTTTCCACCTCCTGCTCCGGAATACAACGTCTGAAGATATGGTCCTTCCCTTGTTTGAATAGGTAAGGATCATCCCAATAGTATTGTTTGACGTCGTGGAGGAATTTCTTCTTTCTCTGTGAAGATAGTCCTGACGGAATCTCATTTCCTACAAGGTAGTTAGCAAAATCCGCATACCAGGGTACCTTTGGTCCTTTTATAGCATATATATCATGAATAGGACTAGTAGGAGGTGTAAAGAAGACATCATCATCGGAATCTAATCGAAGAACCTCACCTGAAATCTCACCTGGAGCTTGTCGATATCGAGAAGAGCTACTCGATATAGAGGAGGATGTCTTGTCGACTGGTGATGTGCACGGCTCCTGGTGGTCGACCGTACTCGATCTCGACGAAGGGTCCTCGATATCGAGTAAGGCTGTGGTGTCTGCCTGCGCCGTCCTCGATTCCTGGTGCTCGTCGACATTGGTCCTTGTCGATCTTGACGAAGGGTCCTCGACATCGAGTACGGCTGTGGTGTCTGCATGCGTTGTACTCGATTCCTGGTGCTCGTCGACAGTGGCCCTTGTCCATCTCGATGAAGGTTTACTCGAGATCGAGTAGCCTTGCAGCTCCAAACCATGTAAAGAAGAATGATCACCGGAGGACTCACTTGTTTTGGGCGAGATCGAGGAGGCTTCGTCGATGTCGAGGAAGACAGTGTCAGTCTGCATTAGGTGCTCGTCTGGGCGAGAGTCGTCGATTGGTATGGCGTCCTGGGCCTCCTCTAGCATGTCTTTGGGAAGCCTGGATAGGTGATCGGCGACTGAATTCTCTATGCCCTTCTTGTCCCTTAGCTCAACGTCAAATTCTTGAAGTAAGAGCACCCATCGTAGCAACCTTGGTTTTGCATCCTTCTTTGTCATTAAATAACGAAGAGCAGCATGGTCAGTATGGACAATGACTTTAGAACGAACAAGATAGGAACGAAATTTTTCAAAAGCAAAAACCACAGCAAAAAATTCCTTCTCTGTTGTGGTGTACTTAGCCTGAACCACATCCAGAGTCTTGCTTGCGTAGTAGATGGCATGCAGTTTCTTGTCCTTCCGTTGTCCTAGAACTGCTCCCACAGCATAATCGCTGGCATCACACATGATTTCAAATGCTAGTGACCAATCTGGCGATTGAATGATTGGAGCTGAGATGAGAGCTTCCTTTAACCTGTTGAAGGCTTCAAGACATTCGCTAGAAAATACAAACTTAACATCCTTCATAAGCAGGTTAGTCAATGGTTTGGCAATTTTAGAAAAATCTTGAATGAATCTTCTATAAAAACCAGCATGACCAAGAAAACTCCTTATCTCTTTAATGGAAGAAGGTGGGGGCAATTTCTCCACTAGCTCTATTTTTGCTCTGTCCACCTCAATTCCTTTGTTGGACACTTTGTGGCCTAGCACGATCCCCTCTTTTACCATAAAGTGGCATTTTTCCCAGTTAAGAGCCAAATTTGTCTCTTCACATCGCTTGAGTACCCTGCGTAGGTTAGAGAGACAAATATCGAAAGTAGTGCCATAAACTGAGAAATCATCCATGAATACCTCCACTATGTCCTCAATCATGTCGGAGAAGATGGCCATCATGCACCTCTGAAAATTAGCAGGGGCATTGCAAAGGCCAAAGGGCATCCTCCTATATGCGAAAGTTCCATAGGGGCAAGTGAAGGTGGTCTTTTCCCTATCATCAGGATCAATGGGAACCTGCCAAAAACCAGAATATCCATCCAGGTAACAAAAGTAATCATGTTCAGCTAACCTTTCGAGTACCTGGTCAATGAAGGGGAGTGGAAAATGATCCTTCCTGGTGGCGGTGTTGAGCTTTCTGTAGTCTATGCACATCCGCCAGCTGGTAGTGATCCTTTTAGGAACAAGCTCTCCCTTCTCATTCTCCTCGACGGTCATTCCACCATTCTTAGGAACAACATGAACAGGGCTAACCCACTTGCTGTCGGAGATTGGATAAATGATTCCTGCATCCAGCATGCGATGGATCTCCTTCTTGACAACCTCCTTCATGTTGGGGTTAAGCTTCCGTTGATGCTCAATTGTTGCACTGTGATCATCTTCCAACAGAATTCTATGCATACAAGTAATGGGTGAAATACCTTTTATGTCCTCTAGGGAATAGCCTATGGTCTTCCTATGAGTGCAGAGGACACCTACTAGCTTGTATACTTCCTGTGGGTTCAATGAAGCATTTATAATTACAAGAAAAGTAGAGTTAGGGCCAAGAAATTTATACCTAAGGGTGTCAGGTAAAGGTTTCAGCACCGGAGAAGGGCCCTGTGGAATCAAGATAGGCTCAACTTCCTCCATCTTCATGATTTCCCCTAGGTAATCCGTCTCAATCCTCATAGAAGGAGCATCCAAATCAGCTACAGGAGTTGGTGTCGACCAGGCATACATCGATGACAACGCTGAATTGGACATAGGACTGTACTGTAAGAAGCTACTCGACAATGGGTTAGAAAGATCAAAATCGACCAAAAAATCAGAACTTACCTTGAATACAGGGCTGGTTGATATGCGATATATTCCATGGCGCATTTAGTAGTTTTTGTCATCAATTACATGTCATTATGAGAGATATTTGTGTGAACTTGGTGATTCGGAGCATGTTGAAGAAGTTGAAGAAATCATGCAAGTTACAGAAGCGAAGAAGATCGGAAGCAGCTGAGACTGATGACTTTGGCGCGGCCGCGCTGTATTTGGCGCGCCCGCGCTGCTACCCGACGCGACCACTCTGCTAGGAGGAAGTGGCCGCGCTGCTGAACAGACAGAAGAAGCAAGATCCAAGCTGGCGCGCCCGCGCTGCACTTGGCGCGCCCGCGTCAGTCCTGAAGACGGATTCTTATCCGATTCTGTTTATCTTATTAGTTTTAATATTTTATTATTATAATTGTACGGGATGTTAAACCCGATTTTATTAGGTTATATAGGCCGAGAAGGCAGTAGAGGATTATGAGGTAATTTTCCAGAGACGTATTTTCCCTTTTGTTCATCTCACAAACCCTATGGAGAACTAACTCTCCTTTGTTACACTTGGTTCTTTGAAGCCTTCAATTGATTTGGTTGTGAGTATTCTACTCTTGTCCGTCCTTTGTTAATTGTTTCGATCTCCTGAGCTTATTGCTTGATTGCTTATTATTGGTTTATCTGGATTGATCACCTAGGTTTATCGATACTAATCATATTGCTAGGGTTTCCAATTCGAGGTTTGGGGTTGTAGATTCATTGTAGCAAACACAATCTCCATACGCGGTTGCTTGTGGTAGATTGTGAGGGAGATTCAATTACAGGCTATTTTGACGGGTTGTTGGAATCGCCTGTATCTCATTATAATTCATGTTTGAATGCTATCGCTTTATTATTTGGTGAAGGTTTTCCCTTGTAATTTGGTGATAAGTGCTTTTAGGACTGGTAGGACTAAAAGCTATTACACGATCTGAATTGAGAACAATTACTGAACATTAGAACTTGAGACTCATAGAATACGATGATGAACCATCTCAATTGTTGTGCGGATAATTACCTGGTGTGATACTTTTCCATCATATATTCACAACCTTTACTTGCAACTTGTTCTGTTACTATTTCTCACACACAAAACTCCCCTTTTAATCAGTTACCTTTGGGTAATAATACTTGCTCTTACAATTGATTCTGTTTCCCTGTGGGTTCGACCCTAACTTACCTACTATACTTGTTATAGTTTGCATCTTAGGAAATTTACTTTGATTTGGCATAACGACTTTAAGCCTGTCAAATTTGGCGCCGTTGCCGGGGAAATTTACTTTAGGAAATGTACTCTGTTTCCCTGTGGGTTCTTTCCGCTGTCCTTATTTCGATTCCGATTTAATCGTATTATATATCGAGGATGAGTTCATCGGAGGAGGAGGCGAGTAGATCTGATAATGGGTTACAAATGTCTGATTAGGAATGGGCTATTTACAATAAGGTTAGCTGTGTCAGTTCTACCAAATACTTGCATAGACCGACACTTCAGAAACTTCAGATGCTAGAGTGTATGCAGAAATGTCTAGCTCATGCTGGTATTGGTGACTTTCTGGACTTGGGATCGGTAGGATACCCGGAACTGTGCAAGCAGTTCCTTGCGACATACCAGCTATACCTTAGAGATAACAGTATTAAAGGGGTTGCTTTCAGATACAATGGCACTACATACAGGGCTTCTGCATCAAGGTTGCGAAAGGCTTTGGGGGTCACTAAAGCCCCAACTGATGGATGGGTGACAGCCGCGTCCGACCCAGACCTTGTTGCATTCTTGAGAGCGGTGTCTGGAGAGGACTTTTTGACCAGTAACGAGTACAACAGCAGGATTACTCATCCTGTCTTCCGTATGTTGTGCAAGATCGTTTCTGGGACATATTATGGGTTGATTACAGATACAAAGCTTTCCATGACGCACCTGAGATTTGCCTACAGCGCGGTGCCTACTGCAGATTATACGCCTGACTGGGTTAGGCTCTTTTTCGATGGCCTCGACAGAATCAGAAAGGATCGCAGTGCCGCTGGACCAGAAATGGTCCAGAGCGGACTTATTACTCGAGTGGCCATTGCTGCTTGCGTTGGGCAAAATGGGTTGGAGGAGCTGGAGGAGCAGGTCATCGCAAGGACCTATACAGAAGAGTATCTACGGAGATGTTTGATGCTGGATACTGCACCGGATGGGGGAGCTATTTGGTGCACGGGCAAGAAGAAGGAACATCAGTTCAGGCTCCCTAAGCCCCTGCCTTGGTCGGAGTCTTGGGCTGATTGGTACATTGAGACGGATTACTTTCCGACGTCAGTTCTGGGTAGAAGGCGTCGCATGGAGGTGGGTAGCAGTAGTGGCACAGCTGGAGCTGCCACGATGGAGGATGCGCCTGTGGCTCAGCAGGCCTTTGTTCAGATGGATACACAGGGTTTCACACGGAACCCACATCAGGAGACGCCTGCTTATCAGCACGGTTGGGATTCTCAACCGACATTTCAGAGCCAGCAGGACGCACATCAGTGGACCCCTTGGCCCGCACAAGCTTTTCAGGATACCCATCAGCAGCCTCACTAGTGGGGCTACCTGGTTGATCAGATTGGCCTTCTGCGCCAAGACGTGGGGAGTTTGACGACAGTGACGAACCAGATTCTCCACCAGCAGGCCGACATCTTAGAGGGCTTTGGCGAGTTCAGAGAGATGAGGAAAGAGCTGCGCCGCATGCGAGAGGACTACTCTCGCCACTATCCACCCCCTTAGTGAGTCTTTCTGTTTCTCTTCTCCCTACTTATTTCTGTCTTCTTTCACATTGAGGACAATGCTTCATTCAAGTATGGGGGAGGGAAAGGATTCACACATCATGTACATATTTTATTTCAGCATTATTTTTGTACAGATTCTGCACTTGATTATTCTATAAAAAAAAAAAGAAAAAAAAAAATAGAAAAAAAAAAAGAGAAAGCAATCAAAATCATGGGATGAGTTGAAAACCCGAAAGGGCGACTCAGGCAAAAAGCAGGTAGTCTGGCGAGCCTTAGGCTTTGGCAATATGAGACTTGAGGGAAGTGAGAATGTTTATGTGACTACCATCTTTGAAAAAAAAATGAGTGGCTTGGTGAAAACCCGAAAGGGCGCCTTGGCAAGATGAGCGTTTACTTTGAGTGTTTAGGATTGATCTCTTGGCGAAGGCGACATAAGAAGTGGGGTGATAAGGAGGTTTTCGGGTAAGCCACTGGGAGCTATAAGGTGTAGATGGTTGAGATACAATTGTAAGTCTCATTTCCTATTTTGATTGTCTTTTGTGCTGATTGTTGAGATGGTGAAAACTACTAGTACTTAGTGTTCATTTTCCTTGTACTGTCTGTGAACCTTTGAGATTTATGGTGAGAGTAGGCTAGCTTCTATGCTTACTCGGGACGAGTAAAGGTTTAAGTATGGGGGAATTTGATATGCGATATATTCCATAGCGCATTTAGTAGTTTTTGTCATCAATTACATGTCATTATGAGAGATATTTGTGTGAACTTGGTGATTCGGAGCATGTTGAAGAAGTTGAAGAAATCATGCAAGTTATAGAAGCGAAGAAGATCGGAAGCAGCTGAGACTGATGACTTTGGCGCGGCCGCGCTGTATTTGGCGCGCCCGCGCTGCTACCCGACGCGACCACTCTGCTAGGAGGAAGTGGCCGCGCTGCTGAACAGACAGAAGAAGCAAGATCCAAGCTGGCGCGCCCGCGCTGCACTTGGCGCGCCCGCGTCAGTCCTGAAGACGGATTCTTATCCGATTCTGTTTATCTTATTAGTTTTAATATTTTATTATTATAATTGTACGGGATGTTAAACCCGATTTTATTAGGTTATATAGGCCGAGAAGGCAGTAGATGATTATGAGGTAATTTTCCAGAGACGTATTTTCCCTTTTGTTCATCTCACAAACCCTATGGAGAACTAACTCTCCTTTGTTACACTTGGTTCTTTGAAGCCTTCAATTGATTTGGTTGTGAGTATTCTACTCTTGTTCGTCCTTTGTTAATTGTTTCGATCTCCTGAGCTTATTGCTTGATTGCTTATTATTGGTTTATCTGGATTGATCACCTAGGTTTATCGATACTAATCATATTGCTAGGGTTTCCAATTCCAGGTTTGGGGTTGTAGATTCATTTTAGCAAACACAATCTCCATACGCGGTTGCTTGTGGTAGATTGTGAGGGAGATTCGATTACATGCTATTTTAACGGGTTGTTGGAATCGCCTGTATCTCATTATAATTCATGTTTGAATGCTATCGCTTTATTATTTGGTGAAGGTTTTCCCTTGTAATTTGGTGATAAGTGCTTTTAGGACTGGTAGGACTAAAAGCTATTACACGATCTGAATTGAGAACAATTACTGGACATTAGAACTTGAGACTCATAGAATGCGATGATGAACCATCTCAATTGTTGTGCGGATAATTACCTGGTGTGATACTTTTCCATCATATATTCACAACCTTTACTTGCAACTTGTTCTGTTACTATTTCTCACACACAAAACTCCCCCTTTAATGAGTTACCTTTGGGTAATAATACTTGCTCTTACAATTGATTCTGTTTCCCTGTGGGTTCGACCCTAACTTACCTACTATACTTGTTATAGTTTGCATCTTAGGAAATTTACTTTGATTTGGCATAACGACTTTAAGCCTGTCACTGGTCGATTTCGAGTTGGGCTCCTCGATCTCGAGGAGGATCGTCGAGTCAGCGTCGTCGATTTCTGGTGTGCCTGCAGGGAACAAGGTAGTCGATATCGACTGTGACTGGTCGATATCGAGTAGGTTCAGACGACTTACAGTTTCTGGAGGGCTGTTGCTTGTCGATCTCGAGGAAGGTTTGTCGAGATCGAGGAGGTCTGTAGAGGTCGACTGGATCTGCTCGGCTTCTGGTGAGTCGTTTAGCTCCGCCGATAATGCGTCGTCGAAGATCTCCTCCTTGCTTAATTCTGCTACAGCCAGCTCCTCCTCTGCTAGTACAGATTCTGCCTTTCCTTCTTCTTGGATCAAGAGTTGTTCTGCAGGTTCATCACAAGAGATAAAATTAAATTTTGAATATAGAGCTTTAATTTCCATTACCTCTTCTGTATCTGGGTTGAAGAAGTATTCAATAATCTCATCTCCGATGGTGAATGTAAGGATTCCTCTTTTCACTCCAATGTTAGCATTAGCAGTTGCCAGGAAAGGTCGTCCTAGGATGATGGGACAAGCTGGATCCTCTGCCATTTCTACTACAAGAAAATCTGTAGGGACAAAGAATCTACAAACTTTAACAGGAATATTATCAACAATACCTGTAGGGAATACCACGGTGTTGTTGGCCATGTAGAGTTTGACATCAATTGGTTCCAGGGCACCTATTTTCACCTTCGACCAGATGGATAGGGGCACGATGCTGACACTTGCTCCTAGGTCACACAATGCTTTAAATCTATGAGGACCAAGTCCAACAGTGATAGCAAACTTACCTGGGTCAGGTCGCTTCTCAGGGAAATCCATCTTTTTGCACTCCTTAGCAATCTCAGTCATCGATCGCTTGTTACTGAGAATCTCCTTGAGGAACTTGACATAGGCATGCATCTCGTGTAATGCTTCTGTAAAAGGAATAGTAACATTTAGACTCTGAAGCAATTTCACAAAACGCTGAAACTTACCGTCTGTTGGATCTCTTTGGTTTTTGGACGGGAATGGGAGCGTCTTTTTCGTTTTCTGAGCCAGAACAGCTTCCGGAGGTGGCGAGGGCTCATCGACCTTGGCTTGCTCCTTCTCGATCTCGGCAACAGACTCGTAGATCTCGACAAGAGCCTCGTCGATCTCGAGTTGGGTAGTCGACTTCGGCTGGTCTGGCAGTGCAGCTGCGTCAGAGCTCCTTTTCTCCTCTGTGTCGAGTAGAGCCTTGTCGATGTCGACTAGGCCTTTGTCGATGTCGACTACAGCTTCGCCCTTCCTTTCTCTGTTTTCTGGCTCGTGCAGTTTGTGACCGCTCCGCAACTTTACAGCAGCTACATGTCCATGCTGCCCCTTGGGATTTGGTTCTGTATTGCCCGGGAGTTGCCCAGATGGTTGTGGAATCTGCGCCGCGAACTGACCCATCTGAGTCTCGATGTTCCTTTTCCAAATGTCTAGCTCTCCAAATTTTGCACTGATATTCTGGAACTGATTGTTGATGGTGCCTTGATTCCGACGCATCTCTTCAAGGATGAGCTGTAAATCATCCTTCTTTTGGTCCCTTTCTGGATGCCCAGGAGCTCTGTATGGCGGGGGGTTCCTAGGAGGACCTTGGTTCCGTTGAGGTTGATAGAACCGTTGGTCTCCCATATAGCGATTTGGACCCCCTGCGTAAGCTACCTCTTCATGAATCTCTGTCATCCTGACTTGTTCCGTATGCGGGCACTCAGTAGTAGTATGCCGTTGTGAACCACATTCGATGCAGGGTTGGTTGACAGAGACATATTTGACTTGTTTGAGGAGCTTGCGATTCTGATCTCTGTAGTACTGCTCCTTGACATCAGGGTCTATCTCCTTAGATGGCTCACAGAGAGGCATAGATGGGGCTGGTCTGGCATATGTGTTCTCATCATAGTTTGTAGGAGCCCCATACTTGTTGTCATAATTTGTGAGCTTGTCTAGCACACCCCATGCGTCAATTGGTGGCATCGTCAGACGTCAGGTACTCATAGCGAGTGTACTGATTGATCCTATCTTTGGTGATCTGGTCAAGAGAGTTGAAGAAGATCTCCTGAATGACGTAGGGAGGCTGTCCATGAGTAGGGCAAGATCGCAGCAGCTCTTTGTAGCGTTCCCATGCTTTTGCTAGCGGTTCCCCAGGCTTTTGCTTGAAAGTTGTGATCTTTTGGCGGAGGAATGCTGTCTTGGCAGGAGGAAAGAATTTGTTGAGAAACTCCTGCTCCACTTGTGCCCATGTCGTAAGGGATCTTGGTTTCAGTCCTTCTAGCCACTTCAGTGCAGGTCCAGCGAGAGACCAGCGGAAAGCTTTCATCTTGACATATTCTAGAGTTGTACCTTCAGCAAGAGTATGGCACATGTCATGAAAATTGGTAATATGTTCAAGAGGACACTCATTAAATTTTCCATGAAAAGCATTGTTTTTAAGCTCTATAAGAAATTGAGTGCGAATTTCAAAAGAGTTTTCAGGGATTAGAATCGCTGATTCAGACACGACGAGAGTTGGATGCATATAATCCTCAGCAGTGGTTGGATATTGGGCAAGCTCAGCTTCTGCTTGCCTTGCGCGCTCAGCTTCTTGTTCCCTCGCTGCCCTTTCATTGGCGATAGTGGTATCCTTTGTGGCTAGTTCCCTTGTAATCCTGGCAATTAGCTGTTCTTGTGTTTCAGCGGCAGCCATGGCTCTTTGTAGTTTAGCTCTGATGTGTAGTAGGCGCTCTGGTTCGTCTAAGCCGTCAAACTCAGGTGGTTGACCAGAACGGCGCATACACCTGTAAAGTAACTCAAAGCAGACGTGAGATTTAACTACCTAAGGCGCGAATGATAGCTTCCCCGGCAACGGCGCCAATTTGTTGTAAGAGGAAATCGAGAATGCAAAACAATAAGTAAACAAAGTAAAGCAAACCGATCGAATCCCAGTAAATAATGTTCAAGACTCCCTCCAATGTAGTAAGAGAAAGTTAGGTTCGAATCCTCGAGGAAGCTGGTCAGCGGATCCTAGGCAGCGGCGGAATCTCACGGACAGAAGTCGACAACAATGGTACTCGACCTCGACTAAGGGGTAGTCGATAGGGGTCAGGCACAGTCGAACACAACAGCAGCAACTCGGCGAAGTCTACTCGATCTCGACGAGGCGTACTCGATATCGAGTAGGGCCTTTGTCGACTTCGGCTCGTCTTGTCGAGTTCCTACACAATTGAGCTACGACGATCTGGGATCGGAGATTAGTAGTCGAGATCGACCAGAGGCTGGTCGAGATCGACGAGGGCAGGAAAAAGTAAAAACAAAGCAGTTTCGGTTTCTGTAACTTTATGAATTTGGAGAACTTCCAAGATTAGGGTTTGCGATAACGATTACCATGCAAGCGGAATATAAATCACAAAAGGCGGTAACTGTATCGATAAAGGAAAAGGATTTCACCTAATCCGACAAGTAGGAATATAAATCTCACGACAAATAATCCTAATTGCATCTATTCCTTTTTATAATTAGCATATATAATCTTTCGAATAGAAATCCTAATTACTACCCAAGTTTCACAACATGAGTTCTTCAATTTCTCAATCAAAGATGAAGCAAATAGGGAATAGATTAACATAACGACAAAATACCTCCTTTCGCAATCGCTAATCCACCGACATGGCTCTCGTTGGGCTCACCCCAACCCCATAAGTAGGTGGAATACTCACGCCTCATCGCAATCGCAGACATCATTGATTCAAAAGAAATAACTTGCATTAACTAAATTCAAAGCCTTTACAATTCCGGCAATCAACTTTCGTAAACTTCCAAAACCATAAAACCTTCGAACTCCTAAATCTCTATGTGGAACTACTTGTCTTTGAAATTGAATGAATAAAACAGAGCCCCATGGGCTTTATTTATAGCCTTCTAATCCTTGCTACTCAAGGATAGAATATCTATATCTATATCTACAACTATATCTAAAAACTTAATGATAAATAAAAGCTATAATGAAATTAAATCTAAAAATAGGGAAATATATCTAAATTGCCTCAAGTGGATAAAATTCTCTTCTTCATGATAGATGTTGATAAATTGGATAGACTTTGCTTCTCCTCGGCTCCAAGGACTCTACTCCGAGTAGAACTGCAATCAACTCGTCACGCGGCTTCGGGAAATCTTCGTCGATCTCGAGTACGGCATACTCGATCTCGACTAGGAAAGTCATCGACTGGGCTGACTTCGTCGTCTCGGCTAGCTGATGCTCGACAAGCTCGGACATGACTCCTGGCGCTAGTCGATCTCGACAAGGGGCTTGTCGATCTCGATGAGTGGTGTGTTCTCGACTTGGTCTTCCGAGGTTGTCGAGTCGGATGTGGGCTCTCAGCCTTGTTGACCTCAAGGACGCTCCTCGATCTCGACGACAATGGGTCATCGACTTGGCAAACTTGGTGTGTCGGGTAGCCCTTGTCGACATGCTCGGACACTTGCTCCTGGGCTTAGTCGATCTCGAGAAGGGGCTTGTCGATCTCGAGTAGATTTTGGCCTGGTGTTGTCGAGCAGTATCTCCTCGACATGGCTCATGGAATGTCGTCTGGCCCTTTTCGACATCGAGTACTCTACTCGATGTCGAGTAGGGTGTTGCTCTGCTCCGCGTTGTCTGGTCAGGTCTCTACTCGACTCCAGTGTATCCGGACTTGACTTGTCGACATAGACGAGAACTTGGTCGAGATAGAGTAAGGCTTGTTGCTTCCGTCTTTGTTTCTTAGTTTTCTCCCAAAATGTGTCCATATTCTGCAATATTAAACAGAAACTTATGTAGATCTCCATTTCTAACAAATAAGCATATACTACATAAATTCGACATATTCCCAACCCGAAATATGAAAAATGTAAAGAATATGGAACTAAAATATGTATAATGACATGGCTACTTTGGAGACATCAATTTTCCTTCAAAATAAGAGTCTTCAGCCCATTATGCTCGCCTCGCATATTTGAAGCTCCATCGTATCCTTGACCTCTCAGTTTACTGAATGATAATCCATACTGAGCAAAGAACGCATCAATAGCACTTTTCAAACATACTGCAGCGGTCTCACAAACATGAACTACCCCAAGAAACCGCTCCATAACAGCTCCTTGGTCATCCACATATCTTACAACAATAGCCATCTGCTCTTTCACTGAGACATCACGAGACTCATCAATCAATATAGAAAAGAACTTGTCCTCAAGTTCTCGGATAATGACATTTATCGTCTCTGAAGCACATGCCTTAGCAATATCCTTTTGAATGGAAGGACTAGTAAGCTGATGATTTCCAGGGGCATTACCCAACGCAACCCTTGCAACATCTTCATTCAGATCACCACATAACTTAAGTAATTGCGTAAAATTACCTCTATTTTTTGAAGAAACTCTTTCATCATGCCCCCGAAAAGCCATCCCCTGCGCAAGCAGAAATCTAGCCACTCTCAAACTTGTAGTTAAATGAAGACGGTAAGCAGCACTTTTTACTTATGTTGAAGTAGACACGCATTTTGAAATACTTTGCGCTTGATTTTTGTAACCAATAAACAATATTCTTGCATCATTGTGTTGGCTATTAGCACTCCCCACATGCTCTTCAAAATTCTCAAGAGGCTTCTTCCAATTAGAACATCCCTCCTTGGCAAACACCACATCTCCATATTTTGGTCCTAAGTCACCATGGAATAGATAACACAAAAAATAATAACCATCATCTTTAGACACACTATATTCCAACCATTCTCTATCTTTGAACCACTTCTTTTGAAAACTTCTCTTTTGTTTTCCAAAAGAACGTTGTGGGAAATCATGTGACATAGGTTGACAAGGACCATTGAGAATATAATCTTTCTTGACATCATCTCTAATCAATGGATCATATTCATCAATGGGTTTCCGCAATGCAGGATCACTAATAATAACCCATTCTTTCTCCAATCGGGCTCTTTTTTCGCTTCTTCTATCATCTCTAGAAATATTTTGTTCAACTACAAGCACATCATCAACATTCTGAGATGGAGTTTGAATCTGGTTGGTTGAAGGAAGTGAAGATCCACTAACTCGAACCGATGACTTTGATCGAATAACAAACTTATCCATATTTTATAGTCCTATAACAAAACAAATCCACAAACCACAATTTCAAATCACAAATCGCAAATTTACAAATTCATTTCTCACAAGTCACAACCACAATCACAATTACAATCAATTTTTAAATCCCAAATCACAAAGGAACAAATTTATTTCTCACAAATCACAAACCCTAATCAAATTCCCAAATTGATTCTCAATTTCACAAATTCCAATCTAAACTGATTCTCAATCAATCAATTGAACTTAAAAACAAATAAATTCAAAAAGGATGAATTGAGAAAGAAAACTAACAAGGCTTGGCTATAGAAGAGAAGATTTTGATTGGAAATTCGAAATTGCTCATTCGCAGTCGCAGAGACTGAGAGACACCAGGTCACCGCCGCACCGGTGCACTGAGCCGCCAGTAGCAGAGTCAGCCGGATCCCGGGGGTGGAGCTGCTGCGCGGGCGCCGGTATCAGGGACGCAATCACGCAAAGACAACGGTTTGGGGTTTCTCCTTTGGCTTTCGCTGAGAGTCGGGGAGGGTTTGTCTGTCGCTGTAAACAAAAAATAACAGTAAAAAAGAGGTTAAATTTGATGAAAAAAAAACAGAAGGAAAGGTGAGGAAACGGGATTCGAACCCTGGATGGTAGCGTCCTTGGGTAGAAACGACTCGCGCCTTTACGAGTGAGCCATCTCGTCTTTCTGATTTTATTCTCCTTCATTTATGTATATTACTATTTTAACAGATATATAAAAATATACAAATACCCCTCGTCCCCTCTTTAGGATAGGGGGCTTCAGCCACCCCGAGCCCCCCCCCCCCCCCCCCCCCCCCACAAATCCGCCACAAGAGCCGAGTGTAGAAATTTCCTTGACCTCATGAGAGCGGTGAGTTTTTTCTAGTTAGATTGGGGATTGGTTGGTCGTATCTCTTTAATTGCGTGCTTGTTATTGGTAGTTGTGTGCAGATCCAAGGTGATATGATGTGATGAGCCCTAGTGATGTGTGATGATGTGCTAGATATGTTATGGTATGTGATATTTATCGATGTGATTATGGCATGGTATTGAATGTGCGATATGATTGCGATGTTATATGATGCTTTGAATTGGAAATATTGGAAATGATAGAACCTGACTTGTTAGAATCTAATTCTGACTTGGAACCTACGAAGAGAATACGAGATTATATTTTAGAGGTGGGTGGTAAGATTACTGGGAGGTTGGAAATGCTTATGGACTAAATTGGATTTGAAAACCCTGGATTTTGGAAATGGTTTCCAATTGTCTCGAGTACGAGACTTGTTTTTAGAGGTGGATGATGTAAAAGAATCGGGTTTTCAAATATTTATTTTCGGATAAAGGAATTTAAAACGGATCTAATTTGGGAATTTTGAGAAAACCTCGTCCTCAACATAACGAATTGATTTCGAAACTCATAAAGCAGATTTTCGGCCTAAATTTGAATTTTGGTAACTAACTTGGAATAGCGATATTTTCCTCGGATTTTTCAAAATCTAATTGATCAAGAGAGCATGAATTGGGAGACTAACTTTTGGGAACTAATTTCGGGATTCAAACTCGCGTGTCGGGATTGAAGACTCTCAGCCTAACCCTCCCTCACTCTCCCAAGACAAAACCGAAAACCCTAGCCCATGTTGGAGCCAAGAGATATTTTAATTCAAGGTCAAAGATTCCTTACCCCATTTGGGTGAGACACCCACAAACCTCTTTTTCTCTCTACCTGTCTTGCACCCCCTATATACTTTGGGAAGGAGACAAGCTCAATCCTTATCCATCCACATCCCATAAATCAATCCTATCTCCTTAAGAGATCAAGCCTTGACTCACTCAATTCTTCACACCCAAACACAAATCCTAGAAAACCTTATCCAAGGGTAAGACTTGGAGAAACCACAAAACCCTAATCAAATGTCTCTCTTCCTCCCCTCCCTCCTTTTGCCTCCACCACCACAACACCACATTCTGCCACCCTCCAACCACCAACGACACTACCATCACCCACCACTGTCACCACCTTCCTCCTCCTTCATCCATTTGTCAAGAGACCAAACACCACCCATCACTTCTCTTCTCCTCCTACTTGTGACCAAGACCCACCAGCAACACCACTACTCACCGTTGGAGCCCAAACGATCCAGTTGAGCAGCCCAGCAGCCCCAAAGTCCGGCCACACTGCCCCCGACGCCACCACCGTCCGTTTTTGGGTTCTAAGAGGTGAGAAGCTCGTTTTTTCTTCCTTTCATCTCCAAATCTTTAAATCTCAATCCTTTAACCTCCCAACTAACTTCCCAGCCTCTCTAACATGAAGATCCAACTGTGGTTGAGCCGGAAATCTCCTCACGAGTCAGTCTGAAGAAAAAGACGGAGTTTGGATGAGCAATCCTTCTTTCTCTCATTTTTCATGTGTAAAGGGTAGTCTAACATGCTCCTGTAGGTCAAGGGAAGAGTCAGGAAAAGTGGGAAGAGCTAACAATCATGAAAAAAAGCCAAAACGAGCTCAAATTAGAAGCTCGGAGCCAAGACTCGCCGTCGTGAGTTCTTGTCAAGGCAAGTTCTCTCTCGCTGCGGCGAGAGTGGCCCATGTAGACGTGGCTTGTATGAACTCGGGGTGAGCCTTGCCCCCCCCCCCCCCCCACCCCCTCCCCCCTGGTTTTGCCGTGACGAGAGCCCTTCTACAGTGGTGAGTCCCCTCTCGCAGGGACGAGTTCCCCATATCGCGGTCGCGACACCCCCAGCTCATGGGGTGCTCATAGGGTGTCTTTTGCGATGGAGAAACACCCCATAGCCAAGGGTCTTGAATTGATGACTTTGGGGATTTTGACGAACGTTTTCAAAAACTGGATTTGACGTTTTGGGGATTTGAAACGACTGACTTGATGACTTAAACTCGGTTTTTGGGAAATGAACTTAACGTTTTCAAGAGTTGGAGGTCCTAACTGTTTGATTCGGATTTTGAAACAGTTTTGGAACTTACTGGGGGATTCGACTTGTTTGGTGATGGACTAGCGTGATGATATGAATGTGTGACTAATACCATGTATGCGTGACTAATAGCATGTAAGTGTGACTTATGGCATGATATCTTAGTGATGAGTTATAGTATCTTACGAAATGACATACATGATGACAAGTTGTTATATATGAATATGACCTGGTGAGCAACCGAATTGCCTAACTATGTTATGGAAGTTGTTGTTATTTGATGAGTTGACGGATGATGTTATAAGATGACTCATCATGATGGATGGAAAGTATGGATGATACGAGTTGTTTATCTATCTGATTCTATGATGTGTGTGACAAAATGGAATGCATTCACGAGCTGGCCAGTCTCCACCCTATCGGGAAGGAGGGGTGGTGGTAGGAGAGGCATATGTCACTTTGCATACTGTGCTAGGGCCCTATTTATTATTTTCTGCATATATATATAAACTACCAACATGCTTATGTGTTAAATCTTGTCTTGCATTAGAAGCATGATATTAGGTCAAACATGTGTGTGCTTATATGTAGGGATTGCCAAGTGCGCGCCTCAATCTGATCTTATGCCCACTTATGCTTTTAGGTATCTGATGTGATGTGTGTATGATGTTGATATGACTCTATGTTGACATGAGACTTTTGTACGACGGTGAGAGAGAGCTCTAAGACTCTAATATCATCACATCTTGATCGTTTTAGGATTTCGATATTTGGATTATATTTTGACCCGGCTCTGTCGAGGTATACCTAATGTATTTGGTTTTTAGACTATGATGCTTTGTTTGAATGCTAAAATATTTTCCGCGACTTATTCCCTAGGACATATATAGGGGTGTTACCCTGGGTCTCCAACGGACCATGCGATAACCTGGGTTCAAAATTCCACTTTTCGCTACTAATGTTTGATTTTAAAACTTCAAGCTATACTCGTTGCGCAAGATCCAAACAAAGGATTATATCCTTCGAAACGTAACTCAAGTAATACTACAACTAGACATCTAATCCCGACCCATTACACACATCTATTAACACTACTAGAATACTACAACTAGACATCATGTAATTTAAGTCTGTCAAATAATTAACAGATGTTAAATTATTCAATTACATCAATTTTTTTTATAGTGATGTGTAAGCCAATTTACACAATTGTTAAATATAGGGACATATGTGAAGCTCTATGCCATGGAAAAAGCAAGATGCGCGCAGTTAGGAAAAAATGGGTGCGTGATGAAAAGTTAGAAAAAACATCAACATCAACATCATTTTTCCTAGGCCTAAAATCTGGACAAATTTTAAGCTTTTTCCAAAGGGGTTAGTCCACGAAACAACATCAACATCTCTAAAAATGAAAAATTCGAAATCCTTTGCCTAGGGTAAGGTGTGATGCTATTCAGGAAATACGTCATCAAAACACCCAATCGTGAAGTCCACACAGCCTCGGGACTGCAGTAAAGTGTCTTACAACAGGAGCTACGGACATCTGCTCAGTACATTTTTAATAGAAGGAGCTGCGTTTGTCCGATCGAGGCACGTGAGCAATCGCTGGAAAGCTAACTTCATGGGCTACGACTGTACTACGGACGTTTCCGGATAAATTCTCCTCTTAAGTGACACGGGTATATTCAATAAGTGACACGGGTAACTTTTCCCCCACTGGTGACACAGGTGGTTTCCATAAGTGACACGCGTAACTTTTCTCCCAATGCCGAATAACATTTGCGAACCACCCCTCATTTATGTACTCTGTGTTTCAGATGAAGGTCTTGGAAGGTGTTATGAATGGGATGCGAGCTGACCATTTGAATGCAAGAGGTGTGCAGAAACCAATGAGCGATGTCCGTGGAGAGGATAACCACAAAAATGTCAGGGGGACAGAGGGACCAACTAAGGTAGATGACCAGCCACCTCAAGGACAAGAGGAGGTAAAATGGTTGTTAGTTCACCTGATATTTTCTCCTAATGGGTCAACGGTTAATAGAATCAGGATTTTCATATTTCAATCTATTGTAGACAACCGACACGGTTGTTTACGTCAAGCGACACGTTATAATATGTCGGGTAACAAGGGAAAAAATAAAGTATCTGAATGACAGTTGAAATAACCATAACCAATTGCCAGATCTCAGAGGCTGTGAAAGTCGAGGCCGTTGGAGGAAGTGGAAGAGATGTCAGTAAAGAGAATGACGGGAAACATAGGAAGGCTTAGGAGAACAACCTTAAGGCCAGGTCAACGGAGGTACCAATTACAGTGGACGAGCAGCCAACACCCGAAGGACGGGACGAGAAGGTAAATTGGTTGTTACTCCACATGGTATTTTCGCTTTAGGGTCAAGGAGGAATCAAAACCGGGATTGTCATTTGAATCTATAATATTAATTAACTCACAACTGTATCACTGTCAACCGACACGGTTAATTATTGGGGTGACACGGGGGTACAAAAATTTTCGGCCTAACCCTTGAGACTTTCTAACCAATTGCCAGATCTCAAAAGCTGCAAGAGCGGAGCCCGTTCGAGGCAAGAAGAGTAAGAGAGGTCCAGTAGGAGAAGGAGAACTCAAGTCCCCCCCACAGAAGAAACCGCGGCGCTGAAAAGAGAAGAACGTTGTCGAAGGCGCGAATGCGATTAAGCTGGGTCTTGTATCCGTCTCAGACAACGATGGCTTCCTTCGTTGGACGGATAGGTGACCCCCATCAGTAGATGTACCCAATTGAATGCAGACTTGGCTCCATTCTCCTAACATTTTTGTTGTGGTTGTGCAGCGGGGATGAGGACAACTAGAAGACTACGTACGGCATGGCGTTTACGAAGGAGTTCTTCACCGCACTAAAAACGCCTACAGTTTGGGTAAACTCTGAGGTACGAAACCCGCATAACTGATTACCTTTATTTAGTGAATGACACGATATTTAGTGTAATAGGTACTGCAATAGTATGGAATTTTCACTAGGTTTGTAATCGATGCAACACATGGAACAAGCATGATATCTTCTCCGTAAAGGGGTAACGGAGAAGGGCGGTGATGTTGGCGGTCGAGTTGTGGTTGTCGACACATATTTCGGCCGCTATTTGCAGACTGAGTGGGACAAATACAATAGCGATACAGATAGCTACGTAGCAGACCAAAAGCTGCTTGACTACTTCGACGGGAGGTCCCCGGCGGTGATAGGCCACCCGTGGGACGGGGAGGAACTTATCCTCCTACTGTTGAACGTGGACAATATTCACTGGATTACCGTAGTTATAGATCCGATCGGGTGGCAGGTAAGGGTTTATGATTCAGATGTTTACATTGTGAGGGACCACCATCTGCCGACACACTTAAGCTGCATCACCCACCTTATCCCGGTACTGATGAATGTCCACCCGCGTTGATGGCCACCTACACCGACAAGTCGTGAGAAAAGGATTCCGCATAACAAACGGAGGTAATTTATGTGGAACCCTTAAATATATCTTCATCTCGTAATGGTATCCGGCTGTTATGAATCTGACTTAAGCATCCCTATTGCACTGGAGACTGCGGTCCGTACACGATCAGGTTCATGCAACTGATCACAAAGGATGCCCCCACCTACGACGGTTTTGACGACGCATTCATCGGGGCGTACAGGCACATGCTTGATGTTGGCATCTTCCATGGTAGACGATTATGATCGTCGTTATGATCACCATTGCCCAGTGTTATGAACTTTGATGTTATGGTAGAAGGTTGTTATGAACATCGTTTTTATTGTGTTCGATTTTTATGAATATGGTTGTTGCTCAGAACATTTAGTTGTGGACGGTAGTTCACTAGGTTGGTATTGTAGTACGTTGCTATGAACTTTGTTGCTTTCTTTATCTTTCGTCGGTGGTTATGTGTTGTAAAATGTTATTATATTTTTATGATATTTGTTAGGCAGTGGTTGACTATGTTGTCATGCTCCAAACATTGGTTATAAGTTGTAAGGAAATCACCCGTGTCACCCAAGATGGAATCCCATGTCAACTTACATAATTATCGTGTCCCTTATTTTAATATGGTGACAAGGGTGATTTCCTTACACGACTAGCACAAACACTCAGAAATGTAAACATCAACTGAAACAAGTGCCAATGCAAGGGTGATTTCGTTATCAAAGTGTCAACCACCAAAATGTCAAACATCAAATTCAAATCAGTGACATGATAACCCCTTTGACCTTACACGGTAATACAAAGGATGTGACAGGGGTTATTTCCTGAAGCCATCCCCAAAAGTGTAATGAAGTTCTTTACCACGTACCTGTAGTATGTAACCCAACAGTGGTTTTATGTGCATGCAGCCTAACTAGACTACCAAGTACTTAACCCGTTCACAAAATAACCTAGATGGCGAATGGTCCAACCACTGACCCTAAACTCCAAATGCAAAAGAAGACCCAACTGCTGAGGTAAGGCGTTGGACCACCAATGGAGGAACACATCTATGAACGACGACGCTTGAAATGGTGAAATTCTCCCCGAGATGGGTATCGATAAGTCTTAGGGCGACCAGGGCGTTGCTTCACGTCTTGGGGGAGACACACCGTGCTGGACATGGCTGGGGGGATTTTCCAATCTTCTCTTGGAGGAAGCGGATATATCACATTCTTGTAACACGCCTTCCATGCTGGGACTTTGTAGAAGTCATTCACGAGAGAGAATAAATTGGTACCTCGATACTTGGCAGTGGCTACGACATGCGGGCACATAAACTAGTCAATGTCGCACCGCTTGCATGTGCAGGTATGGGCACTCAAGTTCACAACCCAGGAGGTGGACCCTCGATCTGTGGACATTGTACTCGTTTGAGCTGAGCGGTTTGACATCCATGCATATTTCCAACGCAGAGTTCGTTCTCAGCTCACCTTCAACGTAATCTCTCAACGACTTACCCGATTTGGTGCTTTTTTCCCATCGCTCGTAAAACCACTTGGCTATTGTTTCGATGATAGCATCAATCAGGGCAGTGATGGGTAGGTCACGGGGCTCCTTGAATATGGAGCTCAGACACTCGGAGTTGTTCGTCGTGAATATGTTGTAGCGCATCCCCAAGAAGTATGTGACAAGAGGAAAACCTGTCGCTGTTCTTTCCAAAGAATACTCAAACTCACAACTAGTATAGTGTGTAAGCAAGAGATCAATCCACATGGAATCTATTCAATTCAAGTGTCAATTCTAATCGCTAATAGGGAATATGGGGGGTTTTTAGTGTGAAAAAGATCCGCCTTTTTATTAAAGAGGAAGCAAGCAAACAAAGGAAAATGGTTTTAGAATGCAGTGGAGAGAAATAGGTTCACCTACAATTTATCACTTCGATTGATGAATTCGATCCTTGTTTCAGCCTCTAGTTTTTGTCTTTGCCTATCAATGTCCTTGTCCAGATCTTAGGTAAATTACTAGTCCTACGAGTCCTAGCAATCCTTATCTCTAAATAACCCTAACACGGTTAAGATTCAACCTAGAGATAGCATTAAGATTATGAATTAACCAAGGTACACATAATATCAAGCTACGAGTCGATATTCAACATGTATTCAACTTCCTACACATCCAATTAGTCCTACGAGTCCTAAAGGGATATGATTGCCACTTGGGTTAAGGTTCGCTACGAGGAATCTACAAAACCCTAGAAATTGAATGAATCTACTCTAACTAGTCGGCTAGGCCAGAGAGAATAAAACACATTCAAGCAATTAAGCACAAATAAGTCAAAACATTGGAATAGGAATAAGAACTAGATTAAAAAATTCACAATTCAACAATCAAAGATCCAAACTGTAGGCGAAACCTTGAGAGTTTAGTTGCTCATGCTCAACGGCGCTCTCAACAATGGAATAATGTGCATAAGGTGAATGAAATAATAAACTAGAAAAGCCTTAAATAGTGTTTAGAAAGTCGGCCAAATAACATAGACCAAAACCCTAAATCAAATCTGGAACTAATGTTCAGTTTCTGAACGGGCCGCGAGGCGGCCGGCGATCAGCGAAGTCTTCCGTTTCTGCCTTCGAGCCGCGGGGCGGCCACCAATCCTGCGGGGCGGCCTGCGATTCTTCCGAGCTGCTTCTTCTTTGTCTTCGCAACCTATCTACTCTTCTTCAGATTATTTTCGCTCTTTTCCGATTCATTCCACCTCCAATCTACTTTACCTGAAATAAACCATAAAATCATGTAGATTCCGCCTCTTCTAACTCAACAAGTAATTATGTAAATTCAACTAAATAAATGTAATATTGACAACTAAACTATGCTAAATGCAATCTATTATGCAACACTAAATATGCTCTATCAAATTCCCGCACACTTGAACCTTTGCTTGTCCTCAAGCAATAGAAAACTCAACTCTGCAGCCCCATAGAATAGCAATTCATGTATCCACACCTCAATATTCTTTAAGTGCATGAAAAACTAGCAAACGCAATAGATTAACAACATCATAGCACATAATTGGAATAATCAATGAAATCAGGCAACCATATCCATTCTAGACCTCACAAAGGATATGTGTTTCACTCTCGCTCAAGTGTTTGGGTTTAAATGTTTACGCTCAAAACTCAATCTTCAAAAACTTAGCTACAAGAGTCTTGCACCAGTGTTCTAATTCTCCACCGCTGGTGACTCTACACACAACAAAAATCATGAGGTCTTTCAATTGGGTTTTAATGGGGCCAAGGTAGAACATACAAGGTATGGAACAATTTTGGTCATGTGGTGCTCATAATCGGGGAACTAAGGAAGGTACCAAATCATAAAACCACCCATAAACTTCTCATACCATATCTCTATAATGCCAAACAACACCAATCTTAAGCATAAAACTTTACAAACCAAACTCAACTCATTCCTTTATTCTTTTCATCCCTTTTTTTTCTCTTTTTTTTTCATTCATGC
Source organism: Persicaria tinctoria (assembly GCA_037127255.1). Lineage (NCBI taxonomy): Eukaryota > Viridiplantae > Streptophyta > Magnoliopsida > Caryophyllales > Polygonaceae > Persicaria > Persicaria tinctoria. Next base: position 74,396,302 of record JBANSL010000006.1, read on the forward strand.
TATATTAATGGATTTTCCTTGACTTTTGCCCCTAAGTGAATTTTATCCTCCTTAGGTCCCAAGTAATAAATATGCTAGCAAGGATCAAACATCTCATAAATACACCTCAAACATACAATCCACCACTAAAACCATCATCCACACCATAGGTAGTCACCAACTATTCCTAAATTCCCGGATGGGGTCAGGCTGTCATTGGCTATGGAAAAATCTTATGGAGCTATAAAAGAATAGGCAATTAGGCTCAAACTGGCTTTAAGCAGAGGATAATATGTAAGGTGAGAATAGACTGAAATAGGGCTAATAAAGATATCTAAATGCAAGTCAAAATGAATCCTCCCCCGATGGCCTGCCCTCCAGATCCACATCGGCGCCCTGCCCTCCAGGTGGCCAGCTTTCCTCAGCTGAGCCTCATCATACAGAAATGAGCCATGCTGAGCATCATGGACATCACTCACATCGATGCATGCGTGAGCTATGAGGGTGTTAAGACCCCCAAAGCTAATGGTTGCCTTGTTGCGCTTGTCTAGGATGTCCTTGCAGTTCATCAGAAACAGATCCACCCAACCTGGAATCACTGGGCTCTCTGGCATCAGACACCACAAAAATGACATATCCTTAAGCGAGATCTTGTTGACCTCAGCCTGTGCAAAGAAGGTGTTCGCCAGAACCTTGTGAATCAGTCGTAATGCAGGATGGCGAATGCTGGAATTATACTGGCCCTTCTTGGCCTCAAAAGGCACCCTAGTAGACGCCATCCAAAAAGCCACAGGGCCCTCTCCCTTACATACATCAAGCCAACCAGTAGTCGGCGCAGCAGTAATACCAAAAATCTGTGCCAATCTCTCCTTCGATAGTGTGAAATCTCTCACAAGCAATCGAAAATCAATAGATGTACGCTCCACACTCAAAGTCGCTAAAAATTCTTTACATAAGCTTGGATATGTCGGGGCATTCTTCCCTAAAAACTGTCCTAAGCCCCCATGCTCTAACAGTTGCCAAGTGCATACATGCATCTGTAATAATCTTAAGGTAGACTCATTAAAAAATTTTGTTACAAACAAATTTCTAGTGTTTAGAGCAGTCCACCTCTGCTTTTGATTTTGACTCATTCCATGGGGTCAAGACATTATGAATCTGAGCTAAAAATTACCAAACAAGAATGAAAGTGAAGGAAAACTCACAAACGGCGAGTCACTACAGAGGTCGCGGGGCAGCCGAGGGGGGCGACAAGGCGGCTGGCAACAGGGTTGGCCGCGGGGCGGCTAGAGAGGCGACGGGGCGGCCGGGGATTTTGCCGGATCTGGAATCTCTGTTCCGGATTTGATCTCCGATGTCGTCGCCGAACTCACTCCTAGGTGGATCCGAAAGAAATCCCTCAAAAATCCGTGGGATGGGCGATTTGTGTGTAGATCTAGGAGAGTGAGGTTGTATGGTGGAGTTTTTGTAAAAGGAAGAGGGGAATAATGGAAAAAAAGGATGATTTTGGTGAAAGAAGAAAGCTTGGAAGTTGGCTTCAATGGAGTTTTTAGGAGGTTGAAGGAGGAGGAAGAAGATAGAGGTTTGGCGTGGGGGCGGCCAGGTGATAGAGTGGGAAGAAAAAGGAGTGGTTAGGGTTATTTTGTATGGCAAGTGGGGGCCCACACGGGCCCCTAAAAAATTTCCTATCCGGCTGGGGCCGCGGGGCGGCCAGGGTGGGCGACGGGGCGGCCAGAGATTCTCGCGAATAGATTTCGCTGAGACCCAGCCGCGGGGCGGCCAGGGTAGGCGACGGGGCGGCCCGCTTCTTTGCCGTCCTTTTTCTTTGCTCTTTCTCCCTGCAATGTTAGTATGCCGAACCAATCTAAACTAAACTAAAAAATACTTAATGTAAAAAGAAAAAATACCTAATTTATTACCTTGGGTTGCCTCCCAAGCAGCGCCTTTGGTTACCGTCGTTGGCTCGACGTTATGACCCCCTAATGATCCTCAACATTTGGTTCAGTGAGAACCAACTCATCACTGTCCTGTTTGACAAAGCTCTCATAATAGGGTTTAACTCTATGACCATTTACCATGAAGATGTCTCCATTCCTCTTATTTAGTAGCTCTACTGCACCAGGAGAAAAGACATTAGTAATCACATATGGTCCTGTCCATCTAGAACGAAGCTTACCTGGCAAGAGTTGTAGACGCGATTGAAATAGAATGACCTTTTCCCCAACTTTGAGGTCCTTTCGCAAGATATGTTTATCGTGCCATGCCTTTGTCTTCTCGTTGTAGCTGATGGAGTTATCATAGGCATCCAATCTCCACTCTTCCAACTCCTACAGCTATAGTTTCCTGAACTCCCCAACTTCATCAATCTGCATGTTGAACTGCTTCACCGCCCAATATGCTTTATGTTCGAGCTCGACAGGAAGATGGCAAGCCTTTCCATAGACTAATCTAAACAGAGACACCCCAATGGGAGTCTTGTAAGCCGTTCGATAAGCCCATAGAGAATCATCAAGTCTGACACATCAATCCTTCCTATTTGGGGCAACAATCTTCTCCAAGATAGTCATTATCTCGCGATTAGACACCTCAGCTTGCCCATTGGTCTAGGGATGGTATGCAGTAGACACCCTCTGAGTCACATGATATTTCTTTAAGAGCGCACTCACAGTCTTGTTGCAGAAATGTGTCCCCTCATCACTGATTAGTGCTTTTGGAACTCCAAATCTAGAGAATAGCTCATTGAGGAAACCTGCAACTACTTTTGAATCATCAGTTCTGGTGGCCTTCGCCTCCACCTAGGCGTGGCCACGGGTCGGACCCAGCGTGTCGATGGGTTCGACCCGCCGGGTCAAGGGTCGGGGAAGGGCGACCCGAACCCTAACCCGGGAATTCCACGGGTTGGCGGGTTCGGGTCGACCCGGCGGATTCCTGAATAAAAAAAAAATTATTTTTTTATAATATTTTCAACTAATAAAAATTAAAAAAAATGATATGTAAAGACTTTTCTACATATGTCTTCATATATCCATTTCATTTTAATATGTAGTGGAAAAAAACATGAGAAATTTTATATTTTTATAAAACTTCATTCATCCACTACAATATAAATGTAGGGATATAAAACTTCTCATACTTTACTTCATTTCAATATAAGAAATAAAACTTAAAGTGAAAAGTGAGGGTTAAAGGAGGATGGGGTACACATATATATACATCCATCCCTTCTCATTCTAACTCTCAACTTTCAATGTGGGACAAGAGTCTTGTCCCACATTGAAAGTTGAGAGAATAGGGGAAGTCTTCCAAATCTATAAAAAGAGAAGGGTGATAGTGCTTTTGACCCACATTGCACATTGCAAACTAGTTTATATTTATATATTATGAATTATTCTAAGAATAATATACATAATAATTATTATAAACATAAAAAAAATATTTTTTTAAAAAAAAAAAATGGGATGGTGGGTTGACCCATCGGGTCGACCCGCCGGGTCATGACTCGCTGGGTTATCGGGTTCAAAACCCATGACCCTAACCCTAACCCGCAAACCGCCCCCACCCGTTGACCCGGACCCTCCGGGTCAATGACCCGCCGGGTCATTGACCCGTACGACCCGTCGGGTCACGGGTCAACCCGTAACCCGTGGCCACCCCTACCTCCACCCACTTGGAGACGTAGTCCACCGCAAGCAAAATATATAAGTTTCCAAAGGAGTTAGGGAACGGTCCCATGATGTCAATGTCCCAAACATCAAAAATCTCACAAAATATCATGCGAGTTTGTGGCATCTAATTCCTCTTATAAAGATTCCCAACTCTCTGACAGCGATCACAGGATTTGCAAAAAGCATATGAATCACGAAATATATGTGGCCAAAAGAATCCTGCATCAAGTACCTTCCTAGCTATCTTTTGTGCTCCAAAGTGTCCACCACATTCATGGGAATGACAAAAATTTAGGACATATTTTACGTCATCGTCGGGAAGACACCGACGTATCATGGCGTATCTTGATCTGCGCAATGCTTCCATAGGTAGAGGTCATCCCAGATGTAGAAGCGAGCATCATTGCGTATCTTGTCCTTCTGAGCCTTCAAAAAGTTGGGTGGAAACTCTTACGAAATAAAAAAGTTGACCAAGTTAGCAAACCAAGGGCGTGGGAGAGAACTCACCTTGAGGAGAGATTCGAAGTAAGATTTTGCAGAGGCCGCGGGGCGGCCGGCGATTGCGAAGAAATCGTCCTCCAAAGACTTGGCCGCGGGTCGGCCTAGGGTGGCCGCGGGGCGGCTGACGATTGCGAAGACCTGTAACAGCTCTTCGTCAGGAAAGCTCCCCACTATGTCTTCTTGTCGATTTTTCTCCTGCACAATAGGACTTAAATGGTCAGCAAGTAGGTTCTCAGCACCCTTTTTCTCCCTGATTTCGATGTCAAACTCGCTTAAAAATAAGATCCATCTAATCAGTCTTGGCTTGGCTTCTTTCTTCGTCAAAAGGTAACGAAGTGCTGCCTGATCAGTATAAACAATAAATTTTGTACCAAGCAAATAGGATCTAAATTTCTCAAGTGCAAAAACTATAGCAAGAAGTTCCTTTTTTGTGGTTGAGTAATTCCTTTGAGCTCCATTCAGGGTCATAGATGCATAATATATGACATGAGAGCTTCTCCCTTTTTTTTGTCCAAGCACGGCTCCCACGGCGTAGTCACTAGCGTCACACATCAATTCGAACGGCTGAGACCAATTTGGTGCTTGTATAATTGGTGCACTAGTAAGACAAGTCTTTAACTCATCAAACGCCGTCCTTCACTTCTCATCAAAAGCAAATGTGACCTCCTTCTTCAGCAGCTCGCACAAGGGTGAGGTGATCTTTGAGAAGTCCTTAATGAACCTGCGGTAGAATCCTGCATGGCCTAAAAAAGAACGCACTTCACGCACATTAGTAGGATAAGGCAATGATTGAATGATGTCAATCTTTGCCTTATCAACCTCAATCCCTTTATGGAAGACAATGTGACCCAAAACAATGCCTTCCTCAACCATAAAGTGACACTTTTCTGAATTGAGCACTAAGTTAGTGTCAACACATCTTCTAAGCACAAGCACCAAATGGTTGAGGCAAGTGTCAAAACTATCACCATGGACTGTAAAGTCATCCATAAAAACCTCAATGAATTTCTCTATATATTCAGAAAAAATACTTACCATACACCGTTGGAATGTCCAGGAGTGATGCACAAGCCAAAAGGCATTCTGCGATATGCAAAAGTGCCAAACGGACAAGTGAATGTTGTCTTTTCTTGATCCTCTGGTGCGATGGCTATCTGAAAGTACCCTGAATATCCATCTAAAAAGAAATAATATGGACGAATAGTAAGTTATTCAAGCATTTGATCAATGAATGGTAAGGGAAAGTGATCTTTTCGAGTTACCGCATTTAGCTTACGATAATCGATGCAAACTCTCCAGCCTGATTAGACTCTGGTAGGGACCAACTCCCCTTCTTGATTCTCAACCACTGTAATGCCTCCCTTCTTTGGTACTACCTGCGTTGGACTAACCCATCGACTATCAGAGATGGGATAGATCATACCTGCCTGAAGGAGTTTGAGCACCTCCTTCTTCACTACATCCATCATAGGTGGGTTGAGTCTTCGTTGAGGTTGCCTGGAAGGTTTGGCTCCCTCTTCCAACAAGATCATGTGCATGCAAGTAGCTGGGCTGATTCCCTTGATATCCGCTATAGTCCATCCCAGAGCTGTCTTATACTCTTTGAGCACTCCTACCAACCTATCTTCTTGTTCTTTGGTAAGCTTGTTAGAGATGATGATAGGCAAGGTGCCACCCTCCCCCAAAAAATGCATATTTCAGATGCTCAGGAGGAGGTTTGAGCTCAACTTCAGGTGCCTGTACGATAGAAGGTAAAAGCTTTTCATTTGTAATGGTTAATGCCATAAAGGTTTCTTCTTGTGATTTAGAAGGGAGGGAAGACAAGTCTCTTATGGTATCCTGCAGGTTAGTAGTCAAAACATAGTTCAATGAAAACTCCTCAATAGGAGATTCTAAAGCTACCTTCAGGTCATCTACACAACTCATATCAAAGGTATCCTGCATACAAGTATTAATGGCATCTATAAAGCATAAGGAATGATCATCAGAAGGGAATTTCATTGCATCATATATATTGTATTCAACCTTCTCACCATCGAATTCCATAATCAAAGAACCAGAATACACATCGATTTTTGTCCTAGCAGTCTTTAAAAAGGGCCTTCCTAGGAGAATAAGAGCCTCTTGGTTACCATGCTCCATGTCTAAGACAAAGAAATCAGCAGGAAAGATCAAATTGCCAAGCATGACTAAAACATCCTCAACTATGCCTCTAGGAAAAGCATTTGATCGGTCCGCTAGTTGGCTCACCACTCTAGTCTCATGCAAAGGTTCTAAACCCAATGATTCATACAGAGAATATGGTAAATCATTAATAGATGCACCCAAGTCTAACAAAGCTTTATCAAACTTAGTTTCACCTATCACACATGGGATTGTGAACATGCCAAGGTCGCTACATTTCTTAGGCATACCCTTTTGAAACAAAGCAGACACATGTTCGCTTACCTTAATTTTCTGCTTCCCCTTCAACTTTTGACTCCTCTTTATTGTGCAAAGTTCCTTGAGAAATTTTGCATAACGAGGAATACGTTTAAACAGATTGAGTAAGGGGATGTTTACCTCGCACTTATTGAACGTCTCAAAGATCTCTTTGTCATTTTCTGGCCTTTTTGTGTCTCTGAGTGCTTCAGTAAAGGGAGGAACAGGTTTAAAAGAATTAAGAGGAGGGAAATCAGGTCGAACATACCCGTCAGATGAGTCACTGGAGGGGCCGCGGGGCGGCTCGGCGATTTCTGCAGCGTCATAATCGCCTTGGCCGCGGGGCGGCCGGCGATTGCGAACCTCTTCTTCTTCCTCGTTCATACCTGTTTCAAAATCCTCTATGTTAGCATCATTATGGGGAATGGTAATCAGTTCCTTAGCACTTCTTAACATCACAACGCTGACGTTCTCCTTGGGGTTCTCCACCGTTTGAGATGGTAGCTTTCCTGAGTCCTTAGCCTGCAGCTGGCTCATCAATTGAGTCAATTGGCTAATTTGCTTCTCCAAATTCTTTTGGCGCTCAGCTTGACTATTTTGGTGCTCAGCTTGACTCATGACGATCTTTGTGAGAGCTTTGAGAGGATCCTCATTGGATTGATCATCAGTAGGGGGAGGTCCTCTCTATCTTTGATCAAATTGTTGTTGAGGTCTGAAATGGGGTCCTCCTTATGGATTTAAAGGGGCTTGGTTATTACCATAGCCATACCCCTGGTAACCTGCTTTATAGTTGTTATTGTATTGATTGGGATTAACATAGTTACCATACCTGGGTCGCTGCGGAACAAAGTTCCCCATGGCATTCAACTCTACATTTGGCTCCTGCAGCATTGGACAAGTGTCCGTCGGGTGATAAAGATCAGCGCAAATGCCACATGCCTTAAGTTGTTGTGGGGTTCCTTGCAGCATGAACCTTTTCATCATATCCTTAAATTCAGCCACGTCGCTATGTAATGCGGAAGTTAAGGAGTCAACGGCGAGTACCCCTCTAGCATTAAGTCCCTTGTTGAATTGTCTAGAGCCATCAGCAACCTCTGATGGCAGAGTTCACCGTCTTGCGCCATGCCTTAAGTTGTTTTGTTCAAGATGTTGCCTCCACAGGCAGAGTTCACCGTCTTGCGCTCCTCGTCAAGCAATCCATTAAATAGGAAGAGCACTAAATCCTTCTTTCAGAAACCATGGTGAGGGCACACTACTAGAAATTTGCGATTTAACATCAGCCATTAGCCGATGTCTTTCAAAACAAAAAACGATGTCTATGTAGGTGATGTAAAAAGTCAAAAGTTTTTGACATCGGTCATAGCCCGATGTTTATAAAATTTATAACATCGTTTTTAATTATAAAAACGATATTTTTAATTATTTATAACATCATTTATATTGATTATAACATTTTTTTGATAGACTCGGCACTTGATAACCCTTGTTATTTTGTATTGATATGCTGATGAAGATGTGTATCATAACACAATTAAGCCAATGGACATCGATATTTTGAAATTAAACAATGTTTTAATATAAAATAGACATCACTTGTATAGAAATCTTGCATAAGTATATTCAATTTCCCTCTATAATTTGTAATGTTATTTTTGCACACAAAATTCGGCTATATGGAATATATACAAAACCGATATAATTTGGATATATTGAAATCGTTTTTGGTTTATAAACCGTTGTTTATATATAGTAAAGACATCCTAAATTATTAATGAATCAGATGTGCTTAGGTCGTAAAAATGACATTTTTAGTTTATAAAAGTGATGTGTTTGGTTCGTAAAACTGATGTTTTTTGTATGTAAAGCTGATGTTTTTAGTTTGTAAAACTGATGTTTTTAGTTCGTAAAACTGATGTTTTTAGTACGTAACACTGATGTGTTTAGTTCATACAAGCGATGTCTTTTGTTACAATAAACCGATGTCTTTTGTTACAATAAACTGATGTCTTTTGTTACAATAAACCGATGTCTTTTGCCCGTAAACCCGATGTGGTAGCTTATGAACCGAAGCCATCCTGTCTATATATACACAAACCAGACCACACCAAACCAACCAAAGAGAACCTGTATATATACACATACACTTACATATTTACACATACACAAGACCAACTGAAACATACACCATACCAACCGAAACCTATTTACACATACACCAAACCGAAACATGTTTTCAGAACCAATTTTCAGAACCTGTATATACACATACACCAAACCAACCAAAGAGAACATGTTTTCATAAACAAAGGTCAAATGCCACACAATGCACTACATTTGGCTACTTAGTATTATCAACAAAATTGACATGTTTGGGACACCAAGGTTAAAGGCTGCAAATCATAAAATACTTACAAAATCAACAAAATAAATGCCACACAATGCACTACATTTGGCTACTTAGTATTCTTGGTGGCACCAAGGTTAAAGGCTAGCTGGCCTGATCTAGTTAGTATTTCTGTACGTGCTTCTAGCTAGGCAATTATAAACCCAAAAAGAGGCCTTGAATTTAAGCAAAAAATAGGCAAACCTTCCAGAAGCTAGGTATTTCCTTAACCTAGGCGCAGTAGATCAACCTACAACAAGCTTTCAATAAATTCAGCAATTCAAGTTTAACCCGAACTTCATCAATCTCCTCTTGGCTATAGGATTTACGACTCCTTGCAACAGCCCACTGATATCATAAATAAAACATGTTACATGTCTATAGAGAAGTGCATGCACCATAATTATAAGCAACAAATATCCAATGTGCACTTATTCAATCAATAATTGGTACATCACGTAATATCCAATATTTATACCTTGGTGGAGAATGAAATATTGTCATCTTCTACGATCTCCTTCATAAAGCGCATCACGTAATACCCACACTCATGTCCACCCGGCTGCATAGGCGCACCCTTGAGGTGTGTTACCTTTGGCATTTTTTCATCACCATTACCAATCTCCTCGTTGAATTGTTTAACAACACTACATATATATCACATGCTGAAATTAAGTTTCATATGGATATAAAAGCTATCACTCGTTTGTTAAACCATGAAAATCATATAAGCATTAATTAATTACCTCTACACTGCCTTCTCCCAACTCTTGTACACAGATGGTCTTGGCATGGAGTCAATTATGAAGATCTCTGACTCCCATATAACAGTTAAGATCCAATGTTTCCTTAATATTTCAAAGAAAATGCATGCAATCAATAGACAGCCAAATGGACTTTTGACAATATTCCAACAGAAAGTTTGTGAGGGATCATGTATATGCTGTCATGAGGGATCATAAGTGCATGTAGTTATAGAAAAAATATCACAACGCACCCGGGGTTATGAGGGATCATGAATATACGGTCGTTCTTTCCTTCTTTTAGTCGTGTCACCAAGTATGGAACAAAACTCGCTCTTGTGTACGTAGCTGTAGCCCAGAGTCAACAAAAGCATACAAGTCTGTCTCATTTTTTGCAGCGACACGTTCATAGAGATACCTATTCATTTAAGGCAAATTTTCTTCAATTAGAGTGATCAAGTGTGGAACTAAAATATTAAAGATCGTAGAATAGAAAAACATTACTTACGCCATGTAAGCATCCAACACTCCAGCTCCAATCCAACTTAGCTGTAACAGATCAAACACATTCTCTCGTAACACAATAAGTCGTTTAGGTACACCAAAAACCTCCTCTTGCAGCTCAGTAGTTATAGACATACCAGTTTGAACCATGGTGTCCTTAGCATATTTGTATAAGAGCTTGCATGACTTGGGGACATGTTGAGGTAACTCACTCTTACCAAATAATTTTTGCACTTGCTTTGTCTTTTTCTTTGGTTTAGCTGAATTTTTTCTGATGACCCATTTTTCAGGCCATGGCACATGACTACCAATGTCATCCTTAACCAAAAATATTGGCATTCAATATAGGGAAAGGAAGTGGTTTTTCACCTTTAACTTCCCCAGCAATTGAGACCCATACACACCCTTCTGCCCATGGGAGTCCATGGATACTATCTGTCATCCCTTCACCATCTATGACAGTGCCAAAGGCCACAATTTTGGTGATGGTTTCCAATGCGAACTCCCATATGCCATTACCCTAAAATGAAACGAATTCATCATTCAAAATGGGTGGAGAACCAAGTGTATATGCAAATACGAAGTGAAAAGATCTATATATATCTAATTACCTGACCAATAGGTCGAGAACCAAACATAAGATCATCCTCTGCATCAGCATTCACATTAATACCAAATTCTTCATGGTGTGGGACATCATAGGTGCTGAAATTATCGAATATAGGGGTAATTGGCGCTCTTGCATATGCTAGCGGAGTTCCACCTTGGCTAGATGTCAAACGAGAAGAAAACTCAGCAATTGCTTTATTGATTAACTCATGCGTCTTTGCTTGACTTTCAACAAGCAATTTCTTTGTCTCGATCAACTAACGATCACGCTCTTTGTCACGGGCCAGTAGTTCAGCCTTAGTGATTGCAACTCTTCTTTGTTTCGGTAGGCCAAAGAACCTCTTTGGAGTGATGAAGCCTCCCACACCCCTCACCCTACCCGAGTGCTCTGGAGTTCCCAATGCTTGGGTCAATAGATCACTACCAGTTCAGAGGTCAACCTCCAGTTCACCGCGTTCTTGCTTCTCCAACAATTCATCCTAGAATAAGTTTCAAATGTCAGTCATATATGTAAAAGTAACGTTTTCATGGAAGATGTGACTTCTACGATGCCATATTACTCAAGAACAAAGCACAAAACAGAGCTGAAACGTATGCACTACACAGATCAAATGAAAAGAAGAAATAAAGCTTACATATTCTGGAAGGAAATTAGTAAAGCTTGCATACCCCTACAATTCATCCCAGTATAAGTTTCAAATTTCAGTCATATATGTAAAAGTAACGTTTTCATGGAAGATGTGACTTCTACGATGCCATATTACTCAAGAACAAAGCACAAAATAGAGTTGAAACGTATGCACAACACAGATCAAATGAAAAGAAGAAATAAAGCTTACATATTCTGGAAGGAAATTAGTAAAGCTTACATACCAATACAATTTGTCCTAGTATAAGTTTCAAATTTCAGTCATATATGTAAAAGTAACGTTTTCATGGAAGATGTGACTTCTACGATGCCATATTACTCGAGAACAAAGCACAAAACAGAGCTGAAATGTATGCACTACACAGATCAAATGAATAGAAGAAATAAAGCTTACATATTCTGGAAGGAAATTAGTAAAGCTTATATACCCCTACAATTCATCCTAGTATAAGTTTCAAATTTCAGTCATATATGTAAAAGTAACGTTTTCATGGAAGATGTGACTTCTACGATGCCATATTACTCAAGAACAAAGCACAAGAAACGTATGCACTACACAGATCAAATGAAAAGAAGAAATAAAGCTTACATATTCTGGAAGGAAATTAGTAAAGCTTACATACCCCTACAATTCATCCTATTATAAATTTCAAATTTCAGTCATATATGCAAAAGTAACGTTTTCATGGAAGATGTGACTTCTACGATGCCATATTACTCAAGAATAAAGAACAAAACAGAGCTGAAATGAATGCACTACACAGATCAAATGAAAAGAAGAAATATAGCTTACATATTCTGGAAGGAAATTAGTAAAGCTTACATACCCCTACAATTCATCCTAGTATAAGTTTCAAATTTCAGTCATATATGTAAAAGTAACATTTTCATGGAAGATGTGACTTCTACGATGCCATATTACTCAAGAACAAAGCACAAAACAGAGCTGAAACGTATGCACTACATAGATCAAATGAAAAGAAGAAATAAAGCTTACATATTCTGGAAGGAAATTAGTAAAGCTTACATACCCCTACACTTTGTCCAACAAATGGGCCTTATTGGGCACTGACAGATAACGGCAAAGGTGCAGAAATAAAGGCAAATAATAGAAGGGAACTAATCACCTGAGGTGAATGATTTTACAGTTTGTTGAAATGCTAATAACAAGGCATATTAACTATGCCAATGATGACCATTTAATCCACCTAATAATCTCAACAATATGAATGAAGTATAAGCTTCCGTATAGTTGTTTCAAAGTATGCAAACGATAACTTACAATCTTTTCAATTACTGGTTTCAGGATCTCTTCCACGGCGCCATCTTTGGGTATATGGGCTTTCTTCCAGATAAGAACACGGTCAATCTCATCGTCAGGGCCTAAGTGCTCCTCCTCTCTCTAACCATAATAGTAAAAACTATATAAGAAATGTAACACAAGTAATGTAGAGCAATTAAGGGATAAGGGCAACTTCGTTACCATTTTCTCTTCGAGACCTATGTAACCAAATCTTGCAGTTCTGTGATGATACTTTCTCTTCTTAACTCTTTTCTTATTAAGCTTATGTGTCTCCTATAGTCAAAATGTCATGGACAGTGAGATTATACTCAATATGCCAAGTAGTATATAAATTCCCCTATAGGGGTAAGCTGTTGAATTAAAAACAAGAAACATACCAGCCACTCTTCTGAACACCTTGATTTGACAAATTCCCTCCAATTCTGTTTACCAATGAATGCGTACTTCTTTGGTGGATTTCTCAGCTTCTTCTTCTGTCCACGGTATGGAAGCACCTCGTTTCTTGTCAGATTTGTTTTAAATTGTCGCCATTTAGCCCCAGCAGAAGACAAGACTAATCTGCGGCTTTCAGGGGCCACGTTGAATGTATCCTAATTAAATGAGGCACACAAATAATATTCATGGATATTTTATAATGGGAACGGGTGATGGGAAGTGGTGATGAGGGAAAACCAAGCATAAAAAATACAAGATAGTATCTCTTTTGTTATCTTTTATGTATATGTTTAATGAACACATGATTTTTGGTATATGATTTGGTCAACTTTTAATTAAATACACAAAATATCATACGACACAACATATAGGAACATTTTATGGAGATTAAACACTAATAATTAAATGAGGCACACAAATTACCTGAATGTCTTTCCAAAGCTTATCTTTTAGCTCCTTCTCAACTTTGGGCCAGCTCGCAATTGTGATTGGCACCATTTGACGAGCAAGCATTCCGATGTATGATTGAAGGGTTGCTCGAGTTTTTCCACATGGGTTGCCTGATCGGTCGTAGTGAACTTTGATTTTCTTATTCTTTGCCTTCCTCACAAGTACCTTGTACATCTGTGCAGAACCTCGTACCCCCCTTGGCTTACCCTTGTCAGTCGTTGCACCAGCTGAGGCAGGGTGATCGTCTCGACCAGCAGCAACAACAACCTCCTCAGCAGCTGAAACCACCTCCTCAGCAACTTAAACAGAATCCTCAGCAGATTTTTTTGACGCTTTCTTACTCTTCGGTTTCTCCTTTGGTTCACTTGCAACCTTACCCTTACCCTTAGACTTCTTGGAAACCATTGTGTAGTCAACTGCTCTGCAAAGAAACAAAAGAAGATACCATAATGAGAATAGATAACAGCAAGCATATAGGAACAGATAAGCAAACATGGAAAAAGGCATATAGGAACATATAGAATTTAATTAAACATCAAATAAGCAAACATCAAATAAGAAAACATTAATCAAGGAACAAAGGTATATCATCATTACTTGTTTCTAATCTTTCGTTGGACCAACATTTTGCTCGATCCAAGTTCCCTCGACATTATCTCTTCTATACGTCACATCCCCCTCATTGTCTTCTTCATTACAAGGCAAAGGTATCTCCGTAGAAAATGGTTGATGTTCCATAAAGCTCTCTCCTATCTCATCTTCATATAAGGAATCACGATAGTCTTTGTTGGGGGTCCTAAGCACAACCGACCAATCTGGATCCAGGGGATCTTCCACATAAAATACTTGTTTCACATAGGCAATTGAAGCAAATGGATCCCTTGTATGATCCCACCTATTTAGGTTGACCAATGTAAAACCAAACTCATCGTGTTTAATTCCTCTTCCACTCTCTACCCAATCACACAAAAACAAAGGCGTTTTGAAGTCGCAATAATCTAGCTCCCAAATCTGTTGAATAACCCCATAGAATGTCATCTCGCTAGTCACCGGGCTTTTATCTTTAGCACTAGCCACTTGCATTGTGTTAGCTACTAAAGAAACGCCGCTATTTTGGACAACTCGACCATTGTCTCGCTGTTTTGTGAAGTACTTACCTCCATTGCATCGGTACCCATTGTATGTGAAAACAGTGAAACTTGGTTTTGCGGCCAACCATCTCACTGTTTCTGAAATGCCTACGGACTTTTTCTCCCGTTCAGCCTCAACCTACAGGGCCAACACCCATTGTCATGATCTTAAAACGTATTAATACTTTGCAGGATCACGGAATACTATGAATAATATAAATTCAATGAAAAATATTTATTGATGTACCTTTTGCTTAAACCAATCAGCAAAGGTACGATTATGCTCATCTTGAAGCCACTTTTTAGTCTTTCTTTTTCCTTCGTATAATTTCTCCAGAAGTTGCTTGTGTGTGCTTCAGAAAATGCACTTTTATTAGCAATGGAAAATATCTACCCAAAACTCTACAGAAGACGTGTGAAACGGAGAAACTTACTAAATATATGGATCCACCTCGTCATTGTTGGCTAACACATGAAGGTGGGCTGCATTTAGCTCTTCTTCATCCAACTGCCTCAATTTAGGTGCTGAAATTGGGCCCGATAGGGTACTTACATCCTTAGGAAGACCAACTCGCCCACAATCTTGCCTGAAATCACCCCACAACTCAGCTGATTCTTCAGCAAGATAGCTCTCAACAATGCAGGCCTCTGGATGGAAGCGATTGCGCACATATGCCTTTAGAACCTTCATGAATCGTTCAAACGGATACATCCATCTATAAAACACCGAGCCACATAACCTAACTTCTCTAACTAGATGCACGGTCAGATGTAGCATTACATCTAAGAATGATAAAGGGAATATCTTCTCTACCTCGCATAATGTCAACACTAGATCAGCCTGCAGCTTGTCTAGCTTTGACACGTCTATCACCTTAGTGCACAAAGCATTGAAAAAGAAACATAATCTCATAACAGTAACCCTTACGTGCTTTGGAAGGACCGAGTGAATGGCTACAGGAAGAAGTTGTTGCATTAGAATGTGGCAATCATGAGACTTCAATCCATACAACTTCAAATCAACCATAGACACTAGATTTTTGATATTTGAAGAATGTCCGTCCGGAACCTCGACAAAGTTGTTGCACAATAGAGAAGTTGTTGCACAATAGAGAAGTGAGCATTTTCACCTTCTCGGCCCTCGACAAAGTAAATGAGGCAACAGGTATGTACGTCCTCTTCTCTCCAGCTTGTGGACCCAAGTCAAGCCTCAAACCCATATCAACCATATCTTGGTGGGCAGCAACACCATCTTTTGTCTTGAAAGGCATGTTTAACAACATCCCAACCAAACTTTCCGCGATATTCTTCTCGATGTGCATCACATCCAGACAATGTCGAACATGTAACCATGCCCAATACTCCAAATTGAAGAAGATTGACTTCTTCTTCCAGCAAGTAGCTTCTACTTCTGGGTTTTTCTTCTTCTTTTTCTTCCCAAACACATAATTAATATTTTCAACCGACTTCAACACTTCCACACCTGATTGGGGCAATGGTTCATCTCCCAACTCTTGCTCATTATTAAAGGCCTTTCTTTGCCTACGATACGGATGATAGTGATTAAGATACTTACGGTAACCTCCATAAGCCATCTTTCGACTATGTGGTAGGTAAATTGCAGTAGTTTTATCGCCTCAAATTGGGCATGCCTTGTACCCTTTAGTGGAGCAACCGGATAAGTTTCCATATGCAGGGAAATTGTTGATGGTCCACATTAGTACAGATCTGAGGGTGAAGTGTTCCTTTCGATGAGCATCGTACACATTAGGGACTCCTACCCACAATGTCTGCAGATCCTCAATTAGCGGCGCCAAGTAGATATCTATATCAATGCCGGGCTGTTTTGGGCCAGAAATTAATAAAGATAACATCATAAACTTCCTATTCATGCACAACCATGGAGGAAGATTATACGTTACCAAATTTACAGGCCAGCAACTATATCTGCTGCTCATACTACTGTGTGGATTAATGCCATCTGCTGTCAAGGCCAACCTCAAATTTCTAGCTTCTGCTGCAAATTCCGAACACTTGTAATCAATCAACTTCCATGCAGGGGAATCAACTAGATGTCTCATGTATCAATCTCGAGTCTGATTCCCATCATGTCATGTAATCAATTCAGCTGTTTCAGCAGATTTAAACAAACGGCGTAATCGAGGGATGATAGGAAAATACCATAAAACCTTTGCTGGTTGTCCCTCCCTTTCTGTTTGATCTCTCATCAACTTCCAACGAGAGAGACCACGAGTAGGGCAAGAGTTTGACTCGGCATACTCATTCCTATAGAGTCTACAATCATTGGGACATGCATGTATTTTCTGATATGAAAGACCTAGCTTGTTTAGTGTTTTTCTTGACTCATACAAAGTTTGTGGCAACACATTTCCATTTGGAAGCAAAGACGATAGAGTCTCTAGTACTTCATTTGAAACAAGTGTCACTCAAGCAGAACTTTTCTTTAAGAGAGTGAAGTGTAACTAGCGCATCTAACTTCGTGTGATCACTACCATCAAACAGGGGTCTTTGTGCATCTTCAACAAACTGATTGAAGTCAGCAGATTCAGCATCATAATCATCGCCTTCATTCCAAGCTGCTTCATACATCTCCACATTTTCAGAGGCGAGTTGAGGGTGATGATCTTTGTGGACATCATTGTTTGTGTCAACACAAGCAGTAGGTCTCCATGCCAAATCCCATTTGTGTATCCCAAACTGAACCCAAATTTATGGCAGTGCACTCTCATGACTTTAAATGTCCTCTTCTTAAAATTCACACATTGTGAGCAAGGACATCTTACTTTCTTAGTGTTATTAGAGTTAGTTTTAGCATATGTAAAGAAAGCGTCCAACCCCAATTGATACTTCTTACTCAACCTAACTTCTCCAATCCATGATTTATCCATTGCTAAAAATTATAAAACAAATAGAAAAAGAAGAATAGAAACTATGTTACTAAAAAACACATGAACTAGATTACTTATTCTAATAACAGTAAAGCATTATTTATAGGCTGAAACAAACCCAAACTTTTTATCACTTCTAAATAAGTTATTGATAATTTGATGGGATACAAACACCCTTATAATATACATTGCATGCACAAATTAGCCACCTAATACCATATAGAGGGAGCATACATAGCAATGAAGAGCTTAGATAGGAATGGTTTTCCAACAGAAAGTTTGATAACATTATCAAGCTGCATTTACCTACCCGACAAACATACAAAAGAAATGGGTAAGCCTCGAATACAAACCTGAAGATATCCAATTATATCAAAAGGTGTGACCCTTGAACCCTCATCTTCTTGTTTTAATATTAATTGGTAAATCTTTTCCTGCAAGGGATAGAGAAGGAGAGGAAAAGGTAAACATTCAATTTTTAACGACAACTCAAAAAGGGGTCCATCTATGGTGTGGTGGGTGTCGGGCGGTCTGTTTTTTTGCTTTGAAAAGTCTAAAAAGAGGGCATTCAGTTACGGAAGACAAGGCATGAGGTGCAAAGAAGCAATCAGAGGTACATGGCTTGTAAAGCAATAAATCTCAAAACATAAGGGCCAATCCTCCGTATTTCTAAAACTATATATTAAATATAAATATCATGCACAACAAGTAAATCACACATCGAGCAAGAAGAATAATAAGAGAAAATAAGATCACAAATAGGTAAATATTCTTACTAAGTTAAAGTTATTGCCAATTATTGAAAATAAGATCACAAAAATTTGGAGAAATATGTGGCATTAAAGTGTATATGTTGCATACTATGAATGGCTAAAACTTTTGGAGGGAAAAAATTTAACGAAAAGCTGAGATGTGGCGGTTTAGATTCTATTTTAGTATTCTATAATATGGTGCCGGTAATGGATTGAGATGCTTACATGTATAGCTGTTTTATGTTGCCATTCAGTAATTTGAACCCTACCAAATTTGCAAGTCACCATTAGCTTATATGATCAGAGCATAACTGGATTTTATACTTCTTCTTGAAGAACAAATTGTGACTTTATGAGCTTTTTACGTCGTTAACAAATTATTTGACAAGAATCCATCTTTCCTTATGCTTATAGAAATGCCCAGATAGTTTGGTCAGAGTTCTCAAGGACCTTGTGAAAAGTCAATATGCACCAGAATATGATGTTGCAGGAATTACAGACCCTTTTCTAGATTATAACCAATATAAAGAAGAGAACTTTACTAGATTGGGGTATAGCAGCCATACCAGTAGTTCAAGAAGCAAATGAAACGACCCCGAGAGAAGCAGCTAGCAGCACAACTCCAAACCAAACCGCCCCATGACAATAACCTGCTTCAACACAACCTTAAATAAGCATGCCAAGGTGAAGAGGGAGGGGATGTAACAACAAGCAAAGAACGGCCACAATCCAGAAGTAGTTAAGGTAGAATTCTTAAAAGGCAGAATAAACCAATTCACAAAAGCCCTAAAGGCGAAATTCTGCTACATATATACCCTTAATAAACCACTTCACAAAAGCCCTAAATCGAATCCCTAAAGGCGGAATTCTTACCAATTCACAAAAGCCCTAAATCGAAACCCTAAAGGCGGAATTCTTACCAATTAACGAAAGCCCTAAATCGAAACCCTAAAGGCGGAATTCTTACCATTGACAGAGAAGTAGTGAAGGAGAGCCCTCGATAGCCGGAGAAGAGAAGCTGGAGAGATGGGGCTTCAGAGTTTGGTTCGGCAGGCGGAGAGGCGAGGACGACAGCAACAGCGACAAACCTTTGGTTCGGCAGCCGGAGAGCCGGAGAGACTAGCACGACAGCGACCGAGCGAGGACGACACCAGTCCGAGGAAAGGCGAGGACGACACTAGTGCGAGGAAAGCTGAGGACGACAGCGACAGAGTCGGAGAGGCGAGGACGACAGCGACAAGCCGGAGAGATGGGAGACAGCGCCACCAGAGTCACCATTGAGTTCAACAGCCCAGAGCTACATGGAAGGTGATTCTGGATTTGAACAGAAATGTGAACAAGAAGGAGAATCGCCCAGTCGGGATGTGAAGAGGAAAGAGAGTGGTGGTCTGGAATGGATGGTGAATTATCTGCTCTTTATTTTTCCCAGTGTACATTTTTTGTTCTTTGAAAACAATTCAATCTTTTTTTTTTCTAAGTGTTGGAGTATTTGGATTTTGTTTTAAGGAAAACCTGAAATTTTCTAAGTGTTAGAAAATTAGGATCTGCCAGCCTGTACTTAAAATGAGCGGGATTTTATACTGTTCAGATTTCAATCTCGTGCCTTACCTTTTTTTTTTTTTTTTCCAAAACGCCACTTTTAACATCGGTCAAAAATTAAGGCGGTGTCTATTTTGTTTTCGACATCACAAAATAATAAACCGATTTTAAAACTTTTTTTTACATGGCAGGTTTTTCTGACCGATGTTAATGAACCGATCTTAAATAGCAGAATTCTAGTAGTGCCAACTAGAGCAAAGCTTCTTGAAGTGCTCAAAGTACTCATAGAGTGTCTCTGTAGCCTGCTGGTTAATGCTGCTGATTTCCTTTTTCAGACTGTTCAACTTGGTCGCAGGAAAGTACTTTTGCAGAAATAGACGCTTCAACTGAATCCATGTTGTTGCACTACCTGGTGGAAAGTAGTAGAACCACTCATTAGCAGTGTCCTTAAGAGAGAAGGGGAATCCCCTCAGCTTGATTTGCTCCTCCGTGACATTGCCTGGTTTCATTCCCACCACGACAGTATGGAACTCAGATAAGTGCTTGTGGGGGTCCTCACCACTCAACCCATGGAATTTGGGTAAGAGATGAACTACCCCAGGCTTCAGCTCAAAATTGACACCTTCATCAAGTTCAGGGAACACGATTGCCAATGGTTGTTTGGCTAAGTTTGGTGTTGTGAGCTCCTTCAACGTTCGATTATCATCGTTAGCCATATCTTCACTCTCTTATTCTCCTTGATCGAAGGGTAACTCGCGAAAGTAATCACGAGCTTCTCGCCTCAATCTAGAAAGAGTCCTCTCAATCTCTGAATCTAAAGACAATAAAGATGAGTTAGTAGCACGAGTGTGGACCATATAGGTGGTCCACACCAAGATTAGCAATTAAAACAACACAATTCAATACAATATGAATTCCCCGGCAACGGCGCCAGATTTGACAAGAGGAAAACCTATCGTTGTTCTTGCCAAAGAGTACTCAAAGTCACAACTAGTATAGTGTGTAAGCAAGAGATCGATCCACAGGGAAATCTATTCAATTCAAGTGACAATTCTAATCGCTAATAGAGAACATGGGGCGGTTTTGGTGTGAAAAAGATCCGCCTTTTATCAAAGCGGAAACAAGCAAACAAAGGAAATTGGTTTTAGAATGCAGCGGAGAGAAATAGGTTCACCTACAATTTATCACTTCGATTGATTAATTCGATCCTTGTTTCAGCCTCTAGTTTTTGTCTTTTCCTATCAATGTCCTTGTCCAGATCTTAGGTAAATTATTAGTCCTACGAGTCCTAGCAAACCTTATTTCTAAATAACCCTAACACGGTTAAGATTCAACCTAGAGATAGCATTAAGATTATGAATTAACCAAGGTACACATAATATCAAGCTACGAGTCGATATTCAACATGTATTCAACTTCCTACACATCCAATTAGTCCTACGAGTTCTAAAGGGATATGATTGCCACTTGGGTTAAGGTTCGCTACGAGGAATCTACAAAACTCTAGCAATTGAATGAATCTACTCTAACTAGTCGGCCATGCCAGAGAGAATAAAACACATTCAAGCAATTAATCACAAAGAAATAAAAAAATTGGAATAGGAATAAGAACTAGATTAAGAAACTCACAATTCAACAATCAAAGATCCAAACTGTAGGCGAAACCTTGAGAGTTTAGTTGCTCATGCTCAACGACGCTCTCAACAATGGAATAATGTGCATACGGTGAATGAAATAATAAACTAGAAAAGCCTTAAATAGTGTTTAGAAAGTCGGCCAAATAACTTAGACCAAAACCTTATATAAAATCCGGAACTGATGTTCAGTTTCTGCACGGGCCGCCGGGCGGCTGGCGATCAGCGAAGTCTTCCGTTTCTGCCTTCGAGCCGCGGGGCGGTCAGCAATCCTGTGGGGCGGCCTGCGATTCTTCCAAGCTGCTTCTTCTTTGTCTTCGCAGCTCCAATCTACTTTACCAAAAATAAACCATAAAATCATGTAGATTCCGCCTCTTCTAACTCAACAAGTAATTATGTAAATTCAACATTCACAACTAAACTATGCTAAATGCAATCTATTATGCAACGCTAAATATCCTCTATCAGTATGCCCGGGCCCAGTTCTGGAAACCAGCCTCTTTCAGGTATTGGCCCGCAGTGGCTAACTGTGCGCAGAAATCAGCGAAGTGCTTATCGAACTTTGTCCTCGTGTACGCCTTCGCCACTTTGAAGTACAATGTCTGTAGGCCCGTGACACCCTTGTACTTGCACCTCGCATTCTTAAAGAGATGCCATTGGCAGGCCCCTTGCTTGGCGAACACATAGTGGTCCCTCAAACCTTTGACGATACTAAGATGCCGATTAGAGACAAACATTACGTCTGGTGCATCCTCGACAACATGTAGCATATTCTTGAAGAAGAAGCTCCATGACCCGTGATTTTCACCATCGACAATCGCAAACGCGATCGGGTATACACTGTGGTCTGCATCTTGGGTTGTGGCAAAGAGAAGCGTGCCCCTGAACATCCCTTTGATGAAACTCCCATCCACTATAATCACCTGGACATGGATATCGATACCAACTGGTTAGGTGACATGGTCTTTTATGTTAGGTGACATGCAATATCATAGTACCGACATCGAGTTTTACCTTTCGAAGGTAGGGGATCGCCTTGCACCATACCTCGAAGCTAACAAAGGCGGATTTGAATCCTTGGGATGAGTCCAGCTCTAACCTAGTATATGTCTCGGGGTTAGTCTGCTCCAACATGTGCAAGTATGGAATAATATCTCGGTAGCTGTCTTCATCGGTTCCATGCTTCACCTCCCTCACCGCCAGTCGTGCCTTCCAGTAGCTACACGAGACGCCATACTGGGACTTCATCATTTTCTGCACTTGCTAGGGAACGAGCACTTGTAGAAAAATGACATTTTAGCACATGTTATAATAGCCCGGATCTGTTATATTCGGAGTATAATAGGGATAAAATATTAAAAAGATCAATTTACCTTTTTTTAAAATTAAAAAATCAGAATATAACCCGGATGTTTGCAAAGCTATCGGGCTATTATGTAACTTTATGCTCAATGCAACCAAGGCAAATAGCCCGGGCGTGTGTTTTCGGGTAAAAGTCCGGGATGTTTGGTAAAAATGGGATGAGGGGTTGATGCCAAATAGCCCATACACAATGGATCCGAGCTTTTTGCTATCCTTTTTTTTTTTAAATATCAAAAGGTTTCTGCCCTTTCCTAATCGCAATAGGAGATTTGAAGCCCTAGATCTGGACTAATAGGGAGAGATGACTGAGGGAGTAATCGGGGAGTAGTATATCATCTTTGAGAGAGAGGAAGCCCTAGATCTGAACTGCCAGAAAAAAAATACTTGCAAAAGGCTTCTTCTCTTCCAAATCTTCCATCTTCGGAGAGAGATCTAGAGACTGCCAGCAAAAATTCCACTCTTCTTCCTTGTTCGAAGAAAGCTGTGAGGGAGAAGTTGTTGAGGAGCCACCACCTTTCCTCCACCATCGTCTCATGGTCACGCTTTCGATCCCTCCACACCCGATCTGGATTGAAAGAGAGCAAGTCGGTGCTTTCGATGGCGGCCGCATCGTTCTCGATTTCATCGGTTCGTATCTTCTCCCTCTCTCTGTCCACTGCTTTACTACCAAATTCAACTTCCACTAATTAATTTTGATTTATCTGTTATTATAAAGCTGAGTTCCGAATTTCACATCTTCGGCTCAGTCAACCTCGATTTCTCTCTCCTATCTCACACGCAAAACCCCTAGAAATCCCCTCCACGATCTCACACACTTCATCCCTATCGAATTCTTAATCGGGGGAATTCGCATTACTATTTCAATTTTACTGCATCAAATTTGACGTTTTCTTGCTGTTAGCATCCATTACGTCGGATGATTATATTGAATTCCGAATCGGGAGCGTTATTTTGGTAATTCTACATCTTTGAGCTTGGAATGGGAACATTCTATGTAATATGATTAGTATGAATTTTTTTAAAAACTTTATGCTTGCTTTTGTTTCATCTTCATGATGTTTACAATAACATACTCTGCCTATATTTTGAAAACTGCTGGGTTACATTCAGTTTATTCTTCCTGTAATCCTGTTGTAGCTAATTAAAACAACAAAAAAGGCAATTTATTTGTTCATTTGCAAGGCTAAGATTTTTGCAAATATCATTACCATGTAAACTAGAGTTTTCGAAAAATTGAGCACAAAAAAGAGAGATGGAAATGGGCTTACACCAAAACTAAAAGGCATTGGCCGACGAAAATAAACACCAAAATGGAGCAAGGCTAGAAAATGATATAGTTTACTTTAGAGGTAAATGATATAGTTTACTTTAGAGGTAGTACATAAATGGAGAAAGTTATCAAGTGGGGGAACAAGAAGTAGAACCATCCTATGCCTATTCCTATTCCTAATACTTAAGTCATATATATTAAAGTGCGGTGGTTGTCATTGCAGATAATGTTCCAATAAAAGTAGAAGGCATGTAATTGCAAGCTGCTGGAGTGCTTTAGGTTAGGTAAGATGTCACTGCAAAACAAGTGTTTGATGTGACAATCTCAGTTGAACCGTTTTCTGTTATTTCCACGTGGCGGGTGTCAGTGTATGGACTCCAGAGAGTATCAAGTAACACTATCTGGATCAATTATGCTAAATTCATTCTTGAAGTTTTCTTCAATGTTGGATATGCATAACACTATCCGGATCAATTATGCGACATGTGCAGACAACACATGTAGCATCTCAATATGTTCAGACAACTTCTTGTATTACTTAACTTCCAAATGGAATGCAAATCCAGACTTGCCTGATATTGATGGAAGAACTCCTTTTCACTGGTATGTTGAAACTTACAATTCTATTATAAAATCTCTTGAAATTTATTGTTTTATCTTTTAAATTCTTCAATCTGTCAATTTGGAAGCCCTATTTGCAACCAGGTGCTAACAGGCTTGCCATCAATTTCGCTACCTATGGTGCCAGAGTTCTTACCGAAACTCATGCCGGAACGGTACCTCTTTCTTCATTTACATACTGCACTCAAGTACTTAACTTGCATTTTTAATTTCTTATTATTATAATTGCTTGTAATTTTGAAATCTTTACCGCTGTTAGAGACTTAGAGTTGCCTGTAGTTTTGAAATCTTTCTTGATTTACATAGATTGAAATCTTTACTCCAAAACTGGTGCAATTTAGGGTTTCAAATTGTCTCTGATTTAATCCTTTTTTGGTATCAGATTAATATTAGATTGCAACCCAGTTATTTCCTATTTAGTAAAAGTGTTTGTTGGATTGTAGGAGAGAATCAAGTGATTGGGAGGGTTCAGCTTACAGGTAAGTGGTTGCTAGCGAAGATGAATCGCATACTAGTGATTGCCTAAAACAGGTATGCTCTATAGTCTTTGCATTAATTAGACTTTGTTGTTTGTTTGAACTCTAGATTGTATTAAGTGATAATTTTCTTCTATTCCTATATGTAGAGCATTACTTTATTCATAATCATTAACCTAAATGGTTTGGTTTTGAAGCACTCTTACGACTTTCATGTCATACTTGATACTGCAGAAATGTTTGAATGTCTTTATTTTTCTATAACATTATCTTCTTACCATTTTAAACATCCTGAAATATCTTTTTCTCTCTATCATATAGGTTAGATATGAATCTGTGCCACATCTAAGAACTTAGAAATCTATACTCCACATACAACCTTTGAAGATTCACTCATGTGTGCTAATAGATATGTGTACGTGGTCACTATGTTTATTTGAGGAATGCAAGTAGCTATAAAATGTGCAATTAATTTCATGACTTATTTTTAAGTTGCGCAACTGAAATCTTGCATGTTTTTCGCTGATTTTCTGTATCTGGAATTAATGGAAACAACTAATTGAAGACAAAAAAACCACCTTTGGATATCTTAACAAGATATGATCAGCTGTATCTAAATTCGATGAATCTTGAGTTTTCTTACACTTTGTTATCATACCAAGGGGATGTAGATCTATGATTTCTGCATTTGTTTGAATGTGTTGTGTTTCTTATTATCCTTCTAGTGCTCAAGTACAGTCTAGTACTCTAGGTTGAATTTAACATGAGCCAGTTTTTTTTTAATCTTTATAGGTATTGTCCATTGATGCAGTGCTTGAGGGAGCTTTATCATTTTGTTGGTAGGAGTAAGGGTGATACTAGTTGAAACAACTAGTATCACCACGAGATAAGGGAGCTTTATCATTCTGTATAGGTTTTTGGTACTGGGGTTGTGAGGTTGAAGGGAGTGCAACCACCATGGATAGTGAGAAATTGATTGGAATCGGAAACCCCAAGTGAGTTGGGAATTAGGATTATGGTATTTTGATGAAATTGCAAGGGTGGAAAAGGTATACTTTAATGTACTGAAACTATGAGCACTTGAATAAATATAGTGTTAGTTGATTGACATTTTTATTTTTGAATAGAGATGTAGAGTATTGTACATAATTTATTGTATTTTTATTATTTTAACAGCCTTTGATTCCTTGCTTCATTTGTTGACAGAGAAATGTCTGGATGAATAATTACCATAGAGAAATTTTGAATATATTAAAAATATGCTGCCAAATATTCTTTTTTTTTTTCCACCAATGAGGGATTTTATCCCGGATGGTGAAAATGCCGGGCTAAAAGCTCTTTGTTTTTTTTTTAAAAAAAAATGGGATCAAATAGCCCGGACCTCCTTAGATCCGGACTATTATATCACTTTAGAGCCCGGGCGTGTGTTTTTATATCCGGGCTATTAAGTCCACTTTACAAAAACAAAAAATCCCAGCATGCTTTTAGAGCCCGGGCGTGTGGTTTTTTTGTCCGGGTTAAATACCTAATATCACATTAAGCTGATGCCCGGATGGGGTTTTGAATAAATCCGGGCTATATGAGCAAAAACGCTCGGGCTAAATTCTCAAATTTGTACTAGTGGTGGTCTTTTCTAGTCCCAGTGAACCTGCATATAATGGTGACATGTTGAGTTATATCATGTGACATATGGAATATTATTTTGTGACATAAATAGGTGTTCACAACTAAAGTTACACTTACGTGGTCAGGAGATTGTGTTCAATTATCTTCGATGTAGCATGTCGGCTATAGTTGTGCTTCATGTTCAGGTCACATATATGCTCCTGGGCATACTGTCGGATGGACCACATAGTGGTGCGCCGGTAAGTCGACACCCTTAACATCAACGTGCACTTGTTGTCCACACAACCAACTATATACGACGATTTACACGACCTCTTCACAACAAACTCGAAGCACTTCTCCACTACATTCCACTTAAGGCGACTCTGCACATCAGCCTTCGAGGCGAACAATTGACCCTCCAAAAGTTCTGTCAGGTTGCGTCGTGGATCCTGGGTGCGAGGCGTTGCTCTGTCCACCATAGCTTCAGTGTTCTCCATCGTAGGTGGGGATATGCTGGACCTCGGAACCCAATCTTCAAGTTCCCTCATCACATCATCCTCAACTTCGCCCCCCTCCATCGACACCCTCATACCCAGGTCGTCCTCGAAATTCTGCCAGTCAAAATCATCCCAAACTTCTTCTCGCTTCACTCCGACCTCGAAGTCCTCATCCTCCTCCTGACTACTTATGGATATGATCTCCAACCCCTGATACATGTCACCTTGAAATTTTACCATGTCATCAGAGGAGGAGTCCATGTCACCCAATTGGATCACATCCAAACCCTCACCCTTGTCACCAGTTCCAAACCCCTTGTCAGTATTGTCTACCGCACACAGCTCCTTGCTTTTCCCTATGGCCTCCTTCACCTCACCCAAGTGGATCAACTTTGGAGCTTTACCCTTGTCACCTTCATGCATAAGCTTGTCACCAGTTCGAAACCCCCTATCGGTAGCGTGCTCCTGGCTTTTCCCTATCACCTCACCCAAGTGGATCAACTCCGGACCTTCACTCTTGTCACCCTCACACATATGCTTGTTACCAGTTCCAAACCGCATATCAGTAGTGTGCTCCTGGCTCTTCCCTATCATCTCACCCAAGTGGATCAACTCCGGACCTTCACCCTTGTCACCCTCACACATATTCTTGTCACCGGTTCCAAAACCCATGTCAATAGTGTGCTCATGGCTCTTCCCTATCACCTCACCCAAGAGGATCACCTCCGGACCCTTACCTTTGTCACTTGCACATATATCCTTGTCACCCCTTCGCAACCTCGTGTCAAACTTGTCTTTCACCCCTATATCCTTGCTCTTCCCTGTTGATTCGCTTACCCCTCCTCCCTCATATAACCGAACATCTACAAACATAGGTTTTGGTTGTGCCTTACCTTTTGCCTCTAGGTCGTCCAATTTTTGAGAGGTACGTGGCCCACTTAAGCGTTCTTCCCCGACGCCGAGTTGCGGTACTTCAACACTCTCTTTCACCACTGGACCAACATATATCTCCATGGGCCATGGATGTTCCCACACTTCAAGTTCATAAACTTAAAAGCCTCAAAGTTGTCATTATCACCTATCGTTATCGGATGACCCGCTTCTTCCACCTTTGGCATGTAAGGCAATCGTCAATCTTCATATGAAGAATCACGGCCGACCTTGAGCCTGATCAGTTTATTCAGAGAGGCGAAGTCGATGCCCTTTTCAATGATCACATTCTTGCGCTCGGTCTCACCAGAATACACCCACCCGACACCCTCAAACAACCAACGACCTTTGAAGATGAGAGTGACACATACTTTGGCGTTTTCCCCCGCAAATGAAAAGTGGGATCAGCACCATTGTTAATGGGTATCTACTTTTCGCAAAACGTGAGGAGAAAGAGAAGAGACGCCTACCCATTGCAACTGAGAATTAGGGTTTCTCAGAAACCTCGGTGACACGGAAGTTAAAAAACACTCACACGAACAAAAATTGAGCCCAACAAGTGCTCTGCAACTGGACCTTGATGCCGATGGATTTTTCATCAATGGTGGCCTTCTTCTCCTCCTCTTTTTTTATACTTTGCAAATGAAGGGAAAGCCCGTTTCCAATCACCTTTTCCCATAGGCCATCATTACACTCCTCTCTCTCTTATTTTTAACGCCAATTTTCCCCACCAAAACATCTCTCTCTCTCTCTCACTCTCTCTCTCCTGGTCACCCTTGTGATGACCTACAACCGGCCTTACCCTTCCCCATTTTAATTGGCACTAAATACCATACATGCTAGTTATTCAAATTTGGGGAAAAAGTGCCATTTTTGCAAAGTGACACAAAAAACCTGCTAGTTGTGCAAACTGGCCTAGAACTTTACCCAAACAAGAGGGATGAGTTAGTATTTGATAAGGACGGGAAAAGATGACGGGATTGTGGTCCCGATTTGGAAATTTGATGTAAAGGATCGGATTTTAAAATCCTAAATTTTCGGAAAATGGGAATTAAAAATGAATTTAAATCAGATATAAAACTCGTTAAGATGATTTCCGACCCTAATTTAAACATTTGATGAGAGATTTCGTCCTTTCACCTCGAGAATTTAAAATAATTTCGGATGGCGATATCCTTTTCGATTTAAAAAAAATCTAATTGATTCAGAGAGCGAGATTCGGAAAACCTAGCATTCAGAAACTAATTGCGGGATTCGAAATTCGCGTATTCGATATTTATTTCCGGGTATTTATTTTAGCCAATTTCACACTCAATCCTCACCATACTTCCTTCAAATAAACCCCCCTCTCCCCGTCATTTCTTCATTCACCATCATCACCTACTCTCTCTTTCACCATACCAACACCCACTCCCTCCTTCACGCCATCCCCCGCTCTTCACCAATCCATCACCTCCGTCGTCACCAACACCGCAGCCCCGCGGCCACGATCTTCGTCACTGACGCCACCACCCCTCCCACCCATCATCGCCATCACCTCCCCTATTAATTCACGCCCCTGTTTCGAGCTATTTCGATTGCCATCGACCCCGTTCCTCCTCCTTCCTCGAGCCCAGTAGCAGTCGCACAACCTCGCCACTTCCATCGACGTCCAACGCCACACCGGAGTCACCGAAGAGCCACCGGAGTCGCCGACGAGCCAGCGAAGCGCCACCTGCCCTGTTGAGCGCGAGCCACGTTCCGGTAAGCGATTCTACTTCGTTATATATTTAACCGGTTGGGGTTATAAATTAGCGGGTTCGGTTCAGTTTGGTTCGGTTCGGGTTATCCGTTTATTATTTAACTAATTAGCTTTATTTAAATTATTATATAATATTATGAGGATTTAAAAGATAAAACATTATTTTAAGAGATTGATAAATGGTTGGTTTTATTAAATAAGAATGGGTTGGAATTATTTAATAAAAGATTTAGGGATGTTTTATAAATGTATTTAATAAATGGTGTTTTAAAATATAACATAAAATCATTTGGGAGTTTAAAAATAAATTATTAAGACTCGTCAATTTAAAAAGAGAATTTGGAAAAGAATTTCATGGTTGGAAAATGACTTAATAAATAATTGAAAAAGGAGTTTTGCTAAAATTATGTCTGATTTTGATGAACTGTTGAGGTATATGCAGAAATGATGTATATAAACATGCGGAATTGGTTGAATGATTTATGGAGAACGATATGGTCTCGTGGAGTGGATGATGCGATGAAATGACTTTCATAATGTGTTACATGTTCTATTGATTGAGGTGTGCTTGAGTGCTTAATAGTTGGATGTCGACTTATGTATATTCCATTATGTAATAGGTGATACTCTGTGATTGTAACTACTGTGTGCTGGATTCTTCTGTTGCCGATCTGCTAGCCAGGTAAGTCCTTTGGGGCTTACTCAGTAATTAATACCTCTTGCCTGATGTGTCATATAG
This sequence comes from Persicaria tinctoria, assembly GCA_037127255.1. Taxonomy (NCBI): domain Eukaryota; kingdom Viridiplantae; phylum Streptophyta; class Magnoliopsida; order Caryophyllales; family Polygonaceae; genus Persicaria; species Persicaria tinctoria. Next base: position 74,427,152 of record JBANSL010000006.1, read on the forward strand.
TATGTAGGTGTTGGATATGCATAAAATCATGTCATGTAGTATCATGCTTAGGAACTGCACTTACGAATGAGCATCCTTATTCTGTTTTTGTTTGAATACAGAACGATCATTATCTGTGAGTCCTAGAGTCCTTGCTAGGGTCATAGGACAACGCAGCTCCATCGGGTTTCGTCCTGAGTCCTTCGAATCGTTGGAACACCATTACTATTATCAACATTATTATTTTCTTTTCGCAAGATCCACGATATGATGATGAGATTCGATATGCTATAGAATCGAATTGGCCAGTCTTCACCCTATCTGGAAGAGGGGTGATGGTAGAAGAGGGATATACCACTTGGTATTATTTGTTAAGGCCTTCCTTAATATTATGCATATATGAATTAGGAGCATGATAGTGTGGTTAATATTTCAGTACTGAATGAAGTCATCCTTTATTCTAGGTATAGGCGTATTATATGTCCTCAGCACAGTCAGAGGACCCGCGGGCGGACTCATGGCCTGACTTTACGGTATAGTTTAAGGTACCCGTTTCACTTCTTGATTTCGTGCTATTATGACGGGGTCCATTCATATGGAGGAAAGTGAGTGTTGAACCTTGACTTCACCAAATTAATACTTTTGGGATTTATTGTATAGGTTCGGATTTTCAAATCCTAATTTTTCGAAAAAAAAGAAAATCAAAAATGAAATTAAATCGGTTTTAAAACTCGTTTAGCGGATTCCGAATGGAAAATAAATTTTGACGAATAATTTCTATCCTTTTACCTCGAAAATTCAAAATAGTTATCGAATGGCGAGATCCTTGTCGATTTTAAAAATCTAATTGATCGAGAGAGCAAGAGTCGGGAAAACTAACACTTGGGAACTAATTTCAAAATTTCTTTCGGGTATTTGTTTGACTAAGGTTTTAACAAATTCCACACTCAACTGCCCTTACCGTTCCTCTACCTTACCTTGCAACCCATCCCTCTTCTAACCTTCTTTTCAAATCACCATTTCCATCATCACCCTCCCCAGACCATCACCATTCCGACACCATCACATCTCTCTTTCTTCCATCTTCATTCCTTTCATCCCTCCTACTCACCATCATCACCACCTTCTCTCCTCCACCATTACCCCAGTATTGCCTCCACCACCAGCCCCCATCTTCTTCCTCCTCCCTACAAATGCCGATGCAGCCTCTGTCCCCATCTCGCCCCTGTTTTACCAAGAGGAGAATCCAGCGCCAACTACCTGATCATTCAATCTTCTCCGTCGAACCCAGAAGCAGTAGAAGCCTCGACGCCTCCCCGGAGCCAGCAGCAGCAGCTCCGCCAAGAGTCCGGAGACCGAGCCAGAGCGCAACCATCGTCCTCTTCTCCCCTGTTTTGATTTTGAATGGTAAACACCTCTTTCTCCCTCCTTTCTCTTCCTATCACCTCCAAACCGCTTAAAGGTGAATCCTTGGTCACCTTCTCATCCTGATAGGTCATCTCCGGCGTTGTCCCAGTTCTGGCAAAGCCACACCGAAGCTCCGAGCGTTTCGGCGAGACAACCCTTCCTCTGTGAGCACACTCCCATTTCTCTTCTTCCTTTTTGTCGAATTCCATGTCCATGGGTGTCAGGTGGGTGGTCGGAGTAGGATGTCGTCCCCGGCTAGAAGCTCCGAGCGTTCCGGCAGGAGGTACAATAACCAGTACCTCATGCCTGATGTGTCATATAGTATGTAGGTGTTGCATATGCATAAAAGCATTTCATGCAGTATCATGCTTAGGAATTGCACTTACGAATGAGCATTCTTATTCTGTATTCGATTGAATATAAAACGACCGTTATTTGTGAGTCCAAAGTCCTTGCTAGGGTGATAGGGCACCCCAGTTTCATCAGGTGTTGTCCTCCTCGAGTCATTATATATATATCATGAGATACGAGATGAGCATGAGATACGTTATGATGATGAGATTTGACATGCTATAGTATCGAACTAGCTAGTCTCCACCCTACCTGGAAGGGGGGTGGTGGTAGAAGAGGGATATACCGCTTGGTATTCTTTGTTAATGCCTTAATTAATATTCTGCATATGTAAATTAGGAGCATGATCGTGTGGTTAATATTTCAGTACTGCATGAAGGAATCCTTTATTCTAGGTATAGGCGTATTATATGTCCTCAGCGTGGTCAGAGGACCTGTAGGTGGACTCTTGGCCTGACTTTGTGGTATAGTTTCAGGTATCCGATCCACTGCTTGATTTTGTGCTGTTATGACGGGGTCCATTTCATATGGCGGAGAGCGAGTGTTGAACCCTGACTTCACCAAATTTATACTTTTGGGATTTCTCCCTACCTATACTCTGTTTTGACCCGGCTCTGCCGTGGCACCCGCTGTATCATTTTCAAAACTTATGTCATTTGCATGATAAAGGGTTTCTCGCGTTGTAGACTTAGGACAGGTACAGGGGTTTACCCCTGGGTCTCCAATGGATTTTCGGATTTGGGTGCAAAATCCCGCTTTAAACTACAACCCTTCGGTTTCAAACCTTCAATCTGTACTCGGAGCGCAAGATCCTAACGAGGGGTTTTATCCCACGAAACGTAACTCGGGAATCATAATTGTGGTGAGCTGAATCTGCCATATTTTACAGTAACTTTTATATCGATTTCTGTATACACTGCATTCATTTGGGTTTAAATAGTACAGAATCTATGTAGTTTATGCTTATTTGCCAAATTATGGAATCTACACCAGTTTCTGTTTAATTCGCAGAAATCGAGGCGCTTTACAACAATTCTACAGAAGGTCGGAAAAGCTCGGAAAAACACTACAGAAGTCCAAGGTCAAAGCAGCGGAACAAGTCTAAGAGACGAGGCTACTCGATCTCGAGTAGGCCCTACTCGACATAGACCACCATGTCCGAGCACCAGCTTGGTCGACCAGGCCTGATCGAGAGCCAGACAACCCGAGCTCCGGACCCTACTCGACCTCGAGGAGCACTTGTCGAGGTCGACGAAGCCCAGACGCCCACGTCCAGAGTCGACGAGGAGAAGCCGAGGACATAGCCGAGGACGACCAGGCGAGACTCGCTGCCAGCGACACCACTCGCTGCCGCGGAAAGTACCAGTCGCTGCCGCGGACCAAGCCACTCGCTGCCAGCGGAAGAGCCAGCTCGAGAAGCCGAGTCACCTCTACTCGATCTCGACTAACCTTTGTCGAGATCGACGAGCCGCCCTGAGCCATGTCCGAGCAACCCGAGGAGATCTACCCGAGGAGGTCCAGTCGATGACCCAACTCTACTCGAGATCGACTAGGCTAACTCGAGATCGACAAGATCCCAGTGAGCCAACTCCGAGCCACATCGAGCAGAGTCAAGCCGAGCCGAGAAGCCGTACTCGAGGTCGAGTAGACCTACTCGAGGTCGAGTAAGGCAGTGTCCGGAATCTTCTCGACTAGCCCAGTCCGAGTAGAGTTGACGTTGCTTGGTCGCGAAGGCGGAAAATTCTATCCCGATCTATCAAGTTCTATCTATGGAAGGCGATCTATCAACATGAAGACATATTTCCCTATTTAGTTTTATCTATTCCCTATGGATTTATTTCCATTAAATATTTATTTATGTTTTAAGCAATTTAGATATAGATAGATATCTTCTTTCCTAGATTAGCTAGGGAATGAAGGCTATAAATAAAGCCCATGGGGCTGGTTTTTCATTCAAATTCCAGTTCAGATTCAATTTCAGAGACAGTTAGTTAGTTCCATTCAGAGATACAGTTTAGGGGTTCTAAGGTTTTTAGGGTTTTGGCTTACAGCGAAAGTTGATTGCCAAGATTGTAAAGGCTTTGAATTTAGTTTATGCAATTCAGTTTCTTTCATCAATCAATGTCTGCGATTGCAATGAGGCGTGAGTAGTCCACCCACTTCTGGGGCTGGGGTGAGCCCGACGGTGGCCATGTGAGGCGATGCGATAAAGGTCAGATCTTTTTGTGTGATTCATCTTCTATCCCTATGAGCATGATTCTTTTGCGAGAGTTGAAGGTGATCCTTGTTTGTGTTATTGAAGCGAAAGTGATCTTAATGCAACTTGGATTAATTATGTGAAAAAAGGGTTAGTAACAATTAGGGTTTATGCGAGAGCCTCTATATGCCTATTTGTTAATAACGAAAGTTATTTGATGGAAAGCATGATCTTTTATGCCTTTATGTGTTGTTTTGCATGGTTATCGTTGTGGTGTTGAAACCCTGGCCTTGGAGGTCTTTTAATATATTGAAGTTAATATCTGTCAAATTTCTGAATTCTGTCGAAAATCTGCGATTTTGTGTTTTCTGTTTCTTGTCGACATAGACCATCCTTTGTCGATCTCGAGTACATCTTGTCGAGGTCGAGTGGGAGGTTGTCTAGGTCGAGTTGGTTATTTTCTGTTTTCATCGATTTCAAGTTTCTGTCTTTTACTTTTCTTTGTCGATCTCGAGTTGCTCTTGTCGAGGTCGAGTTGGCTTGTTTTCTCGAGTTGCTTTGTTTTCGTTTTCTGAGTTACTGTTGTCGACCACCTTTGTCTATCTCGAGTAGCTGTCGTCGAGATCGACCAGTGTGTTGCTTTGCTTCTGTTTTACTTGTTCTTTGCTTTTATTCTTTGCCCTTGCCGGGTTATTTGTCTTTTCTGCTTCTGTGTTTCTGCTTTTCTGCTGTATCTGTGAGAATCTGATAGCTACCTAAGAACTGCTGACGTGCTTCCTCGTGGATTCGATCCTGATTTTCTCTTACTACAACGGGAGGAAGTCTTGTATTTATTTGCTGAGACAGGGAAGTCAGTCTGATCTTTATTTCGTATTCATTTCATACTTGACCATCCTCCTGCAACAACAATAATCCCGGGCCTTTACAAAGGTGGTATCATAGCTGAGGTTTTGCAATCCGATTACGATAGGTTGGAGTGGTTTTAAAAATGGCCCAATGATTTCAAATGGTTTTGGAAAATGTTTTCAAAAGGGAAAAACGAATTTAATTGGAATTAAATCTAAATGAATAAAGGGGAAACAATCTCGTGGGTAGAGACCAAAGCGATAGACATCCCTTATGGATGTAGAACTCGGGGAAGGGTAGGTAAAATACTAGATTTTATTTACATATGGGCCTAGAAGACTCCAAGGAACACCACGGAGGTTGGAGTGTTGAGTTAGGAGGCCGTGACATTTTTGCCCCTCCGGTTAGCCGTCCCTCGAAGGATGACATAGATCGTCTCTGTGCGTGTATGTCTTATATCCTTCTCGAAGAGGATCATATTAATCTTGTTGATTGCTTCTTTGATGAGTGCTATTGTGCTTAGGATAGCGAACTAATCAGTATGCCTTGACTTGAATCATGTGTTGAATAACCGTGCAAATGGGATAGCGGGAGAAAACCTTGTTCTTATGTAATCAAAATTCCTGTCTTGTCAAAATAGCCTTCCATAATTCAAACACCATGATGGTTTTTGACTCTGTCATCCGCCTCATCAAAACATCTAGGCATGTTCGCAAGGGTCGAGAAGCATCTGCTCTCCCCATTTTGAGTCATGTTTCGTATCCCACCATCGATGCTTCTATCGAGTCTCGTACCTGAGGTTGGGGTCTTCCACAGGAAATTCGGGTCGGTCAACTGATTACCTTCGAAAATCGTGTTGGATTTGAGGGTTACCTATGTATGCTAGTGTGGGTGAGGATTTAAATCGTTTCGAGATAGGAGTAAGTTGTCTTATGGAGCCAGCCCTTTCGATCCACGCAATGGCCAACCACATCTTCTTGCCACAGGAGTCTAAACACGAGTTCTACCATCACCTCTTGGAAATGGCGTGAATGTCCTTGTGTCCAGCGAGTCATACTAGCGTCCCACGGGGAAACGGGGCGGTGAGTCGGTGATTGTCCTTAGAGAATTATGTCATGTTATAAGCCTCCTTGTGATTTCATGACATGTTATATTGGTATAATTTATTATGACTTGCCTGGTACCTTGCATGTTTGCACTTATGAGTGGATGTATGTGTCGTATGTATTGAATTCCCAATATTATTGCCTCCCTATGAAATAGGTCCATGATAGTGTGGCCAACTCTCATTGCATGTTTAACACGGGAATTAGATGACTTAGCAAGCAAGATTAACCTAATTGGACCTCATTGATTGTGTACATGTTTAATGAGTATTGCTAGTATCATGTAAGACATATACCTCCCAGTTACAGGCCCTCGTATGATTGTGTGACGTCCTAGTCTTACTATGCGAAAATGGATTTATGTGATGAGATAGTTTCTATACCAACCCTACATGAACTGGCCATACCCTTAGCATGATTTTTAGGGTACATCTTAGCATTCTTTCCGTAATATTATGACTTGCTTAATTGTGTATCTAAATGAGTAATAAGTCGTGCATATGATATCCCGTGATGTTTGGTAGATCTTGCATAACTCATGACATATATGTCCCATGTGAGTCTGTGCATACATGTTCTTAGTCTATCAAGCATGATTGGTGAATGAAATGATAGGTTGCTAGCTTGTTTGCTAGATGTTATGAATGCATAAATCGATATTCCTTGAGATAGGTGCATACTAGTGTGAAATAATGTGATGATATCTCTTGATTTTATGTATTTGAGTGCCCCAATTATAAGGGCATCGTTGTAACTCTCGGGTTGGGATCTTCTCCTTGGTCTCGTCGTCCCTAGTCCTGGTCCTTGCCTGAACCCATAAGGAAGCTGTGTTGTCCGCCCTTGTCTTTCCCCTATATCCGTAACTTCTAACCCTTATGATCCCTCGATGAGCGCCGATATGCGAGAAAGGACCCACGACCAAGTGGCACCGGAGTGGCGCAATGGAAGTGTGATGGGTCCATGACCCCTAGGCCCCAGGAACAACGTCACCGATGGCAAAAAGGACGAATATTCTTCAAAGATGACAATCGTGAACAAATTGGTGTTGTATGACATTATAGATATATGGTATGAGGAGTTTATGAGTGGTTTTATGATTTGGTTGCTTCCTTAGTTCTCGGATTATGAGCACCACATGGCCTAAATTGTTTCATACCTTATATGTTCTACCTTGGCCCCATTACAACCCAATTAAAAGACCTCATGATTTTTGTTGTGTGTTGAGTCACTAGCGGTGGAGAATTAGAACACTGGTGCAAGACTATTTTATGCTAAGCTTTTGAAGATTGAGTTTTGAGCGTAAACATTTAACCCTAAACACTTGAGTGAGAGTGAAACACATATTCCCTGTGAGGTCAAGAAAGGATATGGATGCCTGATTTCATTGATTATTTAAATTATGCGCTATGATGTTGTTAATCTATTGTGTTTGCTTGTTTTTCATGCACTTAAAGAATATTGAGGTGGATACATGAATTGCTATTCTGTGGGGCTGCAGAGTTGAGTTTTCTATTGCTTGAGAACAAGCAAAGGTTCAAGTATGGGGGAATTTGATAGAGCATGTTTAGTATTGCATTATAGATTACATTTAGCATAGTTTAGTTGTGAATAGTGCATATTTTAGTTACAATTACATGTTTAACGGTGGTGTTGGAAGAGTCAGAATTTATGCAATTTTATGGTTAATTTCAGGTAAATATGGATCCGACGAGGAATGAGGAGACTCTTGGATGAAGGAAGATTCAAGTTGAGGAATATAAGTGAAGAGCACGGGAGCGGAGTCGAATTTCGAGAGCCTAAGTGAATAACAAGTCAGCAAAAGTTGTCGCCATGCATTGGAAAGATCTCTTCGAGATCCACAACTTTCATGTTGACATCGAGACCAAATTCGAAGAGGAAAAATCGTTGTGAACAGTAAGGCCGCCCCGCGGCTCGAACCTCTGACGAAGGATTTCGCTGATCGCCATCCGCCCCACGGCCTGGGTTGGCTGCCCCGCGGCCATCGCAGAAACGCACCATTCAGACTTGGACTTTAGTTAGGATTTTATGTTATTTTCTTGGCCGACTTTCTAAAGCCTTTTAAGAGACTTTTTAGGTTATTCTTTGACAGACCTTATGCACTTTAGAGAACTATTGAGAGCGTCGTTGAGCATGAGCAACTAAACTCTCGATGTTTCGCCTACAGTTTGGATCTTTGATTGTTGAATTGGGAGTTTCTTAATCTAGTTCTTATTTCTATTCCAATGTGTTGACTTGTTTGCGCTTAATTGCTTGAATGTGTTTTATTTTCTCTGGCCTGATCAACTAGTTAGAGTAGATTCATTCAATTGCTACAGTTTTTTAGATTCCTCGTAGCGAACCTTAAACCAAGTGGCAATCATATCCCTTTAGGACTTGTAGGACTAATTGGATGTGTAGGAAGTTGAATATATGTTAAATATCGACTCGTAGCTTGATATTGCATGTACCTTGGTTAATTAATACTCTTAATGCATGCTATCTCTAGGTTAAATCTTAACAGTTTTAGGGTTATTTAGAGATAAGGGTTGCTAGGACTCGTAGGACTAGTAATCTTCCTAAGATCTGGGCAAGGACATTGATTGGAAAAGACAAGAACTAGAGGCTGAAACAAGGATCAAATACATCAATCGAAGTGATAAATTGTAGGTGAACCTATTTCTCTCCACTGCATTCTACAATCAATTTACTTTGTTTGCTTGCTTCCGCTTTGATAAAAGGCAGATCTTTTTCACACCAAATACCCCTCCATATTCTCTATTAGCGATTAGACTTGCACTTGAATTGAGTAGATTTCCCTGTGGATCCACCTCTTGCTTACACACTATACTAGTTTGGAGTTTGATTATTTTTTGGCAAGAACAATGATAAGTTTTCCTCTTGTCATATATATATATATGGTAGTGTGATGAGAGGGTTTCTCGACCAAATAAATTTGTAGTCAAGACCCCGCTATAGTATAGGGAGTCAGGATCGTCCACAGGAGAGAGTCAGCGCTTCTTATTTAGTTGTTTTGTCGGGTTGAAACTAACAAAAGAGATGGAAGAGAGATGGGTGGTGATAAGAGCATAAAATCTGAATTTTAATTGATAAAAGAGAGAACTTCCAAGGCAAGGCTCACCACAACAACAAACACATGTGCAAATCAATAAATCACATAAAAGGTAATGTTTATATCATCAAAAGAGTCGACTTTCTTTAATCAACAAGCAAATCAATTCACTTTCGCATAAAAGATCTACTTATTTCTACCTTCTCTTAACTAGCATCCTTTAACTTTCATTAGAAAACCCTAATTACTATCAAGTTAACCATTTCCTCTTTCAAGTTCAATTGCAACTATGAATTCCTTTAGACTTTCATCAAAGGTTAAGCACATAGGTAGAAGAAGATAAAAACATCAAATAATCATAGATTCATCAATTCAATACACATGTCTGTTGTTGGGCTCACCCCAACCCTAGAAGAGCAAAGAACTACTCAAACATGGAGTAAATAAACATGAATTTAAGTGAATAAAACATAAACTGAAATTAAACTAAATAAAACCTGGAAATCAGCGTCTTAATCGCAACAAAACACATCCAAGCTTTCACCCAAACGCCAAAACAAAACCCTAAAACCATCCTACAGCTGCTGCGCCCAGCCCTCGCGCTGAACGTGTCTTCTCCTCCTCAAAAAGTCAGCCCCTAATAGGCTTTATTTAAAGATAGTAATTAAGACTTAATCTCCAAGAAAAGAGATTTAATCTTAGGAAAATAATAAAATCTATCTAAGAAAGGATAAAATATCCCTAGTCTATCTAACTAAAAGATCCTAAAAGAGATTTAGAAGAAAACCCTAATTATAAAGCCCATTAAGCAATTAAATCAGCCGGCAAAATCTTCTCCTGTTGCGCAGGGTATTGGCGCCGAGGTCTGAGGAGTCGGCGCTGAGGGTCTGTTAAAAAACAGTGCTACTGGAATTTGCTGGATGTCGGCATCGAGGGTCTGGGTGTCGATGCCAAGGGTCTGTTGCACACTTCTTTTCCATCTCTACTTGTTTGATTTCCAATCTTTTTGTGCCCTTTTTCCATCCTTCTTCACTCTTTCTTAAGCTCTAGAATTGCCTCTTTTTAGCTTCAAAACCTACAAAACACCACCAAAGCTTGTGTAGACATCCATATCTCAAAAAATACGAAAACTAACACAAACAACACACTTTCTTAACACAAAAGATAATAAAATGACTCAAATAGAATGAAAACATGATGCAAAATATGACTAAAAATGCAGACGTCAAAACACCCCATACTTAGACTTGCTTGTCCTCAATCAATAACCAAACTATAATCAAGACCTTTGACATGCCTTCAAGTCTTTTCCTTAGTCAAAAGCCACATCAAAAGCACAAGTGCAAATAAGAACAAGCATTTAACCATCATCACATATATTTCGGTAACCTTAGGCAAAGCAACTAGAATCCAACCACTCAAGGGAAATAATGTGTTTTCACTCCCTTTCAAGTGTGTTTAGGCTTGAAATACATCTCTCAACTCAATCCTTTATGACATTAAGCTACATAGAAATTGCAATTAATATCATCAATCAATTCAACGAGATGTCAAAATACGCATTAACCATCAAGAGGACTTTGGCTCAATGGCCTTCAAAGAAGGACTCATTCGGCCGAGTTGTAACTTGGCTTTATAAGAACATAAAGGTAGGAATCATTTAGCTAGGCTATGTGGTGCTAGAAATCCGGGAACCAAAGACTCCTAAATTTCCAACTCGACTTACAAAACAATTCCCTCATATATAAACACTTCCAAACTCATCTAAATTAGCACAACTCTTCCAAAATCCCAAAATATCCAATATGTCTCGCATAATTAAATAAGGATAAATTTGGCTCATACACAACTTTTCATTTATTCTATTCTTTTTTTTCCCCTTTTTTTTCTTTTTTTTTTCTTTTTTTTTTCGGAACTCATGTGCATTTATGTATTTTAGGAGCCAAAAATTCCGTTTACAATAAAAGTGGCGAGATAAATAAAATACCAACCAAACATATACCCACACTTAAACCAAATCATACGTCTCAACCCCTCAAACATCAATCTTTACCAACACTGAGTCCTAATTCCCGGATAAGGAGGTACGGCTAAACATTGGCTAAGACAAATTTTTTGTGGAGTTACAAAAATAGGCTATAAGTCTCAAATTGGTTACAAGCAAAGGAAACATGTATAAGGTAGGTAAAAGAGGATAAAAAGTGGAAATAAAGAGTGCCTCTATCATTTGATTAAATTATGCAATGACTAGCTATCTCATATTGGTTTCAAGACTTAGATATACACCGCAATATCAAGAGGTAATGCATAACGAGAGCAATACACACATCAAAAAGAAGGGAAAATATATAAAGAACAATTCCCTATAGTCCAAGTAACTCACTAGGACATGTTGGATTCCAATCTCCTAGATCCTAAAGTCATATATGCTCAATTTCATTTGCAAGTCAAATTTCACATAAAAAACATTTTGTGTGACTTAGGCTAAACCATCCAACTATGCCTTATGATATTACATGATCAAGCTCAATTATTAGATTTCATCATTGGAAATCTAAGTTAGGTGTTTTTAAACTAAACTAAAAATAAGAAATAAAAACTCAAAGTAAAACAAACTAAAACAAATATAGCGAATTAAACACATATTTTTGTGGTTTTTGACATTTTCCAAAATTTTGGATTTTTTCAGTTTTTTTATAGACTCTAAATACAAGAAAAAATACACAAATAAGCAAAACAAATAAAGACAAAAGACAAAAGTATGCAAAGCTAGGTCATGCGAATTTCGAATCTCCCCCGCCCCATACTTAAAATTTCAGTGTCCTCACTAAATAAAATAAAACAAGGGAAAGGAAAAAAGAAACTCACATGGACAATGATGCAAAAATGGAGCAATTTGGAGAAGTTCAAAAATCTGCACAGGAGTCGGCGCCAACAGGGACTACATCAACGTCGATACCTCTCAGCACGTCGACTTCCTTCATGGCATGTTTCCGCTGTTTCCTATGCACCATGGCTGATCTGTAGGACCTGTTCTCTCAACAAAAATAGTAAGTCTTGGGCTATCTAATTCCTAACTAAAAAACAAAAGCAAAAGGCAAGAAAAGAAAGCAAGAAAGCGGTAAGCGCTATATTTAAAGTCTATAGCTCGACCTACTTCCCTTTTTTTCTACAGTCCGGGTCCGGAGGATGTGGTGGATCCGGTGGTTCCGCTGGTGGAGATGGTGGTGGAACATCCTTCGGTGGTACATCGGGGTAGATTTTTAAGTGATATGGCTCTTGCTCCTTGTGCCATTTTATGCATCTCTTCCTTTCCTTATGGATGAGCTTGAACTTTCCCGAGTGGACGCTCCAACATTCAACCCACTCATCCTCCAAGGATATTGCTAGACACCGTCTTGGAAAGCACTCAGCAAATGTGCCTACCTCATATGCGCTCCTCTTCCTCTTCTTGGTATGGCTTTGATTTATTTCCCCACCATCGTACACAAATAAATGTGCTTCTTTGTGGAGTTTGGTGTGCAATGGTGGAGGGGGAAGAGATTCCTCCACTTCTTCTTTTTCTAGCACCTCATCTTCAATGTGCCACTTCGCGAGTACCCCATACATCAATACGAAAGACGGTTGTTCGAGATCGTCAGGAATTGCCTTCGCGTTGAATGGCAAAGGTAGCGGTGTAGTCCATCGAACAACAACTTCTATCTCTTTTTCTTCTTCTATCTCTTTTTCTTCTTCTTGGGGTTTCTCACATGGCTTTTCTAGAAACAAGGGTAGTGGCGGCGATGAGATTGGAGTAGAAATTGCCCTAAAAATAGGCTCGTCCACCTCAACAAGTTGCTGTTCAATTTGCTCTTCAAGAGGGGGTATCAACGCCGAGGTGCAGGGTGTCGGCGTCGAGGCATCTGTAGCCTTCTCATGTTTCTGCAAAAACTTTTCTTTGTCCAGGGGTGTCGACGCCAAGGTAGGGGGTGTCGGCGCCGAGGCTTCTGCAGCTTTGTTCCACATAGATGTCCAGTGCTCATATGAAGGATATGGTTCTTGATAAAAGCTAGGGAAAGGAAAGCCAAGATGAGACCTTGTTCCACATAGATGACAAGGCGGGTTTGCCTCGAGAAAGCGTATCTCTTCCCTTAGTTTGGCATTTTCTCGTTCTAACTCAAGCATCCATATTTGTTTCCTTAGCTTGTCTCTTTCCCTTGATAGTTCTTCCTCTCGAGCAAGCTTTTGTTGTGAGACACTTCATATGTGTCCCTATAGTCGTGTTGAGCATAGTACCCCTTCTTTGGTTGATAGGTCCCATATGACTCTTGGGCTTTAGTTGAATCCTCGGTTGATTGTTTTGCTTTCCAATTATCAAATTCATGATAATCTTCATCATCCTCATCAACCTCGATAAAAAATTTAGCATACTCCTTCATCGTTGCTTTCCGTCTTTCATCCGCTCTAGCCATTTTGGCCCTTGGTTCTAGATAATCATAATCCTCTTGTGCATCCTCCATATTGTATCAAATCTTGAAAACTCAAACAGGCGCACAAATCAAATAACAAAGGCTCAGCACCAAGTCGGCACCGATGAGGCGAGTGGATGGGAGGTGTGACGTTCAAGAAAATAAACACTACTAAAATAAAATAAAAGAATAATAAAAACTAATTAAAATAAAAAGAGAAAATAAAAGAAAATAATATATACAAAAGAAAATGGATGGGCTATTCCCAAACCCTAAAAACAACTAAACAAGGCGCGATTGATCTCTCCCCGGCAACGGCGCCAATTTGATGAGAGGGTTTCTCGACCAAATAAATTTGTAGTCAAGACCCTGGGAGTCAGGATCGTCCACAGGAGAGAGTCAGCGCTTCTTATTTAGTTGTTTTGTCGGGTTGAAACTAACAAAAGAGATGGAAGGGAGATGGTGGTGATAAGAGCATAAAATCGGAATTTCAATTGATAAAAGAGAGAACTTCCAAGGCAAGGCTCACCACAACAACAAACACATGTGCAAATCAATAAATCACATAAAAGGTCATGTTTATATCATCAAAAGAGTCGATTTTCTTTAATCAACAAGCAAATCAATTCACTTTCGCATAAAAGATCTACTTGTTTCTACCTTCTCTTAACTAGGATCCTTTAACTTTCATTAGAAAACCCTAATTACTATCAAGTTAATAATTTCCTCTTTCAAGTTCAATTGCAACTATGAATTCCTTTCCACTTTCATCAAAGGTTTAGCACATAGGTAGAAGAAGATAAAAACATCAAATAATCATAGATTCATCAATTCAATACACATGTCTGTTGTTGGGCTCACCCCAACCCTAGAAGAGCAAAGAACTACTCAAACATGGAGTAAATAAACGTGAATTTAAGTGAATAAAAAATAAACTGAAATTAAACTAAACAAAACCTGGAAATCAGCATCTTAATCGCAACAAAACACATCCAAGCTTTCACCCAAACACCAAAACAAAACCATAAAACCGTCCTACAGCTGCTGCGCACAGCCCTCGCGCTGAACGTGTCTTCTCCTTTCCAAAAAATCAGCCCCTAATAGGCTTTATTTAAAGATAGAAATTAAGACTTAATCTCCAAGGAAAGAGATTTAATCTTAGGAAAATAATAAAATCTATCTAAGGAAGGATAAAATATCCCAAGTCTATCTAACTAAAAGATCCTAAAAGAGATTTAGAAGAAAACCCTAATTAAAAAACCCATTAAGCAATTAAATCAGCCCGCAAAATCTTCTCCTGGTGCGCAGGGTATCGGCGCCGAGGTTTGAGGTGTCGGCGCCGAGGGTCTGTTAAAAAACAGTGCTACTGGAATTTGCTGGATGTCGGCATCGGGGGTCTGGGTGTCGATGCCGAGGGTCTGTTGCACACTTCTTCTCCATCTCTACTTGTTTGATTTCTAATCTTTTTGTGCCCTTATTCCATCCTTCTCCACTCTTTCTTAAGCTCTAGAATTGCCTCTTTTTAGCTTCAAAACCTACAAAACACCACCAAAGCTTGTGTAGACATCCATATCTCAAAAAAAAAAAAAAAGTAACACAAACGACACACTTTGCTAACACAAAAGCTAATAAAATGACTCAAATGGAATGAAAACACACTAGTACAAACTGAGATTTTATTACATAATTATTTATGCCGGATATTCAATTTGCGAAATAAAAGCCTTAAAATGGTTTAATTTTATTCTCCTAAATACTGAAAAATAAATATATGCCGGATATTATAATTTATGTCCGGCATAAATGACAACGAAATATTAGAAGTCCCTAGTTATTTATGCCAAGCGTGTCAAATTTTTTATCCGGCATATATAATATGGGAATCCGGCATAAAAAAGCGAATAAAATTACTAGACATTGTTTATACCAAATATAAACATCCGGCATAAATAAGCGTTTTATTTCCGATATAAAAAAAAACTTAATAATTTTGGAAAGAAGGAGATCGCTCGCTGTTCTCTCCCAAACCAAACCCTCGAAACACTTCTGAGTTCCTCGACTTCGCTCCTCAGCGCCTTTGGCGGCCCTCCACTCCTCGTCGGCGGGGGTCTTCACTGTGGCGGTCTTCGTCGGGATCTTGTTGGTCGCTCCTCTTCGCCGGCCCTAATCGACTTCGCTCAGCCTCGCCTTCGCTCCTCTTCGCCGGCCCTAATAGGTGGGGAGTGGGGCTAGTTGGCGAGATTTTGAGGGAGATGTCCTAGTTAGAAGTGTCGGTAGGTAGTTGGTGCGTAGTGTGAGCATTTAGGATAGGAGGGTAGCGGCTGAGGTCTAGACTAGTTCCATAAGGGTGACCTTGAGAGTGAGTGTGAGTACAGGTCATTGACATAGTTCTAGAGGTGAATGAGAGAGCCAGGAGTGGATCGGGAGGATTGTTAGGGGGAAGTGTTGTGAGGCGGGTTAGTATGCCCAGGGGAGAGTGTCTAGATAGTTTAGGAGCAAATCGTGGGCGACATTGAGGACGATCGGTTGAGGAATGTGTAAGGAACCGTAGGATTGGGGATAAGGTTTTTTATGTGCGGTGATCGGGAGCGGTTTTCGTAAAGGGTGAGGTTGAGGAAGTACTAAGGAATAGTAGTATAAGATTGCTTGGGAAATCATCGGTCTTGGATATTAAGTTGTTCATATGAGGTTGTACATGTGATGAGTATTGGGGTTGTCTAGGTAGGATTGGTAATGCTTGGAGAATTCATGAGGAAAGGATTTCTAGATGCAATGTTGGAGGAAATTTAGTATCAGGAAGGAGTCGAGATTGATTTGGGAAGATTATTGTGGCTATTGAGGTATTTGAAGTGTAAGATGAATCTTCGAGGAAAGACGGGTAGCTAGGCAAGGATGTCATTGAGATTTTAGTGAGACAGTGGGCTTGAGATTGAGATAGGGGGATTCTGAGTATGGATTGGGAACTATGCAAGGCTGAAGGCTTTAAGAGCGCTAAAGGAAGAAGGTTTTGGAAGATTGGCGAAGTTGCGGCACTTGGGAGATTCGGATGAGGAAGTCATAAGAGTTATGTGGGAATTTTATCGGTTGGAAAATCGTGAGAGCGGTTTAGTTGAGGACTCGAGATTTCTCTTACAGGGTAAAGATGAGACTGGCAGGGGACCCCTAGGGCAAGGACGTGTTCTATATGGAATCTTGGTAGTAGATCGAGTTGTTCGGCTTGTCGCAATGGGGGAATTTTGTGATTTGGGAACTCCGAGAGATAGTTTTACATGGTCTAATTGACGGTAGGACTTGAGATCGAGATGTCCAAGTAATTGGCCCTTAGATGGCTTGATGGCATAGGAGTTGGAATACCTAGTAGTGGGTTTGGGTAATTGGCCTTGATTGTGGGTAATTATGAGGCTAGAAGGTTATATGTGAGCGGGATGTAATGGTATCTAGAGCTAGTAGTGGTTTGGGTTGGTAGTTATAGGTAGGTTCTCTTGAGGATGTGATCTAGCGTATGCTTTACTTGGGTCCGAATGTGGTGCGAATTCGATGCTATAGACGATGTTGATTCTCTGATGTATGACCATTGACAATAGTGAACTGTTAGTACTAACATAGTTATCTCCTAAACTCGATGGAATGCTAATGTTCGAAAGTACTTGTTTGCCTTTAATGCGATGACGCTTGGTAGTAGGATGAGTATGACGTGCTTATCTAATTGATATGATGTGCTTATTTGATTGACATGACGTGCTTATCTGATTGATATGGTGTGTAACTTCTGTGAGATGATATGATAAATCCTACTATTAACGATACGATGCTAGATATGTTATGGTATGCGACTGTTTGTGACATGAGTATGACGTGGTTATGAATGGGTGATACGATCGCTATGTTGAAAAAGTACTATGATATATGATGCCTTGAATTTGAATTGCTAGGATTATATAACCGAATTGAGGATATTTGATTCTGACTTGGAACTTAGGAAAGAAATATTGGATTAACCCTTATCGATGGATGACTCCACCTCCTATGATTTGAAAATTGCTTGACTATGTCGGGTTAGGGAATTTTGAATGGTGTTTCAAAATAGACTAACTTGGATTTAAAAAAACTAATGTGACCTTAGTTTTCATTATAACGCCCCACGAAGTGGATATAAGTATTTGAGTTATGATATGGCCAAGGAGTCGGAGTAAGGATGTGGTAGGGGCCCATATTACCTCCTATGATTTGAAAATTACTTGACTATGTCGGGTTAGGGAATTTCGAATGGTGTTTCAAAAGAGACTAACTTGGATTTTAAGAAACTAATGTGACCTTAGTTTTCATTATAACGCCCCACGAAGTGGATACAGGTATTTGAGTTATGATATGGCCAAGGAGTCGGAGTAAGGATGTGGTAGGGGCCCATATTACATTCTTACTACGGTCTATCGGGATATTATGATCACGGCAACGGTGCTGTGAAGATCTCATAGTGGCAATTATAAGCTGTTCACGGGATAAATGGCATGATCCTTGGACTCACCGATTTCAAACTTCATCTCCTGTTTTAAAATGATTTTAGTCTCGGGGACGAGACTAAAATCGGGTCGAACCGAATTTATCGACCGACACATATATATATACATACATATATACATACACATATATATATATACATATATACATACATACATACATACATATACATACATACATACATATATATATATACATACATACATACATACATACATACATACATACATACATACATATATATATATATATAGCTTAAAGTGAAAATGGGTCCAATTTAGCTTAAAGTGAAAATGGGTCAAATGAAAAGGGGACTTAAAATGAAAATTTAGCTTAAAGTGAAAATGGGTCCAATTTTCGAATTTGGGCCGCGGATCTGCTCAATCGGTTAATTGATGCTCCGAGTCCGACCCATTTTTCTTTCCAATTCAACGTCCGTGCTCCGTCTCTCTCAATCGCTCATCTCTCTCCTCCCTCCTCATCGGCATCCTCCTGGCGTCCCTCGCTGCTCCCCGTCGTCCCTCGCCGTCCTTAGGTCTTGCTCACCCTTCCTCTCTCGCCCTCACTCACCACCTCCACTTTTCGAATCCAATCTAGTCGATTTCTGTCGCCCTAATCGTCCTCCGCTCCTTCTTCGCTCGTTGTCCTGATTTCAGGTATTATTCTCCCAGCTCCCTCTTTGATCCTATTTCTGTACTTTTTCGATTAATCCTGGCAACTTTTGCAATATTCATGATTCGAGCGTGTACATATGATTGTGGGTGAAATTTGATGCTTTATTGAATCTTTGATGTGTTGTGGATTTTGCGTCTTAATTTCTTGTTGTTGCTTGAAATTTTGGGGGATTTGATGTGAGTAAGTGTGTACTGACATTCATTACTCACTTTTATGCTTCGAATTTGGTTGCTTGTACATTATAAACTCTTGAAATTTAGGTTTAGATATGTTAGTTGATTATGCCCTCAAGGTGTTCGATGAAATTCCTAGGATATATTGTTGCTCAATTGCTTGCCTTGACTTCTAATCTAAGCCTCATCAAACATGTCTATGTTTGCTGCTGATATTCAGGGTCTCTTTGGGTTAAAATTTTGGGGGATTTGATGTGAGCAAGTGTGTACTGACATTCATTACTCACTTTGATGCTTCGAATTTGGAAGGAGAAAGGCGCAAATTTGTCTTTCCTTTGCCAAGATTATCGTCTCATTAGCTCGCTGTTTTTAGTCTCGACATGCTTATTGAATCCTATTATTGCTATGGTAGTACTTTCCCATTCATTTTGCTTAACCATTTGTTGAAAGCTTTTTATTCTAGTTTGCAAACGCCATATTATGGGGAAAACTATACTCAACTTTTATGATGAGGGGCGATTTTAGTTTATTGATTGATCATTCAGAGAGTTTTACACATATTGAAAAGAGCTCTACCTTTTTTGTCTAAATGAGGACAATGGTTTTAGAATAGAAACAAAATTGGAACCTTTGTAGGTGGCTTCTTTGACATTCACTACCACAATGATCAGGAAATAACAATCTGTTTTGCTTTTGATAGGAACCCATTCCAACTCTCTTGATTGGAGAATGGAATGCCTTTCTGTATATCCTTTCAAAGAAATGAATTTATCATTGATGACAAAAGAAATAGGATGGGAAAGATTAGCATTCCATGAAAAATATGATAACTTTTGCATCTAAAATTTAAAACCTTTTACAAGTCTCAGTTAAGTGTAACTGCATATGGCTAGTCTCTGCATGCATTTAAATTCTGTGTTCATTTGACAGAGACATAATGAAGGATTTTTGTGTTCATTTGAATGATACATAACGAGGGATTTTTGTGTTCATTTGGCAGATACATAATGAGGGATATTATTTGCATGCTGCAGCAAAAGATGCTTTACTGAATGCTCTTCTGTTGGTTGCTAAAAGATTTAGCTCAGGTCCTCCACATGTATCCTTATTCCATCATGTACTGATATTCACTTTTAACTAAATTTTCAGTGTCATTGACGAAATGTTCCAAGTTTCTTACCTTTTCTATAATAAATTTGCTGGCAAATATTAACTCATATCTGTCTGGCACTTTCTGCACTTGTACTTCGTGTTGTAGAGCACAAGAAGCCTATTGAGCAGCTTTTTCACAACCTACAGAATTTACAGTGCTTGGAAAATGGAAATTGGGCTGTTTTAGAGATGCTAACTGTTCTTCCTGAAGAAATCGTGGAAGATCAGCGCACTGATAGTAGCATTAATACAGGTCGAAGAGGCCAATATGCTTAAGAGGTGCTCTGGAATCCTATTGTGCCCATTTTGTCTCCGTGCATTATCTTTTTGTCACCTAATCACATTTTAAATTGCAACTTCTCTCGCATACCTCTATGGTTCTTGAGTTTCTAAAGCAGCAGTCGGAGAACAGGTTTGAAGATTTCAATCAACTGCATGAAAGTAATAGGAAAATACTTTGTTGTTTAATCAGTTGGGTAAGAAACCATTAATAATATATTGCAAACATTTGTTTTTTAATCTATTTCTATGATTTGTTTAGTGTGGTTTTGAGGGCACTGTTACTCTAGCCATTTTTGTCATTCAAGTTGCTAAACGTTTCTCATTCTTAGTGAAATCATCCATCCTAGTGCTCTCCTTTGGCATTTCTTATATTTGTGATATTCATATACTCCTTTCCTACTTTCAGGTGCGAGATGGATGCTTTTGGCTAAAAGTGAAGCTTATATCTTGATGTTTCATTATCTGTTTCATGCCATGTTGCTCACTGTTACTGTTTTTAGTTTGAAGATTGTAGTGCTGCTTTATATAATTTACCATTGTTCTAGCCTATTGCATTGCAAGGTGCGAAACCATAGGTGTTTTCGAGACCCTATGGTCCGTCCTTGGAACCTATGCAGGGCAAAATTCCTATTTAATATCATGTGCAATTTTAGTTTGATAAAGTGCATAAATAAGAAGATAAAGTGCAATGATAAAATGACAGTGTATGAATAATAATAAGAAATATATAAGATTACAAAATGCAATAAAATATGCTACATCACATTTCTTGTCTTTATTTTAAAAAGTTGAAAATATGAGATTACAAAATATAAAGTGAACAAATAATACAATAAAGATTATTATTAATAAATGTGCATTTTCCTAATGTAAAGTAAGTTTCCTACCAAATATTTTCTTTATGGGTTGCTATTTTTATGGCGGTTTTGTACTTTAATGCGACATGTGTCATTAAAAGCCTATTAGCTCAAAATGGTATAACGATGTGCCCATTCACAAAGGTTCGAGTTCAAAATCTCGCACATGCTATTTATGATTGTCTTCTTTTTGTTCCCGTTCATGAATAAGATTATAAAATGCAATAATAAAATGATAATGTGCACAAATAAGATGATATAATGCATATATAACATTATGGTGTGCAAATATAATATTATGTTGTGCAAATATAATATTATTTTGTGCAAATATAACATTATGTTGTGCATATCTAATAATATAATGTTACGTTGTGCACATATAATATTATGTTGTGCGAATATAACATTATATTGTGCAAATATAACTTTAAGTTGTGCAAATATAACACTATCTTTTGCAAATGTAACATTATGTTGTGCATATCTAATAATATAATGTTACGTTGTGCACATATAATATTATGTTGTGCGAATATAACATTATATTGTGCAAATATAACTTTAAGTTGTGCAAATATAACACTATGTTTTGCAAATGTAACATTATGTTGTGCATATCTAATAATATAATGTTACGTTGTGCACATATAATATTATGTTGTGCGAATATAACATTATATTGTGCAAATATAGCTTTAAGTTGTGCACATAAAATAAGACAATATTTATAGAAATATAAAGTATGGGGAGATTTTTTTGTAATTTTCACATCTCCTTCCTCCTCCCGTACCAAGCACACAGTTGATCGGCTGACTTGTTATTTACCCAATATTCGATATTTTAAAATCCATCGTCAACTTTATCCATGAGAACATCATTGGTTGTGCGGGTCTCAGCTTGGTTTATAGGGCAACCTTGTCAAATGGAGGTCAAATGGGCAAATCTTGGTTTAGATTAAAAATGCAAGGCTAATATTATAAAATGCACAAATTAGATTAAAAAGTGCAAGACTAATATTATATAGTGGTCAAATTAGATTTTCAGTTTTGGGAGAACCAAATTAGATTTTAGTTTGAATGTGCAATTTTAGTTTGAAAATGTGCAAATATAAAACTGAAAAGTGCAATTTTATAATTCAACTATTTTTTTTTTTTTTTTTTTTTTTGCATATACTATCATACAAAATGAGAGGAAAGGTGCTTGGTTTCAATAAAAAAAATTCGTAACTTTTTCTATAGAGCGTCAATTCGAGTGGTTTCAAATTCTACAACATTCGAAAAAGGTTATCTATGTTTTCCTTCATAAATTTTGGCCTTAAATGACTCCTCGGTTTTTTTTGTTGCTACTGGCATGTGAATCGAAGAAAAAAAGTGTCCAGTTTTGATTAATAAAAAAATATTCATAGCTTTTTCCATTGTTTGAAATAGCCTTAAATCTCAGCTCTAGACCATTGAAAATGTCTTAGCTTCTACAAAACTTATTTTGCTTGAAGGTCTTGAAGGTGAGATCACAAAAAGATCCCTAACACATTATGCTTGGGATCTTTCAGCCTCTAAAGCCCACCAAAGACAAGGCTGGCATCTAACATTAAAGTGTGCATAAAAAAGATTTCAAAGTGCAAAAATAACATGTACTGGTGCAAATTTAGAATGCAAGTGAGCAATATATTGGAATAGACTTTTTAAAGCTTTGGTAAGAGCTAGAAAAGAAACAAGGTGTGAAAACAGATCAACTGAGCTCAACAAACCAAACACAAATGAGCATGTCTAAAGAAGGCAAGATTAGCCTTTTTAATTCCATTTGAATATGACATTCACATTCTTTTTTTCTTTTCTTTTTGAATCACACTGTGGCATTCATATTAAACTTGATGATAGCATGGTGCTTACAGAAGTACAACTTTTATCCTTTTTCAATCCTTTGAACTTAAATATGAGACATACAAGATAATTTATACTAAGTTAACACCCATATCACTACTAGAATACTGTAATTAGACATCATGTCATTTAAGTCTGTCAAGAAATCAACAGATGTTAAATTTATCTATTACATCGGTTATTTTTTTTGTGATGTCTAAAGCAGTATAGACGATGGTCAAATATTTGGACAGATGTGAAATTCTTAATTCTAAAAAAACAAAAACGCGCGCTATAAAGGAAAAAGGCGGAATCCAAACACTTAGAAAAAAATTCGGATCCCGGGCTCCAAATTTTAGAGGTAATGTTAAAATTTTGGAGGTAATGTTAACCCTTTCAAAATTTTGACTTTCCTCTTTCCAATAACTTTTAACACTTAGAAAATAATGGACCATTTTTCTTACTTTCCTAAAATTTGACACAATATTATTCTATCTTCTTCTATCTCCCCTCACATTCAATCTGGCAATCTGCTCTAAAACTCCCTCGAGCTTCCTCTCTCCAGAACGAACCAAACCCCCCAAACCGAACTTCTTCCTCTCTCGCCAGATCGAAGCTTCCCCTTGCCAGCTCCGGCGACTGGCGTTCGGTGCTGCCTCACTACTCCGGCTATCACCGACTCTAAGGAATCGCGAAAATGGATGGGAGTTGAAACCCTAAATCACCGACGAGGTATCCGACATTCCAACCTGTTTGTTTGGCTTCATTTGTTTCCTATCTTCATTCTGATTTGGTTTCTTGTTTAATTTGACATTCAATCTGCTCTAAACTCCCTCGAGCTTCCTCTCTCCAGAACGGACAAAACCCCAAGTCATCTTCCTCTCTCGCCAGATCCAAAGCTTCCACTTGCTAGCTCCGGCGACCGACGTTCAGTGTTGCCTCACTTCTCCGGCCATCACCGACTCTAAGGAATCACGAAAATGGATTGAAGTTGAAACCCTAAATCGCCGACGATGTATCCGACATTACAACCTATATGTTTAGCTTCATTTGTTTCCCATCTTCATTCTAATTTGGTTTCTTGTTTATTTTCACATTCAATCAGCTCTAAAGCTCTAACCCTCGGTCTACCTCTCTCCAGATCCGAGCCACGTACCAAACCCCTAACTCATCTTCTCCTCGTCTGACCATATTGAGCTGAGGTATGTTTCCCACAGTACTTGAGCATATTTTATGGTTGTCTTTGCAATTTTGTTTACTTCCCTCCAAGTTCCAGCACTGTAATTTTATTATTCAAATAATCACAATGGTTAATTGTCGTCTATCGATCTGTTTGTGATACATCTGCTGTTGTTTTATGATATAAATGCATTGAGAAAGGACTGCTCAGAAAGGGTTTCCAACATAATTTTAATTTTAAGTTGTTCCCTGCCTTTTCAGACTTAAGTGTTTGTAAACAAGATTGCATCTTCTGAAGTTAAAGGGAAAGCAAACAAAAACCCCTGATGGATTGCTCTTGGAATTTTTTTATTTTTCCTTTAGAAAATAATCAGTATGATCAAATTCAATACCAATCAATATTGTTGTTGTTGTTGATGTCTTATTTATGCAGTTTGTGTTATCGATTTTTCCTTGTTCTTTGGCTTCTCCATGATTTATGGCTGGTTAGCTTCAATCTGCTACATTATTTTTAAGTGGAAAGGTCTTGATGATCTAGGCTACGCTACTATAGTTGGTCAGTTTTTGTGTATAAAATTATCTCGTAGCTTATTGGAAGGATTTTGACCTGGATAGTTTGTGTCCTGATGGTTTGATTGCTCATAAAGAGCTAGTAATCGGTAAGATATTACTATACGAAGCTTATAATGAATAAAAGAAGTAATAAGGATTAATAAGACTGAACCAAACAATTCCAAATTAGTTTAGGTAAATAGCTACTCATGGAGGTTTCTTGAAAGTAATTCTGAATTATATAGATACCTGCCAGTTTCTCTTAGAACAGTACTAATAAATTAAACTTATTTTGGCCACCAAACCGGCGCTCAATGGATGAAGGAGGTTCTACGCAGCTGTTGTCATGCCACTAATGTCATTGGGTTTTTGTCTTTGCTACTGTTGCGTTTGTTCTTTCTGATTTTTATTGTTCTTTTTTTTTTCCTTATCTCTTTTGTGCAGCTGTCTTTGCTACTGTTGCGTTTGTTCTTTCTGATTCAGTCTAAGATGATGTTACTTGGTTCTAATAGGCAAATTCACTCTGGTCACCGGCACTCTGGCATGGTATTTTTGCTCATTTATGGATTTCCTTGTGGTTTATAGGTCTATAGTTAGTGAACTGGATAAATAGAAACCCTAAATATTTTATGATACTTCATGATACTCATCTTCAACAAAAAGTTTTTATCTTTTTTAATAAAGTTACCAGCTCCGCTTACTTGATTTGGTGCTCCTGAATATGGAGTAACTTTATAGGTCTATAGTTTGAGCCTTGAAGTTGTACCGTAAAGGCTGAGATCATTTTGGTGCATGATGCTCTGCTTGATTTAGGGAAAGAAGGTTTTTAAGTAGGAGACTAAGCAGGTGGGTAATCTTAAGGCTTAAATCCATTTGTTGATAAATTCCTACAGATAAAAAGGAGTAATTTTTACCAATGCAGGATTGAAGTTGAGTTGGTAATGTCACATTGAATTTTCTAGAGACCCTTGCTTGTCGCCCAAATAATAGAAGATAAGAGGGTAAATGAAAAACATGGGTCTTAATTGGTTAATGGTCCTGAACTTGTTATCCTTTAGGATCTCTGTTTGTATAAGAGATGTTAGTTGTTACCCTTTTGATGCTAAATTCATCATCTCGTGTACGGATAGTTCTTTTTCTTTAATGGTGTTTGGCCTTTTCAACTTATTTCATTGGTAGTAGGGTAGATTGCCAATATATTCACTTACCCACTATCAGATCATGAGCATGTTTGATTTTGGGTTACAATTTGGTATAATCTTATCATCCGATGAAGATATCATGTGATCCTGAGCATGACTATTTGTTATGCAGTTGCTGCAATTCCTGATGATTTAAAGGCTTGGGAGATCCTGAAGCAGAAACATAGTAACATTGACCTTATACTAACAGAGGTGGATTTGCCTTTTATATCCAGCTATGCACTTCTTGCGCTAATCATGGAGCACGATGGCTGCAATAAAATCCCTGTCATAAGCAAATCTTTTGAGCGATGATTGATGAATGCGGGTATAGAAGGATTTATTTCTTCGGAAACTTGTGTAGTTTGGTAAAATGACATTTGTTTCTCATAATTTGCAGTGATGTCTTCCAGTGACGCAATTAGCAGTTTAGCACGGTCTTTAAAGCATTCTAAAAGGTGCAGCTGACTTCCTTATAAAGCCCGTGAGGAGAAACGAACTGAAAAACCTCTGCCATCATGTTTGGAGGAGGATTTCTGTCAGTCCACCAACTTACTATCCCCTAAGCTTTCTCTTTTTATTTAGATAGTGATAACTTGGTATTCTCTTATTTTATTGGAATTTAGTTATTTCATTTCCCTGCCGTTTTAATATTTTTCTACTTTAGCAGGCAAACAATGCTTTTGGTGCACAAAATTTGTGTTGCGACCATTGTAAAGCTGAAACCAGTTCCAAAAAGAGAGGGGCTAGAAATTCCCCAGATGATAATGTGTCTTCTAGCAAGGAGAAATGTCAGCCCCCCTGAGAAAGCTACCGATGCCCAAGTGAGTTTCTTGCCAAGTATAATTACAAATAATGTGGATCAGCCACCATGACGAGGAGTAGCAGGATTCCTACAGCTGGATGTTTAAAGCTTACCGACAAGTTTGCGATGCGACACAAGGACGTTCACATGGAGTAGGAAGAGAAGTACACCGAAGCTGTCATGGCCGATACCAACTGCCTGCAGACTAAATTGCAGGTACTCGTGGATTACAACAGGGAGGCCAAGAGATTGGGAGGTATCAATATAACAGCAAAGTGAAAGTGAATGTCTTATGCTTTAAAACATTTATGGTATGAATGTTGGTGTATCATATACACTAATCGATTTAGGTGGTTCGACTAGCCTCACCTATTTTTGAGACGTTCGCTAGCTAGCTAGGTAATGTAGGTCGTAGATATGTGGGCTAGCCATTTTCCTTTTTTGTGATGTTGTGGCTAGCCAATTTTTTAACTATGAATAGCGGCAATGTATTTTTTGTGAATGTTACATTATGAAGCTAGTATATATGTACATGAATGCGATGTTCTATCGACAAAAGCATGTTGCGTATCTAAAAAAAACATCGGATTAAATATGAAAATAGCAGTGCATTCATACATTTAACATCAGATCCGTCTATTGAAACAGATGTCAGTATAACTTATACACATCGTTCTCTACAAAATAAACCGTGTGTCAATGGGGCAACAACGTCATTTTACATTTAAATCAATGTGCAAAACAAGTTTGAATATTAAAAATGATATATGAACTGATATAAATTTGTCAAAGTAACATCGTTATCCACAAAATAAACCGATGTCTCAATGGAGCAACAACGTCATTTTATTTTGAAAAAACTGATACAAATGTATAAAACGACATCTTCTGTGTATACAACCACAATAATGCATTGTTTTAGAACAATATAATATCACATATAATGGACATGAAATTAATACACAGAGAATGAATAATCTGAATGCGATGTCGATAACATGGAAACACATCAGTTATGACTATATTTCACGTCGTCGATTAAATTAAAACAATATAAAATCATAAATTATATATAGAATATGATTATAAACGTGATCACTACAACAAAAATTGTTGTCTATGTTTTATTAAGACATCAATTATTTTTATAAATAAAGATGTAAATGTCACTTTTTTGCTTTAGGGAGACATCTTCAAATGATTTCAAATGACAAATTATGGATATTCATCAACAAGTGAACATGTCATAACAAAAATTGAGGGGTTCTAATTAATAAAAGACATCTGCTTAAAACCGATGTGGAAAATTTTAATCTTTTACTACACGCACAAAGAGATCGGAATTTTTTTTGAAAGACATCTGTTGACAACAGATGTATAATTGAAGTTTTCTAGTAGTGTATATGGCAATAGAATCTGTCCTACTATACATGTTATCCTTTGACACTTTCTTAGAGGGCAGTGAAGGAAATGAGGCAGATTTTCCAGTCACCAATGAATGCCAATGAATACCCGATGAGTTGAAAGGTGCTTCGGTTAACTGTGCATCTCTACTCAGAAACTGCACTACTTGTCTCATGCTTGGCCTTGTCTGTGAACACTACAAACACGTTGACATGTTCCCCAACAATCTCAATAGACTGCAAAATCTGTCTTCTAGATCGCCTCATTTACATGTTCCTCAACACTCTCAATAAGTTTCCTGATATTATAAGCAAGAAATGAAATTTTCACCAACAATAAGTTTTTTTTAAAAAAATTTCTATCATGTTCCTAAATCAAGTTTAAACTCAACAATTCAATTAGCTAAGTGCCTACTTCCAAGGGTTTTTCTTTGGAAAAAAAAACTTACAGAGCTCAAAAGTCATGTATATCTTATGACCAATCTCCACTGTGTAAGCTTTGGAACAACTTTAAGTATCATGTAACTAACTGCAAAAGTAGAAGGCAAAACCTAATCAGAAACCAACAAGCAAAACAAAAGATATTCAAACCGTTTCATTGCACTGACTTATACGCAGTCATTAAGTACTTAAGTAAGTTAAAGGGTGCTTCAACCGACCCCACATCCCCTCTGTTCACCAGGCCCGCTGTATTGACTTCACCGCAACCCACAAGAGCTTGCCTGACTCGTCTCTAACTACTAGACCCACCCCACATCCCCTCTGTTCATCAGGTTTGAATTAATTTTGTTAAAACCTGTAGCCGATCTGTTCCATCTTACTGGTGTTTGCACCTCTGTCAGCCCCTCTCTCAGCTTACCATACAACTCCCACTTCACCCTTTTAGCAAGTTGGACAACATCAAATATAATCCTATCAAACTCAAAATCAACCCCTTCGAACAGCCTGCTATTTTTAGCCCTCTAAATACCACTCACCACCGCTACCCATAACAAGACATCATAGATTCATACACTTTAGTCAAAAGACAGCAAGAGCAATTCAAAACAGCCCATAAAACACCGTAAAACATTCACAAAATATATGCTTGTACAACCCACCTGATCAAAAAACTATTCTGAACATAGGGAATTAGAGATCCATCTGAAACTATCAATGGTTCAAATAAAATGAAGCAAGCATCATATATTCATAGTAACTCATTTGTGTATATACATGTAGTGAAAATAAATCATAATGAGATTGATTGAAAAATTTATTCTGAATATTGAGTGAGGTAGAAATTCATACAAAGTAAAGTCTGAGTGATGCATTTCATGAAGAAGCACCAGATCATCTAAGCAATGCAGTGAGACTTTTGGTTTCACACCCACTCTCGTCTGTAGCTGTTATTTTCCAGATTCAAGAGGGAGGATGGACCAGTACTTAAAATGGAGAACATCGAACAGAATGTTCTCAAATCTAGTAGAGACAAAGGAAAAATCATCTAGCATTTAGAATTTTTTATTCCAGTTCTATTTCCATCAATTATCAAATTAATCTGTATACAATACAACAAAAATCGATCGAAAGATGAGATTAAGGGAGTACCTTGGCTCGTATGGTGTTGGAAGATCGGGGATGGAGAACTTTGGCAGTGCGAGAGGTAAGAAATCGAAAGACGTGGTGAAGGGAGTACCTTGGCTCCTCCTCTTCCCCTCTTCTGCACAAACAATGCCCATTAATCCATTAAAAATGGATGCAGATCGAAATTAGGGTTAGAGAGACAGGGAATTGAAATTAGATGCAAAAACCAGTTGGGATTAGGAGAGAGGAAGAAATTCGGCAGTAGAGGGCAGAGGTGTTGGGTTCAGAACTACAATGGAGAGCGAAAGGGAGGCATCGACTCACTACGAGGAGCCCTTGAGTCCTCTGTATCTGGACGATGGAGTTCTGATTCGACTCTAATGGAGGTTGGAAAGGGATGCGAGGGGGAGACCTCCTCCTCCCCGACGACGTCCTCTCCACTAGAGACGAGACTTCCTCTCCTCCTCCCTTCCAGCGTTATCAAGCGCTCTGCTTCATGGGAGGGAAACGGGGATCTGAGTGAATCAGTTCATCACCATGGATTTCAGATCTCAGATTTGGGAAGGAGGAAGGCAAGAGTGTGCGCAAGTGCGAGCGAGCGAGGGTCCTTTTTTTCCGGTTCACACACGGCTCAATGTTTTTTTAACTGAACCGGCGCGCGTGTCCCCAATTTCCTCTATTTTCACCTTAAGCAAATTTTTCATCTTAAACCCCTTTTTCACTTTAACCTCACCCTATATGGGGCTTAAGATGAAAATCACTCTTAAAGTGAAAATGGGGCTTAAGATGAAAATCACTCTTAAAGTGAAAATAGTCTAATTTGGATGTAAATGCCTAATTTAAAGGTAAATGGGCCTAATTAAATAAGTAATGAATAAATGGGCCTAATTTTGGTGTAAATGGGCCTAATTTTATGAGTAAATGGGAAAATGATTAAATGACCCTAATTATGGGGTAAATTTCACACGCCTCCCCCAAACTTTCAATTCATACGAATATTGCCCTTATTTCAATTATGAAAATTACAGATTTTAGCCCATAATTTTTATTTGAAATAATATTGTTAGGTGCAACTATAATATTAAAAAAATACAACAAGAATGTTACATCACAATTTTTGTCTTTATTTTAAAAAGGGAAAAAGATGAGATTACAAAATATAAAGTGAACAAATAATACAATAAATGTTATTATTAATAAATGTGCATTTTCATAATGTGTTCTACCAAAAATTTTCTTTATGGACCGCTATTTTATGACAGTTTTGTACTTTAATGCAACATGTGCCATTAAAAGCCTATTAGCTCAAAAAATGGTATAGTGATGTGCCCATGCACAAAGGTTCGAGTTCAAAATCCCGCATAAGCTATTTATGGTTGCTTTTTTTGTGTTCCCGTTCATGAATAAGATTATAAAGTGCAATAATAAAATGATAATGTGCACAAATAAGATGATATAATGCATATATAACATTATATTGTGCAAATTTCCTTAAAGTGAAAATAACCTAAAACAAAAAATCGTGGGCGGCCATCACCATCGTTATCACCTGCTCCCTCGTTCACCATATCAGATCAGCGCCATCTCCACTCCATCTCTCCCTCTTTTATTTCCTCCTTCCTGCTCCCTTCCATCTTCATCGATATCACCACAGCTCACTATCACCATCGTTCCATCACCGTTGCCGCACCCTCGAACCACCGCCGATCACCACCTCTAGCCACCGTTCCATTGTTGTCGGACCACCACCAGCGCCGCCAGCATCCGCCAAGGCGCCACCAGTAGCCCCGGAGCCACCAGTGTCGTCGACGAGCCACCGAACAGCCTCCTTGCTCTGTTTCGCGAAGACTTGTTCCGGTAAGCCATTCTCCTTCGTTTCTGATCGAAATGGCCTTCGATCTTCACCAGCACACTCACCCACATCCGATACAGGTCCGATGAGCCATCCTGAACCTCCGACGACGCCCAACTCTCCGATCGATAGCTCCGAAGTCGCGAAAAATCCATCTCGGTGAGCTCCGAATTTATCCTCGTTTCGATTCGTTGTTTTAGCCTTTTTTTATGCTTAGGCTAGTCGGGAGTGAGCGTGGCCTGAGTGCGGGACGTTTGGGTGGGCTCGAGACCTCCGACGAGACGCGAGGCCGAGGAGCGCAGCAAGCTCCAGTCGCCGGCAAGACCACGAGCGAGGAAGCCATGGCGGTGCGGGAGTTCTCATTTGAAATTGGAGGTTGGGGATGACTCGTGGGCCCCACCTCTTTGTTGCATTATTTAATTGTTTTGATGATAAACCGGTTTTGCTACTTGTTTTCACTCGAATTTGGTATGATTTCTAACCCTAAACTTGTTTATTACAACTATTTAGATTGTTTGAATGATTTAGGTTGAGATTGAAAACCTAGGGTTTGATTTAGAAGCGGAATTTGAGGCTTTTTGCCAAAAGCCAAATTGATTTAAATTGATGATATGGTTGTGTTGTTGGGTTGATTTTGAGCTAATTTCATGTTCATATCATTGTCAAATTGTTTATAGATCATTAGCTAATTGGATTTTAGAATTTTATATTACGATATGTTTTATAATTTGGGGCTTTTTGCCAAAAGCGAAATTGATTGAAATTGATGATATGATTGTGTTGTTGGGTTGATTTTGAGCTAATTTCATGTTCATATCATTGTAAAATTGTTAATGGATCATGAGCTAATTGAATTTTAGAATTTTATATTGTGATATGTTTTAGAATTTGGGGCTTTTTGCCAAAAACAAAATTGACTGAAATTGATGATATGGTTGTGTTGTTGGGTTGATATTGAGCTAATTTCATGTTCATAGCATTGTCAAATTGTTTATGGATCATGATCTAATTGGATTTTAGAATTTCATTGCGATATATTTTAGAATTTTGGGTTTTTTTGCCAACGTCCAAATTGATTGAAATTGATGATATGGTTGTGATGTTTGGTTAATTTGGAGCTAATTTCATGTTCATAGCATTGTCAAATTGGTTGTGAATAATGAACTAATTGGATTTTAGAATTTTGTTGCGATATCCTTTAGGTCGATTAGGTTCTTCTATTTTAGCATGAAAATCATAATTTAGCCTATTAGCTCAATTGGTAGAGCAATGTGCGTTTGCACAAAGATGTGGGTTCAAATCCCACATAGGTTACATAATAGAAAAGAGCGCAACAATCGCAAATTGCTAATCATGCACATTATAATCTTAGTTATGCACAATTGTATCCTACTTTTGCACAATCCTATCTTACTTTTGCACAATTGTATTATTAGATATGCACAACATAATGTTACGTTTGCAAAACATAGTGTTATATTTGCACAACTTAAAGTTATATTTTGCACAATATAATGTTATATTCACACAACATTATATTATATGTGCACAACGTAACATTATATTATTAGATATGCACAACATAATGTTATATTTGCAAAACATAGTGTTATATTTGCACACCTTAAAGTTATATTTGCACAATATAATGTTATATTCGCACAACATAATATTATATGTGCACAACGTAACATTATATTATTAGATATGCACAATATAATGTTACACTTGCAAAACATAGTGTTATATTTGCACAACTTAAAGTTATATTTGCACAATATAATGTTATATATGCATTATATCATCTTATTTGTGCACATTATCATTTTGTTATTGCACTTTATAATCTTATTCATGAACGGGAACACAAAAAAAGCAACCATAAATAGCTTATGCGGGATTTTGAACTCGAACCTTCGTGCATGTGCACATCACTATACCATTTTTTGAGCTAATAGGCTTTTAATGGCACATGTTGCATTAAACTACAAAACTGTCATAAAATAGCGGTTCATAAAGAAAATTTTTGGTATGACACATTATGAAAATGCACATTTATTAATAATAACATTTATTGTATTATTTGTTCACTTTATATTTTGTAATCTCATCTTTTTCCCTTTTTAAAATAAAGACAAAAACTGTAATGTAACATTCTTGTTGTATTTTTTTAATATTATAGTTGCACCTAAAAAGATTATTTCAAATAAAATTTACGGGCTAAAATCTGTAATTTTCATAATTGAAATAAGGGCAATATTCGTATGAATGGAAAGTTTGGGGGGGCGTGTGAAATTTACCATATAATTAGGGTCATTTAACCATTTTCCCATTTACTCATAAAATTAGGCCCATTTACACCAAAATTAGGCCCATTTATTCATTACTCATTTAATTAGGCTCATTTACCTTTAAATTAGGCCAATTTACATCCAAATTTAGACTATTTTCACTTTAAGAAGGATTTTCATCTTAAGCTCCATTTTCATTTGAACCTTTACATATATATATATATATATATGTATGTATATGTATGTATATGTATGTATATGTATGTATGTATGTATGTATGTATGTATGTATGTATGTATGTATGTATGTATGTATGTATATATATAATATATATATAGAGGTTAGGTCTAGTGTTAACAAACCTTAATGTGTTTTGTGTTAACAAATCACAACCATAGATTGAGGGAAAATGGAAGGTTGAGATTAATTGTGGATTTTCTTTTTTTTTTCTTTAAAAAAACATGGGTCCCACTAATATTGCTCCTCACCCTCATAATGTTGTGTGTGTAATCCACTCTCCCCACAACCCACTTTGATTTTGAAAAATGGCGTAAATATAAATTGGTGAGCCCATCTTGATTTTTTTTTAAAAAAATTAACTAGTTAATACTCCGGTATGGAATCACATGATCGATTAATAATCCACCTGCTTGTTATTTTCAATTAGCAATTAGATTTCGATGAATAATGACGAATAGTTCCTTATTATCAACGAATAATTCCTTATTATTAACGAATAGTGATTCTGAACTTGCCGAATAGTCATAGTCGATAAATTCATGGGAATAAATTTCAAGAAACATATATCTAATTACTCCCATATATATGAATAATTCCTTATTGTCAACGAATAATTACACTGAATTTGTCGAATATTCGATAAATTCACGAACAATTTATATATGAATAATTCCCGATTATCAACAAATAATTACTCTGAATTTGTCAACTATTCGATAAGGTGATGTTAAATATTCGCTAACTTATAGCTATTATTCGTGTGTAGAGAGGAGTTATCGCTTAGATTTTGGCAAAAGGTTGCTCAATCTTGCAACTATTCGCTAGGTTGATAGTAATTATTCGCTAGATTGATTGTAATTATTCGCTAGATTGAAAGAGCATATAAATGTAATTCTTGATTTCCCACATCTAATTAACCACATACATATGAATAATTCCATATTATCAACGAATATAACTCTGAAATTGCCGAATAATGACTCTGAATGTGATAGATACATTAATTATGCAGTAAAATTTGGACAATTATTCAGTAATATGTTAAAATAATATATACTAGTAACGAATAATCTATCACATACCATCGAATAATTTCTTGTATACCAATGAATATCTATTACAAAACCAGGAATACCCATGAATAATCAAATGTCGTTTGTAGATCTAAAAAATCTAATAAGAAAATCATTCAAAATGATAAAAAAAATCTTCTGGAAAATCAATGGTCGTTTGAAACATATCTTCTGGAAAATTCTACATCTGACCTTCTTCGTTCAAAATCATCAAAATCGCAACAACTAATGCTGGAATCGGAGAGTCTCTTCGAACAAATACACATGACTGAATTAATCCATAGCAAATGAAATGAAATTAGACCTCGAAATAGTAATCCCGAATATGCATTCCTCCAATTCACCGAAACATCGTCTTTCCGGTGAGGCGAGGAGAGAAGATCCGGCGGCAGTCACAGCAAGGCGAGTAGAGGAGAGGAGAGGACGGGCACGGCGAGGCGAATCTGAGCGAGGGAGTCCACCATCTCGAATCCGAGCACGGCGAGGCGAGTAGAAGAGAGGAGAAGACGGGCACGACGAGGCGAGTAGGCCACCGTCTCCAATTCGAGCGAGGGAGGCGCCGCCGGTCCCCCTTCCAAATTCCCATCTCTCCCGATCCCCCGTCGCCATCGCCCGCCGCCGCCATGGTCATCCTCCATTGCCGCCGCCATGGTCATCCTCCATTGCCGCCGCCGGTTCCACCATCGCCATTCGCTAGGTTTTTTTTTGGGAAGCGCTTTGCTTTCTCTATGCCCAGAACGAGGTATTCACACGCGCGTCTTATAGGAATGACAATGTGTTTTTGTAATATTAAATTATAATTAATAAAAAACGTGGAATAATCTCGGCCTTTCAATTTTCATCAATTAAAGGTCCAGATTTGTTAACACAAAACACAATAAGAGTTGTAAACATTTGATCCATCCTCTATATATATATATATATATATATATATACATACATATATACATACATACATATACATATACATATACATATACATATACATACATACATACATAAATATATATATATATATATATATATATATATATATATATATATATATATATATATATATATATATATATATATATATATATATATATATATATATATATAGGGTGAGGTTAAAGTGAAAATGGGGCTTAAGATGAAAATTTTGGTTAAAGTGAAAATGAGTCTAATTTAAAAAAAAAAAAGTTAAGAAACTGATCGGCCCATTTTAACAACTCAGCCATCGTTTTTAATCCCTAATTGTTGTTCGCTCTCTTCGTTCATCTGCAAATCGGAGATATCGAAGTCATCGGAAAGGCTCCGTAGAAAATCGATGAAGATGACGCTCCGCTTGTCGGAAACAGCCTTGCCGAGATCCTCCTGCTTTCCGACACCCCCGGCGACCCGTGGAAGGTTTGCGGTGTCGGAGCTCTCAAGAGCAGCGACCTGTGCAAGACTACTGTCAGAGCTCACCGAGAAATCCCTGGCGGCCAGTGACTCCGGCGACTTCGGCGGCGGCTCCTCGAATTTGAATTGCTCTACGGAACAAGCGCACAACATCTTCCCCTTGGATTAATCGACCTTCAGCAACAACAAACACATTCAGCTACAGAATTCGGGGGAGAAACAAGCGCACACCATCTTCCCCTTGGTATGATTTATAACCTAAACTTGTTTATTAGAATTATTTAGATTGTTTGAATGATTTAGGTTGAGATTGAAAATCTAGGGTTTGATTTAGGAGCGGAATTTGGGGCTTTTTGCCAAAAGCCAAATTGATTAAAATTGATGATATGGTTGTGTTGTTGGGTTGATTTTGAGATAATTTCATGTTCATATCATTGTTAAATTGTTTATAGATCATTAGCTAATTGGATTTTAGAATTTTATAGTGCGATAAGCTTTAGAATTTGGGGCTTTTTTTCCAAAAGCCAAATTGATTGAAATTGATGATATGGTTGTGTTGTTGGGTTGATTTGGAGCTAATTTCATGTTCATAGCATTGTCAAATTGTTTATGGATCATGATCAATTGGATTTTAGAATTTAATTGCGATATATTTTAGAATTTGAGTTTTTTTGCCAACATCCAAATTGATTGAAATTGATTATATGGTTGTGATGTTGGGTTGATTTGGAGCTAATTTCATGTTCATAGCATTGTCAAATTGGTTGTGAATCATGAGCTAATTGGATTTTAGAATTTTGTTGCGATATGCTTTAGGTCGATTAGGGTCTTCTATTTTAGCATGAAAATCATAATTTAGCCTATTAGCTCAATTGGTAGAGCAATGTGCATTTGCACAAAGATGTGGGTTCAAATCCCACATAGGTTACATAATAGACAAGAACGCAACAATCGCAAATTGTTATTCATGCACATTATAATCTTAGTTATGCACAATTGTATACTACTTTTGCACAATCCTATCTTACTTTTGCACAATTGTATTATTAGATATGCACAACATAATGTTGCATTTGCAAAACATAGTGTTATATTTGCACAACTTAAAGTTATATTTTGCACAATATAATGTTATATTCGCACAACATAATATTATATGTTCACAACGTAACATTATATTATTAGATATGCACAACATAATGTTACATTTGCAAAACATAGTGTTATATTTGCACGACTTAAAGTTATATTTGCACAATATAATGTTATATTCGCACAAGATAATATTATATGTGCACAACGTAACATTATATTATTAGATATGCACAATATAATGTTACATTTGCAAAACATAGTGTTATATTTGCACAACTTAAAGTTATATTTCCACAATATAATGTTATATATGCATTATATCATCTTATTTGTGCACATTATCATTTTATTATTGCACTTTACAATCTTATTCATGAACGGGAACACAAAAAAGCAACCATAAATAGCTTATGCGGGATTTTGAACTCGAACCTTTGTG
The DNA here is from genome assembly GCA_037127255.1 of Persicaria tinctoria. Classification (NCBI taxonomy): domain Eukaryota; kingdom Viridiplantae; phylum Streptophyta; class Magnoliopsida; order Caryophyllales; family Polygonaceae; genus Persicaria; species Persicaria tinctoria. The sequence goes on from JBANSL010000006.1 coordinate 74,465,135, forward strand.
CATGGGCACATCACTAGACCATTTTTTTGAGCTAATAGGCTTTTAATGGCACATGTTGCATTAAACTACAAAACTGTCATAAAATAGCGGTCCATAAAGAATTTTTTTGTTCGAACACATTATGAAAACGCACATTTTTTAATAATAACATTTATTGTATTATTTGTTCACTTTATATTTTGTAATCTCATATTTTTCCCTTTTTAAAATAAAGACAAAAATTGTGATGTAACATTCTTATTGTATTTTTTTAATATTATAGTTGCACCTAACAATATTATTTCAAATAAAAATTACGGGCTAAAATCTGTAATTTTCATAATTGAAATAAGGGCAATATTCGTATGAATTGAAAGTTTGGGGGAGGCGTGTGAAAATTACCCCATAATTAGGGACATTTAACCATTTTCCCATTTACTCATAAAATTAAGACCATTTACACCAAAATTAGGCCCATTTATTTATTGCTCATTTAATTAGGCCCATTTACCTTTAAATTAGGCTTATTTACATCCAAATTAGATTATTTTCACTTTAAGAGGGATTTTCATCTTAAGCCCCATTTTCATTTGAACCTTTACCTATATATATATATATATGTGTGTGTGTGTGTGTGTGTGTATGTATGTATGTATGTATGTATGTATGTATGTATGTATGTATGTATGTATGTATGTATGTATGTATGTATGTATGTATGTATGTATGTATGTATGTATGTATGTATATATATGCCCTTAGAGGTGGATGGTAGGATGAATTTAGAAGTTGGAAATGATTTTCGCTAACGTCGAACTTGAAATTTTGAATGGTGTTTTTAAAATAGACTAACTTGGATTTTAAGGAACTAATGTGACCCTAGTCTTCATTATAACACCCCGCGAAGTGGATACACGTATTTTATGGGGGCACCTGTGGTGATGCTATTTTTCTTTTTGAGTTATGATATGACCGAGAAGTAAGAGTAAGGGGGTGGTAGAGGCCCATATCACATTCTTTCTACGATCTATTGAGGATATTATAATCACGACAACGGTATTATGATGACCTCATAGGGGCACTTACGAGGTGCTTACGGGATCAATGACATGATACTTAGATTCACCAATTTCAAACTTTATCCCCTGTTCTAAAATAATTTTAGTCTCGCAGACGAGACTTGTTTTTAGAGGTGGATGATGTAAAGGCTCAGATTTTCAAATCCTAATTTTTCGGAAAAAGAGAATTAAAAATGAATTTAAATTGAATTTAAAACTTGTTTAGAGGATTCCAACCAGAATATAAAATTTGATGAACAATTTCCATCCTTTCACCTCGAAAATTCAAAATAATTATCGGATGGCGATATCCTTTTTTATTTTAAAAATCTTATTGATCGAGAAAGCGGGATTCGGGGAAACTAACATTCAGAAACTAATTTCGGGTTTCGAAATTCGCGTATTCGAGATTTATTTCTGGACATTTAAATTTGACTGATGCCGTAATTAATACCCATCACTTCCTAGTCAAATCCTTTCATGTCCTCAGCCACCCTCTCGCCTAGCCTTATTACACCCCTACCCCTGCTGCATCTGTAAACCCATCCCTCCCCCTCACTTCTGTACGCCTTCAATCCCATCACCCCCATCTTCACTTCACCTCTCCCTTTTTTATTTCATTTCCCCCGCACTGTTGCGTTGCATCTTCGTCACCAGCACCATCGTCCTACATCTTCATCACCATCTCCATCGTTCCACCTCACCATCACCGTACACCATTGTCTCCTACTCGCGATAGCTTGTCGGACCTGCATCGGACAGGGGTGAGCGCGATGGTAGGGCTCGAGAGGGGTTTGGATTGGAAACGAAGGAGAACGGTTTACAAGTAGGTTATCTCGCGCTTGAATGGGCAGTGGTCCTTCGGTGGCTTGGTGGAGCCATTGAGGGCATCGGGCGTTTCCACGATTGTCATTAAATAAAAATGGTTTTGATTTTAGGGGATTTGGAAATATTTTATAAAGGTGTTTAATAAATGGTAATTAAAATATCATATAATACTACTTGAGATTTAAAATATACTATTGTGACTTAAAAATTTATAAAGAATTTGGAAAAGAATTTCAAAGTTGGAAAGTAATCTAATAAATAAATTTAAAAAGGAATTTATCGAGTATTTTTAAGGGTCGGAATTCTTAATTGTTTAATTCGAATTTGAAACGGTTTTTAAACTAGCATGAGAATAATACTTACTCGATGACTAACTAGCATGATAATAAGATCGTTTGACTAACGGTATGATATGTGTGACTAATAGCATGATATTGTGGTGAATTTTAGAAGAGATTAAATGTTCGATACTTATGATGATGATAATGATATATATCCTTATGAAAAGTATGAGTATCAAATAGTAATATGCAAATTTGGCTAAGTATGATATGGAGGTTATTTTAAGCTGATGAGTTGGCAAGTTATGATGAATAGTATGAGATAAGAGATGGTTGATCATGATGAATTGAAAGTATGGTTGATGCGGGCTTATTTATTTATCTGCTTGTGTGAGTTTGTAATATATGTGTTCAGAAAAGCTATAGAAGTATACTCAGTATATTCTCGTATGTAATTAGGTGATACTCTATGGGCGTGACTACTGTGTGCTGGACCCTTCTTTTGTTGATCTTCTTGCCAAGTAAGTACCTCCGGGGTTTACTCAGTAACCAGGACCTCCTGCCTGATGTGTCCTAGTATGTAGGTGTTCCATATGCATGAAAGCATGTCATGTAGTATCATGTTTAGGACTGCACTTACGAATGAGCATTCTTATTCTGTATGTGTTTGAATACAGAACAGTCGTTATCTATGAGTCCTAGAATCCTTGCTAGGGTCATAGGGCAGCCTAGCTTCATCGGGTGTTGTCCTCCTTGAGAAATAAACCCATTTTCATTGTAAGATGTTTTTTCATTTTAAGACTCTTTTTCATTCGAACAATTACCTATATATATATATACAATGAAAAAACATCTTACAATGAAAATGGATTTATTTCTCGGAGTGGGGCGCGAATCCTGTGAAGGCCCGATCCGAACCCGTCCTCCTCTCAAAGTTTCAGCGTTATGGTCATCTCCTTCCTCGTCCTCCTTTCAAAGTAGCAGCACCCGATCGCCAACCCGCCCGCCCTCCTCCTCGTTCCCGTTGCCGCCCGCCTGCACTCGACCGCACCTAGCCATCGTCCATACTCGATCTTTGCTGCAAGCCTCCGACTGCTCCTACCTTTCTTCTCCTCTGATTTCCCCTCCAGCACTTTCTCCTCAAACCCTAGATCCTCCGCTTTTTCCGCCCCTACCTTCGGCATCGGCGCAGCTGCTTCGTCCTCCGCTGCTCCTTCCTTCGGATTTGGCGCAACTTCTTCCTCCTCCTTCGCTCCTTCCTTCGGATTCGGCGCATCTGCTTTCTCTCCCTTAGCCTTTGGGGTTGGAACTTCTTCCGGCACCTTCTCTCCCTCCAATCTTCAGCGCGGATGATCTCCAGAGGTGAATTGAGCCTCAACTTATTCCACGTACTCCTCTAATTGTTCCATTTCTAGTCCGATTTTCTTTTTTTCTCAATTAGTTTTGTTTACTTCACGGATACTTGATAGAACTTCTTGAAAGTGGATTTTGGAATTTTGATGCTTGGAGCTGTTGTCTTTGCCTTGTTGAGAAGAGTTATCAGAGGTGTATGCATTCTCTTTCAATGTCAATCTCCTGCAAATTTCCAGGCCTCCTGATTTTAATGGATGATATTATGGTTTTTTTTTTGTGCCCTCTCTTTCAATGTCGATTCGCCGGAAGCAGGGGCTTTCCCCTCTTGCTCCTTTGATTTTCTGTGTACTCGATTTCTTATAGTAGAATTTGTGAAACTACACATCATAATTAGGCCTGATTATGCTGATTTAGTGTTTGATTCCTAAAATTGGACATTAGGTTCATTATTTTAGGTTTGTTATGCTTGATTTATCGTCAATTGTTCACAAGTTGTTGGAAGGGGATCAATGTTTGCTTAAGAATCGGTAGTTGAAGTATAAGAGTAAAAAAAGCAAGTTGCTAGTTGCAACTCTAATAAAATCATATTCTTTTGATGTTGTAATTTATCCCTCCTCATCGCCAATTGGTAACAGGCCAACCTGCTATGCAGCATTGTTAAATTGCAAATTTATTTTAGTTTTGAGCCTGAATTGAAATTTAGTGGACATTATTACTATTAATTGAGCTACTGTCAAAGTAATTCTAACCGTGAATCTTGACACAGTTGAATTATATGGCTTGGAGATTTGAACTATCGAATTGCACTATCTTACCGGTATGCGAAGGCTCTGGTGGAGATGCAAAGCTGGAGATCGCTTCTAGAGAATTACCAGGCAAGTAAAAACAGATGTTATCTCTTCAGTCACTGCTTGATTATATATGCCTTCCAAACTTTTGCATCAGGTGTCGAACACGTTCTACTTTGCGTTCACCGTTTTCACAGAATCAAAGAATGTTCGAAATGGATCGTGCATTAGGAAAGTGGTTCCTGCTACAAAAGAAGAGGCGCGGGATCCTGGAGCGCATGGATGCCAAGGCACTGCAGTCCATCAAGTGCGCTTTGTTTTTCAGAAATAAACAAGGAGTCGGCACAAGCATTAGACAGATTAAAACATAAAAGACACCTACTGTTACCACTTCAATATATGGATGTGCAATGACTAAATTGATTAGCCAGTTTTGTTTTGTTTTTTTAATGAAATAGAATGTTGTATAATGGAGGTATAAATTGAAAATCAATCAAATATCAATTAGTATTTGATTTGTCTAAAATGTTCTCATTGTTAGAACTTGAAATTATAATGGAGTTTTAAATTGAACATCAATCAAATTTCAGTTAGTATTTGATTGATCCGGTATAATGGATTATGGAGTTATATGTTAAACTAAGACGAGTCAAACTTAGATATATTTAGGGCTCGTTTGTTTGGACGAAGGGAAAGGAAAGTAAATTAATCATTTTAAGAGAAAGGAAAGGGAAGGGAAATGGTTAAACTCCAATTTTGTTTGGTTGATTTAAAAGGTGAATCATTACTTTCTTCATTACCTTTTAAAGTGTTTGCTTGATTTAAGGAAAGGAAAGAAGACAATCAATAGGACATTTGTATTTTTTATTTATCGTTTCATAAATTTATTGCAAAATCATATAAGAAAGATGGACAAATATAGGAAGAAGATCATATGAAATCATCTATATTGTTCAATTTAAACGGTAAGTTTTACACTTGAAGTAGACATCGTTTCACTCGTGAACCCACATATATGAATTCCAGCCGCTTAGAAACACATGGTCACTAGTACAAACCCACATATATGAAAATTATGAAATCCTCTAGCTAATATTCATCTAGCAATATCTCCATCCCTGCTTTTCCAGGAGTTGTATCCATCTGAATCCTCTCCACCATCTCTGTTGTATGAGCCTCTTCCGTGCCAACGCCTGCATCCTCCACCATCTCTGTTATATCAGAGCAATATTCTTGGTTTAGAGCAATCTCATAACGATTTGAATCATTTCTCTTCACCAGCTCGACTTGATCCTTTAAAAGACCAGCCCTCCAACGAGGTGATTCAAAACCAAGAACACTTTGTTCCATGATCTTGATAGCTCTTCCACTGAAAAGGGGAAATAATGGCATGACTACTTGTGTAGCCAAAGCTACATCACTTCTTAATTGGAAAATCAAGTTAGAACTAGAGAGTTAGTTCAATAAACATAAACCACACTTTTATCACATGAAATAAACAAGAATTAAAGAGGATGCAATCAACTCTTTCTGAACTAAAGCAATAAGATACTATAAATATTCCATGAACAACAAGAAGATGAATAAGAACAATGTTAAAAAACGCAAGAAGCTTTACAAATTGACATTCACTAGAACAAAGTATAGCAAAGATAAGCAAGAGTTGAATCCTTCATTGGCAGTAGCCAAACCATTAGCTGATAACATCATGATATATCATGCGAAAGATATTCGACAAACTTGAATGGCCAAGATATGGTAATCAGAACGTACTGTTAAACGATCAGATTTTGAAAAAAAAGAAGAAGAGAGAAACACAGTAGCTAGGCGAAGTAGTTTAGACGACCTAATAAAAAAATCAACAAAAAAATAAACTTTCCCATTTGTGCAAAATCAAACCCTAAAACAAAACTGAAATGCAACCGGTCGACAAAAGTTTCTTTGCAAATGTAGTCCTCTTAAAAACAAAACTTCTATTACTTTAACTGTTTCTATTAATTGTTTTGGAAAGCTCTTAGGGAAAAACTTGTGCAAGCACATTGCAAAATAGGATAGATATTCTTAGCGCACATGCACACACACACACACATACGCACGCACATACATAATCACAATAATAAGGCTACAACTAATTAAAAGCTAACATCAAACATGGTATGCCAGCCATAATTTCCAAATTAGACTGGCTACATTCATCCATAATCACAGTAATAAGGGTAAAATAAGGTTTCGTAAACAAATAATAAAGAGCATCTATGTAGAATACAACATGTCTCAAACCTTTGAAGCAGCAGATGTGAATAATCTGCTTTCAAATTCAGCTAAGAGCTCAGCTATCACCTATCCGAAGTCTCCATTGCCATTTTGTGCAAGAAACTCAGCACTGCAAAGCAAATAGATATTCGTTAAAACCAGGGTCTGGTATCTAATGATCCACTACCAAGGCTTAACAACAGATTCACTTCATCTGCTAAACATCTTTCTATTTCATAGGAACCTCAATTTGATACAAATAACTTAACAAAATTCACTTATCAAATGAACACTCCTGCAGCTAAAAACTCTAATGATGAGAAACAACCATGTTCACATCCATGACAAGCTGGGAGACATCCAATTAATCAAACATAATAATTGCTAAGATATAAAGGGTAAAGTAAATAGAAAATGAGAAAATATAACTTGATATATGCTGAAATACCTTTTTCAGTGTCCGACAAACTTATGAGAAGTCACCATGTGCGATTTTCTTGGTGGAAACCAGTTTAGTCAACTCCGCAACTACTTCCTTTCTTTCAAACTACTTTGTAGCTTTCTGAAAGAAAATAAAGTAAAGAACCCAATTACAGAAGAAATCCCACAAACAATTTACATTCTCCCATTTCATGTGAAGAATAAATCAAATAAAATAAATACAAGAACAAACCATACAACCAGAACAAATCCTAAAAGCACAAATGAGCAAGAACTAACCATTCATTCCCAAAATCCTGACATCTCCAAGGGTGTTAGAATATCAACTGGATCGATCAACTAGTTCATACTCATCTATTTCCGCAGGAACTAAAAAACAAAACAACAGAAGCCAAACAAAAAAAGGCAACAAAATCAGTGGTGAAATTAGAAATAAGCTAGTTACATAACAACTTCAAATTCTGCAAATTGGAAGCAATTATGTTTCAGAACTTTATCATGGGTCGAATAGATAAAACTGACCATCTTTTATAGTAAAGATAGGGACAAGGCCATACAAGAGGCTTTTATGTTCAATTTTGATTGAGCATAACATTTTCTTAACAAATCAACTTTCTGACAAATCGGATTTTGATTAAGCCTTTCTTCATTTCAGATTTAGATAACCGCCTATCTCTCTCCCTCTCTCTCTCTCTCTCTCTCTCTCTCTCTCTCTCTCTCTCTCTCTCTATTGTAATAAATAAATATCGGTAAACCACTAGTTATCCCTATTGATTTTATGTTCAAATTTTCATTTATCCAACTGATTGCTACTTTCAGAAAGAACAAAGCACTAGCTATCCCTGACTCTTGTTGATTCTATGTTCAATTTTTCAATTATCCAACTGATTTTGTCCAAATAAACATGAAATTAAAAAATTCATGGGAAAACACCAGATTAAGCCCATTAACACAGTCGATTGATTCTCGAGGAAAATTTGAACATAAACAATAAGCATCAATATTTATATATGATAGATAAATTCCAGAATACTTATAGAAGGAAAATAAGCATATGATTTAAAAAAAATCCAATAGATGTTAAGAACATGTGAGAGACCCAACCTGCAGCAGAGACACGAACAGCAGAGAAAGAGGGGACTGGATTCGCACTTCCTGAGAGAAATAAACTTCTTTAAACAATTCGCACGAAGTGCAAGGAAGGAGCAACTTTCCAAGCTAGGGTTTCGTTTAAACAAAACCTGCAGCAGACAACTCGAGAGAAGAATTGGTCATGAATTGGGGTTTTGTTTGTAGAAGAAGAATCCGTCACAGACTAGCAATCGAGCAAATCGAGAGAAGGAGTAGAAGAAGAAGAACGTACCTATCACCGCTGCAAAATCGCAATTGAAGAGACGAGTTTGAGAGATCGAGAGTTGTTCTGTAGGGAGAGATATGTTGGGTCGGATGGGCGAGACAGAGAGAGTCGGGGAGAGAGAAAAGGATTGTAGACCCCTAATTTTCGAGGGGTAACAAATCAGGGTAACCAATTAAGGCCCGAAAAGCAATGAATCCTTTATTAATGATAAACAAACAAATCCAAAATTTAACTGGCCGTATAATTCCTTTGCCAGCCTAATTTTTAACAAAATAAACAAGCCCTTAGTTCGAAATTTTTTTTTTTTTTGGTCGAAACTATTTGTTGTGCAATAAGAGAGGGACTTAGTAAAAAGAAGTGTTTTCGTAAGATGTGTGTCGGCATTTAATCCTTCGTTATTTTATTTTTACCCCTTGAGTGTTTTCCGGCTAATTACTTTGCCCCCTTTCAAATATAAATTCTGCGCTATTCATTGAATCACATGATCTTCTAAATTTCACGTGTAGTAATGATGCATGCGCCCATGCCCATGTGTGCTTCAATCAAATGTAAAACCTATTTTCTCAAAATTGTAGACCGATGTGCTATCTACAAAGACGCGAGTTCAAATTTCGCATATGCTATTTATGGGTGTCTTTATGTTTTATTATGTTCATGAATAAAATTATAAAGTGCAATAATAAGATGATAAAGTGCACAAATAAGATGATAAAGTGCATGAATAAGATTATAAAGTGCACAATTAATATTATAAAGTGCATAAATAAGATGTCAAAGTGCAAGAATAAGATGATAAAATGCATGAATAAGGTTATGAAGTACACAATTTAAATTATAAAGTTCATAAATAAGATGTTAAAGCGCAAGAAAAAAATAATGAAGTGTATGCCTAATAGTTAGCTAAAATTTGTATGTCACTGCTCTAATTTGTGAAAACACAACATGAACAAATATGATTTTTGAAATACAACATGAACAACTCATGAAAAATATCTAATTTTTGGAAGGAAAAAAAAACAACTTTTACAACAACTTAGAAAAAAATACTAAATTGGGGGTGGGCGGGGGGAATCATATTTTAGATTTCTAAAAAAAATTAAATTTCTAGAACTATTTTATGAACATCTTAACTGAATTGACAACATTACAAGGTTAATTTTCAAATCAAGACTATTTTATTAGAGTATGTTTTAAAGTAGATACAAGCAATAATAATTAAATTATTCTAGTATAAATCAAAACATACCTAGATTACAAATTTCATATTTCAAAAAATATTACAGATTTTTGCAAAAAAACACAAAAGTGCAAGAATAATACTATAAAGTGCAAGAATAATACTATAGAGTGCAAGAATAATATTATAAAGTGTGCAAGTGTGCATACAAATAATTACTAATATTATAGCATGTAAAAGTAAGATACAATCATGCAGATTTAGAATACAAGTGTTCATACAACAATTACTAAAAAAAAGTGTGAAGCAATCTGACAGATCTTATCTCAATTAATTGTGCAAAAGTAAGATATAAGTGTGAAGATTTACAATATAACTGTGCACATTTAGAATACAAGTGTGCATACAAAAATTACTATTATTATAACATGCAAATGTAAGATACAATTATCCAGATTTAGAATACAAGTGTGCATATAAAAAATCAACTATTGTAAAGTGCGTAAAATATGCATCTTTCTTATTTGAACTTATGCATCTTAAAGCTAAAATAAACCAACTATTAATTGTAAAGTGCTTAAATTATATCATAAAGTGCATTAATAAAACTATAAAGTGCATTAATAAGATTATAAAGTGCATACATAATATTAATAAATATACACTTAAGTAAATTTTAAATTGCTCAAATAATATTATATTGTTCATCAATATGATTCTAAAGTGCAATTATAGCGGTATGATAAGGAGTATTTTACTAGTCCTAAAAGAGGTTGCTGAACAAGCACTACAAAGAAGGTAGGGCGACAAAAACTTGAAAATCTTAATATACTAAAATTAAAATGAGTTGACAAATTATCAGCAGTGTTCCCTTAGCCGAAGAGGAAGAGAGGACCCAAATCTTGCAACAAAGAAAAATACAAGAGTCTGATTATGTAAGATTATTGGGCCTTTGTTTTCATTGTGTTTATGTATGTTGGAAGGTCAAAACAGTGGAGATAAAGAGGAGCACCAAAAACACTAGAGATAGGTAACATAACACTGAGCCAAATTATCACTTGGTAAAAAAATACTCCGTACAAAATTCTAATCCACTGTCAGAAAACTACAGGTTGAAACTACCAAAATTTTGCTACTCAATAAAATGTTAGCTTCTCATTTTCTTTGCTTCGAACGTTGTACTGTTTCTTTTGTTTCTTATATTTCTCGTACGAGTTGAGGAACGACATTGTGCGATTCAACTCGTGCCTCAATCTCTCGTTCTCCTCGATGTCCCGCAGAAAAATGAAGTGGTCCGAGAGCTTCTTTTTCAAACGCTCCTCATCCAAAAAATTTGTTGCATCTGTGATGGATCCATCATCGTTTGGTAGAGAAGAAGCACCTCTCTTTCTCTTAGGACAGATTTTCTTACCATCAATGTTCATCTAGAATGATTCTTTATCGAGGGAGAAGTTCGTGAACGCTTGCAAGGGTTAGAGAGTGGACATGAAATCCTAGTTATGTGCAGTGCTCATGTTGAGGATGTTGTAGGCCATGGCTGAAATAGCCGGGTAAAAGTGTCTCGATAATAGGTTGAGTTCCCAGAGGACCGAGGCAAGAGCACCGCTCAAGTGAGGATCAGTTGAGTACAACTGATATTTCTGGACAGTAACAACACAAAAAAAATCTATTCATCTTGTACATATTTAAGTTATATCGATAGTCATTACATTCTTTCCAATTTCTTTTTTCTTATAATTATGAAATACGAAATTGTCAGATATAAAGCAATAATGTTCGTAAAAGAACAGGAGTGAGATGAATGCAAGTTAGGGGCTATACCACAATAGAACCATCTTTCCAATATCTTTTTTTCTGACATCATCAAACTCCTCTTTCTCCTCCATCTTCTCTTCTTTCTTTGCCTCAGGGGCAGGCACATCGCCACCAGCATGAGGAGGATCAGCTGCTGCTACAGCAACTGTTCTCACATAAAACTAATATAGGAGGCAGTGTCTTCTGCAAGCACTCAAGAAGGTAGTCAATCTTTGCCTCTTGCTTCACAAACTCCACTTATTGAATGACTTCCAACTTTGCATCCCCAACCGTTCCCACGTTCACAACGATTGGCTAAACTAGAGCACTTATAGCAAAGGTATGGATCTTTGTAGACATTGTGGCGGAGAAAATGACGGTCTAATCAGCTAGTTTAGAAGATCAAATAAAGTCTTGATATACCAGCATTTCAAATGATATTGCAGGACATAGGAAAGAATCACAAAAGTCTAATAAGCATATTCACACCTAATATAAGATTAATAAGCTACTAAAATATGTGCACCCAGATAACAATCCATGTTATTCGAAAAATAAAGGCTTACATAGTCAACATTAGCTTACAATGCTAAATTTTTTGCAGGAAAAATAAGTCACTATTATAATAAAACAACAAAAACAACAACAAACCAGTTAATCCCGCTATAGAGCGGGGTCTGGGGGGTCAGGATGTACGAAATCATACCCCGAACAGGTTGAGAGAGTGTTTCCGATAGACCCAGAACAATAGGACAATACATCCACATAGTAATAGGACACAGAGTAGGGAGCAGATAGAGCAGGGAATAGGAAAGGGAAGGCGTAGGGAAGTAGCATGGAAGTAAACAATGGCACGAGAACACAACTTAAATCAAAACTATAACATATGACACTAAACATCAGCAGCTCAAATGCTCCTCCTTCAGTGGTCTCTATCCGAAATCATATCCGCCGATAGGTTCAACAGATTTAGATCATGTCTGATAACCTCCAACCAGCTCTTCTTAGTTCTACCTCATCCCCTACGGATATCTCTCAAATTCAGGATTTCAAACCTACGAACCGGTGCCGAAGCAGGTCTCCTACTGACGTGCCCAAATGAGCATAATCTCAACTCCCGCAATTTATCCACAATAATCGCAACTCTAATCTCTCTCTTGATGTCAGCATTTCGGATTCTGTCGAGTCTCGTGTGCCCAGTCATCCATCTCAACATTCACATCTCTGCAAGGGACAACTTCTGTTCTTGCGCTTTAGTAATAGGCCCGCACTCAAAGCCGTACAACAAGGTTGGTCTAACAACCATCTTATAAAATTTTCCTTTTAGTTTAGCTAGGACTTTTTTGTCACAAAGCACCCCTGACGCTCTTCTCCATCTAAGCTACCCAGTATGAACTAGATGTTTGATATCTCTATGAATACCCCCATCCCTTTGAACGTACGAGCCCAGGTACTTGAAATAGTCATTCCTCGGGATGGTAACCTCCCCCAAAACAACTGCGGATCCCCGATCATACCCCTCTCCAAAACTAAAATGCACATACTCAGTCTTGGTCCTACTCAATCTGAGACACTTATATTCTAGCACCACCCTCTAGTTTTCAAGCATGCGGGCCACCTGCTCTCGAGTTGTCCACCAGACAATGTCATCTGCAAACAGCATACACCAAGGGTCCTTTTCTTGGAGTGGAGCAGAAAGACAGTCCATGACAAGAGTGAAAAGAAACGGACTGAGAGATGAACCCTGATGAGGCCCCACCCAAACTTGGAAGTACTCAGAATCTCCACTCGACGTTCTAACACTAGTAAAGGCACCCTCATACATATCTCTGATAGCTCCGATATACGTCCCAGGCACTTCTTTCTCAACTAGGCAAGTCCAAAGCAAATCTCTCAAAACTTTGTCATACGCCTTTTCTATATCGATGAATTTCATATGCAAATCATTTTTCCTGTCTCTGTGCATCTCGATCAAACGCCTGAGCAAGTGAATAGCTTCTATCGCAAATCTACCAGGGATAAAGCCAAATTGATTCCTAGGCACCTGCACAAACTTCATAAGTCTTACATGTATAACTCTTTCCCATAATTTCATCGTGTGACTCAGTAGCTTAATTCCTCTGTAGTTGCTGTAGCACTAGACATTACCCTTGTTCTTGTAGACCGGAACCAATTTACTAAGTCTCCATTCTGCTGGCATTTTACCATGAACTTAAGATGGCATTGAAAATCGAGGTTAGCCATATCAAACCTTTAGCCCCTAACAATTTCCAAAATTCCCCTGCGATATCATCCAAACCAGAAGCTTTGTTGTTCTACGACCTACATACATCTCCTTTAACCTCTTCAATAGTGATGTGACGGTGGAAGCCAAAGTCAATACGCTCTGCGAACCTGGAACTCTGCTCAGAGGGGAGGAAATCCTCGTTAAGTAATTCCGAGAAGTATCTCTTCCATCTCTCCTTGAATCTAGCAAGCAATTTATCTTTTAATGATCAGACGGCCGGTGATCCATAAAAGCTTCACATAAAGATGAAAGACTCAATAAAAAAACCTCATATTACCTTAGGTAATGTCTCTAAGTAAGCACTGAGAATATCCATCTCAACAAGAACATTGCAATTAATAGTAACAACTGCGAGTGCCTTCAATATTTAGTTAGTGCAATCTCTCCAGACATTTCTCTATCCCTAGTGTTGTGTAGCTTTTTTTTTTGTGCGCAGAGAGAAGACGATGCTTCAATTCAAAGAGCATTCAAACCTCAAAACTAGAGTGGTACTTTCTCTCAATCATTTCTCTCTTCTCCTCCATCAAGTCCTATTCATCCATTTAGATTGTGCTACTCTTGAACTACTTAAAGACCTATATGCAAAGTGCAGGCTTATCGAAGAATCGACAAATAAGACTAGATCAATTTCGGATGCGAATATGAATTTAGAACACATTGGCCAAGCAATAGTACTACTAACATATAGCAACATTTAACTTTCCTGATATTCGGCGCTTTGCATCTGCATAGTGGAGATCTTCCCATTTAAAAAAAGCTAAAAAGCACAAGATAGAAGATTTTAACTTGTTGAAAGTATATTCAACTACAGAAACTTATGTTCCTTAATTTGCCTATAACATTCAATTAGAAAATGGAAACAACGAACATTAGAAACTGCAAAATGCAACATTAACGCAATTACATCAGTGTAAAAGCCAGTTGGGATTAGGAGAGAGGAAGGAATTCGGCGGTAGGGGGCGGGAGGTATCGACTCACTGCGAGGAGCCTTAAGCAGCCATGGTAAGGGGAAGCGAGACTCATTGAAAAGGGTCCCTTGAAATGAATTTCCAAAGAAAAAATTAGGGTTTCGACTTTCGAGCACCAAATTCACTCAATCCATCAACAATTACAGTAAAAAAATAAAAGAAAAGGACATAGGGTTCCATGGGAAAAGGGAAAGAGATTCGAAGATCCATTACCTAGTTCGAAAATTCTATTAGGTCGAAGATGAAGTTGCTGGAGGAAAGGATGGAGATGATTATTGCAATTGAGGTCAAATCCTTAGGAGCTGCAGGACCAGGAGTGCATTGGTGATATTGATTGAATGAATTGAGATCTATCCAGTGGAGTACATATGCACAATTTCATCTTCGTCGTTCGAGCTTCAATGGAGGCTCTGAGGAAGCGCATTATAGTAAGGCGAGGCATAGTAGCGTTTTTTTTTCCCGATCCAGTACCGGTTCGTTTTATTTTTTTAAACCCACGTCAGCTTATTCATTAATTGACCCCATTTTCACTTTAAGCCCTATTTTCATTATAAACACCATTTTTATTTTAACCACACCACATATATATATCATGAGATACGAGATGAGCATGAGATGTGATATGATGATGAGCTTTGTAATGCTATAGTATCGAACTGCCCATTCTCCACCCTATCTGTAAAAGGGGGGGGGGGGGGGTAGAAGAGGGATATACCGCTTGGTATTCTTTGTTAAGGCCTTACTTAATATACTCCATATATGGATTAGGAGCTTGATAGTGTGGTTAAGATTTCAGTACCGTATGAAGGCATCCTTTATTCTAGGTATAAGCGTATTATATGTCCTTAGCGCAGTCTTTAGGGTCTGCGAGCGTCTCTTGGCCTGAATTTGTGGTATAGTTTCAGGTGTTCGTTCCACTACTTGATTTTGTGCTATTATGGCTGGGTCCATTTGTATGGCGGAGAGCGAGTGCTTGAACCCTGACTTCACCCGGCTCTGTCGCGGCACTCGTCGTATCGTTTTTGGAACCTATGTCCTTCTGCATGATAAATGGATTTTCCACGTTGTAGATTTTAAAGGTTAATATATTGCAAGGAAATAAATATCTACAATGTACAAAAGTAGGGACTAAGCGGTTAAGCCACTGCCTTGTCCGAAGCTACCAAAATCAAGGAATCATCTAAGATGTTCCTATCCATGGGTGTGGTGAGCGCATGGCTCAAGGTAACTCCAGTCTCTTCAAGCCAAGGCTATCGGACCTACCCCCTAAGATTGTGTGAGTATAAGTCCCCCTTCGGCTCGGCCATCAAGGGATTTACACAAACCCAATCATAGCACACCTAAATCTGTAGTACCATAGACTATAAAATGACATAAGATGATACAAAATGGCACCCTTAGCCGGTACAGTTCTGGATGCCGAGGCTAGAGAAGGTTTGAAAAGAGAAAAATTACATAGTGGAAATTTGTCTTCTAAATAAGCCTCATTCTCTTCCTTGCTTTCAGTCATGACATGACCATTAGCCTCATTTCCTTGTCCGAGTCCAGTTTGTATGCTCGGCGATGGGTTGAAATTGAGTGAGAATTCATGGTATAGGACCTTGTATACATGGACTTTGACAATGTGGAGGATTTCTTCAACACTTCTGGTCATCCCTTCAAAGGCTTTCTCGTTTCTTGCTCTCCATATATGAAAAATTGTTGTTGCTAGAGCCACTCTTTTTGCTTTGGAGAACCAACCTTTTCCTTTTGCTTCCTTCTTTAGCCAGTTAAGCCCACTGTTCAGAGTGCTCATCTCCCTCCAGATTCCAAGCCAAGCTTTCACCTGATTCCAGACATTGGAAGAGAAGTTACAAGCAAAGAAATTATGATCATGTGATTCAATTGCTTGATTACATAAGTGACAGTTGAGGTTAACTTCCCTTGTTCTAATTAGATCATTAGCTGCCAGCCTCCTTTTTGTTGCCAGCCATAAGATGAAGGCGTGTTTGGGGAGAATGTTTTTATCCCACACCACTATTGTCCATAGAGGTTTTGTAGCCCCATGTCTGAAGTGATTATAAGCACCTTCAATACTGAATTTGTCACCTAAACACCAACTGTGAAGCTTTGCAGAAGCAACTTGGGGACTCCGTGTAGATGTTAGTAAAGCATCTCTAATAGATAAAATCTTTTTAAGAAAGGGAGAATCATTCTTGTTATGTACTTGCGAGTTCCACGTTATAGACTTAGGACAGGTACAGGGGTTACCCCGGGGTCTCCAACGGACCTTACGGATTTGGGTGCGAAATCCCACTTTAAGCTACAAACCTTTGGTTTCAAACCTTCAACCTGTACTTGGAGCGCAATATCCAACGAGGGGTTTTATCCCTCGAAATGTATAACTCGGGAACTATAATCCCGGGTCGTTACACTATTTTTCTCAACAATCCTGTTTATGGCTTGGAAAACATCACATCTTTGAGGGGGTCAGAAGCTACTCTTATGATAAACATTTAAGGGCTCTTTTCTTTCTTAAATTTCTACTAACTCTTCTTCACATCGTTCCAGTTTCCTTGGATGCATAAGCAATATTTCATACACAACTTTTGGATTTTTGTCAAATGAAACATTTTAATTTTGGATAATGTAAATGTTTGTGTTATTATTACTTATATATATTTATATTATATAGTGTATGGTGTATAATATATAATATACAATATATATTACGATATAATGGGTTCATAAAGATCTATTGTATCAAATTTAATTTAAATGTAATACTTGAATATAAGAGTAACATTGGTATTCAAATGTAACATTTTTATTTTGATGTAACTTATTTGGTTAAATGTAATATTTATTTCAAAATGTAACCTTTTATGCAAATGTAATAGTTTTGGTAGCAAATGTAAGTTGTTGTGTCATTAATCAATTAATGTTAAATTAGCAAATAAAAAGTGTTATATTAGATCAAATGCAACAGCACAAATGCAATCCCTAAAAAGTGTTACCTTTTACCCTAATGTAACATATTTAATGGGTAATGTAATAATTTTGGGTGTTAGATTATGTCAAGAAATGTAGTAGTGTGCTCTACTCACCCTCACGCTAGAGTAAGGGACCTTAGTGGTGATCGAATAGGCGGCCTACTAAAGTTTGTATATAAACCAAACCCTAAAGTGATCGAATAGGCGGCCTACTAAAGTTTGTACCTATACCAAACCCTAAAGTAATTAATAGAAACCAACTTAACTAACGTAGAGCTCCAGGATCAAGAAATCAACCGTTGTTGGGAAATGTGAAGGCAACTGCATTTTTTTCTATTGCTTTATATCAATCATCATTATGCTTATTACTTCATTACTTTCATCATTGTTTTTTGAGTTTTTTTGGTGATTGTCCATAATTTGGGAAAAAACTCACCTCTAGGACAAAAGAGGGGTGAAATTAGGGGAGTGTTCCAAATTGACATTTTTACTTCTACCCTTCTTTCTTCCCCTTCCTCAAATTAAAACAGATCTGGAAAAAAAAAGACGAAGCCGGAGCATCTATGACGGATCGAGAAACTCGCTGCACAACATCTCCCACCTCCCGCATCCTCGCTGCACACCATCTCCCACCTCCTCGTTGCACCCCATCTCCCACCTCCCACCTCCCTGCTCGGTGGTTGACGAGAGGGTTTATCGACCAAATAAATTTGTAGTCAAGACCCCGCTATAGGATAGTGGAGTCAGGTTCGTCATCGGGAGAGAAGTCAGCGGTTCTAAGTTTAGTTGGTTTAGGGGTTCGGGAATAGCGGGAAAAGGTGATGAGGGTTGGCTAAGAATGGGACGATGTCGAGGGATGGATAGGGAATGGTGCTTGGTGTTGGGTAAAACTGTGCAGGATGTAAATAAAGAAATAAAGTAATAAAGGTGCAAACTTCGAAGGTAAGGGATCACCGCAACGATAACCAAACACATAATAGATAAGATGGAATAGTTATGTAATCACATCAAAGGAACAAGCTTTCGCGTTTTCCAACAATTAGATAACCCATTCAAGTAACCCTAATTGTATCTACCAATTTTAAGTTTATAATCCAAGTTGTTAACATGAATCTCTATTCTTTCGAGTAGGCAATAAACATATAAAAGGCAGTGCATGATCAAAATATAATAAATATCAAAACTTTACCTCAAGTGTGCATGACTATCGTCGGACTCACCCCGACCCTAGAAGAAGCAAATTAGAAAGCAAACATGATGGAAGAAAATAACTTTAACATTAAACTAAATCTAAAACTTACAAAACCTTTCAAACGTTCCTCCTCCTCTCTCCTTCTCCTTGCGCCCGAAGACGATTTGGCTTGAATGTATGAAAATCAGCCCCCTATGGCCTTATTTATAGTGTTCCATCTAGCTAATCTTGGAAGGAACATCTATCTATATCTGAAAACTTCCTATCTAAAAGCATAAGATAAAACATAATTATTAAAGGAAATAGATCTATAAAGAACTATATCTAATGTGAATAAATACCTTCCATCTTGATAGATCTTCTCTTGAATGGATAGAATTCCACATCTCTTGGCTTGCAAGTAACTCTATCTTCTCGGACACAACTCGATCTCGAACTCGGACTCGACTGGATTGTCCTCGACGTCGAGTAGAATTTTTCCTCCGGGGTTGCACTCGAGCTCGGGCAGAATTCGGACTCGTCGGGTGTACTCGACGGCGACCAAAACTCCTCGACGTCGACTAGAATTGTGCTCTCGAGTGGTCTAGTGCTCGTTCTTGACTTTTGGGAGGCAAGTCGACCAAAAAGTTACTTGACGTCGACCAGTTTGGTCGACGTCAACTAGTTCTATGCGCTTTCAGCATTCTGCTCCGTTCTTGAAATGTACTTTCCCGAGTCCTCGTTCGTCCGATTGACGCATATGAGCATGTGTTGGAAAGCTCTTTTCGAGGGATACCACTTTCATGAAGACAGCAAAGCATGATTCAGAACGATCAATGGTGAAATATGGCGTTTTGTCCAGCTGCGCCATCCTTAGCTTCTTCATGACTTTCCTTTAAGCTCCAAAGTGCGTCCGATTTCTGTGAAATTAAACAGAAACTAGTGTAGACTCCATAATTTGGCAAATAAGTGTGAACTACATAGATTATGTACTATTCTAACCCAAATATATGAAATGCATGCAAAAATCAATATAAAAGTAAGTGTAAAGCAAGGGAAATTAGGCTCACAACAAACACCCCATACTTAAGCTTGCTTGTCCTCAAGTAGTACTTATAATGGTCATACAGGGGAAGAAATCAAACTCTCAAAATCTTAGATTCATTCTCATATGTCCCTGCAATCAATTACCATCCTCGAAAAGGTACTAGTGCCACAAATCCGTGCCTGTGAATAAAAGCAACTTCGCACACAAAAGGAGGGTTATGCAAAAACAAATCATAATTGACAAAGCATTAATAATCAAGGGGACTTTATTAAGCTCAATAAGGAGTAGATTGGTAAAAGGCTAAAGGTGGGCAATTTTTGGCCATGAGGTGCTAATGATCCGGGGAAATGGAGTAATTTCCAAGTTTTCATACCACATTCCTTCTTCCTTTTGATTTCTCACTTTTCTCTCATCGCTTAATGTTTTTTTCAATATTATGCTTTTACCTCTCTAACCTTAGCACTGCCTTCTCGCGAGTCGCAAACATGGGTGTCATGAATGGCCTCGGATACTTAGTGCTTTGGACTCCTCACCTGTGTGTCCCATCTCGCCAAACTATTATCTCAGCGAGTAGGGTCGATCTACCTTTATCTCCTGAGGTGATCGGATTTTCTTTCACTCATTAAATTTTCCATATATTTTTTCAATTTACTGCCAAACTCCAATAATAATAATAACAACACAATAACCATATAATAATCTCAATAAGGTGACATCATTCTCAACATAGTCCCCGGATAGGAAATAAGGTAAGGAATGAGCAATATTTAGAACATATGGAGCAAAATATGAAATAAGGCATAATATGGTTTTTGTGATGCATAAGCATAGGTAAGGCTAGGAAAATAACAATGGGCATTATATGGAAATATGAAGTCCTCCATCCTCTTATCATGCAACATGTCAAAAGCAATTTATAATTTTACCTCCTTTTATGGTTTTCAAGAAAATATGCACTTTATTGTGACTTCCCTTTACTAGGCAATTTCATGTTATATCTCTAATGAATCTAATTTTGCATCGTCGAGTTCAATTAAAGCTTCCATGACACTAATAAAAAAAAATTAATGGGGGTGATTTTTTTTTTATGAAATTTGGAAAACATACATATAAGCACTTTGGAAAACATACATATAAGCACTTAGATTGATAATGAATTCCAAAATAGACATGTATGAGCAATTCAAGAGATAAACTTTAAATATGCACACATATGGTAAAATAAAATCAAATATGCACAAAATAAGCCCTTCCCCCACCCCATACTTAAGCATTACAGTGTCCTCACTATATAAAAACAAGGGTAAAGAAAGAGACTTACTAGACAAATGTGCAGGGCGTCGGAATCGAGTGCAAATGTTGTTGCAGAAGTGGTCGATTTCGAGGAGAGTAGTCGACGTCGGCTAGTTTACTCGACATCGAGTACAATGAACACCTCATGGCAGGGGACGTCCCCACCGGATTGCTATTGAGAGTGTCGAGGAGGGCGCCGCTGACGATCACGCTGAGGAGCGAGCTTTCGCCTCCGCCGGCTGATGACCAGGTTCTGATTTCTACAGAGACTAGGCTTCGACAGCTAAAAATGGTGCTTCCCGACATTCTGAGCGAGTTACAAGGAGGAGCCTGATCTACGACATCAATGCCCGAGGTTCCTGTTCAGCCAGCTGAGCCCGTGGCCGATGTGCGCCCTGAGAAACGCGTCGACTAGGTCAAGACGCTAGCTCAGTGCCGTCCTCCGGCATTTACTGGAGGGGTCGGGGAGGATATTGAGCGATGGTTCAGTGAGATGGATGGGTTGTTCGACCACGTTGCTATACCCACTTCAGAGAGACGGAGACTTACCGCCGGCCTTTTACAAAGAGATGTTTTTGACCGCTAATCTGTATATAAGATAGGCCAGGCTGAGTGGACCTACGAGGAGTTTAGGAATCTGATGTTGAGAGAGTACCACCCTCCTGGGATTCAGACACCTTGAGAGGTATCCTTTCTGCGAGGCTAGTACGACCGATCAGCTTCTGTCTTTGCCATCGTTTGCCAGTTCAAGAAGGAGTTGGTCTACTGTGCTCATTTGTGCCCTTCTTATGTGGGCCGGATCCATATGTTATCGATGAGACTGCCGCTTCCTATACTTCTGCTTGCCTCCGGCTTGGGAGCTGTCAACTTTGATCGATTCCTAGATGTCAGTCTCCTATACGACCAACAGCAGATCTTGTCTGAGACTGCATACACCACTTCTCACCCTGAGGGGAAGAGAGCGAGACCATCGGATGGTCGCGGAGACTACAGATTCACGAGAGGAGGCTACGGAGGAGGATTTAGAGGAGGATATCATGGAGTTGCACCGAGGGCACCCCAGCAACCCGCTCTAGCTGTTTATGGAGGAGATGCACGAGTGAGGGTCACTTGCCATGGATGCTTCAAGAGAGGTCATTATGTCACTTCCTTCCCAGACCGTTCGATTGTCTGCTTCACTTGTTACACCGTGGGACACAAAGCTTTTTGTTGTCCTAGAGCGGTAAAGCCCCATCGACTGCACAACCGCGGAGACTTCCTGCGGCTCCTCATCCGCCACTTCTTACTTATCCCCAGGGACAAGGGTGATAAGATGCTTGATGATATATATACACACGATGCTTGAGGATAGAAATGATGGAAGCTGAAGTATTGGAATTTGATTCTGACATAGAACCTACGAAGAGAAAATGGGATTAACCCTTAGAGGTGAATGGTAGGATGAATTTAGAAGTGGGAAATAATTTTCGCTAACGTCGAACTTGAAATTTTGAATGGTGTTTTTAAAATAGACTAACTTGGATTTTAAGAAACTAATGTGACCCTAGTTTTCATTATAACACCCCGCGAAGTGGTTACAAATATTTTATGGGTGCACCTGTGGTGATGCTATTATGCTTTTTGAGTTATAATATGGCCGAGAAGTCGGAGTAAGGGGGTGGTAGGGGCCCATGTCACATTCTTGCTATGATTTATTGGGGATATTATTATCACGGCAACGGTACTGTAATGACCTCATAGGGGCACTTACGAGGTGCTTATGGGATCATTGACATGATACTTAGACTCACCATTTTCAAACTTCATCCCCTGTTCTAAAATGATTTTAGTCTCGGAGACGAGACTTGTTTTTAGAGGTGGGTGATGTAAAGTCTCGGATTTTCAAATCCTAATTTTTCGGAAAAAGAGAATTAAAAATGAATTTAAATTGAATTTAAAACTCGTTTAGCGGATTCCAATCGGAATATAAAATTTGATGAACAATTTCCATCCTTTCACCTCGAAATTTCAAAATAATTATTGGATGACGATATCCTTTTTTATTTTAAAAATCTAATTGATTGAGAAAGCGGGATTCGGGGAAACTAACATTCAGAAACTAATTTCGGGTTTCGAAATTCGCGCATTCGAGATTTATTTCCGGACATTTAAATTTGACTGATGTCGTAATTAATACCCATCACTTCCCAGTCAAATCCTTTCATGTGCTCAGCCACCCTCCCACCTAGCCCTATTACATCCCTACCCCTGTTGCATCTGTAAACCTTTCCCTCCCCCTCACTTCTGTACGCCTTCAATCACATCACCCCCATCTTCACTTCACCTCTCCCTTTTATATTTCATTTCCCCCGCACTGCTGTGTTGCATCTTCGTCACCAGCACCATCGTCCTACATCTTCATCACCATCTCCATCGTTCCACATCACATTCACCGTACACCATTGTCTCCTACCCACGATATCTCGTCGGACCTGCATCGGACAGGGGTGAGCGCGATGGTAAGGCTCGAGAGAGGTTTGGATTGGAAACGAAGGAGAACGGTTTACCGGAAGGTTATCTCGCGCTTGAATGGGCAGTGGTCCTTCGATGGCTTGGTGGTGCCATTGAGGGCACTGGGGGTTTCCACAATTGTCATTAAATAAAAATGGTTTCGATATTAGGGGATTTGGAATTATTTTATAAAGGTGTTTAATAAATGGTAATTAAAATATCATATAATATTATTTGAGATTTAAAGTATACTATTGGGACTTAAAAATTTATAAAGAATTTGGAAAAGAATTTCAAAGTTGGAAAGTAATCTAATAAATAAATTTAATAAGGAATTTATCGAGTATTTATAAGGGTCGGAATTCTTAACTGTTTAATTCGAATTTGAAACGGTTTTTAAACTAGCATGAGAATAAGAGTTACTCGATGACTAACTTGCATGATAATATGATCGTTTGACTAACGGTATGATATGTGTGACTAATAGCATGATATTATGGTGATTTTTAGAAGAGATTAAATGATGATGATAATGATATATATCATTATGAAAAGTATGAGTATCAAATAGTAATATTCAAATTTGGCTAAGTATGATATGGATGTTATTTTAAGCTGATGAGTTGGCAAGTTATGATGAATAGTATGAGATAAGAGATGGTTGATCATGATGAATTAAAAGTATGGTTGATGCGGGCTTACTTATTTATCTGTTTGTGTGAGTGTGTAATATATGTGTTCAGAAAAGATATAGAAGTATACTCAGTATATTCTCGTATGTAATTAGGTGATACTCTATGGGCGTGACTACTGTGTGCTGGACGCTTCTTTTGCTGATCTTCTAGCCAGGTAAGTATCTCCGGGGCTTACTCGGTAACCAGGACCTCTTGCCTGATGTGTCGTATAGTATGTAGGTGTTCCATATGCATGAAAGCATGTCATGTAGTATAATGTTTAGGACTGCACTTACGAATGAGCATTCTTATTCTGTATGCGTTTGAATACAGAACGGTCGTTATCTGTGAGTCCTATAATCCTTGCTAGGGTCTTAAAATGAAAAAAAAAACATCTTACAATGAAAATGGGTTTATTTCTCGGAGTGGGGCGCAGATCTTGTTAAGGCCCGATCCGAACCCGTCTCTCTTTATTAATTCACGTTCAGCGTTATGGTCATCTCCTTCCTCGTCCTCCTCTCAAAGTAGCAGCACCCGATCGCCCGTCCGCCCGCCCTCCTCCTCGTTCCCGTTGCCGCCCGCCTGCACCCGACCGCACCTAGCCATCGTCCATACTCGGTCCTTGCTGCAAGCCTCCGACTGCTCCTACCTTTCTTCTCCTCTGCTTTCCCCTCCAACACTTTCTCCTCAAACCCTAAATCCTCAGCTTTCGCCGCCCCTACCTTCGGCATCGGCGCAGCTGCTTCGTCCTCTGCCGCTCCTTCCTTTTGATTTGGCACAACTGCTTCCTCCTCCTCCGCTCCTTCCTTCGGATTCGACGCATCTGCTTCCTCTCCCTTAGCCTTTGGGGTTGGAACTTCTTCCAACACCTCCTCTCCCTCTAATCTTCAGCGCATACGATCTCTAGAGGCGAATTTAGCCCCAACTTATTCCACGTACTCCTCTAATTGTTCCATTTCTAGTCCGATTTTCTTTTTCTCAATTAGTTTTGTTTACTTCACGGATACTTGTTAGAACTTCTTGAAAGTGGATTTTGGAATTTTTATGCTTGGAGTTGTTGTCATTGGCTTGTTGAGAGGAGATATCACAGGTCTTTACCTTCTCTTTCAATGTCAATCTCCTGCAAATTTCTAGGCCTCCTGATTTTAATGGATGATATTATGGGTTTTTTGTGTGCCCTCTCTTTCAATGTCGATTCGCCGGAAGCAGGGGCTTTCCCCTCTTGCTCCTTTGATTTTCTGTGTACTCGATTTCATATAGTAGAATTTGTGAAACTACACATCAGAATTAGGTCTGATTATGCTGATTTAGTGTTTGATTCCTAAAATTGGACATTAGGTTCATTAGTTTAGGTTTGTTATGCTTGATTGATGGTCAATTGTTTACAATTTGCTGGAAGGGGATCAATGTTTGCTTAAGAATCGGTAGTTGAAGTATAAGTGTAAAGAAAGAAAGTTGCTAGTTGCAACTCTAATAAAATCAGATTCTTTTAATGTTGTAATTTATCCCTGCTAATGGCCAATTGGTCATAGGCCAACCTGCTATGCAGCATTGGTAAACAGCAAATTTATTTTAGTTTTGAGCTTGAATTGAAATTTAGTGGTCATTATTACTATTAATTGAGCTACTGTCAAAGTAATTCTAACCGTGAATCTTGTCACAGTCGAATTATATGACTTGGAGATTTGAACTATCGAATTGCACTATCTTACCGGTCTGCAAAGGCTCTGGTAGAGATGCAAAGCTAGAGATCGCTTCTAGAGGATTACTAGGCAAGTAAAAACAGATGTTATCTCTTCATTCAGTGCTTGATTATATATGCCTTCCAAACTTTTGCATCAGGTGTTGAACACGTTCTACTTTGCGTTCACCGTTTTCCCAGAATCAAATAATGTTCAAAATGGATCGTGCATCAGGAAAGTGGTTCCTGCTACATAACAAGAGGCGCAGGATCCTGGAGGGTATGGATTCCAAGGCACCGCAGTCCATCAAGTGCTCTTTGTTTTCTAGAAATAAACCAGAAGTCAGCACAAGCATTAGACATATTAAAACATAAAAGACACCTACTATTACCTCTTCAGTATATGGATGTGCAATGACTAAATTGATTAGCCTGTTTTGTTTTGTTTTGTTTTTTTAATGAAATAGAATGTGGTATAATGGAGTGATAAATTGAAAATCAATCAAATATCAGTTAGTATTTGATTGGTCTAAAATGTTCTCGGTGTTAGAACTTGAAATTATAATGGAGTTTTAAATTGAACATCAATAAAATTTCAGTCAGTATTTGATTGATCTGGTATAATGGATTATGGAGTTATATGTTAAACTAAAATGATTCAAACTTAAATACATTTAGGGCTCATTTGTTTGGACGAAGGGAAAGGAAAGTAAATGAATCATTTTAAGACAAAGGAAAGGAAAGGGAAATGGTTAAACTCCAATTTTGTTTGGTTGATTTAAAAGGTGAATAATTACTTTCTTCATTACCTTTGAAAGTGTTTGTTTGATTTAAGGAAAGGAAAGAAGGCAATCAATAGGACATTTGTATTTTTTTTTTCGTTTCATAAAGTTATTGCAAAATCATATAAGAAAGATGGACAAATATAGGAAGAAAATCATATGAAATCAACCATATTGTTCTATTTAAACGGTAAGTTTTACACTTGAAGTAGACATCGTTTCACTCGTTAACCCACATATTTGAATTCCAGCCGTTTTGAAACACATGGTCACTAGTACAAACCCACATGTATGAAAAATATGAAATCCGCCAGCTAATATTCATCTAGCAATATCGCTATATGAAAATTATGAAATCCGCCAGCTAATATTCATCTAACAATATCGCCATCCCTGCTTTTCCTGGAGTTGTATCCATCTGAATCCTCTCCACCATCTCTGTTGTATGAGCCTCTTCCGCGCCAACGCCTGCATCTTCCACCATCTCTGTTATATCAGTGCAATATTCATGGTTCGGAGCAATCTCATAACTATTTGAATCATTTCTCTTCACCAGCTCGACTTGATCCTTTAAAAGACCAGCCCTCCGACGAGGTGATTCAAAACAAAGAACACTTTGTTCCATGATCTTGATAGCTCTTCCACTGAAAAGGGGAAATAATGGCATGACTACTTGTGTATAAAAGAGTAGCCAAAGCTACATCACTTTTTAATTGGAAAATCAAGTTAGAACTAGAGAGTTAGTTCATTAACCATAAACCAAATTTTTATCACATGAAATACACAAGAAATAAAGAGGATGCAATCAACTTTTTCTGAACTAAAGCAATAAGATACTATAAATATTCCATGAACAACAAGAAGATGAATAAAAACAATGGTAAAAAACGCAAGAAGCTTTACAAATTGACATTCACTAGGACAAAGTATAACATAGATAATCAAGAGTTGAATCCTTCATTGACAGTAGCCAAACCATTAGCTTATAACATCATGATATATCATGAGAAAGATATTCCACAAACTTGAATGGCCAAGATATGGCAATCAGAACGTATTTTTCAACGATCAGATTTTGAAAAAAGAGAAGAAGAAGAGAGAAACACAATAGCTAGGCTAAGTAATAAGGGTAAAATAACGTTTAGAAAACAAATAATAAAGAGCATCTATGTAGAATAGAACAAGTCCCAAACCTTTGAAGCAGCAGATGTGAATAATCTGCTTTCAAATTCAGCTGAGAGCTCAGCTATCACCTGTCCGAAGTCTCCATTGCCATTTTGTGCAAGAAACTCAGCACTGCAAAGCAAATAGATATTCATTAAAACCAGGGTCTGGTATCTAATGATCCACTACCAAGGCTTAACAATAGATTCCCTTCATCTGCTAAACATCTTTCTGTTTCATAGGAACCTCAATTTGATACAAATAACTTAAGAAAATTCACTTATCACATGAACACTTCTGCAGCTAAAAACTCTAATGATGAGAAACAACCATATTCATATCCATGACAAGCTGGGAGACATCCAATTAATCAAACATAATAATTACTCAGATATAAGGGGTAAAGTAAATAGAAAATGAGAAAATATAACTTGATATATGCTGAAATACCTTTTTCAGTGTCCGACAAACTTCTGAGAAGTCACCAGGTGCGATTTTCTTGGTGGAAGCCAGTTTAGTCAACTCCGCAACTGCTTCCTTTCTTTCAGACCACTTTGTAGCTTTCTGAAAGAAAATAAAGTAAAGAACCCAATTACAGAAGAAATCAAACCAACAATTTACATTCTCCCGTTTCATGTGAAGAATAAATCAAATAAAATAAATACAAGAACAAACCATACAACCAGAACAAATTCTAAAAGCACAAAAGAGCAAGAACTAACCACTCCTTCCCAAAATCCTGACATCTCCAAGGGTGTTAGAATATCAACTCGATCGATCAACTAGTTCATACTCATCTATTTCCACATGAACCGAAAAGCAAAACAACAGAATCCAAACAAAAAAAGGCAACAAAATCAGTGGTGAAATTAGAAATAAGCTAGTTACATAACAACTTCAAATTCTGCAAATTGGAAGCAATTATGTTTCAGAACTTTATCATGGGTCGAATAGATAAAACTGACCATCTTTTATAGTAAAGATAGGGACAAGGCCATACAAGATGCTTTTCCATGTTCAATTTTGATTGAGCATAACATTTGCTTAACAAATCAACTTTCTGACAAATCGGATTTTGATTAAGCCTTTCTTCATTTCAGATTTCGATAACCGCCTCTCTCTCTCTCTCTCTTTCTCTCTCTCTCTCTCTCTCTCTCTCTCTCTCTCTCTCTCTCTCTCTCTCTCTCTCTCTCTCTCTCTCTCTACTGTAATAAATAAATATCGGTAAACCACTAGCTATCCCCTATTGATTCTATGTTCAAATTCTCATTTATCCAACTGATTGGTACTTTCAAAAAGAACAAACCACTAGCTATCCCCGACCCTTGTTGATTCTATGTTCAATTTTTCAATTATCCAACTGATTTTGTCAAAATAAACATGAAATAAAAAAATTTGATTCTCGAGGAAAAATTGAACATAAACAATAAGCATCAATATTTATATATGATAGATAAAATCAAGAATACTTATAGAAGGAAAATAAGCATATGATTTTAAAAAAATCCAATAGATGTTAAGAGCATCTGAGAGACCCAACCTGCAGCAGAGACACGAACAGCAGAGAAAGAGGGGACTGGATTCGCCCTTCCAGAGATAAATCAACTTCTTCAAACAATTCACACGAAGAGCAAGGAAGGAGCAACTTGCCAGGCTAGGGTTTCGTTCAAACAAAACCTGCAGTAGGCAACTCGAGAATAGAATTTGTCATGAATTAGGGTTTTGTTTGTAGAAGAAGAATCCGTCACAGATTAGCAATCGAGCAAATTGAGAGAAGGAGTAGAAGAAGAAGAACGTACCTATCACCGCTGCAAAATCGCAATTGAAGAGACGAGTTTGAGAGATCGAGAGTCGTTCTGTAGGGAGAGATATGTTGGGTCGGACGGGTGAGACAGAGAGAGTCGGGGAGAGAGAAAAGGATTGTAGACCCCTAATTTCCGAGGGGTAACAAATCAGGGTAACGAATTAAGGCCCGAAAAGCAATGAATCCTTTATTAATGATAAACAAACAAATCCAAAATTTAACTGGCCGTATAATTCCTTTCCCAGCCTAATTTTCAACAAAATAAACAAGCCCTTAGTTTGAAAAAATATTTGTTTTTTTTTGGTCGAAAATATTTGTTGTACAATAAGAGAGGGACTTAGGAAAAAGAAGTGTTTTCGTAAGATGTGTGTGGGCATTTAATCCTTCGTTAATTTATTTTTACCCTTTGAGTGTTGTCCGGCTAATTACTTTGCCCCCTTTCAAATATAAATTTTGCGCTATTCATTGAACCACATGATCTTCCAAATTTCATGTTTAGTAATGATGCATGCGGTCGTGCCCCTGTGTGCTTCAATCAAATGTAAAATCTATTAGCTCAAAATTGTAGACCGATGTGCTATCTACAAAGGCGCGAGTTCAAATTCCGCATATGCTATTTATGGGTGTCTTTATGTTTTATTATGCTCATGGATAAAATTAAAAAGTGCAAGAATAAGATGATAAAGTGCATGAATAAGATTACAAAGTGCACAATTAAGATTATAAAGTGCATAAATAAGATGTTAAAGTGCAAGAATAAAATGATAAAATGCATGAATAAGGTTATGAAGTACACAATTAAAATTATAAAGTTCATAAATAAGATGTTAAAGTTCAAGAAAAAAATAATGAAGTGTATGGCTAATAGTTAGCTAAAATTTGTATGTCATTGCTCTAATGTTTGAAAACACAACATGAACAAATATGATTTTTGAAATACAACATGAACAACTCATGAAAAATATCTAATTTTTGGAAGGAAAAAAAAACAACTTTTGCAACAACTTAGAAAAAAAATACTAACTTAGGGTTGGGGTTGGGGGGGGGGGGGGATCATATTTTAGATTTCTAAAAAAATCAAATTTCTGGAACAAATATATGAACTTCTTACCTGAATTGACAACATTACAAGGTTAATTTTTAAATTAAGACTATTTTATTAGAGTATGTTTTAAAGTAGATACAAACAATAATCATTAAATTATTCTAGTATAAATCAAAACATACCTAGATTACAAATTTCATATTTCAAAAAATATTACAGATTTTTGCAAAAAAGACAAAAGTGCAAGAATAATACCATAGAGTGCAAGAATAATATTATAAAGTGTGCAAGTCTGCATACAACAATTACTAATATTATAACGTGTAAAAGTAAGATACAATCATGCAGATTTAGAATACAAGTGTGCATAAAACAATTATTAAAAAAAAGTGTGAAGGAATCTGACAGATCTTATCTCAATTAATTGTGCAAAAGTAAGATATAAGTGTGAAGATTTACAATATAACTGTGCACATTTAGAATACAAGTATGCATACAAAATTTACTAATATTATAACATGCAAAAGTAAGATGCAATTGTCCAGATTTAGAATACAAGTGTGCATACAAAAAATCAACTATTGTAAAGTGCATAAAATATGCATCTTTCTTATTTGAACTTATGCATCTTAAAGCTAAAATAAACCAACTATTAATTGTAAAGTGCATAAATTATATCATAATGTGCATTAATAAAACTATAAAGTGCATTAATAAGATTATAAAGTGCATAAATAATATTAATAAATATACACTTAAGTAAATTTTAAATTGCTCAAATAATATTATATTGTTCATCAATATGATTATAAAGTGCAATTATAGCGGTATGATACGGAGTATTTTACTAGTGCTAAAAGAGGTTGTTGAACAAGCACTACAAAGAATGTTGGGCGATAAAAACTTGAAAAATCTTAATGTACTAAAATTAAAATGAGTTGACAAATTATCAGCAGTGTTCCCCTAGCCGAAGAGGAAGAGAGGACCCAAATCTTGCAACAAAGCAAAACACAAGAGTCTGATTATGTAAGATTATTGGGCCTTTGTTTTCAATGTGTTTATGTATGTTGTAAGCTCATAACAGTGGAGATAAAGAGGTGCACCAAAAACACTAGAGATAGGTAACAATGTAACATAACACTGAGCCAAATTATCACTTGGGAAAAAATACTCCGTACAAAACTCTAATCCACTGTCAGAAAATTACAGGGTGAAACTACCAAAATTTTGCTACTCAAGAAAATGTTAGCTTCTAATTTTCTTTGCTTCGAATGTTGTACAATTTCTTTTGTTTCTTATATTTCTCATACAAGTTGAGCAACGACATTGTTCAATTCAACTCGTGCCTGAACCTCTCGTTCTCCTTGATGTCCCGCAGAAAAATGAAGTGGTCCGAGAGCTTCTTTTTCAAACGCTCCTCATCCAAAAAATCTTTTGCATCTGTGATGGATCCATCATCGTTTGGTAGAGAAGAAGCACCTCTCTTTCTCTTATGACTGATTTTCTTACCATCAATGTCCATCTCGAATGATTCTTTATCGAGGGAGAAGTTCCTGAATGCTTGCAAGGGTGAGAGAGTGGACATGAAAGCCTAGTTATGTGCAGTGCTCATGTTGAGGATGCTGTAGGCCATGGCTGAAACAGTCGGGTGAAAGTGTCTCGATAATAGGTTGGGTTCCCAGAGGACCGAGGCAAGAGCACTGCTCAAGTGAGGATCAGTTGAGTATAACTGATATTTTTGGACAGTAACAACACAAAAAAAATATGTTCAGCTTGTACACATTTAAGTTATATCGATAGTCATTATATTCTTTCAAATTTCTTTTTTCTTATAATTAAGAAATACGAAATTGTTAGATATAAAGCAATAATGTTCATAAAAGAACAGGAGTGAGATGAATGCAAGTTAGGGACTATACCACAATAGAACCATCTTTCCAATTCCTTTTTTTCTGACATCATCAGACTCCTCTTTCTCCTCCATCTTCTGTTCTTTATTTGCCTCAGCGACAGGCACAGCGCCACCAGCAGAAGGAGGATCAACTGCTGCTACAGAAACTGTTCTCACATAAAAAAAATATAGGAGGCATTGTCTTCTGCAAGCACTCAAGAAGGTAGTCAATCTTTGCCTCTTGCTTCACACACTCCACTTCTTGAATGACTTCCAACTTTGCATCCCCAATCGTTCCCACGTTCACGACGACAGGCTAAACTAGAGCACTTCTAGCAAATGTATGGATCTTTGTAGACATTGTGGCAGAGAAAAGGACGGTCTAATATGCTAGTTTAGAAGATCAAACAAAGGCTTGATATACCAGCATTTCAAATGATATTGCAGGACATAGGCAATGATCACAAAAGTCTAATCAGCATATTCACACGTAATATAAGATTAATAAGCTATTAAAATATGTGCACCAAGATAACAATCCATGTTATTCGAAAAATAAAGGCTTACAAAGTCAACATTAGCTTACAATGCAAAAAATTTTGCAGGAAAAATAAGTCACTATTATAATAAAACAACAACAACAACAACCCAGTTAATCCCGCTATAGAGCGGGGCCTGGGGGTCAGGATGTACGCATTCATACCCTGAACAGGTCGAGATAGTGTTTCCGATAGACCTAGAACAATAGGACAATAGAGCCACATTGTAATAGGACACAGAGTAGGGAGCAGAGAGAGCAGGGAATAGGAAAGGGAAGGTGTAGGGAAGTAGCATGGAAGTAAACAATGGCATGAGAACACAACTCAAATCAAAACTATAACATATGACACTAAACATCAGAAGCTCGAATGCTCCTCCTTCAGTGGTCTTTGTCCGAAATCATATCCAACCAGCTCTTCTTAGGTCTACCTCTTCCCCTACCGATATCTCTGAAATTCAGGATTTCAATCCTATGAACCGGTGTCGAAGCAGGTCTCCTACTGACGTACCCAAATCAGTGTAATCTGGACTCCCGTAATTTATCCACAATAATCACAACTCTAATCTCTCTCTTGATGTCAGCATTTCAGATTCTGTCGAGTCTCGTGTGCCCAGTCATCCATCTCAGCATTCTCATCTCTGCAATGGACAACTTCTGTTCTTGCGCTTTATTAATAGGCCAGCACTCAGAGTCGTACAATAAGGTCGGTCTAACAACAATCTTATAAAATTTTCCTTCCAGTTTAGCTAGGACTTTTTGTCACAAAGCACCCCTGACGCTCTTCTCCATCTTAGCCACCCAGTCTGAACTCGATGTTTTATATCTCTATGAATACCCCCATCCCTTTGAACGTACGAGCTCTGGTACTTGAAATAGTCCTTCCTCAGGATTGTAACCTCCCCCAATGCAACTGCGGATCCCCGATCATACCCCTCTCCAAAACTAAACTGCACATACTCAGTCTTAGTCCTACTAAATCTGAGACCTCTATATTCTAGCACCACTCTCTAGTTTTCAAGCATGCGGGCCACCTACTCTTGAGTTGTCTACTAGACAATGTCATCTGCAAATAGCACGCTCCAAGGGACCTCTTCTTGGAGTGGAGCAGAAAGACAGTTCATGACAAGAGTGAAAAGAAACGGACTGAGAGATGAACCCTGATGAAGCCCCACCCGAACTTGGAAGTACTCAGAATCTTCACTCGGCATTCTAACACTAGTCAAGGAACCCTCATACATATCTCTGATAGCTCTGATATACGTCCCATGCACTCCTTTCTCAACCAGGCAACTCCAAAGCAAATCTCTCAAAACTTTGTCAAACGCCTTTTCTATATCGATGAATTTCATATGCAAATCCTTTTTCATGCACTACTAGAATTATGCAATTAGACATCACATCTTTTAAGTCTGTTAAGAAAACACCCGTTGTTAATTTATCTTGTTACATCACTTATTAAATTTGTGATGTTGAAAAACATTTAGACATCTGTCAAATTTTTGGATAGATGTAAAATTACTCATTCTTAAAAAAATCCAAATGCGCGCGAGTTTAAATTTTCTAAGTTAAACGAGCGGGATTGAGTTTAGTGTAGAAAAATTTAGAGGGCCTTTCAAATTTTAGGAATTACCTTTACAGTTGGAAAAATTGAAAGGGCTTACCAATATTTCCTCTCTCCACATTTTCAATCCCCCTTCAGAACACGACCCCTTGAGCTCTCTCCTTCGACAGTCAGATCTGAGTATCCGATCCAACCCTCCCATGGCTTCCCCCTCTCAGTCTCAGTCCGATGCTTCTCCTCCTGATTCCGACATTGCCCATCGCCGCCTCCAGCAAGACTCTTCCTCTCCTCCTCCACCCGACGTCCGTGGATAAACCCCCTAGTCTCAGATCCCTCGAATCCGACACTACCTCCCTCCGTCCTTGTTCTATGCCCCTCTTTCTCTCTCAGATCCCTCGAATATGGACCCCAAATCGAACAAAGAGGTTAGTTCTCCTGACTCCGACACTACCCAGGCGCCGCCTCTAGCAGCACTCTCCCTCTCCGCCTCCTCCGTGAATGCCACTAAGAGCCAACGATGGTTAGTTCTCCTCCATTAATGCTTCATATCTAGGTTTAGGGTTCTTTGGTTCAAATCTAGGTTTTCAATTTCGGTAAAGAATTTTCGATCTAGAGTTTCAATTTGTGTAAAATTTGCTCTTGCACAGGTCGAAGTGGTTAGGGTTTTT
This sequence comes from Persicaria tinctoria, assembly GCA_037127255.1. NCBI lineage: Eukaryota > Viridiplantae > Streptophyta > Magnoliopsida > Caryophyllales > Polygonaceae > Persicaria > Persicaria tinctoria. The sequence continues at coordinate 74,500,484 of JBANSL010000006.1, forward strand.
CGATTTTCAAATTCGTTTCACCATGTCCTCAAGGTGTGGATGCACAACAACAAGCAGACCCTTGGTAAGGGAAACCCTAGCCCTACCTAGATATCTTTTTAACCCCTAAATTAGCTAGCTAGCTAGATGACATTGTTTTGGCTCAGTGCATGGGTTAATTATGGATTCAGCCCTCTACTGTTTGTTGTATAAGTTAGTATCAATTCAACTAGTTTGTTGAATTCACTTAGTGCATATATACAACCAAAATCTTTGTAAATTGATTCTAAAAGCATATGCGACATTTTCTCTATTATAGGGGAAATACTTAAAATCTTCTCTAAATTGGAGAATGATGTGCTGGTATTTCTTCCAGATTTGTGAGGATTAGAATATGTGAGTAATTTCTTTTTATCAAATGAACTATTTAATATCTTAGAGAGAAGTGCACATCAACCATTAAATTGTTGGTTCATCTTGCATTAGGTTCTACACAATTTTGTACCAATGTCTGCAATCTGCATTCATAAAATATGATATGATTACGAGAAGACAGATTCATACATTCTTAGTTCTGATCTCGGAGACAACCACACCATTGATCAACTTGAGATGGTAATTCCTATTGGGCAATTTTAAGACTGTATTTGTGGGAATCTATCGGTGATTATAAATGTGTTTGTGACTTTTGACATATTGAGTTGGCTTTAAAACATTTGTCCTTTTGCCTTTGTGTTTTCAAATGAAAAAAATACACTTTTGTTGTTGGAGGAAATCGAGAATGCAAATATCAGATGTAAATAATCACAGCAAACCAGATTCCGTCCCTTGCAAATAATTACAAGACCTCCTCCTGATGTAGTAGCGGGAAGTCAGGATCGATCCACGAGGAAGCGTGTAGGGGATCCTAGGCAGCGGTGGAATCTCACGGACAGAAGTCGACAACAGTGGTACTCGACCTCGACTAAGGGTTAGTCGACAGGGGTCAGGCACAGTCGAACACAGCAGCAGCAAATAAGCTACGGCGACATCGGGTTGGGCTTGTTGATTTCCTGCACAAATAAGCTACGGCGACTCTGGGTCGAGGATCAGTAGTCGAGATCGACCAGGCTTGGTCGAGATCGACGAGGGCAGAAAATAAAACGAATGAAAATAAAGAACAAATGCTTTGGGTTTCGACTTAAACTTAATGTAAAAGGCTTCTAGGATTGGGGTTCGCAACAACGATAACTAAGCATGCATAAGGGAGAATCGAACAGATAATCATGTGAATTGCATCAAAGGACTAAGCTTTCGCCTTTTCCAACAATTAGACAACTCTTTCAAGAAACCCTAATTGTCTCTACCGATTTTATGTTTACAATCCAAGTTGTTAGCATGGATCTCCATTAGATGGGCAATAAACATATAAACAAGTAGGAAAATGCTCAAAACATGATAAAGGTCGGATCTTTACCTCAAGCACGCATGGCTATCATTGGGCTTGCCCCAACCCTAGAAGTGGGTGGACTACTCACGCCTGATCGCAAACTCAGACATCATCGATTCAAAGGAAACAACTTGCATTAAACTATATTCGAATACTTTACAATCCCAGCAATCCAACTCTCGTTGAATGCCAAAACCCTAAAACCTTCGAACTCCTAAACTGTCTATGTGGAACTACTTGTCTCTGACTGAAATTGAATCCATAAAACTGAGCCCCATGGGCTTTATTTATAGCCTTCTAATCCTTGCTACTCAAGGATAGAATATCTATATCTATATCTAAAACTTTATCTAAAACTTTAAAGATAAATAAAAGCAACAAGGAAATTAAATCCAAAATAGGAAAATATATCTAAAGCCTTCCATGGATAGATCTTCTTCTCTTCATGATGTGTCTTGATGAATTCTGATAAAATTGTCAATCTTCGAGCCCAAGCAATCCCAAGTCGAGTAGAATTGATCCAACCGAGTAACGCGGCTCTAGAGGTCTACTCGATCTCGACAAAGGTCTAGTCGAACTCGAGTAGGAAAGTTGGTCGACTGGCTCGGCTTCGTCGTCTCGGCTAGCTGGTCCTCGACATAATCGGACATGGCTCTTGGTGCTCGTCGATCTCGAGGACCCCTAGTCGACCTCGAGTAGAATTGATCGTCGACTAGGTCGGGCTTGGCTGGTCGGGCAAGTCTTCTCGAGGTGCTCGGTCTTGCCTCTATATCTTTGTCGACCTCGAGTAGCCGTACTCGATCTCGAGTAGACTGGCCTTGTCGACTAGGCCTCCTCGGGTGGCTCTGCTCGACAGGCTCGGATCTTGTCTCCGGCTCCCAGGGTTTCTCGATCTCGACGACAGTCTTGTCGATCTCGAGTAGGGTGTCCGAGCTGGTTCTTCATTCTTAGCTTCTCAACTTAGGCTCCTCGATGTTGGCTGGTGTCTAGGCATGTCTTATCGAGATCGACTAAGGCTAGTCGATGTCGAGTAGCTCTGAGCTCCGGTTCTTGCTTCTTGGTTTTCTTCCGAAATGGTTCCATATTCTGCAATATTAAACAGAAACTTATGTAGATCTCTATTTATGACAAATAAGCATATACTACATAAATTCTACATATTCCCAACCCGAAATATGCAAAATGTAAAGAGTATGGAACTAAAATATGCATAAAGACATGGCTAATTAGGCTCACAACAAACACCCCATACTTAAGCTTGCTTGTCCTCAAGCAATACTTTTAATTTGTCATTCAGGGGAAGAATTCAAAACTCTCAACATATTAGATTCATTGTCATATGTCCCTGCAATCAATTACCATCCTCGAAAAGGTACTAGTGTCACAAATCCATGCATGTGCAATTATACAAAAGCAACATCTACTCACAAAAGGAGGGTTATGCAAAACATTCATTCGTGACAAAGCATTGACAATCAAGAGGACTTTAATTTAAGCTCAAATAAGGAGTAGATTGGTAAAAGGCTAAAGGTGGGAAATTTTTGGCAATGTGGTGCTAACGATCCGGGGAAATGGAGTATTTCCAAATTTAAATTTCCACATTCCTTTTCCATAACATTCATCACCTTTCATATTGCTTTTATGAATAATAATGCTTTTACCTCTCTGGCCTCAACACTGCCTTCTCGCGAGTCGCAAACATGGGTGTCATGAATGTCCCTGGATACTTAGTGCTTTGGACTCCTCACAATGTGTCCCATCGCTCCAAACTATTATCTGAGAGAGCAGGGTCAATCTACCTTTATCTCCTGAGGTGATTGGATTTTCTTTCACTCATTAAATTTTCCATATATTTCAAACAATTTCCTTCCAAACTCCAATAATGATAATGATCACAAACACCATATAACATCTCCATAATGTAACATCATTCTCAACATAATCCCCGGATAGGGTAAAGAATGGCAATATTTAGATCATGTGGAGCAATATATGAAATAAGGCATAATATGTCTTTTGTGATTCATAAGCATAGGTAAGGCTAGGAATTAACAATGTGAGCATTATATGGAAATATAAAGTCCTCTATCCTCTTATCATGCAATATGTCAAAAGCAACTTCAAATTTTACCTCATTTCATGGTTTTCAAGAAAATATGCACTTCATTGTGACTTCCCTTTACTAGGCAATTTCATGCTATATCTCTAATGAATCCAATTTTGCATCGTCGAGTCCAATTAAAGCTTCCATGACATTATTTCAAAAATTTCAATGGGGGTAATTTTTTCAAACTTTGGAAAACATGCATATAAGCACATAAATCAATAATGCATTCCAAAATAGCCATTTAGCAATTTAAAGAAATAAAATCTAAATATGCACAAATAATGTCAAATATGCATAAAGTAAGCCCTTCCCCCACCCCATACTTAAAATTTACAGTGTCCCCACTGTATAAAATCAAATAAAAACAAGAGTAAAGGAAGGAACTCACATGATAATGCATCGAGGAGGACAAAACTGGGCAGGTCGAGTAGGTTGCTCGTCGATCTCGAGTACGGTGTACTCGATCTCGAGGAGGCTCGTCTGCGTCTAGTGGATTCTGAAGTCGAGGAGCTTCTGGTGTCTTGTCGATGTCGAGTACGTCTACTCGAGATCGAGTAACTTCTGAGCTTCACCTCTTTGTCGTTGTCGACTTGGCCTTCGTCGATTCCGACTGGTTTTCAGGGACTCCATTATTCCACTTTTCGCGATCCTTATATGCTTGCCGACCAAAAAGTGTTAGATTGCACATGAAAACAAGACTATCCATATGAAGTACTTTAAAACCAAAACCAAAAAGAACAAAACAAAAACCCAAAACCAAAAAAGTTTATAAAGTCCCAAAAAAAATCATAAAGTTTATATACACGCTCTAGATTTTAGAGTCGCTAGGCCGACTTCACCGTTTGCGCTTAAGGACCCTTATTGTGGGGCCCGCTCATGCTTGGCCCTTCTCCTGGATCATCTAGGTCCTGATGGTAGTATACAAGCTCAGCTGACAGGTGGTTGCTTGTATCATCTCCTTTCTCTTTCTTCTTCTTCCTTCCAGCTCTCAGTTTTCGCAGATTCTCTTGCCACAATGTCTTATCTCCCCTTAAATCATTGATAATTTTCTTTATGGACTGAGGGGGAGTAGGATTCATACCTGGACTTACCTTTTCGGACCCAAAACAGAAATCTTTGGGCTTAGGGCTAGTCGAGATCGAGTACTGCTGGTCGACCTCTAGTACAGGGACCCCATACTTAGGCTCTTGGCAAGTTTCTGGCTCAGCAGTGGTTGTCGAGATCGACAAAGTCTTGTCGAGATCGAGTAGGTCCCTTATCGAGATCGAGTAGCCCTTGTCGATCTCGAGTACAGTGTTGGCACCCTCCTCCGCTGTGTGCTTGGTCCCGTGGTCGCTAGGGGTGTTATCTGAGCCGAACAGCTCGAGCTCGGCTCGGGATCGGCTCGAAAAAGCTCGAGCTCGGCTCGTTCATATAGGTTAAACAAGCCGAGCTTGAACATACTTTTGGGCTCGAACCGAGCCCGAGCCGAGCTCGGAAGCTCGGTGCCTGAATTTACAGAAATGCCCCTAGGGTTATGGGAGGAGGGATTTTAGGGTTTGGTGGCATAGTGCGTGCGGCCGTCTCTCGCAGTCTCGCTCACTTTCTCTGTTTCTCATTCTCAGTTTCTCCTCCTCGGCGGTATCTCTTCTTCCTCGGCGCCCCAGTCGGCGGTATCTCGTCTTCATTCCGAGCTCGACTCAGGCGGCGGCGGCGCGGCGACGGTGAACAGGTTGTCCTCTTCTTCTACTGTCTTCTTCTTCTACTGTCTTCACTCTTCTTCTACTGTCCTCGCAAGTGGCAATATGTATGTTTCTTATTCTACTGTCTTCTTCGACGGTGAACAGGTCACTGGTCTTCATTCCGAGCTCGACTCAGGCGGCGCGGCGACGGTGAACATGTTGTCCTCTTCTTCTACTGTCTTCTTCTTCTACTGTCTTCACTCTTCTTCTACTGTCCTCGCAAGTCGCAATATGTATCAGTATGTTTCTTATTCTACTGTATTCTTCGACGGTGAACCGGTCATTCCTCTCGTTACTTTGATTCTTCCTTGCAATATGTATGTTCTACTGTCTTCATTCCTTTAATTACTTTGATTCGTCCTCTTCTTCTACTGTTTTCTGAATTTGTTAAGATTCGTCCTCTTCTTCTACTGTATTTGTTAAGATTTGTCCTCTTCTTCGACTGTATTTGTGAATCTACTTATACTCCAACTGAAAACATGTATATCTGCAAATTGAGTGGAAAGAATGATATCATCTCTAAATACCATAGCAGCATAGAGAAATATGTCCTACTAAAACTCGATTATTCTATCAATGTGAAAATCCAGCTCTTGATGCTCTGCAACTGCGACTATCACACTTTATTTACTCTGGACATCTATCTGTGTTTTCTTATGCTCATTATCCATGATTTGAACACATCAATCGAGTTATATTTCCTACTCAACCCCACCCAAATAATGAGCTGCAGATACTGTAATTTCATCCATTCCTCATACACCATCTTCTTTTGTTAATTTTTATCTCTTTAATTCTTTTATGTTAAACGTACTTGTTCATGTCAATTAGCAATTAATTGTGTTCAAGTATTTATCTATATAATTGCACAATATGCAAATACAACTTTTTTTTTAATCTTCTGATTGTATATTTAACCAACAGCAGCTGTATGGAGTGTTCAGAAGAATGATTCTAGTATGTATTTGTTAAGATTTGTCCTCTTCTTCGACTGTATTTGTGAATCTACTTATACTCCAACTGAATTTTTTGAATGTGAATCTTGTGTTAATTTGTTAATTGTTTATTAATATACTATCTTCAATGTTTGTATACATTTTAATTTTATACCACCACCTCATTTGAACTCATTTTATATTTCTATCTAGGTTATGGAGGAAACAAGGCAAGAAGCAATTCAACTACGAGAAGCTTCGACTTTTATTTTTCTATTTGTAGTGTACTTGTGGTTAGCTTATTTTGAAGTTGTTGTGGACCTTGAGACATTGAACTTGGGTTTGTATTAAGTATTTGGTCATGAACTATTGAACTTATGTTGTATTCGGAGCCAAGCTTGAGACATTGAACCTCATTTGAACTCGTTTTTATGCTTACACAACTACTGTATACACTTGCAATTTCATTTTAGCTCAGCTCTGAACGAGCTTGAACGAGCCGAACGAGCCCATACCACGAGCTCGAACGAGCCTGAGCTCGTTCGTTCGGCTTGACCGAGCCTTGACAAGCCGAGCTCGAACTTACCCTTGGGCTCGCGAGCCGAGCTTGAACACAAAAAAAAGCTCGAATAGATTTTAGGCTCGGCTCGGGCTCGGCTCGTATACCATTCGAGCCAAGCTTGAACAAGTGAAGCTTGGCTCGTTCGGCTCGTATACCACCCCTAGTGGTCGCTGATGCTTTTCACCTCCAGCCATGAAATTTCCTCCTTTGCAGGGCCAAAAGAGAAATCCAAAACCTCATTGCCTATGGTGAAGGTGAGCGATCTATTCTTGACACTTATTCTGGCATATGCAATAGCTAACAATGGTGTACCAAGAATAATAGGGCTAGTAGGATCTTCAGCACAGTCTATGATAAGGAAATCTGCAGGAACAAAGAACTTACCAACCTGGACAGGGACATTCTCAACTATACCTGTAGGGATGACTACTGTATTGTTCGCCATGTATAATTTTGCATCCACAGGTTCTATGCATCCTATTTTGACCTTCCGCCAGATTGATAGAGGCATGATGCTCACACTTGCTCCTAAATCGCACATAGAATCATATTTATATTGTCCAAAACCCACAGTAACAGAAAACTTACCAGGGTCAGGTCTCTTTTCAGGGAAGTGGAGTACTTTGCATTCGCCTGCGATCTCTGAGATGGATCGCTTTTTGCTCAGGATTTCCTTTAGAAATTTGACATATCCAGGCATCTCTTGCAGGGCTTCTGTAAAAGGAATAGAAACATTCAGTTCTTGCAGCATATTAACAAATCTGCTAAACCTACATGCAGTGGGATCTTTCTGTGTTTTTGACGGAAAAGGCAGTGGCTTTTTCTGCTTCGGAGCCAGATCAGCTGTCGGAGGTGTTGCAGAGTCGTCGACGTCGGCCAGATGCTCCTCGATCTCGACCAGGGGTTCGTCGATCTCGACTTGGGTTGTCGACCTCGAGTTGCTGGTCTGCGCAGCGGAGTCCGAGCTCAGCTTCTTATCTTGGTCGAGTAGCGGCTTGTCGATCTCGACAAGGGTCTCCTCGAGATCGAGTACACCCTGCTCAGTGTCGAGTTGTTGTTCTGCCTTGCCTTGCTGTTTCCCGACTTCTAGCTCGTGCAATTGATGCCCACTCCTGAGTTTGATAGCTGCGACGTGTCCGGTCTTCCCTTTAGGATTTGGTTCTGTTTGCCTAGGGAGCTGTCCGGACGGTCGTGGGATCTGTGCAGCGATTTGACCCATCTGCGTCTCTATTCCCCTTTTCCAGATATCCAGTTCTCCAAATTTTGTAGTGATGTTCTGGAACTGGTTGTTGATGGTGCCCTGATTCCGACGCATCTCCTCAAGGATCAGCTGCATACCATCCTTCTTTTGATCCTTTTCTGGATGTCCTGGAGCTCTGTAAGGCGGGGGATTCCTAGGAGGACCTTGGTTCCACTTTGGTTGATAGAACCTTTGATCTCCCATGTAGCGATTGGGACCCCCTGCGTAAGCTGCCTCCTCATGTGTTTCTGCCATTCTGACTTGCTCTGTGTGTGGGCACTCAGTAGTGGTGTGCCACTGTGATCCTCATTCGATGCAAGGCTGATTAACAGATAAGTATTTGACTTGCTTGAGGATTTTGCGATTCTGGTCTCTGTAGAACTGCTCCCTGACATCTGGGTCAATCTCCTTTGCTGGCTCATAGAGTGGCATAGATGGTGCTGGTCTGGCGTAGGAGTTCTCCTCATAGTTTGTAGGAGCCCCATATTTGTTGTCGTAGTTAGTGAGCTTTTCTAGCACACCGCGTGCGTCGCTTGGTGGCATCGTCAGATACTCATTGCGAGTATAGAGGTTGATTCTGTCCTTAGTGACTTGATCAAGAGAGTTGAAGAAGATCTCCTGAATGACGTAGGGTGGCTGTCCATGAGTAGGGCAAGATCTCAGCAGCTCTTTGTAGCGTTCCCATGCCTTTGCCAGCGGTTCCCCTTGTTTCTGTTTGAAGGCGGTGATTTTCTGGCGGAGAAGTGTTGTCTTGGCGGGTGGGAAGTATTTGTTCAGAAACTCTTGCTCTACTTGGGCCCATGTGGTGAGAGATCTTGGTTTCAGCCCTTCAAGCCACTTCAGTGCAGGTCCAGTGAGAGACCATCGAAAAGCTTTCATCCTGACATATTCCAGAGTTGTACCTTCAGCAAGAGTACGACACATGTCATGAAAATTGGTAATATGTTCAAGAGGGCACTCATTAAATCTTCCATGAAAAGCATTATTTTTAAGCTCTATAAGAAATTGAGTGCGAATTTCAAAAGAGTTTTCAGGAATTAGAATCGCCGATTCAGGCACGACGAGAGTCGGATGCATATAATCCTCTGCTGTAGTTGGATATTGGGCAAGCTCAGCCTGTGCTTGTTCCCTTGCTGCTTTCTCAGTGGCGATAGCAGCATCTTTAGCGGCCAATTCCCCGGTAAGCCTGGCAATCAACTGTTCTTGTGTTTCAGCGGCCGTCATGGCTCTTTGTAGTCTAGCTCGGATGTGTAGGAGGCGCTCTGGTTCGTCTAAGCGGTCAAACTCAGGTGGTTGACCAGAACGGCGCATACACCTGAAAAGTAACTCAAAGTAGACGTGAGATTTAACTACCTAAGGCGCAAATGATAGCTTCCCCGGCAACGGCGCCAATTTGTTGAAGGAGGAAATCGAGAATGCAAATATAAGATGTAAATTATCACAGCAAACCAGATTTCGTCCCTTGCAAATAATTACAAGACCTCCTCTTGATGTAGCAGTTGGAAGTCAGGATCGATCCACGAGGAAGTATGTCAGCTGATCCTAGGCAGCGGTGGAATCTCACGGACAGAAGTCGACAACAGTGTTACTCGACCTCGACTAAGGGTTAGTCGACAGGGGTCAAGCACATTCGAACACAGCAGCAGCAACTCGGCACATGCTACTCGATCTCGACGAAGGGCTACTCGAGATCGAGTACGGTCCTCGTTGACTTCGGGTTGGGCTTGTCGATTTCCTGCACAAATAAGCTACGACGACTCTGGGTCGAGGATCAGTAGTCGAGATCGACCAGGCTTGATCGAGATCGACGAGGGCAGAAAATAAAACGAATGAAAATAAAGAACAAATGCTTTGGGTTTCGACTTAAACTTAATGTAAAAGGCTTCCAGGATTGGGGTTCGCAACAACTATAACTAAGCATGCATAAGGTAGAATCGAACAGATAATCATGTGAATCGCATCAAAGGACTAAGCTTTCGCCTTTTCCAATAATTAGACAACTCTTTCAAGAAACCCTAATTGTCTCTACCGATTTTATGTTTACAATCCAAGTTGTTAGAATGGATCTCCATTAGATGGGCAATAAACACATAAACAAGTAGAAAAATGCTCAAAACATGATAAAGCTCGGATCTTTACCTCAAGCACGCATGACTATCGTTGGGCTCGCCCCAACCCTAGAAGTGGGTGGACTACTCACGCCTCATCGCAAACTCAGATATCATCGATTCAAAGGAAACAACTTGCATTAAACTATATTCGAAGACTTTACAATCCCGGCGATCCAACTTGCATTAAACTACTTGTCTCTGACTGAAATTGAATCCATAAAACTGAGCCCCATGGGCTCTATTTATAGCCTTCTAATCCTTGCTACTCAAGGATAGAATATCTATATATGTATCTAAAACTTTATCTAAAACTTTAAAGATAAATAAAAGCAACAAGGAAATTAAATCCAAAATAGGAAAATATATCTAAAGTCTTCCATGGATAGATCTTCTTCTCTTCATGATGTGTCTTGATGAATTCGTATAGAATTGGCAATCTTCGAGCCCAAGCAATCCCAAGTCGAGTAGAATTGATACAACCAAGTAACGCGGCTCTGGAGGTCTACTCGATCTCGACAAAGGTCTGGTCGAACTCGAGTAGGAAAGTTGGTCGACTGGCTTGGCTTCGTCGTCTCGGTTTTTTATTAGAATCAATTTTTTTAGAAGAATATAGGGGTTTCAAGTTTAAGCCAATTTCCAGAAGCAATGATAAGCATACGTTTCACTTATATCATGCGATTTGATTTCTTTTGTTTACGCATATATTGATACCCTATTTTTTATGCACATTGAGTTTGACTCTGTTCTAATAGTACATCTTTCCTTTCGAAGTTGTAAACTTGACACTCGATCATAGATCTTCCTGGGATGAAAAAAGTAGTTGTAGGTAATTTGTTGACTTTATATGCTCTGTTTAAGCATGCTGAACATGCATTTAGCCAGCATATGTTGGTTCACAACCAATAGCCTATTAGATACTTTTATTTTCATTTTCATCATGACATGCTTGAATTCATTAACTTAACATATTAATCACGCTCATATGTTGAAGGACTGTCGGAAACTATTGTAGAACATATTGATAACATGGTTTGCTCGTATGTTGAGAAGGTAAAAACACCGATTCATTAATTCAAGCACATTCTCATTTCGTAAGGGTGGCTCAAGTGAATAGCGTAATTGCAGTGGATTTCTGGATAAAGACAAGAAGGGTAGTTTGTAACAATGAGATTTGAGGTTTTATTTTAAACATTATGTTTCAAATTAAGGCACATTTACTTGCATCACAAATCTAAAATAATCTTGCTATAAATATGAAACTCATGATCAACATCTGACATTACCTTATATTAGAGTTGCCATCATTATTTATCTAACCTAAAATGATTTCAATTGTTGGAGAATGATATCTTGGGAAGAAAGGCATCAAGTGAGAAAAAAAAACTTCATATATTCATTTAGGATCTAAAATTTGATTCATGGCCACAGCCTGCTCCAAATATAGAACCTGAGGAGGGTAGGGGAAGGGTTACTGGTTAGTATCCGTTAGTCAAAGATCAATGCATTATTAGCTGCAGCATCATTACTATCTTACTGTGATCCTACCTTTTGTTTTCTAGCTCTCCTTAAAAGACAAGGAGTCGATATTAAGGGTCTCGTGAAGTCTGCTCCTGCAAAAAAAAAGAGTCAGAACCGCATATTGACTGTACTTGTCTAATTTCATTCTCTAATATGTGAGTCTTCTCTTCCTTTGTTTATGGACACTTGTTAAATTAAGATGATAGCATTTGATTGTGACTAATGTACTCCCTCAAAATGGAGACAATTCATGGTTGCATCTCTTATGTATCGGATCATTGTTCTTATATTGGAGAGAGGAGAGGATTAAAGCATGTGCTATACTTGGATGGAATGCTTTTTTTTTTGTCAGAAATGGGTGGAATGATTTGAAGGGAAGAGGAAAGAAAAGTGCATAATGGTTAGCTGGTGGATCTACTATGAATTAGGTTCAACCTTGTTTATTGATTTGTGTCTAGTTTAGTGTTCTTAAAGCTAATGGTCCAAAAACTAGTTAAAATTGAATACAGTATCCAGAAAATCCTTAGTTGAATGTAGAGAGAATTAGGGGGGCATAGATTCATAACATAAAGGTTAGATGGGACGTGTAAGCCGAGGTTATTACTTTGATATATAGTTGAAGGGAATTTTTTTTTTGTACAGCTCATTCAGTGCGTGATTGCCAAATTCTGCTCCTTTGACCTGTTCAACTTATTTTTTTTTATTTGCTAATCTTATTTACATGTCTGTGCTTACTTTAACTATGTGGTTATTTTTTATTCAGTAGTCCCATTAAAAATAAATGAACCATTATTTTGTTAGGTTATACTCCGTATTCTATGAGCAAGATTGGAATCCCCGGGTGGATCGTCAAGCATTGCAATGTGCACATGGATAGGTCCAAATGAACCATGTCTTTTCTATAAGCCTTGCACAAAAAGTTTTGTAGATTCAAACGCATCATTGTGCTTTTGTTTTGGCTTCAAGTTTAGTTGATTCAGGTATCGCGCTCGTAATGGTGCATTTCTAAACATTTCGTTTTCCTTGATAACCTTCGAAACAATTTTTATGGATGATTTTGTAAGAATAATTAGGGCTATCCTCTTATAATCAGGTTATGATCACATACTACGGATTACAAACATTTACTCCTTACTTTCTCTTATCCATTTTTGTACCCTGCTCGCAATGGTGCATTTCTAAACATTTTGTTTTGCTTGATAACCTTCGGGACAATTTTTACAGATGATTTTGCCCATCATGCTCTGGATGCAGGAAGTTGTTGAAAAAGTGGAGGAGGATTTTGGTAGGATATTGAGAAATAGTGGTTATCCTGCTTAATTGGCTACTCGATATGTACATATATTTTCTTTTTGCTTGGATATTGAGAAGCTTGATATGTACAATAAAAAGGATGTTGTATCTTGTTAGGTGACTGTTGAAGTTGGTTGTATGTTAATGTACATATATTGTATGTTTTATAAGTTAATTAAAATATTAATCTTTTCGTTTCCATAGGAAAAAATGTCTTTTATCGAGCAAAAGGTCAAAACTTCCCATGTCTAACACGTGTTTTTACATTATATTGCTAATATAAACTGATATATATTGATAACAACAACATCGTCAAAAATAGCTAGAACAATGTTGAATAATGCAAACACGTCATTTTTTTTAGAAATAAACCGATGTGAATAGGAATAACAACATCGGTTATGCACATATTTCATATTTCATGTTGTATATTATCTGAAAACAATATAAAATCACAATATATATATATATATATATATGAAATTAATATACACGTAATCAATATAATAAAAAAGATGTCTATTTTGTTATAATACATTGGTTATTTTTAAAAAAGTGATGTGAATGTCAAATTTTGGCTTGGTGCGAACATCCTTAAAATCTTATAAATGAAAAATAACGAGGGTTTAATAACAATTGAACATGTAATAAACAAAATCGAGGGGATGATTTATATCTATTTTTAAAATAAAATAGATGTTTTAACTAAGAAAAGACATCTGCTAAAAACCGATGTGAAAAGTTTTGATCTTTTACTACACGCACATAGAGATCGAATTTTTTTTTGAAAGACATCTATTGACAACAGATGTCTAATTTTATTTTTGTAGTAGTGATGTCTCTGTTCATCTCGATCAAACGCCTGAGCAAGTGAATAGCTTCTATAGCAGATCTACCAGACATGAAGCCAAATTGCTTCCTAGGCACCTGAACAAACTTCATAAGTCTTGCCTGTATAACACCTTCCCATAATTTCATCGTGTGACTCAATAGCTTAATTCCTCTGTAGTTTCTGCAGCATTGGACATCAACCTTGTTCTTGTAGACCGGAACCAATTTACTAAGTTTCCATTCCACTGGGATTTTACCATAAACTTAAGATGGAATTGAAAAGCGAGGTTAGCCAAATCAAACCTTTAGCCCCTAACCATTTCCAAACCTCCCCAGGGATATCATCCGGACCAGAAGCTCTGTTGTTCTTCAACCTACATACAACTCATTTAACCTCTTCAATAGTGATGCGACGGTGGAAGCCAAAGTCAATACGCTCTGCGTACCAGGAACTCTGCTCAGAGGGGAGGAAATCCTCGTTAAGTAATTTCGAGAAGTATCTCTGCCATCTCTCCTTGAATCTAGCAAGCAACTTATCTTTTAATGATCAGAAGGTCGGTGATCCATAAAAGCTTCACATAAAGATGAAAGACTCACTAAAAAAAACATCATATTACCTTAGGTAATGTCTCTAAGTAAGCACTGAGAATTTCCATCTCAACAAGAACATTGCAGTAAATAGTAACAACTGCCAGTGCCTTCAATATTTAGTTAGTGCAATCTCTCCAGACATTTCTATATCCCTAATGTTGTGTAGCTTGTTTTTTTGTGTGATGAGAGAAGATGATGCTTCAATTCAAAGAGCATTCAAACCTCAAAACTAGAGTGGTACTTTCTCTCAATCATTTCTCTCTTCTCCTCCATCGAGTCCTACTCATCCAGTTAGATTGCGCTACTCTTGAACTACTTAAAGACCTATATGCAAAACGCAGGCTTATCGAAGAATCGATAAATAAGACTAGATCAATTTCGGATGCGAATCTGAATTCAGAACACATTGGCCAAGCAATAGTACTACTAATATATAGCAACATTTAACTTTCCTGGTATTCGGCCCTTTGCATCTGCGTATTGGAGATCTTCCCATTTACACACAGCTAAAAAGCACAAGATAGAAGATTTCAACTTGTTGAAAGTATATTCAACTACAGAAACTTATGTTGCTGAATTTGCCTATAACATTCAATTAGAAAATGGAAACAGCGAACCTTAGCAACTGCAAAATGCAACGTTAACGCAATTACAACAGCGTAAAAGCCAGTTGGGATTGGGAAAGATGAAGGAATTCGGCGGTAGAGGGTCGGAGATTTTGGGTTCGGAACTACAAGGGAGAGCGAAAGGGAGGCATCGACTCATTGCGAGGAGCCCTTAGCAGCCATGTTAAGGGGAAGCGAGACTAATCGAAAAAGGTCCCTTGAACTGAATTTTCAAAGAAAAAATTAGGGTTTCGACTTTCGAGTACCAAATTCCCTCAATCCATCAACAATTGCAGTAAAAAAATGAAAGAAAAGGACATAGGGTTCCATGGGAAAGGGGAAAGAGATTCGGAGATCCATTACCTAGTTCGAAAATTCTATTAGGTCGAAGATGAAGTTGCCGGAGGAAAGGATGGAGATGATTATTGCAATTGAGGGCAAATCTTTAGGAGCTGCAGGACCAAGAGTGCATTGGTGAGATTGATTGAATGAATTGAGAACTATCTAGAGGAGTACATATGCACAATTTCATCTTCATCGTTCGAGCTTCAATGGAGGCTCTGAGGAAGCGCATTAGAATAAGGCGAGGCATAGTAGCATTTTTTTTGCCCGGTCCAGTACCGGTTCATTTTATTTTTTTAAACCCACGTCAGCTTATTCATTAATTGACCCCATTTTCACTTTAAACCCTATTGTCATTATAAACACCATTTTCATTTACATTTTAATTTTGGATAATGTAAATGTTTGTGTTATCACACACACACACACACACACACATCATGAGATACGAGATGAGCATGAGATGTGATATGATGATGAGCTTTGTAATGCTATAGTATCGAACTGGCCAGTCTCCACCCTATCTGAAAGGGGGGGTAGAAGAGGGATATACCGCTTGGTATTCCTTGTTAAGGTCTTACTTAATATACTGCATATATGGATTAGGAGCTTGATAGTGTGGTTAAGATTTCAGTACCGTATGGTGGCATCCTTTATTCTAGGTATAGGCGTATTTTATGTCCCCAGCGCGGTCTTTAGGGTCTGCGGGCGCCTCTTGGCCTGACTTTGTGGTATAGTTTCAGGTGTTCGTTCCACTGCTTGATTTTGTGCTATTATGCCTGGGTCCATTCGTATGGCGGAGAGCGAGTGCTCGAACCCTGACTTCACCAGATTTATACTTTTGGGATTTCATACTACTTATGCTCTGTTTTGACCCGGCTCTGTCGCGACACTCGTAGTATCGTTTTTGGAACCTATGTCCTTCTGCATGATAAATGGATTTTCCACGTCGTAGATTTTAAAGGTTAATATATTGCAAGGAAATAAATATGTACAATGTAGAAAAGTAGGGACTAAGCGGTTAAGCCACCGCCTTGTCCGAAGCTACCAAAATCAAGGAATCATCTAAGATGTTCCTATCCATGGGTGTGGTGAGCGCATGGCTCGGGGTAACTCCAGTCTCTTCAAGCCAAGGCTATTAGAATTCGGACCTACCCCCTAAGATTGTGTGAGTATGAGTCCCCCTTCGGCTCGGCCATCAAGGGATTTACACAATCACAATCTTAGCACACCATAATCTATATTACCATAGACTATAAAATGACATAAGATGATACAAAATGGCACCCTTAGCCGGTACAGTTCTGGATGCCGAGGCTAGAGAAGGTTTGAAAAGACAAAAATTACATAGTGGAAATTTGCCTTCTAAATAAGCCTCATTCTCTTCCTTGCTTTCAGTCATGACCATTAGCCTCATTTCCTTGTCCGAGTCCAGTTTGTAAGTTCGACGATGGGTTGAAATTGAGTGAGAATTCATGGTATAGGACCTTGTATACATGGACTTTGACAATGTGGAGGATTTCTTCAGCACTTCTGGTCGTCCCTTCAAAGGCTTTCTCGTTTTTGGCTCTCCATATATGAGAAATTGTTGCTGCTAGAGCCACTCTTTTTGCTTTGGAGAACCAGCCTTTTTCTTTTCCTTCCTTCTTTGGCCATTTAAACCCATTGTTGAGAGTGCTCATCTCCCTCTAGATTCCAAGCCAAGCTTTCACCTGATTCCAGACATTGGAAGAGAAGTTACAATCAAAGAAAATGTGATCATGTGATTCAATTGCTTGATTATATAAGTGACAGTTGAGGTTAACTTCCCTTGTTCTAATTAGATCATTAGTTGCTAACCTCCTTTTTGTTGCCAGCCATAAGATGAAGGCGTGTTTGGGGAGAATGTTTTTATCCCACACCACTGTTTTCCATATAAGGACCTTCAATACTGAATACTGAATTTATCACCTAAACACCAACTGTGAAGCTTTGCAGAAGCAACTTGGTGACTCCTTGTAGATGTTAGTAAAGCATCTCTAATAGATAAATTCTTTTTAAGCAAGGGAGAATCATTCTTGTTATGTACTTGCCAGTTCCTCGTTGTAGACTTAGGACAGGTACAGGGGTTACCCCGGGGTCTCCAACGGACCTTACGGATTTGGGTGCGGAATCTCACTTTAAGCTACAAACCTTTGGTTTCAAACCTTCAACCTGTACTCGGAGCGCAAGATCCAACGAGGTGTTTTATCCCTGGAAACGTATAACTCGGGAACTATAATCCCGGGCCGTTACACTATTTTTCTCAACAATCCTGTTTATGGCTTGGACAACATCACATCTTTGAGGGGGTCAGAAGCTACTCTTATGATAAACATTTGAGGGCTCTTTTCTTTCTTAAATTTCTATTAACTCTTCTTCATAGCGTTCCAGTTTCCTTGGATGCATAAGCAATATTTCATAGACAACTTTTGGATTTTTGTCAAATGAAACATTTTAATTTTGGATAATGTAAATGTTTGTGTTATTATTACATATATATATATATATATATATATATATATATATATATATATATATATATATATATTTATATTAGATAGTGTATGGTGTATAATATATAATATACAATATATATTACAATATAATAGGTTCATAAAGGTCTATTATAACAAATTTAATTTAAATGTAATACTTGAAAATAAGAGTAACATTGGTATTCAAATGTAACATTTTTATTTGGATGTAACTTATTTGGTTGAACGTAATATTTATTTCAAAATGTAACATTTTATGCAAATGTAATAGTTTTGGTAGAAAATGTAAGTTGTTGTGTCATTAATCAATCAATGTTACATTAGCAAATAAAAAGTGTTATATAAGATCAAATGCAACAGCACAAATGCAATCCCTAAAAAATGTTACCTTTTACCCTAATGTAACATATTTAATGGGTAATGTAATAATTTTTGGTGTTACATTATGTCAAGAAATGTAGTAGTGTGCTACTCACCCTCACGCTAGAGTAAGGGACCTTAGTGGTGATCGAATAGGCGACCTACTAAAGTTTGTACATGTCGAGAGGGTTTCTCGACCAAATAAATTTGTAGCCAAGACCCCGCTATAGGATAGTGGAGTCAGGTTCGTCCTCAGGAGAGAAGTCAGCGGTTCTAGGTTTAGTGTGTTTTGGGGTTCAGGGATAGCGGGAAAAGGTGAGGAGGTTGTTGTCGACAAAGAATAGAGGGGTCTATGTCGATGGATGGAGAGGGAATGGTGGTTGGTGTTGGGTAGAATATGTGCCGAATAAAAATAATAAAATAAAACAAATGAAGATGCAAACTTCCAAGGTTAGGGATCACCACAACAATAAACATATGTGTAGATCATAAATCACATAAAGATGCATGCTTTATATCAAAGAATCGACTTTCGCAAATTCCAACAATTTAGGTGATAGAGGCTCTCGCATAAAAACCTAATTTGTTTCAACCTTTTCTTAATTAGGATTAGTCGGCTCTCGCAAATAAACCCTAATTACTATTCAATTCATAATAAGATCACTTTCGCTTCAATATCATGAATAAGGAATTTCCTCAACTCTCGCAAAGGATTAAGCACATAGGTAGATGATGATAAAGACATATAAATTCATGGATTTATAAATCAAACACACATATCTATGTTGGGATCACCCCAACCCTAGAAGATGGAAAATTAGAAAGCAAACATGATGAAAGAAATTAACTTTGACATAAAATAAACTAAAACTTACAAAACCTTCCAAACGTTCCTCCTCTCTCTCCTCTCTCGCCTCCTCTCTCTCTCCTCTCTCTCTCTCTCTCTCTCTCTCCTTCTCTCTCTCTCTCTCTCTCCACCTCTTTGCGCCCTAAGACGACTTGACTTGAATGAATCAAAATCAGCCCCCTAGGGCTTTATTTATAGCCTTCTATTCCTTGCTACTCAAGGATAGAAGATATCTATCTATATATAAAATTATATCCAAAACTTTAAAAGATAAATAAAAGCAATTTAGGAATTAAATCTAAGAGGGAAAAAATAAATCTAAAATAGGTAAGATGTCTTCCATGTCTTCTCCATAGATAGAACTTGATAGATGTTGATAGATCTCGGCCAAATTTGATAGAATTGGATCCAAGGACTCCCAATCCTAGTAGGACAGCGAAACCGCGTAACGCGCTCCCGGACACGGCTCGTCGATCTCGACTAGGGCTCCTCGAGATCGAGTAGGATTGTCGTCGACGGGTGTGGCTCGGCTTCTCGGGTGACTGGTCCTCGACAGACTCGGACATGGCTCCTGGCGCTCGTCGATCTCGAGGAGAGCTCCTCGATCTCGAGTAGACTGGCCTTGTCGACTAGGTCTTCTCGGCATCGTCGGGTAGATCTTCTCGACATGCTCGGACACGGCTTCCGGGCTCCTCGATCTCGAGTAGGTCTACTCGATCTCGAGTAGAGTGTCACCCAGCATGTCCTCGTCTTCGGCTTCTCGATCAGCTCCATCCTCGACCAGGCACTTTTGGTCGATCTCGAGTAGAGTGTACTCGATCTCGAGTAAAGTTTTCTCAGCTTTATGCTCTGTTCTTGAAACGCACTTTCCCGAGTCCTCGTTCGTCAGATTGACGCATATGACCATGCGTTGGAAAGCTCTTTTCGAGGGCTACAACTCTCATAAAGACATCAAAGCTTGATTCAGAACGAAGAATGGTGAAAAATGGCCTTTTCTCCAGCTGCACCATTCTTAGCTTCTCCATGAGTTCCTTTAAGCTCCAAAGTGCGTCCGATTTCTGCCAAATATAACAAAAACTTGTGTAGACCTCCATAATTGGCAAATAAGTGTAAACTACACAGATTCTGTATTATTCTAACCCGAATGCATGCAATGTACGCAGAAATCGATATAGAAATAAGTGTAAAACATGGCAAATTAGGCTCACAACAAACACCCCATACTTAAGCTTGTTTGTCCTCAAGCAATACCTTTAATTGTCATTCAGGGGAAGAATTCAAACTCTCAACATCTTAGATTCATTCTCATATATCCCTGCAGTCAATTACCATCCTCGAAAGGGTACTAGTGTCACAGATCCATGCATGTGCAAATATACAAAAGCAACATCTACTCACAAAAGGAGGGTTATACGAAAAACAATTTATGTGACAAAGCATTGATAATCAAGAGGACTTCAATTTAAGCTCAAATAAGGAGTAGATTTGGTAAAAGGCTAAAAGGTGGGCAGTTTCTGGCAATGTGGTGCTAATGATCCGGGGAAATGGAGTATTTCCAAATTAAATTTCCACAATCCTTCTCCATAACATTCATCACCTTTCATATTGCTTTTTCTCAATAATAATGCTTTTACCTCTCTGACCTCAGCACTGCCTTCTCGCGAGTCGCAAACATGGGTGTCATGAATGGCCCCGGATACTTAGTGCTTTGGACTCCTCACAATGTGTCCCATCTCTCCAAACTATTATCTCAGAGAGCAGGGTCAATCTACCTTTATCTCCTGAGGTGATTGGATTTTCTTTCACTCATTAAATTTTCCATATATTTCAAACAATTTCCCGCCAAACTCCAATAATGATAATTAAAAGCACAAACACCATATGATAATCTCCATAATGTAACATCATTCTCAACATAATCCCCGGATAAGGTAAAGAATGGAAAATGTTTAGATTATGTGGAGCAATATATGAAATAAGGCATAATATGGCTTTTGTGATGCATAAGCATGGGTAAGGCTAGGATATAAACAATATGAGCATTATATGGAAATATAAAGTTCTTAATCATCTTATCATGCAACATGTCAAAAGTAATTTCAATTTTTACCTCCTTCTATGGTTTTCAAGAAAATATGCACTTCATTGTGACTTCCCTTTACTAGGCAATTTCATGCTATATCTCTAATGAATCCAATTTTGCATCGTCGAGTTCAATATAAGCTTCCATGACATTAACCAAAATTTTCAATGGCGGTCATTTTTCAAACTTTGGAAAACATGCATATAAGCACATAAATTAATAATGAATTCCAAAATAGCCATGTAGCAATTCAAAGAAATAGATTCTAAATATGCACACATAATGTCAAAATATAGCAAATATGCATAAAGTAAGCCCTTCCCCCACCCCATACTTAAACATTACAGTGTCCTCACTGTATATAAACAAGGGTAAAGAAAGAAACTCACTAGACAGGTGTGCAGGGCCTCAAAATGTCGAATAAAAGAATCCTGGGCCGAGTCTGAATGTAGCTTGCTTCTATCCATGAACCTAAAAAGTGAAGAAGACATATACCAACAATAGAAAAACTAAAAGGTTCCAAACCAAAAACAAACAAAGTCCAATAGTCCCAAAAATATATGTCTATTTACAAGCTCTAGATTTTATAGTCGCTAGGCCGACTTCTCCATTAAGCATTAGCCTGGTTCATCTTTGTCCGGAGGTATAGGTGGATCTGGTGGTTCCTCCGGTGGTGGGAAGCGTGGGATGTCATCCGGGGGCATCATGTGAAGAAACTTAAACCTCCCCGAGTGAACGCTCCATGGCTTCACCCATTCATCTTCCTGGGCTCCAGTTGGCATGCATAAAGGAAGATATAAAGAAAATATACACACCTCATCATCATACCTCTTCCGATTCATAGGTTGACTTGGTTGCGCGTCTCCACCACAACAAAACGGTGGAGTGGGAAGAGATATTTCCACCTCATCATGTGGAGCTTCATGCCACTTTGCTAGGAGCCCATACTAGAATATGAACATCGGTTGCTCAAAATCATCGGGGATAGCCTTCACCTTGTAAGGTAAAAGCGATCTTGGAATGCCCTGGTCAACAATGTCCAACTTCTTCTCTTCTAGTGCTATTTCGCCTTCATATGAACATCGGTTGCTCAAAATCATCGGGGATAGCCTTCACCTTGTAAGGTAAAAGCGATCTTGGAATGCCCTGGTCAACAATGTCCAACTTCTTCTCTTCTAGTGCTATTTCGCCTTGGGATCCTTCATATGATTCATCAACAATAGGTAGCAAAGTAGGAATGAAATTCGAGGAAGGACATACCTGATTGTCGACATTGAGTGGGTCAATTGGCTCGTCGAGAGGAGGGCATGGTCCTTTAGACTGAATGGAAGCCTCAAGCCTTCGGATTTCGTCTTCCAGCCGAGCTATTTCCCTTAATCGTGACTCCTCCACTGCGATCCTATTTCTCCATCTCAAATCTTGATACCATTCTTCCCATGCAGGATTCCCTTCGACAAAGTCTTCCATCTTTGTACCTAAGCTTTTGAAATCACAATCAAGAACACAAATTAGTGGCAAAAGCTTGGCACCCAGTTGGTACCGGTGAGGTAGGTTGTGGTAAGGTATGTGATAGGGTAAGAAAAAGGGATGGGCTTTTCTGAACCTTAAACACAATTAAACTAGGAGCGATTGATATCTCCCCGGCAACGGCGCCAATTTGTCGAGAGGGTTTCTCGACCAAATAAATTTGTAGTCAAGACCTCGCTATAGGATAGTGGAGTCAGGTTCGTCCTCGGGAGAGAAGTCAGCGGTTCTAGGTTTAGTGTGTTTTGGGGTTCACGGATAGCGGGAAAAGGTGAGGAGGTTGTTGTCGACAAAGAATAGAGGGGTCGATGTCGATGGATGGAGAGGGAATGGTGGTTGGTGTTGGGTAGAATATGTGCCGAATAAAAATAATAAAATAAAACAAATGAAGATGCAAAATTCCAAGGTTAGGGATCACCACAACAATAAACATATGTGTAGATCATAAATCACATAAAGATACATGCTTTATATCAAAGAATCGACTTTCGCAAATTCCAACAATTTAGGTGATAGAGGCTCTCGCATAAAAACCTAATTTGTTTCTACCTTTTCTTAATTAGGATTAGTCGGCTCTCGCAAATAAACCGTAATTACTATCCAATTCATAATAAGATCACTTTCGCTTCAATATCATGAATAAGGAATTTCCTCAACTCTCTCGCCTCCTCTCTCTCTCCTCCTCTCTCTCTCTCTCTCTCCTTCTCTCTCTCTCTCTCTCTCTCTCTCTCCACCTCTTTGCACCCTAAGACGACTTGACTTGAATGAATCAAAATCAGCCCCCTAGGGCTTTATTTATAGCCTTCTATTCCTTGCTATTCAAGGATAGAAGATATCTATCTATATATAAAATTATATCCAAAACTTTAAAAGATAAATAAAAGCAATTTAGGAATTAAATCTAAAAGGGAAAAAATAAATCTAAAATAGGTAAGATGTCTTCCATGTCTTCTCCATAGATAGAACTTGATAGATGTTGATAGATCTCGGCCAAATTGGATAGAATTGGATCCAAGGACTCCCAATCCTAGTAGGACAGCGAAACCGCGTAACGCGCTCCCGGACACGGCTCGTTGATCTCGACTAGGGCTCCTCGAGAACGAGTAGGATTGTCGTCGACGGGTGTGGCTCGGCTTCTCGGGTGACTGGTCCTCGTCAGACTCGGACATGGCTCCTGGCGCTCGTCGATCTCGAGGAGAGCTCCTCGATCTCGAGTGGACTGGCCTTGTCGACTAGGTCTTCTCGGCATCGTCGGGTAGATCTTCTCGACATGCTCGGACACGGCTTCCGGGCTCCTCGATCTCGAGTAGGTCTACTCGATCTCGAGTAGAGTGTCACCCAGCATGTCCTCGTCTTCGGCTTCTCGATCAGCTCCGTCCTCGACCACGCACTTTTGGTCGATCTCTAGTAGAGTTTACTCGATCTCGAGTAAAGTTTTCTCAGCTTTATGCTCTGTTCTTAAAACGCACTTTCCCGAGTCCTCATTCGTCGGATTGACGTATATGACCATGCGTTGGAAAGCTCTTTTCGAGGGCTACAAATCTCATGAAGACATCAAAGCTTGATTCAGAACGAAAAATGGTGAAAAATGGCCTTTCCTCCTGCTGCACCATTCTTAGCTTCTCCATGAGTTTCCTTTAAGCTCCAAAGTGCGTCCGATTTCTGCCAAATATAACAAAAACTTGTGTAGACCTCCATAATTGGAAAATAAGTGTAAACTACACAGATTCTGTATTATTCTAACCCGAATGCATGCAATGTACGCAGAAATCGATATAGAAATAAGTGTAAAACATGGCAAATTAGGCTCACAACAGTACATAAACCAAACCCTAAAGTGATCGAATAGGCGGCCTACTAAAGTTTTTACCTAAACCAAACCCTAAAGTAATTAATAGGCGGCCTACTAAAGTGTGAGGGGAACTACATTTTTTTCTCATGCTTTATATCAATCATCATTATGCTTATTACTTCATTACTTTCATCATTGTTTTTTGGGTTTTTTTGGTGATTGTCCATAATTTGGGCAAAAACTCACCTTTAGGACAAAAGAGGGGTGAAATTAGGGGAGTGTCCCAAATTGACATTTTTACCACTACCCTTCTTTCTTCCCCTTCCCCAAATTAAAACAGATCTTGAAAAAAAAGGCGGAGTCGGAGCATCTATGGCGGATCGAGAAACTCGTTGGACAACATCTCCCACCTCCTGCCTCCCGCATCCTCGATGCACACCATCTCCCACCTCCTCGCTGCACACCATCTCCCACCAACCGCCTCCCTGCTCGCGGTTGAGGAGAGGGTTTCTGTACCAAATAAATTTATTGTCAAGACCCCGCTATAGGATAGTGGAGTCAGGTTCGTCCTCAGGAGAGAAGTTAGCGGTTCTAGGTTTAGTTGGTTTAGGGGTTCGGGAATAGCGGGAAAAGGTGATGAGGGTTGGCTAAGAATGGGTCGATGTCCAGAGATGGATAGGGAATGGTGGTTGGTGTCGGGTAAAATCTGTGCAGAATGTAAATAAAGAAATAAAGTAATAAAGGTGCAAACTTCCAAGGTAAGGGATCACCGCAACGATAATCAAACGCATAAAAGGTAAGATAGAATAGTTATGTAATCACATCAAAGGAATAAGCTTTCGCCTTTTCCAACAATTAGATAACCCTTTCAAGTAACCCTGATTGTATCTACCAATTTTATGCTTATAATCCAAGTTGTTAACATGAATCTCTATTCTTTCGAGTAGGCAATAAACATATCAAAGGCAATGGATGATCAAAATATAATAAATATCGAAACTTTACCTCAAGTGTGCATGACTATCGCCGGGCTCACCCCGACCCTAGAAGAAGGAAATTAGAAAGCAAACATGATAAAAGAAAATAACTTTAACATTAAACTAAATCTAAAACTTACAAAAACTTTCAAACGTTACTCCTCCTCTCTCTCTCTCTCTCTCCTTCTCTTTGCGCCCAAAGACGATTTGGCTTGAATGTATGAAAATCAGCCCCCTAGGGCCTTATTTATAGTGTTCCATCTAGCTAATCTTGGAAGGAACATCTATCTATATCTAAAAAATTCCTATCTAAAAGCATAAGATAAAACATAATTGATAAAGGAAATAGATCTATAAGGAAACTATATCTAAAGTGGATAAATACCTTCCAATTTGATAGATCTTCTCTTGAATGGATAGAATTCCACATCTCTTGGCTTGCAAGTAACTCTATCTTCTCGGACACAACACGATCTCGAACTCGGACTCGACTGGATTGTCCTCGATGTCGACCAAACTCCTCGACGTCGAGTAGAATTTTTCCTCCGGGGTTGCACTCGAGCTCGGGCAGAATTCGGACTCGTTGGGTGCACTCGACGTCGACCAAAACTCCTCGACGTCAACTAGAATTGTGCTCTCGAGTGGTCTGGTGCTCGTTCTCGACTTCTGGGAGGCAAGTCGACCAAAACATACATATAAGCACTTAGATTGATAATGAATTCCAAAATATCCATTTATGAGCAATTCAAGAGATAAACTTTAAATATGCACACATATGGTCAAATAAAATCAAATATGCACAAAATAAGCCCTTCCCCCACCCATACTTAAACATTACAGTGTCCTCACTGTATAAAAACATGAGTAAAGAAAGAGACTTACTAGACAGATGTGCAGGACGTCGGAATCGAGTGCAAATTTTGCTGCAAAAGTGGTCGATTTTGAGGAGAGTAGTCGACGTCGGCTAGTTAACTCGACATCGAGTATAGTGAAAGCCTCCAGGGTGATCCTTGTCGACCACATGCTCATTTCCTCGTGATGGGTAGTCGATGTCAAGTAGAGTACTCGACGTCGAGTACTTCTGCAACGTCTTTTACCTGCAAAACATGTTAGGAAGACAATATCCACAATAGAAAAATCCAAAAATAATGTTTTAAAACAAAAACCAACAGTATCTAAAATCTAAGAAATAAGAAATAGCTGGTTGCCTCCCGTAAGCGCTAAATTTTAAGTCTTTAGCTTGACCTACTTCCCTTTATGTCTTAGCCTGGCTCATCTTTGTCCGGAGGTATAGGCGGATCTGGTGGTTCCTACGGTGGTGGGAAGCGTGAAATGTCATCCGGGGGCATCATGTGAAGAAGCTGAAACCTCCCCGAGTGAACGCTCCATGGCTTCACCCATTTATCTTCCTGGGCTCCAGCTGGCATGCAAAAAGGAAGATATAAAGAAAATATATATACCTCATCATCGTACCTCTTCCGTTTCATAGGTTGACTTGGTTGTGTATCTCCACCACAGTGGAATGGTGGAGTGGGAAGAGATATTTCCTCCTTATCCTGCGGAGATTCATGCCATTTTGCTAGAACCCCATACTTGAATATGAACATCGGTTGCTCAAAATCATCGGGGATAGCCTTCACTTTGTAAGGTAAAAGTGAATTTGGAACGCCCTGGGCAACAATGTCCAACTTCTTTTCTTCTAGCACTTGGGATCCTTCAAAAGATTCATCAACAATAGGTACAAAAGTAGGAATGAAATTCGAGGAAGGACATACCTGGCTGTCGACATCGAGTGGGTCAATTGGCTCGTCGGGATGAGGGCATGGTCCTTTAGACTGAATGGAAGCCTCAAGCCTTCAGATTTCGTCTTCTAGCCGGGCTATTTCCCTTAATCGTGCCTCCTCCATTGCAAGCCTATTTTTCCGTCTCAAATCTTGGAACCCTTCTTCTCATTCGGGATTCCCTTCGACAAAGTCTTCCACCGTTGTACCTAAGCTTTGAAATCAAAAACAATAAAGCACAAATGAGTAGCAAAAGCATGGCACCTAGTTGGTACCGGTGAGGCGGGTGGTGGTAGGGTATGTGATAGTAAGAAAAAGGGATGGGCTATTCCTAAACATTAAAAATAACTAAGCTAGGCGCGATTGATATCTCCCCGGCAACGGCGCCAATTTGACTAGAGGGTTTCTCGACCAAATAAATTTATAGTCAAGACCCTGCTATAGGATAGTGGAGTCAGGTTCGTCCTCAAGAGAGAAGTCATCGGTTCTAGGTTTAGTTGGTTTAGGGGTTCAGGAATAGCGGGAAAAGGTGATGAGGGTTGCTGTCGACGTCGGCTAAGAATAGGTCGATGTCGAGGGATGGATAGGGAATGGTGGTTGGTGTCGGGTAAAATCTGTGTAGAATGTAAATAAAGAAATAAAGTAATCAAGGTGCAAACTTCCAAGGTAAGGAATCACCGCAACAATAATCAAACACATAAAAGATAAGCTAGAATAGTTATGTAATCACATCAAAGGAACAAGCTTTCACCTTTTCCAACAATTAGATAACCCTTTCAACTAACCCTAATTGTATCTACCAATTTTATGTTTATAATCCAAGTTATTAACATGAAT
Source organism: Persicaria tinctoria (assembly GCA_037127255.1). NCBI lineage: Eukaryota > Viridiplantae > Streptophyta > Magnoliopsida > Caryophyllales > Polygonaceae > Persicaria > Persicaria tinctoria. The sequence goes on from JBANSL010000006.1 coordinate 74,528,465, forward strand.
CTCTATTCTTTCGAGTATGCAATAAACATATCAAAGGCAGTGGATGATCAAAATATAATAAATATCAAAACATTACGTCAAGTGTGCATGACTATCGTCGGGCTCACCTCGACCCTAGAAGAAGGAAATTAGAAAGCAAACATGATGAAAGAAAATAACTTTAACATTAAATTAAATCTAAAAGTTACAAAACCTTCCAAACGTTCCTCCCCCTCTCTCTCTCCTTCTCCTTGCGCCCGAACAAGCTTTCGCCTTATTTATAGTGTTCCATCTAGCTAATCTTGGAAGGAAAATCTATCTATATCTAAAAACTTCCATTCTAAAAGCATAAGATAAAACATAATTGATAAAGGAAATAGATCTATAAGGAAACTATATCTAAAGTGGATAAATCCTTTCCATCTTGATAGATCTTCTCTTGAATGGATAGAATTCCACATCTCTTGGCTTGCAAGTAACTCTATCTTCTCAGACACAACTCGATCTCGGACTCGGACTCGACTGGATTGTCCTCGACGTCGAGTAGAATTTTTCCTCCGGTGCTGCACTCGAGCTCGGGCAGAATTCGGACTCGTCGGATGTACTCGACGTCGACCAAAACTCCTCGACGTCGACTAGAATTGTGCTCTCGAGTGGTATGGTTCTCGTTCTTGACTTCTAGGAGGCAAGTCAACCAAAAAGTTACTCGACGTCAACCAGTTTGGTCGACGTCGACTAGTTCTGTGCGCTTTCAACATTCTGCTCCGTTCTTGAAACACACTTTCCCTAGTCCTCGTTCGTCCGATCGACGCATATGAGCATGCGTTGGAAAGACATTTTCGAGGGCTACAACTTTCATGAAGACACCAAGGATTGATTCCGAACGATGAATGGTGAAAAATGGAGATTTCTCCAGCTGCGCCATCCTTAACTTCTTCATGACTTTCTTTTAAGCTCCTAAGTACGTCCGATTTCTGCGAAATTAAACAGAAAATAGTGTAGACTCCATAATTTGGCAAATAAGTGTGAACCACCTAGATTATGTACTGTTCTAACCCATTGAAATGCATGCAAAAATCGATATAAAAGTAAGTGTAAAACATGGCAAATTAGGCTCATAACAGCGGTTCCTCGCACCACCCCCCCCCCCCCCCTCGCAGCCCCTGCACACCATCTTCCTCATCCGATCAAAATCCATTTGTCAAGGGTGTACTATAGCCTACCAATGACTCTGTTAACACTTGAATCATGAAATCCAAATTGAAGCATCCCCAAATTCATCTCGTCTAGGAAATTCATTTCCGAATTTCACGAGGAAAAAAAAACTCCCAACCGAGACATTAAACATAGAAATCGATTCACGAATCCGTTGAATGTATCCTTTCCTCTGATTGTTTACACTTCCACCAAAATTCACGACTCCGTTGAATGAGTTTGTTACGCAGTAGAAGAAACCAGACGGAGTGAAGAAGATGATCTGATTGTATTGATTGAATCCCAAATTGATTTACATGTATTCATGCTCGGATCACTTTCACATCATGGACCTATCTATCATAAATGGGCCACGGCCAAATCTAGGTAAGTAATATGTGAAAGTATATGTTTGTTTTCCTACTAACAGAGACAAGTGCAATAATTAGAAGGAAGATGAGGAATGGAGAAAAAGACAAAGATGGTCAAAGTTTCAAATTGGATAAAAGCAACAAGTAGGAGAAAGTTTGCATCAAAATTTGGATGTAAGAAGATATGAAGCTTAACTTTTTTTTTCGGTTGAAAACTTTTTTTACAATGTTTTCCATGACATCTTTCATCAACATATTTAATCACTTAAAAAAAACCTTAAGACAAGTGAAAGTGTTATTAGTAGTGTTACCACAATAAAATAAAAAATAAAAATGTAACTACGGTTGTCACCACTATAAACATAGGGTCATAGACACTGTAACCACTATTAAAATAGGGCCATAGCCACTGTTACCACTATAAAAACAAGGTTATAGACACTTTAACCACTATAAAAACAGGATCATAGACATTGTAACCAAAGGAAAATCCTAGGACAAGGGAAGCACAAACCCTAAAGGGGCTAATGAGAAGCCAAAATACTTGTGGCGATAGGTCTCCTCTAATAAATGAATGTGTAATATGGTCATAGACGTTGTAATAAAAAAAACAGGGTCATAAACACTGTCACCACTATAAAAACAGGGTCATAGACACTGTCACCACTATAAAAAAAGAGTCATAGACACTATCACCACTATAAAAAAGAGTCATAGAAATTGTAACCAAATGAAAACCCTTCCAATATATGAAGGAGTAAGAGGGTCATACATGATGTAACCAAGATAAAAACAAGGTCATAGAAACTATCACTAGTATAAAAAAAAAAGGGTTATATACAATGTAATAAAAGGAAACCCCTAGGAAAAGTGAAGCACAAACCCTATAGGGACTAATGAGAAGTCGATATTCATGTGGTGGCCATTCTCTTCTGATATATGAATGGGTAGGATGGACATAGACAATGTAACCAATGTTAAAACAGGGTCATAGACCCCCTCTAATCACTATAAAAAAAAGGGGACAAAAACATTATAACCACTATTAAAATAAGGTCATAGACACTTGTAAACAAAAGGAAAACCATGTGATTAGGGAAGCACAAAACCTAAAGGGCTAATGAGAAGCCAAAAGAACATGTGATATACAGTATGGTTTAGGGTTTCAGGTTGAGTCTTTAGGGTTTAGGGCCAATGCCTTACACCCTAAATCCTAAACCCTAAAATGTTAAGTACAGTACGTCGTTAAGAGATGATTGCAATCACCAAATGGAAACCCCTAGGACAAGGTAAGCACAAATCCTAAAGGGGCTAATGAGAAGCCAAAAGACATTAGGTGAACAATTCTCCTTCAATATATGAATGGGTAAGAAAGTCATAGATACTGTCACCACTACGAAAACACGATAATAAACATTGTCACAACTATAAAAACTGGGTCATAGAGATTGTCACCACTATGAAAAACAGTTCATAGACACTGTAATCAAAATAAAAATAGTGTCATAACCACTTTCACCACTATGAAAACAGGATAGTATACAATGTCACCACTATAAAAACCGGGTCATAGATATTGTCACCAACATGAAAAAATGGTCATAGACACTGTAATCAAAGGAAAACCCTATAGACGTTGCAATGAAAATAAAAGCATGATCATAGACACTATCACCACTATGAAAAAGGGTCATAGAAACTGTAATCAAAAGAAAAAACCATATAGACGCTGTAACCAAAATAAAAACAGGGCCATCAAAACTATCACCGGTAAAAAAACAGGGTCATACACATTGTAATCAAACGAAATCCCTAGGACAAGAGAAGCACAAACCCTATAGGACTAATAATATATGTGGTGATAGTTCTCCTCTAAAATATGAATGGGTAAGACGGTCAGAGATATTGTAACCAAAATAAAAACAGGATAATAGACATTGTAACCAAATTAAAACACTAGGACAAGGGAAGCACAAACCCTATAGGGGCTAATGAGAAGCCAAATTAAATATATGTGGTGACAATTCTCCTTTAATATATGAATGGGTAAGAGGATCATAGACACTTGACGAAGGATTTTCAGTCGCCTTAAATCTTATCAAATAAATCCGACTAACCTAACTAATGTAGTTTGGCAAGTACGGGTCGATCCCACATAGAGTCAAAGATTTGTATACAAATCAGAGTGTGTCAACAAGAACATGAAACAAAGAGGGGGGATTTTGATGGTTTGAACTAACTAATTAATAAATAAAATTAAACAAAAGAAACAAACTAAACAAATTGAGGAAATGAATATAAGAAAAATAGCTTAGGTTAACCAATCTCAGCAATCAGGTTTGTTCATTGATCATTGAAATCGAAAAGATAACTTCCTCTTGAATACTTTGTTGTGGAAAGACTAGGTCTTTTGAATCCAATTCCTTATCAAATCTAGTTAACAGGACAACCAGACCCTGAAAACCCAAATCATCAAACAATCATGAAACTATCAAGATTCAATTCAATAATCGATTAAGCTTAAAGGAAATTAACAAAGACAATCGACGCGCACAACCAGTTATTGCATCAATTGCAAATCAATTCTTTATACAAATCCCTAAATAAACTACTTTCAGAGATTTATACTTCGCTACTAAAAAATATAGATAATTCAACCAGAAATTACCTATATCTAGCTATAGATTATCATGAAAAGGCATCAGTTGATCAGACTAACGGAAATTCAAGAAAACCCTAAACAATCTGTGTAAAGAATTGATAATATTCAAAAATGAGTATTAGGAATAGAAATCTCACAATGAAATAGAAAACCTGAAGCTTCAATTAATTTCCCCAAGCAAGGAGGATTAGTTGTTCATAATCGATAAATTAGAAAAATAAGAAACGAAAGCTACCTACCACAAAAACCTGTTCGATCGCCAAACCAAAACCAACACAAGGCTCCTACTCTTCATCCCCCTCGCTAACGTTTCATGTCCCCTCCTAATTGAAATTAGGATTAAAAATAAAGTAACAGCTGTTTCCCAAACTCGCTAATAAAAACTCGCTTGTGCCAACAATAAACTCAATCGAGTTCTTTTTGTGACCCACCAAAGTTCTTCCTGAATTCCAAACTCGGTCTTCTTAAAATTACTCGGCCGAGTTTCATGATATCTTGGCCCGAGTTCCCTTGTAGTTCCCTCACGTGCATATGTGATGAGAGGGTTTTATCGACCAAATAAATTTGTAGTCAAGACCCCGCTATAGTATAGGGAGTCAGGATCGTCCACAAGAGAGAGTCAGCGCTTCTTATTTAGTTGCTTTGTCGGGTTGAAACTAACAAAAGAGATGGAAGAGAGATGTGTGGTGATAAGAGAATAAAATCTGAATTTTAATTAATAAAAGGAAAAACTTCAAAGGCAAATGATAACCACAACAACAAATACATGTGCAAATCAATGAATCAAATAAAAGATCATGCTTCTATCATCAAACAATTGAGTTTCATCAATCAACAAGTAAATCAATTCACTTTTGCATAAAAGACCTACTTGTTTCTACCTTCTCTTAATTAGGATCATTTAGCTTTCATTAGAAAACCCTAATTACTATCAAGTTAACAATTTCCTTTGTCAAGTTCAATTGCAACTATGAATTCCTTTAGACTTTCATCGAAGGTGAAGCACATAGGTAGAAGACAATAAGAACATCACACAATTGTAGATCCATCAATTCAACACACATCTCTATTGTTGGGCTCACCCCAACCCTAGAAGAGAAAAGAACTACTCAAACATGGAAAATAGAAACAAGAATTTAAGTGAAGAAAACATAAACTGAAATTAAACTAAATAAAACCTAGAAATCAGTGTCTCAATCGCAACAAAACATGTCCAAGCTTTCACCCAAACGCCAAAACAAAACCCTAAAACCGTCCTACAGCTGCTGCGCGCAGCCCTGCGCTGAACAACGTCTCCTCCTCCCCCCAAAAAGTAGCCCCTAATAGGCTTTATTTAAAGATAGGAATTAAGACTTAATCTCCAAGGAAAGATATTTTATCTTAGGAAAATAATATATCCTATCTAAGTCTATCTAACTAAAAGATCCTAAAAAACTTTAGAAGAAAACCCTAATTAAAAAGCCCAACAAACAATTAAATCAACCCGCAGAAAATTTCTCCTGGTGCGCAGGGTATCGGCGCCGAGGTCTGAGGTTTCGGCGTCGAGGGTCTGTTAAAAAACAGTGCTACTGGAATTTTCTGGATGTCGGCATCGAGGGTCTGGGTGTCGACGCCAAGGTTCTGTTCGAATGCAATGGCCTCTGTTTTTCTCCATCTTTTCGTCTCTGACTTCAATCACACTTTTCTGAGTCCTCGTTCATCCGATTGATGCATATGAATATGCGTTGGAAAGCTCATTTCAAGGACTACAACTCTCATGAAGGCTCTAGAACATTAATCGAAGTGATGGATGGCAAAAATAAGGCTTTTCTCCAGCTGCACCACTTTTTGCTTTTGCTTGCCTTCTCCATTGCCTTCATGATTTTTCTTCAAGCTCTAAAGTGCGTCAAAACCCTTCCAAATCAGCTCCAAAACCTATAAAATCACACCAAAGCTTGTGTAGACTCCATATCTTGCAATATTAAGCATAACTACACATTTTCCTTACTTTCCCGACACAAAAGCTAATAAAAGGACTTGAATGAAATAAAAACATGATGTAAAATATGACTAAATATGAGGACATCAAAACACCCCATACTTAGACTTCCTTGTCCTCAAGCAATAACCAAACTATGACCAAAACCTTTAACATATCTTCAAGCCTTCGTCTTTGTCAAAAGCAACATCAATTAAGCACAAGTGCAAATAAGAACAAGCATTGAACCATCATCGCATATATTTAGGTAACCTTAGGCAAAGCAACTAGAATACAACCATTCAAGGGAAATAATGTGTTATCACTTCCTTTCAAATGTGTTTAGGCTTGAAATACATCCCTCAACTCAATCCTTTATGACATTAAGCTACATAGAAATTGCAATTAATATCACCAATCAATTCACCGAGATGTCAAAACATGATATAACCATCAAGAGGGCTTTGGCTCAATGGCCTTCAAAGAAGGACTCATTCGGCCGGGTTGTAACTTGGCTTGGTAAGAACATAAAGGTAGGAATCATTTAGGCTATGTGGTGCTTAGAAATCCGGGAACCAAAGACTCCTAAATTTCCAACTCGACTTATCTAAACAACTCCATCATATATAAACACTTCCAAACTCGTCTAATGTAGCACAACTCTTCAAAACCCAAAACATCCAATTCATCTCGCATAAAAAATAAGGATAGATTTGGCTTAGCACAACTTCTCATATATTATAATAAATTAAATTTTTTCTTTTTTTATTTATTTTTTTTTACTTTTTTTTTTTACTTTTTTTCTCGGAATTCATGTGCATTTATTTACTTTGGGAGCCAAAAATACCTTTCACAACAAAAGTGACGAGAATAATAAAATACCAACCCAACAAGTATCCCATACTTTAACCAAATCATGTGTCTCAACTCCTCAAACATCAATCTTTACCAACACTAAGTCCGAATTCCCGGATAAGTAGGTAAGGCTAAACATTGGCTAAGATAACTTTTGTGGAGCTACAAAAATAGGCTATAAGGCCCAATGTGGTTACAAGCAAAGGAAACATGTATAAGGTAGGTAAAAGAGGATAAAAAGTGGCTAATAAAGAGTGCATCTATCACTTGATCAAATTATGCAATGACTAGCTATCTCATATTGCTTTCAAGACTTAGATATATACCTCAATATCAAGAGGTAATGCATATGGAGAGTAATACACACATCAAAAAGAAGGGAAAAATATATAAAGAACGATTCCCTATAGGCCAAGTAACTCACTAGGACATGTTAGATTCCAATCACCTAAATCCAAAACTTATATATGCTCAATTTCATTTGCAAGTAAAATTTCACATAAAAACATTTTGTGTGGCTTAGGATAAACCATCCATAGTATGCCTTCGGATATTACATGATCAAGCTCAATTATTAGATTTCGTCATTGGACATCTAAGTTAGGTGTTATCCATCCTAAAAAACTATGCAAAATAACTAACAAGTAAGCAAATGAACATATATTTTTGTGATTTTTTGAGATTTTCTAGTTTTTGGATTTTTCAGTTTTTTGTAGACTCTAACTACAATACAAAAGACACAAATAAGCAAAACAAATAAAGACAAAAGACAAAAATATGCAAAGCTAGGTCATGCAAATTTCGAATCTCCCCCACCCCATACTTAAAATTTCAGTGTCCTCACTGAATAAGATAAAACAAGGAAAAGGAAAAAGAAACTCACATGGAAAATGATGCAAAAATGGAGCAAATTGGAGAAGTTCAAAATCTGCACAGGGGTCGACGTCGACAGGGGCTGCGTCGACGCCGATACCTCTCAGCACGTCGACTTCCTTCATGGCATGTTTCCGCTCTTTCCTATGAACCATGGCTGATCTGTAGGACCTGTTCCCTCAACAAAAACAGTAAGTCTTGGACTATCTAACTCCTAACTAAAAATCAAAAGCAAAAAGCAAGAAAAGAAAGCAAAAAAGCGGGTTGCCTCCCGTAAGCGCTATATTTAAAGTCTCTAGCTTGACCTACTTCCCTTTTTCTCTTCAATCCGGATCCGGAGGAGGTGGTGGATCCGGTGGTTCAGCTGGTGGAGGTGGTGGTGGAACATCCTTCGGTGGTACATCGGGATAGATTTTCAAGTGATATGGCTCTTACTCCTTGTACCTTTTTATGCATCTCTTCCTTTCCTTATGGATGAGCTTGAACCTTCCCGAGTGGACGCTCCAACATTCAACCCACTCATCCTCCAAGAATCTTGCTAGACACCATCTTGGAAAGCACTTAGCAAACGTGTCTTCCTCATATGCGCTCTTCCTCTTCTTGGTATGGCTTTGATTTATTTCCCCACCGCCGTACACAAATAAATGTGCTTCGTTGTGGAGTTTGGTGTACAATGGTGGAGGGGGAAGAGATTCCTCCACTTCTTCTTCTTCTTTTTCTAGCGCCTCATCTTAAACGTGCCACTTTGCGAGGACCCCAAACTTGAATGCGAAAGATGGTTGTTCGAGATCGTCGGGAATTGCCTTCGCTGTGAATGGCAAAGGTAGCGGTGTAGTGTATAGAAAAATAACTTCTATCTCTTTTTCTTCTTCTTAAGGTTTCTCACATGGCTTCTCTAGAAACAAGGGTAGTGGCGGTGTCGAGATCGGAGTAGAAATGGCCCTGAAAATAGGCTCGTCCACCTCAACAAGTTGCTCTTCAATTCGGTCTTCAGGAGGGGGTATCGGCGCCGAGGTGCTGGGTGTCGGCGCCGAGGCATCTGTAGCCTTCTCATGTTTCTGCGGAAACTTTTCTTTGTCCAGGGGTGTCGACGCCGAGGTAGGGGGTGTCGACGCCGAGACACCTGTAGCATTTTCAGCATTCTGCAGGAACAATTTGTCCGCCAGAGGGGTCGACGCCGAGGCTGAGGGTGTCGGTGCCGAGGCTTCTGCAACTTTTTCTTCCTCCATTGGTTGTGGAGCCTCGACTTTTGGTGGTGAATCTGACGGCTCTGGTAGCTTCCTCAATCCGTCAACCTCCTCACTAATGTCTTGCAGCTCTTGTTGAACTTCTTCCTCTATTGATGGAGGCTTTGTTGTAGGCTCTCGTGGATAGACAGACTCGTCTGGAGTTGGCCCCCATTGCTCACTAGGAGGATATGGTTCTTGATAAAAGCTAGGGCAAGCACGGCCAAGATGGGACCTTATTCCACACAGATGACAAGGCGGGTTCGCCTCAAGAAAGCGTATCTCTTCCCTTATCTTGGCATTTTCTCGTTTTATCTCAAGCATCCGTATTTGTTTCCTTAGCTTGTCTCTTTCCCTTGATAGTTCTTCCTCCTGAGCAAGCTTTCGTTGTGAGACACTCCATGGATGATAGGGCTCATATGGGTTCCTATAGTCGTGTTGTGCATAGTACCCCTTCTTTGGTTGATAGGGCCCATATGACTCTTGGGCTTTAGTTCAATCCTCGGATGATTGTTTCGCTTTCCAATTATCAAAGTCATAATAATCTTCATCATCCTCATCAACCTCGGTAAAAAATTTAGCATATTCCTTCATCCTTGCTTTCCGTCTTTCATCCGCTCTAGCCCTTTCGGCTCTTGCTTCTAGATAATCATAATACTCTTGTTCATCCTCCATATTGTATCAAATCTTGAAAACTCGAACAGGCACACAAATCAAATAACAAAGGCTCGGCACCAAGTCGGCACCGATGAAGCGAGTGGATGGGAGGTGTGATGTTCAAGAAAATAAAGACTACTAAAATAAAATAAAAGAAGAATAAAAACTAATTAAAATAAAAAGAGAAAATAAAAGAAAATAATATATACAAAAGAAAGGGGATGGGCTATTCCCAAACCCTAAAAACAGCTAAACAAGGTGCGATTGATCTCTCCCCGGCAACGGCACCAATTTGATGAGAGGGTTTCTCCACCAAATAAATTTGTAGTCAAGACCCCACTAAAGTATAGGGAGTCAGGATCGTCCACAAGAGAGAGTCAGCGCTTCTTATTTAGTTGCTTTGTCGGGTTGAATCTAACAAAAGAGATGGAAGAGAGATGCGTTGTGATAAGAGCATAGAATCTGAATTTTAATTAATAAAAGGAAAAATTCCTAAGGCAAAGGATCACCACAACAACAAATACATGTGCAAATCAATGAATCATATAAAAGATCATGCTTCTATCATCAAACAATTGAGTTTCATCAATCAACAAGTAAATCAATTCACTTTCGCATAAAAGACCTACTTGTTTCTACCTTCTCTTAATTAGGATCCTTTAACTTTCATTAGAAAACCCTAATTACTATCAAGTTAACAATTTCCTTTGTCAAGTTCAATTGCAACTATGAATTCCTTTAGATTTTCATCGAAAGTTAAGCACATAGGTAGAAGATAATAACAACATCACACAATTATAGATCCATCAATTCAACACACATCTCTATTGTTGGGCTCACCCCAACCCTAGAAGAGAAAAGAACTACTCAAACATGGAAAATAGAAACATGAATTTAAGTGAAGAAAACATAAACTGAAATTAAACCAAATAAAACCTGGAAATCAGCGTCTCAATCGCAACAAAACACGTCCAAGCTTTCACCCAATACACAATCTCATAATAAGCGCCAAATGAATCAACACAATACACAATCTCATTCTCAAAGCACTCACTTAACACAAATCATCATTTTACCAATTCTAATCCTAATTCCCGGATGGGTTACAATTGGCCAAGGATAATTTTTGTGGAGCTACAAAGATAGGCTAATAGGCTCAGTTTGGCTTCAAACAATGGACGATATGCAAGGGAAGATAGGGAATATCATGGCTCAGTGACAATCATGCCTCAATCATGTGAAAATCACAAGTAATGATCAAAATATACAACCTTGACATACATATCAATCCCAACTCTCAGAGGTAGTCATAGTGGAGAGTATCACACACAAGAAGCAAAGAGGATGTCCATAGAGCATAGTCCCAATAAGGCTAACAAAAACTCACAAGGTAAATTTTTGTTGGATTTCAATGCCACCTAAAATGTAAGAGTTATACATGCTCAATCAATCCATTATCTCATGCTCCCATAGATCAAACAAACTAGACGAGGATCAACAATTCAAGCATATCATGGGACTTATAATTAGATTAAGAAGACAATTGGTACAGATGGGGTTATCTAGAATGTCATGCATGCTGAATTTTTTCTTTTTATATGATTTTTCTGTTTTTTTTTTATATGCAAGACTAAGAACAATAAACATGAAATTCAAAGAAAGAAATATATACAATGCAACCTAAATGAAAACAAGTAAATGTTCCCTCCCCCAAACTTAATTCACACATTGTCCTCAATGTGAAAAATAAAATAGAATGGAAGAAACACTTACAGAGTCATCTACATATGTGGCGGAGGTGGAGGTGGAAACCCATGTTGCTAACCATAAGGGTTCCAAGCATCAAATCGGTAATTCAGCACCTGGAACTGCTCCTGCATTAGACGGAAATGCTCGTCCTGTCTCTCACCCAACAGGCGAAATTGTTCATCCATATGAGATCTCAACCCCGACACTGATTCCATCACAGTGTCAAACCTGGAATCAAAGTAAGCATTGCTCTGCTGGCCCCTCTCCTCAGGGATGTAATCCATATCTTCCGCCGCCTCTTCCTCATCACCATCATTTCTTTCTTCTTCCTCAGTCCCTTCTTCATCCGACACTTCTGGAACTTGCTCTTTGTGACGAAGCCTCTTACGAATAGTCATATCCTCAAGGCGAAGATCATTCCTCCTCACTGAAATTGACCAGTTGGCCTCCGTTGTCAAAGAAGTACGACTGACATCTGGAAGGCGCATTACCCTCTTTGAGTTTCCAATAAGCCAATAGTAGTCCCCTCTTAGCTGATAAAGAATCCGCATATGGTGCATTAGAAAACCCGCGGAGTTGACTGGCCTCCTTTTCAAAGCAGCTGCTATCATCACTAACTCCTTCCTTTGGAAATTGTTTTCCCCATCTTCTCGCCGAAAGATAGTGTAGGCCATGAATCGCTGGAAGATCCGAATCGCCGGATTAGTGACGCAAGAGGCCTTTGAGGATGAAGGGTTGTAGTTAGGTCCTGTAGCAATCTTATCCCAAAAATTGTTCGGGCACCAAATAGCTCGGCTTTCACATCTCGCGACGTCATTATTCACCACTGGGAAACCAAAAATTTGGTTAATTTCATTCAAAGTGAGCATCCGCTTAATTCCTCCAAGCTGAAATGTGCATATTCCTTCTGCTACTTCCGGGCCTCCACGAGTCTGTACATCAAGTGTGCTCAAGAACTCCAGCGTGAGTCCCTTGTAAGTAGGCTCACTAAAAGATAGGAATTCATCCCATCCTAAAGCACTTTCCAATCGCTCTACATCAGCCCGAATGCCCAACTCAAAAAGGAAATGAAAGTCCAGATGGCGTGTACCCTTCCACTCCTTTTCTTTCAACTGATGGAAAGTGGTCAGATGTGCTGGATCCCTCAGACGGAAACCAAACGAATCCGGGGTCGAGTCCCCTACTCTAGTGGGAGGCTCATGAGCTATGGATCTTCGAGATGAGGAAGATGATGCATCTTTCTTTCTCTTTTGGAATACTCTCGGCGGTATGACGGATTTATACCCCTGCACACCCTAAGCAACAAACACCAACAAAGCACAAAAATTGTTGTCCCGGCAAGGACAATGCTCACAATAATGCAATGGTGCAATATCAAACCACACAACCACAACCAAACCTTAAATCTTCAAAACTAGTGAAAGTTAACAAGAAGCAAGACAAAATCCATCAATGCCAATGTTAATAAGCTCAACCAAACAACCAAATCAAATTTTATAGCATAGATGAAAATCAACTCAATGCTTAACCTCAATAAACCCCACTTTGCACATTCACCTCCAACATGGCATCCCAAACTATAAACTCAAGACAAGTTTCAAACTCAATCCCCTTTCATCAACCAATATATTCCAAATAAGGTTCAATTTCACCCAAACAACTGCTAAATTACACAAATTTATGCAATATGAGAAAACCTAGAAATTGGGGGTTTTGAAAACTTACCTCAACACCTTCAATGGAGGAGAGAAGGAAGGGGAAGCGGGGGGCGCTGCCGAGCTTGAGGCCGGACTTGGGACCAGAAGTGGCTGGCGAGGTCGGCAAAGAGCGGCGTTGTTGGGGATGGTTGCTGGCGGCTTGATGGCTGGGAGAGATAGGAGAAGAAACTCAGGAGAGAGAGACCAGAACTCGGGAGAGAGAGGCGAGGTTCTTCAAATTTTCTTCTCTCTTTTTTTTTTGGGGGGGGGGGGGGGGGGGGCAGGAAAAGAAACTCGGGTGGGGCTCTAACAAACTTGACCGAGTTTGTTTATTCCAACCCAAGTTTTTTCTTGAGATCTGTTGGCAACTCGGGTTGGCCAAGAACTCGGCCGAGCTTTTCACTTGTGTAACCTACTGGATTTTTCTTTCTTTTTGCCCAAATTTGACGAACTTTATTTTTTTTTAAATAGAAAACCTAAAGTGAGAACTAAAATGACAAAAACAATTGAAAAATGCAAATCTAAACTACTCACCTTGGGTTGCCTCCCAAGAAGCGCTTGGTTATGGTTGTTAGCTCGACCCAATTCATGCTCACTCTTTTGATTCCGGCTCCCTAAGAGCCAACTCTTCAATGACTTCTTCACTAGCTCCCTCGTGGTACAATTTCAAGCGTTGTCCATTGAATTTGAAAGTTTTGTGTATGGCATCCTCATAAATCTCTACAACTCCATATGGAAACACTTAAGCAACCACATATGGACCAAACCAACGGGAACGGAGCTTACCAGGAAAGAGGTGCATACGCGATTGAAATAGGAGGACCTTATCCCCCACCTTGAATTCCTTTCTCAAAATGTTCCTATTATGTCAAGCTCTTGTCTTTTCCTTGTAGATTGATGTATTATCATAAGCATCAAGACGGAGCTCCTCTGACTCTTGTAATTGCAGCTTCCGACCTTTGTCAGCTTCGTCAAAATCCATGTTGAAGCTCTTTACTGCCCAATGCTCGGTGCTCTAGCTCCATAGGAAGATGACATGTCTTCCCAAACACCAACCGATATGGTAATATACCAATCGGTGTTTTATAGGCTGTTTTGTAAGCCCATAATTCATCATCTAACCTCATACTCCAATCTTTTCTATTCGGAGCAATTGTCTTCTCAAGAATGGATTTGATCTCTCTGTTAGACACTTCCGCTTGGCCATTTGTTTGTGGACGGTAAGTCATGGACACTCGGTGTGTGACATGATACTTTTTCAACAAAGCACTCACGATTCGGTTACATAAATGCTTTCCCCGATCACTAATCAAAGCTCTTGGGATCCCAAACCTTATAAAAATGTTCTTCTTCAAGAAATCTGCCACCACCTTATAATCATCAGTTTTGGTGGGCTTCGCTTCCACCCATTTGGAAATGTAGTCCACCACTAACAAGATATAAAGATTACCAAAGGAGTTTGGAAACGGTCCCATGAAGTCAATGCCCCAGACATCAAATATTTCACAAAAAATCATGGGAGCTTGAGGCATCTCATTCCTCCGAGATATGTTTCGAACTCTTTGGCATCTGTCACAAGACTTACAAAAACCATATGCATCTACAAAAAGAGTAGGCCTATAGAATCCAGAGTCTAATACCTTTCTCACTGTCTTTTTGGGTCCAAAGTGTCCCCCCCATGCATAAAAATGACAGAAGGCTAAGACAGAGGTTACCTCATTATCAGGAAGGCAACGACGGACCACTTGATCTGAGCAGTGCTTCCACAAATATGGGTCATCCCATACATAATACCTTGATTCGTTGCGTAGCCTATCTTTTTGAGCCTTGGAGAAAGCGGGAGGAGTCTCACCTGTTGCAAGGAAATTCACAATGTGGGCATACCATGGCTTCAGCTCTTGGACGACGAACAGTGTATCGTTGGGGAATGTTCCTTGAATGGGTTCTTGTCGTTGGCACTTGTCATCCTCCTGGATGAGCCTACTGAGATGATCCGCTACCAAGTTTTCAGCGTCTTTCTTGTCCTTGATCTCAATGTTGAACTCGCTCAATAGCAACATCCACCTGATCAACATTGGCTTCGCCTCCTTCTTCGTCAATATATAACGAAGAGCTGCATGATCTATATACACTATCACCTTTGTGCCAAGTAAATAGGACCTGAACTTCTCCAATGAGAAAATCACTGCTAGGAGCTCTTTTTACGTAGTGGAGTAGTTCCTCTGCGCACCATTCAGAGTCATGGACGCATAATGTATCACATGTGATACTCTCTCATTCTTTTTCCCCAGAACAACCCCAATAGCGTAGTCACTCGCATCGCACATGATCTCAAATGGTAGAGACCAATCTGGTGCCTGGATGATCGGGGCACTAACCAGACACTTCTTCAGCTCATCAAACACCTTCTTGCACTCTCCATTAAAATCAAACACCACATCCTTTTTCAGCAGCTCGCAGAGAGGAGAGGAAATCTTGGAGAAATCTTTAATAATCTTGCGATAAAAACCTGCATGGCCTAGAAAAGAGCGGACTTCGCGCTCGTTAGTTGGATAGGGTAGGGACTGAATGAAATCAACCTTGGCCCTATCGACCTCAATTCCTCCCACGGACACTATATGACCCAGTACTATACCCTGTTCGACCATAAAATGGAACTTCTCAGAGTTTAATACTAGGTTAGTATCCACACACCTTTTAAGCGCAAGTGTAAGGTGTTCTAAGCATGGCACAAAATTGTCTCCATGGACTATAAAGTCATCCGTAAAGACTTCTATGAAGTGTTCAACATAGTCAGAGAAAATACTTACCATGCACATTTGAAATGTTGTTGGCGCATTACACAACTCGAATGGCATTCGGCGATAAGAGAATGTCCCAAACGGACATGTAAACGTCGTCTTCTCCTGATCTTCCGGTGCAATAGCCACCTGAAAGTAACCTGAATACCCATCTAGGAAACAATAGAAAGCACAACAAGCAAGTCACTCAAACATTTGGTCAATGAATGGCAAAGGGAAGTGATCTTTCCTAGTTACAACATTCAATTTGTGGTAATCTATACAAACACGCCATCCAGTTTGTGTCCTAGTGGGAACTAGTTCACCCTGTTGGTTCTCAACGACCGTAATCCCACCCTTTTTAGGAACAACTTAGGTGGGACTCGCCCATGCACTATCAGAGATAGGGTATATCATACCTGCTTGGAGAAGTTTCAGGACTTTCTTCTTTACCGCCTCCATCATAGGTGGGTTGAGCCTCCTTTGAGGTTGTCTGGATGGCTTTGCTTCGTCCTCTAATAAGATCCTATGCATACATGTCGAGGGACTAATCCCCTTAATGTCTGCAATAGTCCATCCTATAACCACTTTGTGTTCCTTGAGCACCGCTACTAGCTTCCCTTCTTGCTCCTTAGAGAGTTTGCTTGAGATGATGACTGGTAGTGTTTCTCCTTCTCATAGAAAGACATACTTGAGATGACTCGGAAGTTGCTTGAGCTCTACCTCCGTTGCCTAAACAATAGAGGGCAAAAGCTTCTCGCTAGGCGAGGTTAGTAGCATGGGTTTTGAGCCCAATAGAGAGAGAGGTAGCTTAGAATAAGCATCTAACACCATCACAACTTCCTGCAGGTTAGTGCACAATCCATAATCCATAGAAATGTCTTCTAGAGGAGTTTCTAAAGCAACTTGAACATCATCCACACAATTCAATACAAAGATATCTTGCACTAGTGGCTCAAGAACATCAACGAAGCACAAAGAATGATCATCAGAGGGGTATTTCATAGCATCATAAATGTTATACTCGACCCTCTCACCATCAAATTCCATTGTTAATGACCCCGGATACACATCAATTTTGGTTTTCGTGGTCCTTAAAAATGGTCTTCCTAAAAGAATAGGAGCTTCATGACTACCTTGTCCCATATTCAAGACAAAAAAATCAGCGGGAAAGACCATCTTATCCACCATCACAAGAACATCCTCTAACACTCCTTTAGGGTACACAATAGAGCGATCAGCCAATTAAATCACTATCCTAGTTTCAAGCAAAGGGCCATGTCCTAAAGATTCATACAAAGAGTAAGGTAACACATTGATAGATGCGCCCAAATCCAACATTGCCCTTTCGATTCGTGTTTCACCTATAACACAAGGTATAGTAAACATGCCAGAGTCGCTACATTTCTTAGGAAGACGCTTTTGAAATACAGCAGACACCTGTTCACTAACCCTTATCTTTTGCTTTCCCTTGGATTTTTTATTCCTCTTAATTGTACACATTTCTTTCAGAAATTTTGCATAGTGAGGAATACTCTTAATCAGATTAAGTAAAGGGATGTTTACCTCACATTTGCTGAATGTTTGAAATATTTCCTTTTCACTCTCTGGCATGCGAGTATCTCTCAATGCATCAGGGAAGGGTGGGCTTGGTTTGTATGAGCTCTATGATGGCATGTACGGCTTGTTCACCACCTTTCTGGTCTCTTTGTCCTTATCTTGAGATTCCTTGGTGCTCTTTGTAGCTTGAGAGTCCTCTACCACAATCTCTTCATCCGCATCATCTATGAGGATTGTGTTCTCATCTCGAGTCTCTAACTTCTTACCACTCCTTATGGTGATAGCACTCACATTTTGCTTTGGATTCAACTCAGTCTGAGATGGAAACTTACCAGAATCCTTAGCCTCCAGTTTGCCCAAAGCACCAGCAATCTGTCCAACATGATTCTCCAAGTTCTGAATGCTAATCTTTGTTTCCTGTTGGAATTGCACCATGTTGTTCTGCATTGTAGTCATATTCTGTGTCAGGGATTTGATCATGTCCTCAGCTGACATGGATGAGCTCGAATTTTTCCCTTGAGGCCTAGGTCCATACTGTTGTCTGAATGGTGGAGCTCCTTGTAGATTAAATTGCTGCTGTTGAGGATTCCCATACCTAAAGTTCGGATGATCTCTCTAGCCAGGGTTATAGCTATTAGAGTAAGGGTCATGCCTCGGCCTTTGTGGTACAAAACCCCCCACTGCATTCAATTCAACATTCGGCTCCTGAAGAATTGGGCATGCATTGGTGGGATGCTAAAAATCTTGATAGATTCCACATGCTTTTACATGCTGCTGATTCCCATTGAGATGAATTTTCGCATCATCTGTTTCAACTCACTCACATCTTTCTGGAGTGATGAGTCTGTTTCTGCCGAGCTCACAGTTCTAGAGGATGTCTTCCTAAATTGCCTTGCCCCCTCTGCAAGCTCAGAAAACATCTCAAATGCTTCCGCATGAGTCTTGTTCAGGATGTTTCCACCACAAGCAACGTTAACCATCCTTCCCACCACTAGCTTCTTATACCTCTCATAGTAGTCATACAAGTTCTCTGTAGCATGTTGCTTAATGTTGTTGATGCTCTTCTTGAGACTGTTCAATTTTGTTGCTTGAAAGTACTTCTCCAGAAATGCTTTCTGCATCTGAGCCCATGTATTTATGCTCCCTGGAGTGAGGTAATAGAGCCAGTCACTAGCTAAATCCCTCAAAGAGAAAGGAAAGGCTCTTAACTTGATTTGATCATCCGTTACATTCCTTGGCTTCATGCCTGTGCAGACAGCATGAAACTCTGCCAGGTGCTTATTAGGAGGGTCTTCTCCACTAAGACCATGAAACTTCGGCAGCAAATGTATCAGTCCAGATTTCAACTCAAAACTTACACCGTCAGCAAGCTCTGGAAACTCTATAGCAAGCGGTTGTTGTGTCAGATTAGGGGCAGTCAACTGCCTCAAAGTCTGATTCGGATTAGCCATCTCAACTCTTTCTGACCGATCCCGATCTCCACGAGATTCTCTACGAAGCCTGGAAAGTGTTCTCTCGATCCCTGGACCAAAATGCAAATTAGATGTATTAGTTGCACGGGTGCGAACCATGAGCCAGGTTCTCAACCCAATTAACACACAAAAACAAGCATACAATTAACAATTTCAGTCCCCGGCAACGGCGCCAAATTTGACGGAGGATTTTCAGTTGCCTTAAATCCTATCAAATAAATCCGACTAACCTAACTAATGTAGTTTGGCAAGTACGGGTCGATCCCACAGAGAGTCAAAGATTTGTATGCAAATCAGAGTGTGTCAACAAGAACAAGAAACAAAGAGGGGGGATTTTGATGGTTTGAACAAACTAATTAAGAAATAAAATTAAACAAAAGAAACAAACTAAACGACTTGAGGAAATGAATATAAGAAAAATAGTTTAGGTTAACCAATCTCAGCAATCAGGTTTGTTCATTGATCATCGAAATCGAAAAGATAACTTCCTCTTGAATACTTTGTTGTGGAAAGACTAGGTCATTTGAATCCAATTCCATATCAAATCTAGTTAACAGGACAACCAGACACTGAAAACCCTAATCATCAAACAATCTTGAAACTATCAAGATTCAATTCAATAATCGATTAAGCTTAAAGGAAATCAAAAAAGACAATCGACGCGCACAACCAGTTATTGCATCAATTGCAAATCAATTCTTTATACAAATCCCTAAATCAACCAGTTTCATGGATTTATACTTCGCTACTCAAAAATATAGATAATTCAACCAGAAATTACCTATATCTAGCTATAGATTATCATGAAAAGGCATCAGTTGATCAGACTAACGGAAATTCAAGAAAACCCTAAACAATCAGTGCAAAGAATTGATAATATTCAAAAAGGAGTATTAGGAATAGAAATCTAACAATGAAATAGAAAACCTGAAGCTTCAATTAATTTCCCCAAGCAAGGAGGATTAGTTGTTCATAATCGATAAATTAGAAAAATAAGAAACGAAAGCTACCTACCACAAAAACCTGTTCGATCGCCAAACCAAAACCAACACAAGGCTCCTACTCTTCATCCCCCTCGCTAACATTTCATGTCCCCTCCTAATTGAAATTAGGATTAAAAATAAAGTAACAGCTGTTTCCCAAACTCGCTAATAAAAACTCGCTTGTGCCAACAATAAACTCAATCAAGTTCTTTTTGTGACCCACCCGAGTTCTTCCTGAATTCCAAACTCGGTCTTCTTAAAATTACTCGGCCGAGTTTCATGATATCTTGGCCCGAGTTCCCTTGCAGTTCCCTCACGTGCATATGCTTGGCTCCTCTCTTCAGCTCTCTTGCTCAAGGCTCCGATTTCCGTCTCATCTTCTATCATTTACACGAGCTCAGCTCCACCTTTCCACAATCACTTGAAATCATGCACAAAACTTGTAGATTCCGACTCTAACTGAAACATAATGAAAACATGAAAACTACTCTAAACTCATACATTTTACCCTACCTAAACCCATCTAAATGCCTATGTTAACACTACCTAAATGTGCATGATCAACACTATAACCAAAATAAAAATAGGGTAATAGACATTGTCACCACTATAAAAACAGGGTCATAGACAATGTCACCACTATAAAAACAAGGTCATAAACACTGTCACCAAAATGAAATCATTGACATAAATGATGTCATCAAGAGCATATACTTGTAACATTTAGCACATACGTGTAACATTTGTGGTATTTGTGGTGTAAGTTGTCATTTGAAATTCCGAAACTTGTCCATTATTTATACGGAGTATTATTTATATAAAACCCCATAACAATTGCCCCCACACTTACAACTCCAATTTTAACTCTCGGTCAAACTTCTAAAAAAGATAAACCAAAAGAGGACCATGTTTAGCCTACCGGGGTGGTGGACTACCACCCCTACCATCTCATCAATTGTTTTTTAAAAAGGAAATGAGTCATCATCAGGGAAAAAAAACTGTAATTAATAAAACATTATGCATGGTAATTACTATCCCAACTTTATCTTTAAACCTTTAATTAATTATCTTCCCATCCCCCAACTACTCTAAACCCTTTCCTTGTTTTTACTCTCTTAAAAAAAAGTAATGTATCATAGTAAATGGATGAGACAACTAATTCAAATCTCCAGTAACGTATTTTTTGAAAGAAAATTCATTCAACCCTCACCAGTAAGGTGTTTTTGAAAAGAAAATCTCCATATCCATCAGGAAGAAATTTTTTTTGAAAGAAAGAGAGTACATTATCAAAGGAAAAACGGTGAGCTTTCATATTGTTGCTCTTGTTTCAATATATCTTGTCGATTTTATCACTTGTTGTTTTGTTTCAATTTTGTTCAATGTAAAGATGGATCAATCCAACCGATTCGACTTAAATGTCTCTTGCAATGAAGATTCGGATGAGGAAATTGTTAATTTAGATGATGAACTTTTACCTCTGTATGTTGAAAGTCAATCCGATGAAAATGAAGAGGAGTTTGTGGAAGAAAATGATCTAAATGGAGAGCAATTTGTTGAGAGAAATGGGAATTCATATGCAATTGAGGCGCCTTATGTGGGGATGTCCTTCGAATCATCGAGGGAAGTGTTTGATTATCTTTACAATTACGGAAGGACCAACGACTTTCAAGGGATAATAAGAGATTCAACCGCTAGCAATGATCCGAACGGCGACCCTTACTTGAAGTTGAGATTCAATTGTTCGAAATCAGGGGTGTTTAAGTCATGATCAACTCATCCAGAAAGAGGAGCCACTAGTGCAAAGACGAAGTGTCCGTTCAAGCTAAATGCATCCCGTCGAATTGATGGTGTATGGAGGGTAACTACAATGGAGTTGGAGCATAATCACCCTTGTAACCCGAAATGCGCAAGGTTCATGCCAAATTACAGATTCATCGATCGTAAAAATAGAATGAGGCTCTTGGAGAATGACATAGCTGGGGTACCAATTACTAAGAACTATACATCATTTGTCGTTCAATTTGGTGGTCATGAGAATGTTCCATTCGACGAGAGGGATTGTCGGAACTTTATCACGAATTCTAGAAAAATGCATATGGAACAAGGTGATTTTTTTGCAATGAAGAAGCATTTTGAGGAGATGAGCAGTTGAAACAATTCAATTTTTTGGTACTCGTATGATGTGGATGAGGAGGATGAGAGCCTTAGAAATATATTTTGGTCAGACGGCAGGAGTAGAGCGGCATTCAAAGAATTTAACAATGTGGTATCATTTGATACAACTTTCATAACAAATAGGTATAAGATATCATTCGCCCCTTTTGTGGGAATCAACCATCATGGACATTCTGTATTATTAGGGTGTTCTCTGATTGGTGGACAAGAAATATAGAACTTCGTTTGGTTGTTCCGTGCTTGGCTCGCGTGTATGGATAGCAAGTCTCCGGAAGCAATAATAACCGATCACTGCAAATCCATATGTATTTATCTATTGTTGTTGAATGCATTTGTTGAATTTGTAATATGCAACTGAATTATGTATGCTGAATTTTTCTGAGTACTTAAATAGTTACAACTATGAAGTTCTTATTTGAATTCGGTATGCTGAAATTAATTTACAGCTACATCTTTTTTTTCTGTTTTGAATTTTTTACAGCTGTAATTTTTCCAATATGTAATCCGCAAATTTTTCTGTTTTGAATAATTTATAGCTGCAATTTTTTAGAGCTGCAATTTTTCTTGATGTGAATTTTTTTACAATTGCATTTTGTTTACAGATTAGTTACAAATGTGAATTTTACTATTTTGAATTATGCTTTGAATTTTTTTTATAGATGCATTCGATCTGTATGCAAAATTATGTATGCTGAAATTTATTTACAGCTACATTTTTTTCTGTTTTGAATTTTTTATAATTGCATTTTTTCCTGTTGTGAATTTTTTACAGCTGCATTTTGTTTACCAATTAGATCTTTGAATTTATTGAATTATGTATGCTGAAATTTATTAATTTACAGTTGCATAGGAGTTCTGTTTTGAATTTTTTATAACAACAATTTTTCCTATTGTGAACTTTTTTACATTTGCATTTTATTTACAGATTAGTTACAACTATGAATTTTATTCTTTTGAATTCTGTTTTGACTATTTTTATAGCTACATTCTGTATATAAAATTTTGTATGCAGAATTTTTTTATAGTTACAACTGAATTATGTAGGGAGTGCAGTAAAATAAGTTTTCCTAGAAGCTCGACATCGTTGGTGCATTTGGCATATCATGCGTAATGCTAAAAGGGCACTAGGCACCCAGCGACAGTGGAAAAACCTTCAAAAAGACCTCCAACGGACTCTACATCACACAATTACCATACCGGATTTTGAAGAGGCGTGGACCAAAATGCTTGAGACCTATGGCTTACAAGGCAACAAGTGGTGTTGTGATATGTACGTCGCACGGAGTAAATGGGTGCCAGTTTATTTTAAGGAGGAATTTTAGGCTGGAATGTCAAGCACGCAAAGAAGTGAAGGTTTGAATTTTTTTCTTCAAAGGGTATGTAAATCTGAATACAACTCTGAAGGAATTTATCACACAATATGGATTTGCCTTGTCCAAGAGAGTCAATGATGAGAGTAAGGCATCATTCTCTAGTTTGAATTCCCCTATTCATTGCATGATCGAGCACATATTTGAGGAGGTTTTTCAAAAGGTGTATACCAATGCACAATTCAAGGAGTTCCAAAAACAGGAAAAAGACTTGAGTTACAATAGTTCTACACTGGTTCTACACTGGTTGACTTACATTCAAGGTGCTCATGCACAAGGAAAGCAAGTTGATGTGTTGTGATTGCAAAACTTTTGAATTTAGAGGGATATTGTGTGGCCACATACTTCGTGTGTTCCATGAAGAAGCATTGAACTATGTACCAGAGTTTTATATTCTAGATAAATGGAGGAAATACATACAACGACCATACTCCACGGTGCCAGTTCCTTATTATGCTTTGCTAGAGATGAAGCCAAAAGAAGTTGAAATGTATGAGAAAATACAAGGTTTGTTCAACGTCCTTTAAGGAATGGCATTGACAAAACCCGTCTCTTTTTAAGGAGGTATGTGAAGGGCTGAATGGTTGGGTAAAGAAGGGGACAAAGATGAAACAAGCACACGCTCGAGTTAGCGGTGCAATCTTTGGACCACATTGGCAAAGTATACGGAAGACGTTTCCTTCAAAATCGGAATGACGAGGTCAGCAACGTCGGAGGTGATCGGGAAGAAGCAAATGACAACAGTCCACTTGTGAAGGATCCAGTAGACAAGAGAGGAAGAGGGTGACGATCGCAGAAGCAAGTTGGTTATCACATTGACAAGCTGCGTGATAGAAAGGGCAAGTCTAGTGCATCAAACTTGGAACCGGATGTTTCCCAGACATCTCATTGCCATCGAACTACGGCTCCACCATTGCCAATTTATAACCAGGTAATGACGAGGATTCACCGTTATTATAAAAGAATGTTAATCAAGTATTTGGCGCAACACTCATTGCCATGCCATGTTTCATATTTCCAGGTTCACACCCAACAACAATTCATGCCGACCCAAAATTTTATTATGAATCCCCCATTCCAGTTCGGTCCAGTTCACACTCAGGTACTCACCGCAGATTCTTACGCTTATGTTGTCTTCAAATTCTTAAGTTGTTAAGTTATGTTTACAGATTCTTACACTTTTGTTGTTTAAAATGTAGGCAGCAAATATTGGGGTTCATCCAAATATGCAATCTCAATTTAGATTTTTACAATTCGCTTATAATCATAGCACATAACAGTAGGTTGTGATGCCTATTCTTCGACTACAAGCTCATCAACAAAGGGTGGTAGCACTTTGTGACTTCTTGCTGATGGTTTTTTATGGTTATGGCTAATGACATGGACTCCAAGTATTTCTGTTTTTCATTATGCACAAATTACCTTTACACATTGTGCTTATACTCAATTTTGGGAGCATTTCGCCGTGTTTCTAATTGGTTAAATTAAAGTTTAGTTTATGCTGAATTTTGAGGTTGCTTACCAGATTTTCTAAAATTGAAACCAAAGTGAAACCCAACATCCATATCGAAAATAAACAAAAACAAGGCTTTGACAGTAGCATAAATAGATGTGTAAGGCTGTTGGAATCAGCTGGCTGAACGTGCGAAATACTACGGAGTCTTATGCTCTGAATTTCATACCATGTAAGATGCAAAAACTCAATAAATAATTTAGTAAAAAACCAATAGAATAGTCCCGCCAGACCTGATTGAACTAAGTAATTCTAATTGAATCCATGGTCATCCAAATTGAAATAAATTAGTCAAAAACAATAGAATAGTAACTCGAATAGGGAGTACATCCCAGCATTCATATCGAAAACAAAGCAACAAACAACAATTTCCCCAAATCACATCTTAAGTTCACCACTGAAAAACTTGTCGATAAGCACAGACTATAGCTGCACCAACTATGATGTGTGATATGGTTCTAATCTCAGTTTGTACATCCCTTGGAGGGGCAATTGCAACTTCCAATTGCTTCGCCAACCTATCGTTCTTTGTTTCTAGTTGTGCAACTTCATCCATCAGGGCGCCGACCTTCCTCCAAAGTTGCATTCATTCCAGATTTGCATTATATATTTCGTTTCTCAATGTCCTCTTCTGTTCGATCAACCGAATGAAGCAGGCCTTGGCTTCTTGACTGCATGGGTCTTGCTCATATATGTCCATGTCGAAATCAGATAAGTTGAACTATATTAGCAAAAAAAAAAAAAAATTAGGCAATGGGAGCAACTACAAAAGACAAGAAGTTGGAATTGATTAACATTACCTCACAACGAACCCTTTCTCTTCTTGAATCGTATGAGTCCGACATCATAACACAAAGTTGTGAAATTGGATGGGCGGTGTGGAGATATAAATACTTAGTTCAATCAGGTCTGGCGGGAGGGAAGAGGTAAAATTAGGAGTCAATCTCGACTGTACAAATGAGTATAATCTGACGGGTATAATTCATTATCCGCGCAATTCTATTTTTCCCAATTGGTGCAGGTCTTCATACAATTATAATTTAAAAACAGAAATGAGAATCAATGGCCCTCCTTGGCCCACTAGCTTAGCACTTCATCTATAACTATAACACCCTGGGTTTGATTCTTGCCAACAACACCCTTTTTTTAATCGCATTTCCCACTCAATTATCACTTTTAAAACATAAAAATGTTATTGTAAATTAAAAATTCATAAAATTTGTTCTTATTACAAATAGTCCTATATTTATAAAATAAAATTTAATTTGTAAATAGATCTATATATGTTTGGTTTATCAATAATTGTTATGTACACTTACTTACTCTACAATCATTTGAATTGAAAATTTTCATTTGAATTGATACAATTGAAAGATTATAAATTATTCAAACTCTTTTTATTGCATTTCCCATTGAAATTATCACTTTTAAAACATAAATAACTCTATTGAAAAATAAAAATTCTTAAATTATAAAATTTGTTCTTATTATAAATAGACCTATGTTTATAAAATAAAATAAAATTTGTAAATAGACCTATGTTTGGTTTATCAATAATTCTTATCTACACTTAATTACTCCTCAATCATAATTTAATACAATTGACATAATATGAATTATTCAAACTCTTTTTATCGCATTTCCCATGGAAATTATCACTTTTAAAACATAAATAACTTTATTGGAAAATAAAAATTCATAAATTATCAAAAAAAATGCTTATTATAAATAGACCTATGTTTATAAAATAAAATTCAATTTCTAAAATTTCTTATTCACGATTTAATACAATGGACATGTTTTGAATTAAAACTCGATAAATATGTAAATAAACATATTGTAATAATTTAAATTCCTGGGTAAGATCACTCTACATTCATTATTAATACAATAACATGGTATGAATTCAAACCCTTAACCGTAAACCTTAAATTCAAACTCACTATGTAAATAAACCAATGTTATGAATAAACCCTAAACCCTAACCTTAACCCTAAATGTTAAATTTCTTACAAAATAAGCCCTAAGCACTGAACCCTAAGGCCTAAACGCTATGTTATGAACTCAATACATTGATAATCCCATAAAAAGTTATCAATATCTAAATAGACCTATATTTATAAAATAACATTATATTATAACTTATATTAGTATTCTAGGGTGCCAATTTCTTCAACCTAAAAAACCTATGGATGCTTTTAGTAATGATAGGGTGCTCATGCCATACAAAACCCAATATTTGGGTACTTCTTCATAATTTAATAAGAAAACTAATTCACATACTGTATTTATACAATTAACGAATCGGTTGTGAATTAACTCCGGTGTGCGTTGTGCATTAACTCGGGCGTGCGTTATGCAATAAGAAAACTAATTCCCATACTATAATTTAATAAGAAACCTTATAGAGGCTGATTCAAAATCCAAATTCATCCTTCCTTCCATTATAAATTGAATTTGTCTGTACATCTCTCAGACCCAACAGATCGATCCAAAACTCAATTTTTAGACCTTCGAATTTCAACAGCAATCCCTTGTTTCCATACTCCCTGGACAATAGAGAACACATTGAATCCAAAGAGCCCATCTGTCACACTCCTCCCAACATAGATCAGTGTGATTCCGCCCACCACCCCTGTCACTGAACCTGTGATTTTTGCGATGTATGAATCAATGGTGGACCAATACAGCAAGCAAACATCTGCAATCAGGGCTCTTCTGAGACGCGTCATACTCCTCGGAGGTGGGCCATTGCTGAAGAAGGCGATTTCCATTGAGGTTCCATTCCTTGACATGGTGTGGCCCTTCGAGGAGGTGGTACGAGACATGGCTAGTGAAAATCTCACCACAACTCCAATGCAGGTTGCAATCCCTGTTTCTGAAAAGAGTGTAGAGAAAGAGAGGATAACTGGTCGTATTGGCTTGACGAAGAGGTTAACTCTTTTTGATAAAACACCACTGACGGAGGGAAAGTCGTTGATTTCCCTTGCCAAAAATAATTCCCAAACGAACAAACTAGTATAGTATGCAAGTAAGGGGTCGAACCCTAGAGAATCAAGTATTTCTAAATATTGTGTATTTATCAATATAAAAAGAAACGATTTTTATGAATGAAAATAAAAGAAGATAATATTGACAAAAGAAAATAAATGATGGAAGAAAAGCGTTTCCACCTACAAGTTCTCGACTTTGGTTGGTTTTATTGATCATCGAATCCTTTTCAAGTTATTATCTTTTCCTACGAATTCCTCCCGTCTTGGTTTATATAGATTAAAAGTCCTACGAGTCCAATTAAACCCTTACACCTCAATGCAACCTTAACACGCTCAAGATTTAACAAAGAGATAGCAAATAGTCCCAAGAACTTGAGCATATGAATAACACCAATTAAACACGGTAAATCAATGTTTAAGATATATGTCAACTCCCTACATAATCATGCTTCAAACACGGAATCCACAATCTTATGTGTGCTACTTCGGAAATAACACAAATACGAAAGTATTAAATCCTAGCATGAAATCAATATTATCAAGGTAGCTAATCAAGATAACATCAATAACATAATCAATATCACACAAAGAATTTGAAAGAATTAAAGAGGAAAAATAACTTGAATTAGAAACTCACAAACCACCAACCAAGTCTCGAAAGTGTAGGCGGAATCTACAAAATTAGCCAAACATGGCTTACCTAAACTTTCTTCTCTTCAATGGTGATTTCTCTACTTGGAATTAATTCCTTAAAAACTTAAGCCTAGAACATCCTATTTATAAGTCTAATGTCTTCCATAAATAAGGTAAAAGATAGATAAACTAGATAGAAACTTCCTAAACAAACTAGATAGAAGATAGACTTTCCAAATTTAATTCAGCGTCAAATTCCGCTGGCAGCGAAAATTTCCGCTGGCAGCGAATGGCGTCAATCAAGCTCCTGTTGGATTTTCGCTACCACACTCGCTACCACACTCGCTGGCAGCGAATGTCCATGCCTTAGAAAACTTTCAGCTTCTTCGGTTCCGCTTCCGCGAGTCCACCCTTCCGCTGCCGCGAGAGTCTCCATTCGCTGCCGCGAGAGCTTACATCCGCTGCAGCGAATCCGGTCGTCCGCTGGCAGCGACTCCATTCGCTGGCAGCGAGTTTCCTTTCGCTGGCAGCGAGTCATGCTGCTCCTGGACATGCTTCCGCTGACTCAAGTCGCTGGCAGCGAGATGCCATTCGCTGGCAGCGACTCATGCTCAGGCCGGCCACCTTCTCGCACATGTTGTTGCTGACTTGAT
The DNA here is from genome assembly GCA_037127255.1 of Persicaria tinctoria. Lineage (NCBI taxonomy): Eukaryota > Viridiplantae > Streptophyta > Magnoliopsida > Caryophyllales > Polygonaceae > Persicaria > Persicaria tinctoria. Next base: position 74,557,817 of record JBANSL010000006.1, read on the forward strand.
TCGCTGGAGCGGAAAGGCATTCGCTGGCAGCGAAAATTCAACAGAACACTATCACGTAGATCTTCGAAAGAGCTTTCCAACGCATGCTCATATGCGTCGATCGGACATCCGAGGCCTCCGGAAAGTGCGTTACAAGTTCAGCTCGCCGAGCGGACAGCTTTCGCGACTCGCCCTCGTTTTCGCTCTTAGACCTCGATTTCGTTCTCCGTTGCTCCTTGGGTTGTTCCATTCTCTTCGGGACTTCTTCCTTAAGCTCTCCCAAGTCTCTTCTTAGCCTTACTTAGCTCCGTTCCTCGTGTTCTTTGCCTCGGATCTACGAATCTACAAAAAACCATCGAAATAGCGTAGATTCCGAACTTTTCCACAAAATGAATGCTAATCTAATTAACACTAAAACATGATTATATAACAATGAAATGCACCTAAACTAACCTATAATGCCTATTGGAAACATGTCTTATCAAACTCCCCCACACTTAACCTTTTGCTTGTCCTCAAGCAATACAAAAACAAGAGCAAAACTATCATACCACAAATATGATCTTCAAGCACTAACCTTGTCAAAAGCAACATCAAAGTGGAGGAGCCATGAACATTAAAGCTAACATCCTAGCAAGTATATAAGCGATTCAAAGCAAAGGCACATCTCATCCAACCTCACTGGGATTATGTGTTTACTCTCACTCTCGTGTGTATAGGCTTAACAATGTATTTCTCAACTCAATCCAAAATGCAAAAAGCTACATAGAAATTGGCACATATATCACATATTCTCCACCATGGATGTCATCACTCATAAGAAACATCAAGAGGTCTTTTATCAAGGTTGTAATGGGGCTTGGTAAGAAATTAAGGTAGGAAAATATTTAGGCTTGTGGTGCTAAAAATTCGGGAAAAAGGGATCCCTAAGAACAACCGGAAGAACACTAAAAACCAAATACTTCCAAATCAAAATAACTCAAACTTTCACTCTTAAAATACTCAACTAAAGAACTTTCACTCAACCATACATATTTCTAACTCTCACATTCATAATAAAATAAAAGGCTCTTATTCATGCTTTTTTTCTTTCTCTTTTTCTTTCACTTTTTTTTTTCAAAATTTTTTTTTCATTAGAGCCAAAACAATAATGCACAATGTGAAGAATAAAACTAAAATTACATCCTCATCCAAACTTGTAACTTTCTCAACAATATTCTCTTTTCCACTCAAACAAATCAATCATTCACCAATTCTAATCCTAATTCCCGGATAGGGTAAGGCTCATCATCGGCTAGGATAAATTTTGTGGAGCTTCAAAGAAAAGGCTAAGGCTCAAGTTTGGCTACAAGCAAAGGACACATATGTAGGGTGGATATGGATAATAATATGGCTAAGAAAATCATGCCTCTATCATTTGAAACTCATAAGCAATAGACATATAAATTCGGCCTCAAATATAGATAACAATGTCAATCTCAAGAGGTAATTGCATAAGGAGAGTATAATGTCACACAAGAAAGCAAAAGGGAATAAATATGATGAAAATCCCTATAAGGCCAAAAATTCTCACTAGGACAAGTTTTGTTGGATTTCAATAATGCCAAAAAGAATCATACTTGCTCAATTGAACTAACAAGTCATGCTCCCATAAAAATCATTTCAAGTATGTGACAAGGCTAGACAATTCAAACATATTATGGAACATATATGGTAAAACTCATAAAAATAAAATAGAGGACAAACTAAGGCAAGATGGGTATTTGAATAACACATATATGCAATGCATGATCTTTTTGGAATTTTTATTTTTTTATTTTTCCGATGCAATAAAAGAGCCGAAAAAATAAACATGAATGCATAACGGAAAAATAAATATGAATGGATGCATGAATCTATGAATGCAACCCTCCCCCACACTTAAATTCTTCATTGTCCTCAATGAAAATCAAAGACAAAAAATCATAAAAATATGAGAGAAAGAGGGTAAAGAATAACTCACATCATGGGAAAAGTTTTGATGGCGAAGATGATGAAGCTCGGAAGAAGAACGGTGAAGAACGACAACAACGAAGATGGACGAACCACGAGCACAGATGAATGAAGATGGCGAAGAATGAATAAGATTGGATGCGACGACAACGGACGAAGACTAGGCATCACTGCTGGATTCGCTGGCAGCGAGTGTTGGTTTGCTGTCAGCGGATGAAATCAGCCCCTATGTCGTCTGGGCGGTTGGACTCGCTGGCAGCGAATCATGATTCGCTGGCAGCGAATTCAGCATATAATCTCTATTCTTCGATCTTGTTCACTTTTCCCTGCATTGTTAGCTCAAAATATCCAAAAGCATCTATCTACCATATAAAATAATTAGGAAATTTCTAATTTATTAAACAACAAAACTAATTAAATAACTAGGAATTGAAATAACTAATTTAGGAAAACTTACCTCGGGTTGCCTCCCGAAAAGCGTCCTTGTTTATCGTCATAGAATCGACGGTTTATTCGTCCATGTGTTCAAGACTCACTCGGACATCGCCAATGCCCTTTTTAGCAAATCAAACTCCGGTGCACACCATCTAGGTAGGCGAGCACCACATATGAAGAAGCCGAAGTCAAAAGATGTGGTGTTGAAGAAGGTCTCCAACTCTTCATATGCTCGAGCGTGACTTCTCGTCGAGGGTATGTAGTACCACCAACACAGTTCCATTGGTGGTTTGTTGAAGTAATGCTCCCAAGGATCTACATATTCACCAAAATCCACAAAAGTGTCAAAAATATCATTACCTTTCTCAAAAGCCACAGAAATCGCCTCCAGACTTGGTTCCTCAATAGGTGCGTTGGGGATGATTTCTATTGGTGGAGTAGGTGCCAAAATACATGCTTCCTCATGCGTGCACTCATGAGACTTCATGTCAAGAGGCATAGGGCTCTCTTCTCCATCTTCGAATGAACCATGGGTACTTGCGTCTTGGCTTTCCTCATGTATCACGCCCGCCATTGGTTTGAAAGGTAAGGGTGTGGATGCCAACATGTATTCTTCTTCCACCTTTGCCATGTCACCCACACAAAGGAAAATATCCCACAATTCCGGCCAATCCAAACCATAAAAGCCTTCGTTTTTCAAAGATTGAGCGAATTCTCGTATCTCGGGAAGCATGCCATCTTGAACGCAAAGTACTTGTTCTTTCAAATCATCTTGGATACCCCATGAAGCACGGTCGTCCACTAAATCTTGCACTCTTGCGAGGTAATGGTGAAAGTATTCTCCTTGGTATTGCCATAACTTCAACTCCATTGCAAACAATTAGAAACGAGGTGTCGTGAACCGTAAGATAGGTCCACGACAGGGATAGATATATATACAAATATTAATAAATACACAAAACAAAGAAATAAACTTGAATCCCCGGCAACGGCGCCAATTTGACGGAGGGAAAGTCGTTGATTTCCCTTGCCAAAAATAATTCCCAAACGAACAAACTAGTATAGTATGCAAGTAAGGGGTCGAACCCTAGAGAATCAAGTATTTCTAAATATTGTGTATTTATCAATATAAAAAGAAACGATTTTTATGAATGAAAATAAAAGAAGATAATATTGACAAAAGCAAATAAATGATGGAAGAAAAGCGTTTCCACCTACAAGTTCTCGACTTTGGTTGGTTTTATTGATCATCGAATCCTTTTCAAGTTATTATCTTTTCCTACGAATTCCTCCCGTCTTGGTTTATATAGATTAAAAGTTCTACGAGTCCAATTAATCCCTTACACCTCAATGCAACCTTAACACGGTCAAGATTTAACAAAGAGATAGCAAATAGTCCCAAGAACTTGAGCATATAAATAACACCAATTAAACACGGTAAATCAATGTTTAAGATATATGTCAACTCCCTACATAATCATGCTTCAAACACGGAATCCACAATCTTATGCGTGCTACTACGGAAATAACACAAATACGAAAGTATTAAATCCTAGCATGAAATCAATATTATCAAGGTAGCTAATCAAGATAACATTAATAACATAATCAATATCACACAAAGAAGTTGAAAGAATTAAAGAGGAAAAATAACTTGAATTAGAAACTCACAAACCACCAACCAAGTCTCGAAAGTGTAGGCGGAAACTACAAAATTAGCCAAACATGGCTTACCTAAACTTTCTTCTCTTCAATGGTGATTTCTCTACCTGGAATTAATTCCTTAAAAACTTAAGCCTAGAACATCCTATTTATAAGTCTAATGTCTTCCATAAATAAGGTAAAAGATAGATAAACTAGATAGAAACTTCCTAAACAAACTAGATAGAAGATAGACTTTCCAAATTTAATTCAGCGTCAAATTCCGCTGGCAGCGAAAATTTCCGCTGGCAGCGAATGGCGTCAATCAAGCTCCTGTTGGATTTTCGCTACCACACTCGCTACCACACTCGCTGGCAGCGAATGTCCATGCCTTAGAAAACTTTCAGCTTCTTCGGTTCCGCTTCCGCGAGTCCACCCTTCCGCTGCCGCGAGAGTCTCCATTCGCTGCCGCGAGAGCTTACATCCACTGCAGCGAATCCGGTCGTCCGCTGGCAGTGACTCCATTCGCTGGCAGCGAGTTTCCTTTCGCTGGCAGCGAGTCATGCTGCTCCTGGACATGCTTCCGCTGACTCAAGTCGCTGGCAGCGAGATGCCATTCGCTGGCAGCGACTCATGCTCAGGCTGGCCACCTTCTCGCACATGTTGTTGCTGACTTGATTCGTTGCAGCGGAAAGGCATTCGCTGGCAGAGAAAATTCAACATAACACTATCACGTAGATCTTAGAAAGAGCTTTCCAACGCATGCTCATATGCATCGATCGGACATCCGAGGCCTCCGGAAAGTGCGTTACAAGTTCAGCTCGCTGAGCGGACAGCTTTCGCGACTCGCCCTCGTTTCCGCTCTTAGACCTCGATTTCGTTCTCCGTTGCTCCTTGGGTTGTTCCATTCTCTTCGGGACTTCTTCCTTAAGCTCTCCCAAGTCTCTCCTTAGCCTTACTTAGCTCCGTTCCTCGTGTTCTTTGCCTCGGATCTACGAATCTACATAAAACCATCGAAATAGCGTAGATTCCGAACTTTTCCACAAAATGAATGCTAATCTAATTAACACTAAAACATGATTATATAACAATGAAATGCACCTAAACGAACCTATAATGCCTATTGGAAACATGCCTTATCAACCACCATCAGTGTCGTCAAAAAAAAAAATAAGGGTGGGGAGGTGACAGAGGTTATTAATCTCGTTGAGTAGGGTGGTCGCTTTGTTGTTGTGTTGCTGGAGTTTTCATGGATGGTGGATGGCCTATGTTGTTGCTTTCTCTTGTAGTTTCTCTTCTCTAGTATTTGGCTTTTGATTTTGAAGTGGTTTAAGTGGTTTACACCCACTAATTTTGTACCCACTAGTATTAATGTTATATTGTCATGGATTTTTTCTAAGTATGCAATTCTAATTCCATATTAATGTGATTCTTAATTTGGGGCTGATTTCTTAATGTTGGATAGACTTAAATTGTTTTGTTTTTTTTTTTTTTGCTTAATCATTCTTATAGATTTTTTTGGGGGCTTATTTTGGAATGTTAAGTTGTGGATTTCTTAATGTTTATAGATAGGCTTCAATTGGAACCAAAGTGCATCAGTGTAAAAAACTGATGAAACCATCAGTGTAAAAAACATCAGCAAGATGAAACTGATTTCTTAATGTTTCTTAATGTTTAGAATCAGTAAAAAACATCAGCATGAAGAAACCAAATTGATGAAAAAACATCAGTGTAAAAATTGTGAAAACAAATTGATGAATGCATTTGTAAAACATTAGCAAATGGAAAAAATCAGTTTCCATTGTAAAAATTCAGCATCCACATCGAATCCAACATCCATTTTGAAAGCAAAATTCACGAGTACAATTCAACATCCATATCAAGACCAAAATCCACATCGAAACCACTTCAACCCCATAGTTTGTTGAGATTCAAGCACGCACAGAGAAGTGTTGGATGGAATTAATTCAATTTCAATTCACATGTACAATTCACTGCATTTTTTCAATCCCCCTTTCCAGTTTCCACTCTCCTCCTCCTTTGCTTCTTCCTCCTCCATCACCGACACCACCGCCACCGCCTCTGCTCTCACAAACCCTCGAATCCCAAATTCATCACATCCCTTGTGATTGTGAATTCCGATTCCCTACTGTGGGGATCCCTCACCTCGCGCCCCCGATCGTCCCTCACCGCCACTGCTCGGGATAGAGATCAATTGGAGGTCGACTGAATTTGCAGAAGAAACCGGGAAACAAAGGATGAAGGAGGTGGGATTTACATTCAATACCGAATTCGTAGAGGATTTATACATGTGGGAGGCAAATTTTATATAGTTAGGGAGACATGCAAAGAGAGAAGAGAGATTAGAAAAAGGATTTACATTCAATTCCAGATGATTAGGCGTGCTCCACATTAATCCGTGCATATTAAATTTCATTTTTTCTGTAGAAATTTAAGATTTATATTATTAAATATGGCCCCACTAAATGCCAACAAGGATGCCACATCATGGTGGTAGACCATCGGGGTGGTATACTAAACAATATAACCACTATAAAAAAAAAGGGGGACAAAAACATTCTAACCGTTATTAAAATAAGGTCATAGACACTTATAACCAAAAGGAAAACCCTATGATTAGGGAAGCACAAACCCTAAAGGGCTTAATGAGAAGCCAAAAGAACATGTGTTGTACAATATGGTTTAGGGTTTCGGGTTGAGTCTTTAGGGTTTAGGGCCAATGCCTTAAACCCCAAATCCTAAACCCTAGACCCTAAATTGTTAAGTACAGTACGTCGTTAAGAGATGATTGCTGTCACCAAATGGAAACCCCTAGGACAAGGTAAGCACAAACCCTAAAGGGACTAATGAGAGGCCAAAAGACATTAGGCGAACAGTTTTCCTTCAATATATGAATAGGTAAAGTCATAGACAATGTCACCACTATGAAAACAGGATAACAGACATTGTCACCACTATAAAAACTAGGTCATAGACAATGTCACCACTATGGAAAAAAAGGTCATAAACACTGTAATGAAAATAAAAACAGTGCCATAACCATTGTCACCACTATGAAAACAGGATAATATACAATGTCACCACTATAAAAACCGGGTCATAGACACTGTCACTACTATGAAAAAATGTTCATAGACATCGTAATCAAAGGAAAACCCTATAGATGTTGTAACCAAAATAAAAGCAGGGTCATAGACACTGTCACCACTATAAAAAAAGGGTCATAGACGCTGTAATCAAAAGAAAACCCTATAGACGCTGTAACCAAAATAAAAACAGGGCCATAAAAATTGTCACCACTAAAAAAAACAGGGTCATACACACTATAATCAAACGAAATCCCTAGGAAAAGGGAAGCACAAACCCTATAGGACTAATGAGAAGCCAAAATATATGTGGTGACAGTTCTCCTCTACTATATGAATGGGTAAGAGGGTCAGAGATGTTGTAACCAAAATAAAAACAGGATCATAGACATTGTAACAAAATGAAAACCCTAGGACAAGGGAAGCACAAACCCTATAGGGGCTGATGAGAAGCTAAATTAAATAAATGTGGTGACAATTATCCTTTACTATATGAATGGGTAAGAGGATCATAGACATTATAACCAAAATAAAAATAGGGGAATAGACATTGTCACCACTATAAAAATAGGGTAATAGACATTGTCACCACTATAAAAACAGGGTCATAAACACTGTCACCAAAATGAAAACATTGACATAAATGTTGTCATCAAGAGCATATACTTGTAAAATTTAGCACATATGTGTAACATTTGTGGTATTTGTGGTGTAAGTTGTCATTTGAAAGTCCGAAACTTTTCCATTATTTATACGGAGTATTATTTATATCATACCCCATAAACAATTGCACCCACATATACAACTCCAATTTTAACTCTCGGTCAAACTTCTAAAAAAGGTAACACAAAAGAGACAAAAGAGGTGACTCAATTGCAGCTTTTCTAAAAGCAAATAGGACTCCCCACACATGCAACCATATGTGACCAAGGAATCACCAGCCCAATTGCCCGCACGCGCCATGCCAAAACAGTCACCCATTGTTGTGAGCCTAAATTTCCATGTTTTACACTTACTTTTATATCGATTTCTGTATACATTTCATACATTTGGGTTAGAATAGTACATAATCTATGCAGTTTATGCTTATTTGCCAAAGTATGGAGTCTACACTAGTTTTTGTTTAATTTTGCAGAAATCAAGGCAATTGACAGCAATTCGAAGAAAGGATGAAAAGCTCAAAGTCAACTACAGAAAGTCCAAGATCAAGGAGCAGCTAAACCAGGACAAATTGAGCAAAGGACACGGAAAAGAAGTACTCGACACAACTGATCGATATCGACCACTCTTAGTCGATATCGAGTACGTCACGAGCCCAGATTACACAAAGTCCAGCAAGTCACTAGAGGAAACAATTCTACTCGACGTCGACTGCTACAGTACTCGATGTCGAGTACATGTCGACTGTCTAGAAGCTATCCGAGCTCAAGTGCAACCCATGAGGAGAAGACCCTAGTCGACATCGATCAACTCTACTCGATGTCGAGTAGCTTAGTGGCGAGTCCGAGATCGAGTGGAGAAGTGAAGATAGAGTGCTTGCAAGAGAAGATTTATGGAATTCTATCCATCCACATGAAGATTTATCAAGTCGAGAGGGATCTACCCACATTAGTCCTAGTTTCCTAATAGATTTATTTCCTTTAACATTAATGTTTTATCTTATAATCTTAGATAGAAAGTTTTTAGATATAGATAGATTGTTCTTCCCTAGATTAGCTAAGGTTGAACACTATAAATAAGGCTTTAGGGGCTGGATTTTAGAATGATTCAATCATCCAAGACAAGCCATTAGTTACATCGAGTAGAGAGAGAGAAAGAGCTTGTAGCCGAGAGCAAGTTGGGGTGTTAAGAGACGTTTTGGTTTCGATCGGTTGTAAGTTTTTGAGTTTATTTAATGCAATTTAGTTTCTTGAAATTATTGATGTGTTTATTCATGATGAGAAGTGAGTAGTCACCCAACTTCTAGGGTTGGGGTGAGCCCGACGGTAGCCATTTAAGGTAATGCGAAAATGTACAATCTTTTTATGCGATTTTGTCTTCTATCCCTACGAGCATGATTCTTTTGCGAGAGTTGAAAGTGATCCTTGTTTGTGTTATTGAAGCGAAAGTAATCTTAATACAACATGGATTAATTATATGAAAAAGGGTTGGTAACAATTAAAGTTTATGCGAAAGCCTCTATATTCCTATTTGTTAATAACGACGGTTATTTGATGAAATGGCATGATCGTTTATACCTTATGCATTATTTTATATGGTTATCGTTTTGGTTTTGAAACCCTGATCTTGGAATTATTTTAGTTTATTGATTTATTTTCCCAAATTTTGTGTTTACTTTCGTCCTATTGCAATTTAAAAGTTTCAGTTTTTATTTCTGTTCTACTCGATTTCGAGCACCCCTAGTCGGTTTCAGGTGCTACAGTAGTTGACGTCGAGTACACTGCTCGACATCGACCACCCTTTTGCTTTCGTTTTCTTGCATTTCTTTGCTTCTGTTCTCTATTTTGCAGACTGAGTAGTCAAAGTCGACTAAACTAGTTGAAGTCGAGTGCTTCCTGAGTCGAATTCAAGATTTTTTGAACTGAAAAGGCGGGCACTGACACGCTTCCTCATGGATCGATCTTGACTACCTTTTACTACAACGATCGTTCTTCCCCCTATTAATTATGAAATTCGTCCTTCTTTTATTACTGAAATTAGGAGGAGTCAATTTAGGGGAAGACCCAATGAATGTCCTTTAGAGCACATTACTACTTTACTAGATTTATGTGAAGCAATTGCTGATGGTGCTAATCTAGAGTATATCAAACTAAAGGCTTTTCGTTGGTCCCTTGCAGGAATAGCCTCACAGTGGCTTGAAGGATTGCCGGCACAATCAATTCGCACTTGGAACGAATTACAGGACCTGTTCCTCAATAAGTTATTTCCTCTTGCAAAGACAGCTTCTCTCAGACAACAAATCACGGCTTTCAGACAAAAGCCAGGAGAACCGCTTGCACAAGTCTGAGGGCACTGCAAAAGGCTGTCGAAATCTTATCCTACGCACAGACATCCACCCTACGTCATCCAGGAGATCACCTTCAACTATCTGGATGCGCCTACTAAGGATCGGATCAACAACTACACTGCATATAAGTATCTCGTCTACACCCCACGGCGTCGTTGGGAGACCTTTGAGACGCTAGCCAACTACGATAACACATATGAGACTTCTGCGGCCTCTGCTGACGAAATGTATGAAAGACCTGCCCCATTTATGCCTCTATATGTGCCACCAAAGGAGATTGATCCGGGTGTCATGGACCAATTCCACAATGACCAGGTACGCCATCTAAAAATTCTTGTCTAAAAAGCAGCCTTGTTTGGAATGTGGGTCTGTGAGGCACAACACTACTGTGTGCCCCCATGTTGATCAAGTACAACTAGTAGAATCCCACGAAGAGGTAAGGTCTGCAGGGGGACAGTACTCATGACAACATCAGAACCAGAACTGGAGCTATTATCGCCAGCCCCGGCATCAAAATCCCCCACCCTACAGAGCTCCTGGTCACCCTGACAAGGAAGGTAAGAAAGATGACATGCAGTTGATACTTGAGGAGATGCGGAGGAACCATGTTGAAAGCAAACATTCCATAAATTCCTTCCAGGCACAGCTGCATGGCGTCAACACAAGGCTTGGGGAAATCGATATCTGGAGAAAATCTATGGAGACCCAGATTGGAAAACTGCCAACATCCATCCCTAAGCAATCAGGTACGCTCCTTGGATCCTCTTAACCTAATCCTAAAAGTAAATCTACAATACATGTAGCTGCCATGAATCTCAGGAGTGGGCGACAGACGCTAACGCCCGAACCGAACACATAAGTTGTTGAGGAGTACTCGACATCGAGTAAGCCAGTCGGCGTCGACCATCACATACTCGGCGTCGAGGACCCCCAACACGAAGTCGACCAGAACACTGCACCCAACCCGAAATTGACTTCTATACTCGATGTCGAGGACCCTCCAGTCGACATCGACTCGCTTTCTACCCCTATCGACCACGCTCCTATACCTCCGACGAAGAAAAAGCTGCCATTCCCAACAAAATCTCTAAAGGATCTAGCAGAAAAGAAGTTTCAACGGTTTGTGAAGATGCTTCAGAGGCTCAACGTCACCATCCCCTTCACATAAGCCCTTCATAAGATGTCGTCTTACGTCAAGTTTCTCAAGGAGATTCTGAGAAAAAAACGGTCGATGGCTGAAATCGCAGAGGAGTGCATCCAAATGGACATTCTAGAGAAAAGGCGAGACCTAGGTAAGTTTGTTATAACCATTGGATTTGGTCAATATATATTCAATGCTTTATGTGACTTGGGAGCCAGTGTGAGTATAATGTCTTTATCAATCTGGTCCAAAGTTAAGATAGGTGTTTTAGAGCCTGTGGATGCAAAGTTATACATGGTGAACAACACTGTGGTCATCCCAATAGGCATGGTGGACAATGCACCAGTGCAAGTAGGTAAGTTCTTTGTCCCCGCTGATTTTTTAGTTATTGATATGGCAGAGGACCCTGCTTGTCCAATCATTCTAGGAAGGCCCTTCTTGGTTACGGTGGATGCCAACATAAGTGTAAGGAAGGCAGTACTCACTTTCAACATCAGCGATGAGGTAATTGAGTATTCTTTAAATAAAACTGAAAGGCATACAAGTCACATGGAAGAAGTCAAATCAATATTTGCCAGGTATATTACTTGCGGGGAGCCTAAGGTAAGAAATATGACCCCTGAGGAGCTGGAGAATAGGGATATGGAAGCCCAAGTGGAGGAGATCGTGGCCATCCTGAACGACGATACAGAGGATCTACTCGACATCGACCAAGGTAAGTCGACGTCGACTAACTTCTTTTCGGATGCTTTGCCAGGTCTTAAGTATGGAGTCGATATCGACCAGATCCCGAGCCCTCCACCGATCCCGAGCCCTCCACCGATTGTAGCCTCGTCGAGCAATTCACCCGAAGCAGAGCACTACTCGACGTCGACCAGACTTCCTCTTCAACTCCTTCCTCCTGGTCGAACAGTCCACCAGACGCAGCAACGTACTCGACGTCGAGTACTTGTACTCAAAATCAAGTAGATGAGGAGGTCCCGAACGCTGATTTCGTGACGGTAACCCAAGGTAACGACATCTCTTCTCCTATTTCAATTAAAGATTTATCTATACATGGGAGAGGTTTGCCTTTGTATGTGCGATTATAAAGGGTTTCCAATGACGATCCCAAAGAGTATGAAGTTGGAGACATGGTCTATGTCTCCAAATTAAATGATCATTGGTTTCCCAACAAATTCAACAAGAAGAAGATGGGACCTTTCACGGTGAACAAAACCTATTAAGGAAGACTACAACTAATGGACAAAAATGGAGTCCTGTTTGAACCCCAAGCTACATGGGCCCTGCAGATGCCACCTTGAGCTTAAACGGAGAAAGTCTGCCTAGCGACTATAAAGTCTAGAGCTTGTAAATAAAAGACTTAGTTTTTGAATTTTTGGACATTATTGCTTTCGGTTTTTGGTTTTTGGACATTGTTTTTAAGTTTTCTATTGTGGATATTTTCTCTCTAACGATTTTTGCAGGTAAAAAGAAGCGACAGAAGTACTCGACGTCGAGTAACTTACGCGACGCCGACAACCATCACGAGGGAGAGAAGTTGTGGACGAGGAGAAAGACCACCCTGAGCTTCACGATACTCGATGTCTGATACGTTTGGGATACCCGACCCTTCGCATGTGGGCTCAAGATCAAGAACCACGCCATATATTTGCCCGATCTTGCAATACTCTTCCAATAACTTCTAATTGAACAATTAAACAAACTAATTAAGTAAACTAATTATAGAGACGGAAAAGAACTTAGACAATTTAAATAAAACTAAAGCGACGAAAGGTAAAACAAGGGAAGTAGAAGCGCTCGCGGAGGATCTCGGGCACACAGGCGCAGAGCCTCAGGGTGTGCGGGAGTGCCAAAAAGTGTAGGCTTCCGGGCGCGATTCACTAGAAGCGAGAGCGAACGCGAGTAGAGAAGCGAGGGCGCGCGAGCGAAGGCTCCGAAGGTGCCGGATGGGAAAGCGCTTGCTGCTAGCGGGATCGAGGACGCGGAACGGAGTCGAGGACGCCGAGGAGCCCGAAGCCGAAGCCCTTGCGCCTTAGGCCTTCTTCCTTGATGCGACGAATTGGGTTGTGTTTGGCTTAGGGTTTTGGTCGATCAAGAACTCGATGGTGATGGTGATTGTGTTGGCCGATTGTAACATAGATCACAAGAGCAAGATAGCTTTTTGGATTGAAACCGAAGAACCCTTTAATCCATAAAGGGGTTCCTCAATTCTATTCAATCTCCTTAATTCAAAGTAGATGTGTATGTTTAAATAGAAAAGCTATGTAAGAGCTAACCAATCCTTCTTGTCAAAGGAAATGGGTTTGGATAGATCAAATTTATCTAAAGATAATTAAAACAATCCTAAGATACGTAATTCCTAAATAAGATAGAAATTGAATAACTTGATGTACAAGAATTAATCACTACAAAAAAAATTGCTTTTGCTACACTATCTAGAAACGGCAAACATATCCCGTGGTGAATGTTAGATGTTTGCGATGGAATTAGCAACGGGACTGTCCCCGTAGCAGAATTCTGAGACGACGCCCACTGCAATTGCGATGGAAAATGCACATCGTTGCTAACCCTGACTTCTGGTATCTTGAATTAGACACGGCTTTACCTTTCCGTGGCTAGTTGGAGCCATTTAACTTAAACATACCCTAAATTTTCATTCTCGTTAGCTATGGGAGACAAACGCACTTCACCTTTCTTCTTCGTCTAAAATGGCGATAACTTGAATCTCGTCCTCTACTCCACCACTGAAATCTCTCTCCTTTCCTCCACCGCCGAAATCCTCGTCCGCCTATCCATTGTCTCCGTCGTCACTGAAATCTTCGTCTGCTCCACTCCCCGTCGTTCTGTTTGTCATTTTCTCTCCATCAACAACAAGTGTACGGTGAAGCGAGGTTGCAAACCCTAAAATTGAAGAGGTATATTGTGTAATGTTTGAGTCTTGAAATCGATTTAGGGTTTTGATTTGAGGTTAAGTCTACAGAAATTAGGTTTTCGATTTAGGGTTTTCATCATGTTATAGTCAATTTGTAGTAAAATATTTCCTTCACTTTCTTTCATTATGTGGAGTATAGGGTTTCTTTCAATGTATGTTTCTTTCAATTTCTGTCATCAGTAAAGTATATGTTTTTGTTTCTTTCGATGTATGTTTCTTTTGATTTCTTCCATGTTTGTTTCTGCTTTCGCCCACTGGCTCGACTATTGATATCCTATCTATTTCTAGTTTCATTAGTAAAGTATAGGTTCGTTTTTGTTTCTTTTAGAAGTTCTTTTCTGTTTCTGGTTTCATAAATTCGTTTCTAGTTTCAGGAGTGATCTAATATGTGTGTGGTTTAAATTGGCTTGACTGGGTAAAGTCTATTGGCTCATTAATCATTATGTTTCTATGGTAAAGTATTTGCTCGTTTATGTTTCTGATTGTTGGTTTTGGCTCATAAGTTCTGACTTTAATTTGCTCCACGGCAGGTAATTAGCATAACAAAGAGACGGTTCCTTATCTGCACATGTTAAAGTTAATGGACAACGAATAATTTATTTGGCTTTTTTTTGTAAAAATGAATCTGTATGGTTAATAGATGACATTACTAATCAAGAAAAATGGGTAGATCACGTATAATAGGAGTGAATATATCATAGCCATTTAGCTTTATCCATTACTACACTAAGTTTTGAGTGACAATATCCACTAATCTTATCAATTTTACAATTTTTTAGATGTAATCACATTCACATTTTCTCCCACTAGGACCATGTCTCTATTGTACCTAACATATTAAATTAAATACGTATGAGATTTTTATATCTAAAGTAAAGCCACTTATTAGGCAGTATGTCCAATAAAAGAAATCTGCACGTGAGCAATCACACATTTAGAGACGTAAAAGTAGTCTGAAGATATAGGAAACTCAAGGGAGATTTTCCCACTTTATTATTGTCTTAAACATTCCAAAACTTGTTTGGCATAAATATTTTCAATTTGTTCCCAAACAACATGTTTTGTCATTATTTAGGGAGATTATATTTTGATTATTTGAAAACTGAGTAAGTTATAGCTGAACCAATCGAATGAGTAGGTGGATATTAAATACAAAAGGTCATTTTTAATTGATTTCGTTTGTGGTGTTGATACAGATTAATATATTTGATTTTTCTATTAACTTAATCATCTTTAATTTTTTTGTTGGTGCTGTTATCTTTAATTTATAATATATCATTCTTTTTTTTAATATCTCTTTTTAATCATCTTTAATTTCTAATTTATCATTCATCAAGAACCTTTCCTCATTTAAAGTTGTAACTTGTTAACTTGTCAACGAGCTACTTGACTTGGAGTTTGATATTTTCAATTCGTTTCATTTTGCTATTAATTTTATCTGGCTTAGATTAGCTAGGTTTTGTATTACTGTTTATTGGCCTGGACACTCTTTAGTCACCGAGCAGCAACCGTGATGATTCAATGAAATATATATTTCCCTGCAAAAAAATAAAGTAATGTTGTTGAGTTCACCATGTCTGAATTACTGTATTAGCTTTCGAGTGATGGCATTGAATAGGGAAAATATACACGAATAATCTGGCTTATTGCTTGTAGTCCAAAAATAATCCAAATTAAATAACTGTATGGATATAAACCAAACTAGTTGAATATATTCAAAAACTAAGCTGGTTAAATATTAAATACAATTAAAATAGATTTCAGAAAAACTTATGATGTTATATTATTTTCATAAACCCACCACTTTTCCCCCTTTGTTTCAAAAAACCTTCAACTTTTTTTTAGCCCAAAACACCACCTATTCATTGCTCGGTTAGGGGTTTGGACCATGGTACCTCTCTAAGCTAGGATGGGTTTAGTCCATGTTACTTCCCTGAGCCCATTTATTGTACTAGCTTGACATGGTTTACTTTCCTACACCTAATCTACTATGTTGATGTGTTATTAGACATGGTTTTGTAACTGGATAGGAGGCTTGACGTGGGATGTTTTGTTCGTCAGTTTGCTCTTGCATATTAACATCTACTTGAGTTGTTGTGATTGAGCTATTGTAGGTTGTGAGTGACTCTTGTTTTTGCTTCTTCTTTTTCCATATATATGGTTATTCTTTCGTAACTTGGATGTTTAATGCTTTCGTCTTAATATTAGTTTTCTTGGATGTTTAATGCTTTTGTATTAATATTAGTTTTCTTATTCAACTTCATTGATTTATATGCTTTCATAATAATGAATACAGTGGTGTTTTGCTTCTATGACCACTTTGATTCTTTTGCTTGTTTCCTATTCTCTTCTTTTCTTTTTTTGCAAATAAATGTAAACTTAGGGAAATTAGGTGTGTTTGTCTATGTTGAAGGAAAGTTGGGGTGAAATTGTACGAAAATTTAAAGCCTTGGTATCTGCATAGGGAGTACAAGAAGAAATTATTCAAGTTGTAGGTGACATTGTAAAGTAATATATTTTAGTCTACATATGTGATTATGTTTTTACAAGTCATTGTGTTTTTCCCTTTCTATGAATTAATTAAGTGGCTAGAAACCTTATAGGAGAAATCTTTTACAAAATAACCATAAATTGATCTAGCGATCGATTTTGTGGCATTAGATGACATTTCCACTAATTTCAGTTTGAACACTTATGATATTTTGGAAATTATGAGTTTCATAAACTAAGGCAATATATTTTAGCCTATGTCAAGTGTTCATCATAAGGAGTCAATTGGAGATGACATTGAACTCTTACTATCAGACGACGAGGAAGCTGGTAAAGAAAATGATGAAGAAGATTCACCTAAGAAGGGAGCTTCAGCTGAAATGACGAAGAAGATTCAACTAAGAAAGGAGCTTAAGAAGATTCACCTAAAGAAGAAGTTTTTGGTAATCTTAAATGTCATAACTACAACTCACTTCTATGTTATGTTATGTTATGAAATCCTCTTCTGATGTATATTAGTTGATGCTAATCGACTGAATTATCATTTTGTATAGCGTAATGTAAGCCTAGCATCTAATGGTTATCATTTTGTATAGCGTAATGTAAGTCTAACATCAACTGAATTATCATTTTGTATAGCGTAAGGTAAGATGATTCGAATTGTTATCTAATTAGGTGTATGAATGTTGATGCACTGATCTAGCATGTGAAAAATACAGGTGTTATAGCCTAGCCTATATGGGCACATTACATCAATGGCTATGGCATAGGTAGTGGCAAATTGGAAATACATCAACTACCTTTTAGCAACGGAATCCGTCGTCGCAAAAAGAATTTTCCCACGTAATTTAAAATTGCTGAAATAAGGACGGGAAAAACATTTGCATCGGCAACTGTCGTCGCAAAAAATGGAGGGAAAATTTTCATTTGGAGGGAAAAGCCAATTTTTTTGCGACAGCAATCACGGCATGTGCCGTCGCAAAATACAGTATCAAATTCACTGGTTGCAACTGCCGTCACTTAACCCGTTGCAAATATTTGGCCACGGGTCAATGCCGTCGCCAGCCATTATTTGCTACCCTAGGGCTAGCGACCGACTGTTTACCGTCGCAAAGCCGTGGCAAAAAAAAATTTGCGACGGCATACCTACTTTTTGTGACGGCAGTGAGCCGTTTCTAAAGCAATTTTTTTTTTGTAGTAAATCCAGAAGAGATATAATCCTTGTAACTTATTAATTCTACTTACATAAAATAACACTAATTAATTAATGGAATAAACAACTCGGCCCACAAGGTGGTACTCGGCCAAGCCCCAAAGGTCCACTCGACACATGTGTTCGACCACTCGACAAATGCACATGCCGAGTGTGTATCGAGTACATGCCGAGTTCAAGGGGGGTGGTGTCGAGTCTGCATGAGCTTGGTTTAAGGACGGAAGCTCATCTCTTGCTCCGGTTGTGTAGCCTTGAGCCAAGTGATCCAGGGTGGCCTGAACCCTTGCTCCATCGTTCCTTGGTAACAGACAATAAGAGCTTTGGTTGCATCTTGAATCTTCTTTCCCCTTGCACAAGTGATAGGGCCATCGAATAGAACCTTCATGTTGTCCTCAATGTCACCAAGAGTCATCGATAATTGCACTGCATCATTCTCCTCCACTTGACTTCCATTTGTCCTCAAATCGTCGTCAGAGTCATCATTAGGCACGAACAAGGATAGATCGGCGATGTTGAATGTAGAACGGACGATGTACTTATCGGCAGGGAGATCCAGCTTGTATGCATTAGGACCCATCTTCTGAACCACTCTGAATGGTCCATTTCCCCTGGAGTCCAGCTTAGATTTCCGTTGTTGCGGAAACCTTTCTTTCATGAAATGCAGCCATACCAGATCACCAATGTTGAACTGCACATCCTTGTGATGCTTGTCCTTCGCGGCCTTGTATTGCGCAGTCTTCCTTTCCAGCTGCGCCTTGGTACCCTTATGCAAGCGCTTGATGAAGTCCACTTGCTTAGCTGCATCCATGCTCTCCTTTTCCTTGAGTGGCCGAGGCATCATGTCCACTAGAGTTAGTGAGTTTTGGCCATATACCACTTCGAAGGGGGTCTGTTTCGTTGCAGAGTGCCTAGACCTATTATATGAACATTCTACAAATGGTAGGCATTCTTTCCACCTCCGGAGGTTAGTACACAACATGACTCTAAGGAGAGCCCCAAGAGTAAATAGCATTTTTGTACCCAACTTAGAACATAATGTTTTCAAAAAACAGCTTAGGAATTTAGAGTCACGATCATAAACTATAGATAAAGGCAATCCATGTAAGCGAACAACATCTTTAAAGAACAAGTGTGCAACATGAATAGCGTCATCGGTTTTGTGACATGGAATGAAATGAGCCATTTTTTGAAAATATGTCTGCAACAACAAAGATAGAATCATGACCCTTAGAAGTTCTAGGCAATCCGACAATAAAATCCATAGAAACATCTTCCCAAGGTGCTTTAGCAATAGGCAAAGGTTGATATAGACCATTAGAATTGGCTTTCGATTTAGCCTTAGCACAAGAGACACAACTTTTGACAAATCTTAGCACATAATTAGACATTTTAGGCCAAAAATAATGTTCCTTTAGTCCAACTATGGTTTTTTCGAAACCCCCATGTCCCCTAGACTCATGAATTTCTTGTGTAAGCAATTGTCGAATAGAAGAAGATGGGATACAAAGCTTGCCCATCTTAAACAAATAACCATTATCAAGAAAATATGAATCAACTTCACCTTTGGACACACATTGAGCATATTTATGTTTAAAGAAACTATCAGAAGCATACAATTCCTTTATTAAAGCAAAACCCAAAACATGTGCATCCATATGGTTTTGGAGGCCATACCTACGTGATAGCGCGTCTGCTACCACATTATCCTTTCCCTTCTGGTGGTGAACCACATAGGAAAAGGTCTCCAGAAACTTCACCCATCGAGCAAGTCGCCTACTGAGCACTGCTTGTCCTTTGAGGTATTTCAGAGCTTCATGATCCGAATGAATCACAAACTCCTTAGGCCAGAGGTAGTGTTGCCATGTCTATAAGTAGCGAACTATCGCGAACAAATCCTTGTCGTAGGTTGAATAGTTGAGCTCTACGGGGCCAAACTTCTCGCTGAAATAGGTAATGGGGCGCCTATTTTGAAGAAGAACCCCACCAATGCTTGTGCCAGAAGCATCACACTAGAGCTCGAACGGTTGTTGGAAGTCGGGTAGTTGCAGCACGGGGGCATGGGTGAGTCGATCCTTGAGAGCGT
The DNA here is from genome assembly GCA_037127255.1 of Persicaria tinctoria. Classification (NCBI taxonomy): domain Eukaryota; kingdom Viridiplantae; phylum Streptophyta; class Magnoliopsida; order Caryophyllales; family Polygonaceae; genus Persicaria; species Persicaria tinctoria. Next base: position 74,577,840 of record JBANSL010000006.1, read on the forward strand.
CAAATGCCCTCTGGTGTGTGTCAGTTCAGCAAAATGTCACATCCTTCTTGGTCAGCTCATGGAGGGGGGCGACAACAGTGCTGAAGTCCTTGACGAAGCGTCGATAGAAGCCAACAAGGCCCAGAAATGAGCGAACAAGTGTAGGAGTCTGAGGCTGCGACCACTCTTGAATAGCGCGAACCTTCTCCTCATCCACCTTTAATCCAGACCCAGAAACTACAAAACCAAGGAAAATGGTAGACTCGGATGCAAAATAACATTTCTTTAAATTGGCATATAATTTCTCTTTTCTCAGACAATCAAAAACCAATTTTAAATGACTAAGGTGATCATGCAGGTTCTTGCTATAGATTAATATATCGTCAAAGTATACAATGACAAATTTTCCTAAGTATCTCCTAAGGACATGGTTCATAAGCCTCATAAAAGTAGAATGAGCATTAGTTAATCCAAAAGGCATTAGTAACCATTCATATAAGCCATACTTAGTTTTAAAAGCCGTTTTCCATTCATCTCCCTCTATCATCCTAATTTGATGATATCCACTTCTAAGGTCAATTTTAGAAAAAATACAAGCACCATGAAGTTCATCAAGCATATCATCTAAATGAGGAATAGGGTGACGATACTTAACCGTTATTTGGTTGATTGCGCGGCAATCGACACACATGCGCCAGGAGTCATCCTTCTTTGGAACCAAGATGACAGGCACGACACAGGGTGAGAGGCTTTCATGAACAGAGCCCTTATCTATCAGCTTCATGACTTGGCGTTGCAGTTCCTTTGTCTCATCAGGACTAGCTCTATAGGCGGCGTAATTAGGCAAGGCTGCGCCGGGGACGAAGTCAATCTGAGGCTAAATCCCTCGAACAGGCGGCAATCCTTGTAGTAGATCAGCTGGAATGACATCTAGATAATTCTGCAGCGGAGCAGAAATAGGTGCAGGAATATGACTCAAATCCACAACATTTAACAATACCTCTTTCATTACCAATGGGATGTGAGGTCGATATGCATTCCAGGTAACGGTCTCTTTTTGTGGCTGAGAGACCAGGGAGCGGCGTTCAACAGAACCCTTGAGCGAAGAATGGGAGAGAGGTGTTGATGCCGAGTAGGAAGGGGCTGGCGCCGAGGGGGCCGCGGGTGCGGGGCTGGGGGCCGCGGGCGCGGCAATGCTGGCTGCGGGGGCGGTGTGTGTAGCCGGTCCACCTTGGAGCTTCTCGTTCCTCTGAGCCTCATACTGGGCGTCCTGCTGTTGTTTCTTGCGAACCTGTTCCTTCAAAACAGCTTGATGCAAAAGGGGTAGGAGAGTAACTCTCCTCCCATCAAAGGTGAAGGCATATGTATTCGCACGACCATCATGAATAACAGAACGTTCATATAACCAAGGACGGCCTAGCAAGATATGACTATAATCCATTCGAGCAACATCACATAACACTTTATCATGATATGATCCAATAGAAAAAGAAACTAAACATTGTTTGGTGACCATTATATCAGATCCATCATCAGTTATGCCATTGATGAGATTGCACTACCTTTTCATTGATGAGATTGCAGCAACTCCCACCCTCGATGATGACGCTTAAGGTAGCATCGCGAACCACACACTTGGTGTGGAAGATGTTCTCCCTTTGATTAGTCATGGGAGACTCCTGAATGTGTAGGACCCGCCGATTAACAAGGCAGAGTACGTCGTCGAATTCTGTGGTGTCAATTTCTCCATTAGGCTCAAACGGCTGGTCCTCCTCCACTTTGCTTGAAATTATATTGTCCTCGACAATATCCTCCTCATAGTATTGGTCTCCCAAATCATTGAGAAGGACCTTTCTTTTCTGAGGGCATTCGCGAGAGACATGCCCAGAACCACAACAAGTGAAGCAGCGGATGTCTTTTGTGCGCTCCTTAGATGGTGCAGCAACCCTTCTAGTTTCAACCTGATAACCCTGTTGAGGTGAGTTGGAAACTCCCTTTTGCTACCTAGAAGGGTTAGAAGTAGATCTAGATTGACCAGAAGAGTTAAAAGGGACAAACATGCGACCTTGGGAAGTCTGTTCGAATTTGGTCCTCTATCGTAGCTGCTGCTACTGCTACTCTTACAGAAGCTGTGCTTTATGAGAAAAAGTGTTTATATCTCTAATTTAATGAATAGCCAAAGGATTTTTAATAGAGACATTAAGACTAGCAAGATATTGGGTACATAAAGCACGTTTAGTAACATAAACATTAGCCTGATGAGCGAGCCGTTCAAGCTCGTCTCTGTAATCCATGGGTGAGCGAGCTCCTTTGAGGCTAGAAGCTAGGTGCATCCTCATGGTCTTCGTGTACTCCTCAGGCACATGTCGTTTCTTTAGAAGATAGCGAAGTTGTGGCCAAGTCTCAACAAGTTCCTTGTCCTGACAACGACGCATCTCACGAGTGCGGAACCACCAGATATGAGCCTTACTTGTCAAATGTAATATAACAACTTCCAACTTCTCTGTTTCCTCATAGCGCAGATGTTCAAGCAAATAGTCAGTATGATTTTCCCAAACAAGATAAGATTCAGGATCACTGGTTCCATCAAAAGTTTCTAACTTAATCTTAACATCGCGCATTTGTATAGATTGTGCATTATCAAATATAGGACGACCAAAATTAGGAGGAGGTAAATCATCAAAGTTAGGATCTACCTCTTGGTATGCGTCCTCCAAACGGGGCATTCTGCACAGATCAGCGTTGCTACGGCTGTCATCCCAGTTAGATCTGATGCGAATTCGTGTGTTGTTAATGATGCTGGTGTGGCCGGCCTTGCTGGTAATGCCGAGGGGGAGTGTGCTCTTGGCGATTTTGGTTGCCACTGAATCCCACTACATGATCTTTATCATTCTCTCTAGAGGTGGCAATCGGGCGAGTCGGGTCGGGTTCGGGTCGGGTTATTCGGTTTCGGGTCATATCGGACTCAGGTTGATATCGGGTGTGATGACAATTCGGGTCTAATCGGGTTCGGGTCGGGTTTGTTCGGGCATTAGTTTATCGGATACAATCGGGTTTTCGGGACCTATTTGGTTCGGGCGAATCGGGTTTCGGTCTAAACGAGTTTGGGTTAATCGGGTGTCGGTCTAAACGGGTTCGGGTGAATCGGGTTTCGGTCTAAGCGGGTTCGGATGAATCGGGTTTTGGTCACAACAATTTTGGTTGAATTGAGTTCAGTCAAATCGAACCCGCAAGAATCATATTGGATAAAACAAATCAATTTTTTTTTACCTATGAGATATGTATCCTTCTATATAGATTAAGCCAATGTTTATCAATTCTTAATCAATACTACATTCGTTAAAAAAATGTAAGTCTTCCCACCTTTTATAATATTTTTTAAAAAAGTCAAAATCATATAAAATATTAATTTTTAATATTAATTTCATACTTATTACTCATAACTACGAAATTATAAAAATAACAAAAAATTGATATTTATATAGTTTGGGCGTCTTAAAAAATGCTAAAAAATTACTTTTTTTTAATGAAGGGAGTACAAAATTATATTTAATTATACTATATGCATGATAATATTACCATCCATTATTAAGTAATCAAATACTTAGGTTGTTTTGAGTATTTTAGGGAAAATGCTAAGATTTTTGTTGATTTCGGATATAATCGGGTTTGGGTTATTTCAGGTGTCGGGTATAATCGGGTTCGGGTAATTTCGGGTTTCGGATATGCTCAGGTCGAGCAGTTTCGGGTTTCGGGTTGATTTCGGGTCGGTCCATTCGGATATAATCGGGTTCGGGTTCTTACTGGGTTCGGATGGCTTTCGGGTTCGGGCTTAACTCGAACCGGGTCGGTCAGTCTCGGATCCAAACTTTATTTCTAATTATTCGGGTGTCGGACGGGTTCGGGTCGGATCAATCGGATCGGTTTTCTCGGGTCGGGTCGGGTATTGCCAGCTCTAATTCTCTCCATTGAAAGGGTTAGGAGTAGCAGACTTAAGCTTAAAATGTAATTGACCAAAAGGGGGAGTATTACGTATAGGGGGTTATTACCTGTAGGTGGTGTGTTACCTGAAGGAGGTGTATTACCTGAGAGAGGCGGCTTACTACCTAGATGGGGTGTAGATCTAGAAGCCTCCGTCTGTTTGGACTCCTCAATTTGTCGAGCAACTTCCTGGTTGATTAGGGTGGAGAAATGCGCACAATCCTCAGAACGTTCGACTGCTCGACGATTTTCAGCCTCTGCCAGCTCCTTGCGCATAACCAGGGTAACCAATTGGGAGGCAGAGTTAATGATGTACTGCGTATCAGATGTAGAAAGGCCAGTAGGTGGGTAGGGGAAGGGTTGGCGTCACTATCGTTCGTCATTTTCCTTCAATATCAGAAGAGCAACAAGTAAACGAAGCAAAGACCAGAAACCAAGTAATGCAAGCCCTGTTGATTCCTAAGAGTGATTCAGTTTTAGAAATCAAAGAGGCAAGAAAAACAAGGCACTATATTCAAGCAATTCCCCTGGACAAAAAAATTTGCAATATTGAAGACAGCAAGTAAAAATCAAAATTGCAAATGAAATCAGCCACAAGTCGGATATCAAGGATAACAAATATAAACAAGCGGCTAATGTGTATAGAATAAAATATACAGTGTAATGCTTGAAATATATGAATATGTAGCAATCGACACAAAGCAATCACAAGGGTAAGCAAGTGCACACACTCCGTCAACTACTATCTGATGGTTGGAACACGGTTCAGAAAAAGAGGGGTGTTACCAAGGCTTCTGTGTCGGCACAACACAAAATTACCCAAAGTATGGTTCTTTTGTAATGCTTGAAACCAATCAGATTATATAACATGTAGCAAAAAGAAATAACAGAATGTAAGAGTTACTAACTCAACAATGCAAGGAATGCTATTCTTTTTTTTTTTTAATGTTGCTCTCGACTTTTCTTTTTTTTTTTTGCTACTAAATAGCTACGGAAATATTGTTGTAAAGTGACAGAATTGCCAAGAAAGGACGAAAATAAAATAAAATTACGCTACGATGATCTAAAAGTAAGCAAAAATAAAGAAATAAGGGAAATATGCTAGAAACTGGAAAAATTAGGGTTCTTTAGTGGTGCAAGTTCATATAATGCTTAAATCCAAGAATCACATTCATAGGAATTATATGTAGCAACAAGGAATAAAAGATCAAACCTTGCAATCAAGAACTCAATATCTTCCAAATTAAAGATCCAAACAAGAAAGAACTAAAATAAAGTGCCAATTTGATATGATGAATAATAAAGATTAAAATTTTATGCAGCGGGATGGTGAAAAATAAGGCACGAAAATAAATCACTCAAATAAAGAATCAAAAGAGTAAAGAGCTTGCATACACCTGAAATCCGATAGCACTTGATACGTTTGGGATACCCGATCCTTCGCTTGTGGGCTCAAGATCAAGAACCACGCCGTATATTTGCCCGATCTTGCAATACTCTTCCAATAACTCCTGATTGAACGATTAAACAAACTAATTAAATAAACTAATTATAGCGACGGAAAAGAACTTGGACAATTTAAATAAAACTAAAGCGACGAAAGGTAAAGCGAGGGAAGCAGCAGCGCTCGCGGAGGATCTGAAGCACACATGCGCGGAGCCTCAGGGTGTGCGGGAGTGCCGAGGGATGCGGGCTTCCGGACGCGCTTCGCTGGAAGCGAGAGCGAAGGCGAGTAGCGAAGCGAGGGCGCGCGAGCGAAGGCTCCGAAGGTGCCGGATGGGAAAGCGCTAGCTGCTAGCGGGATCGAGGATGCGGAGCGAAGTCGAGTACGTGTAGCGAGAGCGCCAGGCGTCGAGCGCCGAGGAGCCCAAAGCCGAAGTCCTTCCGCCTTAGGCCTTGTTCCTTGATGCGAGGAATTGGGTTGTGTTGGGCTTAGGGTTTTGATCGATCAAGAACTCGATGGCGATGGTGATTGTGTTGGCCGATTGTAACATAGATCACAAGAGCAAGATAGCTTTTGGTATTGAAATCGAAGAACCCTTTAATCCATAACGGGGTTCCTCAATTCTATTCAATCTCCTTAATTCAAAGTACATGTGTATCTTTAAATAGAAAAGCTATGGAAGATCTAACCAATCCTTCATTGCAAAAGAAATTGAATAACTTGATGTACAAGAATTAATCTAGAAGAGATATAATCCTTGTAACTTATTAATTCTACTTATATAAAATAACCCTAATTAATTAATGGAATAAACAACTCGGCCCACAAGGTGGTACTCGGCCAAGCCCCAAAGGTCCACTCGACACATGTGTTGGACCACTCGACAAAGGCACATGTCGGGTGTGTGTCGAGTATATGCCGAGTTCAAAGGGGGTAGTGTCGAGTCTGCATGAGCTTGGTTTGAGGACAGAAGCTCATCTCTTGCTCCGGTTGTGTAGCCTAGAGCCAAGTGATCCGGGGTGGCCTGAACCCTTTCTCCATCGTTTCTCGGTAACGGACAAAAAGGGCTTTGGTTGCATCTTGAATCTTGATGAAGGGTTTATTTTCAAACCAAATAATGGCACGCTCGAGGAGGATAAAATTCACTCGAGAATTGAAAATCATAAGAATTGAGAAAAAATACGGTTAGTAACCGATCCTGTTTGTGGAGAATAAAATTCACGCAAAGAGGAAGAAAAAGTAATTAGAAGGTGCTTGAAAAAAAAAAAGGGGGAAAATAAGTGCTTTATTGAAAATCCGAAATAGAAAAGGCCTAGTAATCTATGAGTGTTTATGACTATTTTTAAGTGTGCTCAATGATTTTGATTGCTCAGTACATTCTGAATGCAAGCATCCCCTGAACCTAATCGGAGTTCAAAGCGATGAGTATGAAGGGTTTGATGTGGGTCTCATAGTGTCCTAAATGTTTTGAGCATAACATAATATATATACTCCTGAAGCCATGAGAACCATACTGATGAGTGATCATTCATAGAAATTTCTTTAAGTCTTGAGTCTTGTCTTTCATTTTGAGTCTGTCGTTGTTTTGTGATTAGGTTGCTCGGGGACGAGCAAAAGTCTAAGCATGGGGTGGTTTGATAGGGTCTATTTTAGTTAAATATTTGCATAATATATTATGATATATCCATACATATTTTATATATTTTATAGTTAATTTGATATTATTTGGTTTTCGGAGTCTACACGTGTGTTTTATCTATTTCAGACATTTTGGAGCAAATTCGGAATAAAGTTCAGAGATCCAAACGAGATACGAGGTGTGCACATTACGGGTTGACAATATGGATCAAAGACCACCGATTGGGCTGTCCGAAGTCGGATGAGAGGAGCCCACGTCTTTCAATTGTTGCCGCATCAAGATCTTCATGTTACCATATTGAGTTATTTATTAGGCTAGATTAGATAGAGTTAGATGTTAGATATAATATATTATATAAGTTAGGATAGTTTAGTTGGATAGAATATTTATAGAAAGTTTATATATTATATTACATACATTCCTACGGCAAGACAAGAGGGGAGGAGCTGTGCATGTGGCCGGCTTTAGTTTAATTTTATTCTAATTGTTTTGGTTTATGTTTATGGAGTGCTAAAGTATTTAGTTTTCACCTACACTTTCGAGACTTGGTTGGTGGTTTGTGAGTTTCTAATATAAGTTATTTTTCCTCTTTAATTCTTTCAACTTCTTTGTGTGATATTGATTATGTTATTGATGTTATCTTGATTCGCGACCTTGATAATAGTGATTTCATGCTAGGATTTAATACTTTCGTATTTGTGTTATTTCCGTAGTAGCACGCATAAGAATGTGGATTCCGTGTTTGAAGCATGATTATGTAGGGAGTTGACATATATCTTAAACATTGATTTACCGTTTTTAATTGGTGTTATTTATATGCTCAAGTTCTTGGGACTATTTGCTATCTCTTTGTTAAATCTTGACCGTGTTAAGGTTGCATTGAGGTGTAAGGGATTAATTGGACTCGTAGGACTTTTAATCTACTTAAACCAAGACGGGAGGAATTCGTAGGAAAAGGTAATAACTTGAAAAGGATTCAATGATCAATAAAACCAACCAAAGTCGAGAACTTGTAGGTGGAAACGCTTTTCTTCTATCATTTATTTGCTTTTGTCAATATTATTTTCTTTTATTTTCATTCATAAAAAATCGTTTCTTTTATATTGATAAATACACAATATTTAGAAATACTTGATTCTCTAGGGTTCGACCCCTTACTTGCATACTATACTAGTTTGTTCGTTTGGGAATTATTTTTGGCGAAGTAAATCAACGACTTTTCCTTCCGTCACCCTCCCTTGCACGGGTGATAGGGCCATCGAATGGAACCTTCATATTGTCCTTAATGTCACCAAGAGTCATCGATAATTGCACTACATCAATGTCGAGTGGTGGTAGTCGGCGTCGACTACTTCTACTCGATATCGACCACTTTTGCGCACACGATCAGCACACATGTCTAGTGAGTTTCTTTTTTTACCCTTGTTTTTATACAGTGAGAATACTTTAATGTTTAAGTATGGGGTGGGGGAAGGGCTTACTTTGTAAAGACCGAAAATTTTTATAATATTATTTATTTAGAATAGTGATTTATAATTGTTTCGAATTGAAGGGTTCGGAAAATTTTGAAAATCTCCGTCCTCGAGCAAAATTTTATTTTATTCCTCTGAAGCAAATTTTGGCATAAATTCGATTTATATTTAATAACGGATTTTATTCTTTTTATATTGGGAACTATTGTTGGTTACTTTTGGTTTGATTAATAATTTTTATAATTTATTCAAAGGTAACCCTAACCTGCCCACACCCCATTTTAGATATGAGAACTCAGACCCCCACCTATCTCTAGCGTCAATCTCCCCTGCTCACAAACCGGAGCCCCTTCAAGCTCCCTCGTCTGAACCCCCACGGCCCCTTCGCTTCTTCTTCGCTCTTCCTTCCGAAGACCGCGTCGATGGCATCCCTCTCTCACTCTCAGTTTTCTCTCTTACTTCATCTCTCTCTCTCTCCCTCTCAAACACCGCTGCGAGCCCGAGCTCATCGGAACACCTTTAATGGCCAGCCTCCAAACTGGAGACGAAGCACTGCTAAATTGGTAGGTCGGAAGCCGCTCGTAGTTGGCCTCCGTTGCCCCATCCTCGCACCTCTGTCGAGAAACCGCACCAGCAGCTCATTCCTGTTCATCTTCGAGACGCCAGATCTAAAATGTTGAGGCTTCATGGCTTTCTCCGTCTCCATCCCCCGTCAACTCCTCTCGCTCTCTCGTATCTTAGCTAGAGGTGAAGCCCGACGTCGACGGAGAGCCACCACCGGAGGCCGACCCTGCGGTTGCTAGCGTCAACGCCTCCTCGCTCTCTGCGTCTTGTCTAGCTCCGATCTCCGAGCTCCGACACGCCTCACTCCCGAACTCCACGGCAACAACTTCCGTCCCATCCCTGAACCGAGTCTCCAGCTCCAACGCTCTCCCTCCTTTTTGATTTGTCGAGGTTGGGTAGGTTTCTTGGTCCCTGAAACCTATTCCTATTTATCGAATTAATTCTCGACTGAATTGAGCTTAGATTTCACTAATTGAATAGTGTTATACGGGAATGGGAACTTTGATATTGATTTTGGATTTAATTGATAACCTGGTTTGATCAACTTTAATGGATTGAGGGGTTATAGTTATAAATATTTGGTCAATTTGCATTTCTTTTTTTCTTAATATAAGGCTCAATTATCATATATGAATTAGTCTTGGAGAATTAAGTTATTGACTAATTAATGTCTTTGGAATGAGTCATCCCGTAACATATCCCACATAAACCGAGTGAAGTGGCTAATTGATTTTAATAGGTGAATTATCTTAAATCGAGTAGTTAACTAAATGCTGAAGTTGGAAATTGTATATAAAGGGGTTGTGTTTTGGGGAAGTTTTACTTGTGAACTTGCTTGTGATGTCCTTTAGGCTTGCGGAGTGGTTAGTCACAATCGTATTTATAAAGGAATATTATTGAGTCATTGGCCATGTTTCATTTCTCTTTTGACATAATTGATTTTGGAATCTTGAGTCGATGAATATGAAACATGATATGATATACATGTTGCGAAGCATGATGGATTGGTATATGTTGGAAAGTATGAAAGAATGATATACTATGTGATGAGATGACGGATGTGAAACTGAGGTGAGATGTTGAGAGATAGTATATGATGAGTTACGAGATAAGTTGAGACGATGATGTGGAAGTTGTGATGACGAGACCTATGATTATGTGAACTTTCTATGTGATATTGTATGCCTTGTGTGACCTTAGACGTAGACTTATATATGCTATTTATATCTGCTAGATGATCTGTGACGTGTTGGCTTGCTTATATCCCTGGTTGTTGCTTTTGTTGTTCTGCAATTCCAGGTAAGTTCCTATATGAGCTCACTCAGATTCGAAAAGAGATCTCTCTGCATGTTGATTTCAGAAAATTAGATTTAAGGAGATTGATATTGATCTATCATGGACAAAAGTTGCTAGAAATAGATGTTTAAGGAGGAGATTTTTCATAAGGTAGTATCTTGAATTTCAGCAATCTATTTTTCTCTTAAATCAATGTTTATTTATGAATCAAGGAAAAGCTACCTACAATGTTATACTCTTTCAAGGTATCTATTTTTTTTTTCTAAATGCAATACTTGATTTTCTGAAATCCATACTCTATTAAAATGCTCGATCGATACTTGCTCCTAGTACATAGCCTCATCACACCACCATTTTCAACTATCTATTTTTTTCCCTAAAATAAGTTATGCCTTTTATGCACTTTTAGATTCTGATAAATGATTTGCATATATTTGCAGGATGATGAGGAAGTGAAATCTGAAAAAATGAAGACCATTTCTAGTTGCTCATTATAGTTGGCGGTGAATCTTTATCATCCTTGAAATGCTATTTTTTTTTGTTAAGGCTTGTCTATATTTTGTGGATTTCATGTGGCTTTTGCAAAACAGTCATATGCCATTTTTGCTCATCCTTACTGTAGACTACATGCAACTGTGCACAATGTACTTAATGCACTATATATATATCTTATGGATTTTTGTTGAATGAAAGTTTTATTTTGGATAATTTATGTTTTATTACTTTTATAATATGATATATTATAGGTTCATAAATATCTATTGTAACAAATTTTATTGAAATGTAATACTTGAAAGTAAAAGTAACAATTTTTTTCAAATGTAACATTGTTATTTGGATGTAACATATTTAGTTATTGGTAACAAACCAACTAAGGTAACATTTATTTTAAAATGTAACATTTTATGAAAATGTAACAATTTTGGTATCAAATGTAACATATAGTATCTTTAATCAACCAATGTTACATTAGCAAATAGAAACTGTTACATTAGGTCAAATGCAACGGCCGCAAATGTAATCCTCAAAAAATGTTACCTTTGCCTCTAATGTAACATATTTAAGGTGTAATTTAATAACTTTGAGTGTTACCTTAAGCCTTTATATGTAGTAGTGGTGTATGCTTGTTTGGGATTATATTGCGTAGGGCTTCGATCTGACACCGCCCCACATACATATTTTTTAGGTTTGTTTTGCAAAATGATTGATCATTGCTTCCGTGATGTGGGAACTCTCTTGGGCGATTGCAAAGAAATGGTTTAACCTCCCTAACATCGCCTATTAGATTTTGATAAATATGCTTATTGATTTGGTTTGGACTTGGTTCTGCCGTGGCACCCTCTTGTATTACACCTTGATACCGATATTTGCATGACTATTGGTTTTTCACTCTTAAACTTACCACATGTGTAGGGTACTTCCTCGGGGATTCCAACGATCCCTTCAAATTTTGGGTATGAAATCCCACTTTAAAATGTTATGATAGAATTTTAAACCTTCAACCTGTACTCGAGGCGCAAGATCCTGATGAGGGGTTTCATCCCTCGAAACGTAACCCGAGAATCATAATCTCGGGCCATTACAAAGTTGGTATCCGAGCGAGGTTTTGCAAACCGAGTAAGATAGGTTGAAGTGGTTTTGAAAATTGCCCAAGGCTTTCAAATGGTTTTTCAAAATGTTTTAGAAAGGGCAAAATGAATTTAATATGGCTAACTCAAGTGGACTAAATATGAACTTGACTAAATAAATCTGGTAATCAAATAAAGGGAAACAAAAGGGTAATAAAGGCAATAGACTATCCCTATTGGATCTAGTTGGAAATGGGTAGGCGAAACATAGCTTTATCTTTACCGATGGACCTGGAAGACTCCAAGGAATCGCGCCGTGGTGGTTGGAGTGACGAGTTAGATAGCTTGGTTGTGTTTACGCAAACAGTTGATGACTGATTCCACGTTAATTGTTATCATGCTGAATACCGGATTGTTGTGCCTAACTATCAAATGTATTTGAAATAACTGTGCTAACGGAATAGTGGGAGTATCCTCATTCTTATATGGTCAAGCCTAGCTTTTATGGGACTGCCCCTTCCCTAATGAAATCTTTCGATAATTCATTCGAGTGTCGGAGTTCCTCACGGGAAATTAGGTTGGTGAAAACAATGTTGTCATAAATCCTGATCGAGTATATTGGTTAATGGGTCTTGACATGGTTGAGTTGGAGAGCAGGGTGTTTCTGGGACTGTTCCCCTCAATTCTTATGACAATCTACCGGTGTCTTCTTGTCCCAAGGTTGCATCCAAGTCCCACAGGAAAGATGGGTGATGAGTCAGTTGGGAAGAGTCAATGGTTTCCCTTATGGATCTCTATCGGGTCATCTTGATTGCTCTGTCCATGATTGTATGATTCTATATGTACTACTCCTTAACCTACAGTTTGATCTTTAGTGTGAAACTTTGCTTACATGCTTTGATGTTCATGATGACCATTGTGTGGGTCAAAGTTACATATGTTACGTCCCTTTCATCCCAGCATGCTTTACTCAGTATGTTGCATCGTCGTGCTAGAGCATGAATGTAAATGTCATATGATAGGACGCTGCATAACTAATGTTCCCCCTATGAATAGGTCCATGATAGTATGCTACACTTTCCTTGTATGAATGTCGCAAGATGATTTCCTCTGCATGATTAGTCGATATTACCCATGGATTGTTGGCTAAATTAGTAGTTTCAATTGTGATCATGCCATTTGACGTGATGTCTTGGTAAATGCATGCCTTATTCAAATGGCTGTTTATTTGTAACACATGCCTTGTATGCTAGTCATATTGCCTGTTACGTAGGCTTGCATTATGCATTGCTATATTCCTCCCATGCTTCTATATCAATGGACTATATTAATGTGATCTCTTGTACATCATTGTGTTAGTCATTCAAGAGCATGTATGTATCGAATGTCATGTTATGCCATTAGCATCATGTAGGATTCTTGGTTATGATGTGTGCGGATTTATAACATGCATACATTACTGCTGATTCCCTCTTGAGATAGGTCCCTGATTGTGTGACTCTCCCCTCCTGCTATTCTCTTAAAAGGCCGGGTTCATACTGATTAGATTGATGTTAGATTCGATGATTTACTTGCTTTCCATGATGGTTAGTCCTAGCATGCTTGCAATATAGTCGCTCGGTAGTGTTTTCCTATTACGCTATGATAACCTCTCACGTTTGTATGAATGTATGATTTGACACATCGCCTGATCATATACCATGATGGTTGCTAAACACTTGCATAATTCTCCTATTACCCTAGCTTATGTTCCACTTATATACATTGATGCTGGTTGCGATGGTAGTCTTGTTTGAGTTTTTATGGCTCCCCGTGCCATTATGTAAATTTATTTGATGCACCTTAGTTTTCACCACTACTATAATCGTGCGGAATCTAAGCCCTTAGAAATATGACTTGCATAATCTCATGCTCAAATTGCATCATCATTCCGTTACACTTGGCATAAGTTATGATAGCCTTGTTATGTCCCTCTTATATGATTCTATGACTATCTAAGCATGTTACACGTTTCAAATTGAGTTGTCATGTTATGCCTCAACAACCTTGTATCATGCTTAACATGACTTTGACGAACGCCAACATGGAAAAGAGAACAGTAAACTGGATAACATTAGAACGCCGCAGCAGAAGCATAGTGGGCTCATAACCCACGGATCCCATGACCGACACCATCGACAACTTTAAGCGGCGAGTACATTTCAAAGGTTGCGGCCACTTGATTTGACTCCTAGATAGGTCTTGAAAAGAAGGGGTGTCCTCCGTTCGGGTTACGAATCTTTTCTCTGCTGATTGAGAATGATGTTGTGCGATGGGCTTAGAATTAAAGTGATAATGAATCTTGATGTGGTGACGTCTGAAATGCTGAGTGGATAGTGGATATTGCCTGATTGCCTTTTTTGCCTATGATGATGAGCTTCGATGCATTGATATTTTAACGTGATGATATTTTGAGTTAGTGAGTATTGCCTAGTTACCCTTGCATATGAGATGTAAATTATAAATGATGGATTCTTGATTTGTGATTTGTAATGATAATTATTTGGTGATGGCAGATGCTAATGACTGATAGTCTTGATGTGCTAGCGAGTATGACATAGGGTATATATTTGATGATTCTCTTTTTTTTTTCTTGATCATGTGATGCAAGGCTCTTTTGTAGAATAGTCTGGAGAGTGGTGGGAGAATTCGAAGTCTTGAACTTCGATCGATGAGATGTAAAGTAGAGTCATAGGGAGGAGACTTTGGCTTAGATAGAATCGAGTGGGTTCTAGTGCATGTAGGAAGAGAAGGTTAGGAACCTTCAAAGGAGCCTTCTAGGTGGGTTTTAGGCGGGGTATAGGATTGGGAATGAATTCGATGAGAACGAGTTGCGGAATTGATAAGGTTGATTAGTGCAGGGTTGCTTAAGGAATCATAGATCTTAGGGATTTGATTGTTCATGAGATAGCAGGATAGAATGTGAAATGTGTAATTAGGTTTGCATGGGTAGTGTTGTGAATGTCGATCGAGGTATTAAGGAATGAAAGATGACCCTTTGACGTAAGACTCTGAGTTAGGTAAGAATATCGTAAGTTTGCTCGTATGACTCATTGCTTTAGGTTCGAGATGGGAAGGCTTTGAGTAATGAATGAGGAATCTAGTCAAGGTGGGAGACAGTGGGAGCAATATTGGTAAAGGAATTGTGGAGGATTCGATATGATGCGATGCTTTGGGTAATTCGGATGGCATAGAGTTTCCCTGAGAATGATGATTGGTAAATAGTAGCCTTAAGCGGTAAGATATCGTGTTTCGAGGAAATGTGATCAGAGGCGAATTAGGAAAATGTGGAATAAAGAACTGGAGTAAGATGACTTGAGAATTGCGTTGTTTAAGGTACGGTGAGGTTCAAAATAGTGATTTAGTGCAATGAATAAAGGTAGGTTGCTTTGATCCGATTGGGATGCGGAGCGATGCAGTTCGGATGAGTTCTGTCCTAATGAATTAGTAGGTAGAATGTGATTGTGAGATTTGGGTCGATGTGGGAACTTGGTGCTTTGTGGTTGCGAGTTTAGCACTAGATGACCCTCTGGTTTAGAATCTGGGGAGTGTAGGCGGTTAAGTATTGCTAGCGGAGCGAGATGCTTGCATTGTCTTGGGTATGTAAGGGGTGTAAGGAATAAATTTTGTGCTTCTTATTAGGGATATAGAATGTAAGGGTGCTCTTGATTGAGATTGACAATAGGAGATGATACTTTAGAGGTGGATTAATAGTGAGAGTTCCTAGTGGTATGGGAAGTAAGATTGGAGTATTGAGGTGATTGCGATCTTCTCTTTAAGGGATAATTCTCAAATGGAAGCTTAAAGAACATAGAGGTAATGGATGCGCACTTGATCGGGAATACATATGGTGGCAAATTTCGAAAAATGGGCTTTAGCTAGCTGGATGGAAAGTTGGGACTCGAACTTGAGATGTTGAGGTAAATGGACCCTTAGAGGGCTTGTCAATCTAATTGTTAAGGTACATAATGAATTGATTGGGATTTAGGCTTGACTTGTGAATGTGTATGGTAGAATTGGAGAGATTGTCTTTAACTTGGGATATATAGTTAGCAAGATGTGGCTATATTCAGGGATATATATTATTTGATTTGAGTTAGTGCTATTAGTGCACCTAGAAGAGGCTCGATCTTGACGTGAGAGTTGAAGATAAGTGAATTGTGGTTGTGTTATGTTATGGTTGGTAGCTGAATGCATGTTTCTTGAAAATGTGACCTATTGATTGTGATGATATGATAGAATTAGCCGTGATATATGTTGCCATTATGATGAAATGAGATTCCTATTGTGACTAGTTTTATGATACAGATATTCGACCGAACGATAATTGTTATGATGAATTTTGTTGCATGATACTTCCAATGGAATGCGACAATTCTTATTATGACTTTGTCCTGATAATTCGAAGTAATTGACGTGAGTAAGATTAGATTTCAATGTGATGTGATTCAGAGATGTGTTATATGACTTGGTAGCTTTATGAAGGTGATGTCTCCAAAGTAGCCATGTCTTTATGCATATTTTAGTTCCATATTCTTTACATTTTGCATATTTCGGGTTGGGAATATGTCGGATTTATGTAGTATACGCTTATTTGTCAGAAATGGAGATCTACATAAGTTTCTGTTTAATATTTCAGAATATGGAACCATTTCGGGAGAAAATCAAGAAGCAAGAACCAGAGCACAAAGCTACTCGACATCGACTAACCCTATTCGATCTCGACAAAACATGCCTAGGCACCTGCCAGCATCGAGGAGCCTATGTCGAGAAACTGAGGACGAAGAACCCGACTCCACACCCTACTCGAGATCGAGTACGGGTACTCGAGGTCGACAAAGACGTGGAGCCAGGACCGAAGCACATCGAGAAGACTTGCCCGACCAGCCAAGCCAAACCTAGTCGACGAGCCTCTCTACTCGATGTCGACAAGGGGTCCTCGAGATCGACGACGCCCAGGAGCCATGTCCAAGCCTGTCGAGGACCAGCTAGCCGAGACGACGAAGCCGATCCAGTCGACCAACAATCCTAGTCGAGATCGAGTAAGCTCTACTCGAGATCGACGACGGTTCCAGAAACCGCATGACGCGTTTTGGGCAATTCTACTCGGATTGGGATTCCTTGGGCTCGAAGTTTGCCGAATTCTATCCGATCTATCAAGATACATCATGGAAGGAGAAGATTTATCCACTTGAGACACTTTAGATATTATTTCCTTTTAGATTTAAATTCTTTGTTGCTTTTATTTATCATTATGCTTTTAGATATAGTTTTAGATATAGATAAAGATTTCTATCCTTGAGTAGCAAGGAATAGAAGACTATAAATAAAGCCCATGGGGCTGATTTCTATTCATTCAATTTCAGAGGGAAGTAAGTAGGAGAAGTAGAGAGAGAGAGTGAGCGGCCGATTGGAGTTGTGAAGCGAGAGCGGAATTGGCTTCAAGCAGTTGTAAACTTTGGTTTATTTTAATGCAATTAGTTTTCTTTCAATCAATGTCTGAGGTTGCGATGAAGCGCGAGTAGTCC